>OX375867.1:56570325-56791823 GCA_947359475.1 Heligmosomoides polygyrus bakeri | reverse complement strand
AAAACTAAACAAAGTGCGCTTTCCTACCATGTAAAAATCGATCTTCAAAAAAAGGTTTCTTCGTGCGCGGCAGTGCGGTTCAATTTCGGTTCCATGTCGCGAAAATACGTACCGAAAATCGAACCCCCCGCATGAAGACCCCTTTCTTGGAAATCGGTTCTTACATGGTTAGAGAGCACATTTGCTCTATTTTTTGATGAGCGAGCGGGATTTTTGATTTTTGAAAAAATAGCCGAGATATGATCAATTTTTGCAAGTCGTGAACTGAATCGCGGATCGACTCTTCGCCGTCGTCATCGGAGTGATTTCACAAAAATATTCATAACTCGGTTGTTTTTTAGAAATTCAAAAATCCCGGCAAAAATCGACCAGAAATCGAACCCCCCCCCCGCCCCGCATGAAGATCCCTTTTTTGCTAAAAGTGTTTGTAACCATAAAGAAGCGCTGTTTATCTACTTTTCAAAAAGCTAGCGGGATTTTTGAATTTCTAAAAAATAACCGAGTTATGAATATTTTTGTGAAATCACTCCGATGACGACGGCGAAGAGTCGATCCGCGATTCAGTTCACGACTTGCAAAAATTGATCATATCTCGGCTATTTCTTCAAAAATCAAAAATCCCGCTCGCTCATCAAAAAATAGAGCAAATATGCTTTCTAACCATATAAGAACCGTTTTCCAAGAAAGGGGTCTTCATGCGGGGGGGGGGGTTCGATTTTCGGTACGTATTTTCGCGACATGGAACCGAAATTGAACCTCCCCTGCCGCGCATGAAGACCGAATTTTTGGACATTAATTCTCACATAGCAAGAAAGGGCTCTTCCTCTAGTTTCTGAAAAGCTAGCGGGATTTTGAAACTTCGAAGAATTTGTCAAGTTATGAATATTTTTGTGAAGCCACTTCAATTTTTTTCGCTCAAAAATCGAACCAGCAGCCACGCGTGACGACTCCTTTTTTGGAAAAGATTTTTACACTGTGAGAAAGAGCGTTTTATCTTCTTCTTGACAGGCTAGAAGAATTTTCAAAATACGAAATCTTACCGAGTTATGACCTTTTTGTGAACGTTTAGTTTCATGCTCCGATGACGTTGGTGCAAAGTCGACCTGAGGTCGATTCATCCTGTTCGATCCAGAAAATCATGATTTTTTCACTGTGCATTGATCATGACTTGGAAGTTTTTGTGGCAAAATTTTATTCGTATGGGTGGTCTGCTTCGGCTAAAAAATATTTTTTCCATGAAAAAGGAGAATTTTGTATGCGATCCATCCTCGTCATATCTTCATCGCAGCGGAGAAGCATAGTTTTTATTGTATGTTAAGCATGACTTAAAATTTTATATGATGCAATTCCACTCTCTGTCGTCCCGTCCTTCAGAAGGCAGAAAAAAAATTCCAGCGAGGAGTCCATCCATATTTCAATTGCGATTGGTCATGTCAGAGAACGCAGTAGCCGCATTAAGCTGCCGTAACACGGAGATTTTTTGGGGCTCCTGGAAAATTCATAAAGCTTTAGTAGATGTGTTTTCTATGCTTTAAAAAGCAGGTTCTAAAAGTAACGTGCTCCATGTGATTAGTGTGTCGATATCTTTTCGGTAAATCGAGACGTCTGATCATATAGAATATCGTTTCAGAGAAACATAGTTTTATCACTGTGTGTCCAACGGGCTTAAAATTTTATAGGGTGCAATTTCATCTTCTGATGCTGTTTCCTGCAGGAGAGAAATTACTTTTCAAGCTGGTCCGTCCATCGGTTGCCATTCCGTCATCGACTCGAAGAGCGCTTCAAAAATCCTGGAGGGAAAGCACTTAGGTCGTCCTCAGTAATTAACACTTCAAATTTTATAGAGTGCAATTCTGGAAGTAGATTTCGCACATCAGGCAGAAAACTACCGTGTCCATGACGTCCTGGGAAAATCTGAAAAAATGAAAATCTCTCATTGACCATAAATCTGCAGACAGGAAATCTTTATTTTTCACTGCACAGTAATCGGCATTAAATTTTTTTGATATTCAATCCTATTTTTTAACTCCAGGAAACGCAAGTGCTTGTATATCTCCGCATTGTCGTAGTCGCACCTAAAAAAAAAACAACTTATTAATAGATGCAAACATCATCAAAAAACCTGAATTTGGAGAGAGCCGCAGTACGACCCCCCCCCTTCGATTCCCGAACCTCAAGCTTGACCCTGATCAGAGCAAATCACAGCTCCCATTCCAAAATCGGATGCATCCAAAAACACTGACAAGGCTGGAACAGAAAACGTTTCCGACTCAAGAATCTCCAGCCCTACAAAAGACCTGTCAAACTCGAGCCAACTTCTGATGATATCTTTTCCTCCTTGTTCAGATTCCACTTGAAATCTAACACCACTCGGCGACTCTGCTTCTCTGCAATCTGAATAACCATAGCTTTCCACCTCTTTTTTTAATTCACTGGTATAACAAGGAACATAGACGCCATGTAACCTTGCCATTTGAGCCTCTGCCGAAGGGAAGCGCTTCTACGCCTCAGGAGACTATTAGCCAAAAAGCGAGCCTTTGCTCTTCTCTAATCGGTGACTAGCAAACGGCAGTTGACCAAATCAATGACATGGCCTAACCAGGTAATCTTCTGGGAGGGACCCAGGTACATTTGGCCTCCGCCATGGAGAAACCAGCCTCTCCGAGATCTGCTCGGATAATCCTAGTGGATTCTTCGCACCGGTGCGCGGTATGGCTCCATATCAAACCATCATCAAGGTACATAGCCACTCCGAGCCCGTCAGCTCTCCACTTTCTCAAAAGTGGTTTGAAAAATTTCATAAACACGAATGGAGCTAACGACATACCAAACGGCAAGACCAGGAACTTAAACAATCTCCCTCTCCATTGGAAACCGAGAAAATGCGTGAAATCAGAATGAATCCGAACATGATGATAACCAGATTTAAGGTCGAAAGCCGACATGTACCCTCCTTTAGGGAGCAGAGGCAAAACTTTGGCCACATCCTCGTACTTGACCCTCACCCTCGGAAAACACTTATTCAAATCAGAAAGATTGAGGATTAGCCTTAATTTCTTACCTTTTGCAACAGACAGCGGGTTGATACGGATCTGGGATACATCAGACACATCTTGAATAGCTCTTGAGACCAACAGAGCCTCAATCTCTGAAGAAACAAAAGAATGATGTACTACAGTAGAAACTGAATTCGGTTTTCTGAGCACCAACGAAGGTGTAAATAAGCATGGAGGATTGAAGCCACTTAAAATAACTGAACGCACAATACCCGAAGGTTTCAAGCGCAACCAAAAATTCACTTTGGTATGGATCATACCCTCCAAAAACTCACTTGCGGCTCCTGGGAGGGCGCTATGTGACAACGGAGGGGTTGGTGAAATTGAAAAAAAATATATATGCCTAGGTAGATATTTATGTAAGCAATACAAAACCACTTACCATTTAACCGGAATGGTGTCGGCTCCATGTTGCCTGGGGGGGAAGGGTCGCCCGAGTAACTTAAAGCCTGAGGACAGATACTCCTCTTTTTAATTTGCTTCCAAATTTTGGGCAAGAGAAGGGACTCCGGGGTGTAGACAATTTAAACACTGGTGCGTAACTCGGGCACACCCCGGAGTCCCTTCCCTTGCCCAAATCTGAATTTCCCCTTCGCTCTCACCACACTCGGCGCGCCTCCCCTCCTCCCTTCCTCCTACATTATAAGGATAAACGATAAAAGACGGCATTACTCAATCCCTTCTGGGATGCGCCAGCGCATTCTACTTCTACAGGATGTCGTGGAGGCAGTTGAAAGCTTATTTGGCCATACAATGACTTGCGGTGGCCAGCCGATGAACATGTCAGCGCTCTATCCTTCCCAGACAAGTCTGGTACCAATTCACCGACCCCGGAGGGATGGAAGGCTTGGTTGGCCTGGGCGGGAAATCCGAACCAGGAACCTGGTATCGGGTGCACGCGACAGTCGCGCCTCCTGCGACTGCGCTACCCGCGCCTACATTATACACAAATTAAAAACCTCTAAAAAACTCTAAACAAAAAAAAAACATAAAAACTCACCGCGGCCGTGCAACGCGTACGCCCGCCGGTGGAGTGGTCCGCTTGGAATGGTTGCGGGGCCACTCGCCCCAGCGAGCGCGGTTCCGAACGTGGTAGGTTAGACTCCAGACGGAAGAGTCCGGCCTTTTCTGTGCTCTCCTCCGCTGTCGCGGAGGAGAGCACAGATTGAGCTAGGGAAGGGACTCCGGGGTGTGGCGAGTCACCAGACGCGAAACAAAGCAGGGCTCCCGTAAAGTGACTTAGGTGAGTGTTTTTTCCATTTTCCTTATTATTTCCGTGAGTTATTTCCTTTCAGCGAATCACCTAGGATGTGCTGAGTCGCATTCTAGGTGGTTCGTTGAATTTCGCTAACCCTTCTGTTGTCACATAGCGCCCCTGGGAGCTCTGCACTCACTGCTGAAGTGCCCGAAAGTTGCACAGTTGTAGCACATCTGATGCTGCTTGGAGTAACGCCTGTCGGAGGACGTCTGATAGCCTGTGGAATATTCGCGAAACTGCGGACGGACCTGACGAAAGTAGGGAGACTCTTGAAATCCAGACGGAGGAGCGGGGCTCCACGCCGCTCCTCCGTAACGAAAGGGCTGCTGTTCTCTCACTGGGTAAGGGTGGAAGGGGCGTTTCCAGGGAACCTGAGGATTGAGCTCCTTTCTGTCCTCCTTCTTCTTTTCCTTGAAATACTCGGCAAGAATGGGATTGCTGGTTTTGAAGCTCTCCGCTTTGCTTCTTTTCTCGTAGATTTCCCATATTCCGGGATCCTTGTCCGCGACCACCAGAATCCCATTCCTTTGAGCCAACAGAGACCCAGCCTTCTTCAACACACCTGATGCTCCTCAGGAAGGACCCGCACGCATGAAGAAATGATAGAAAGGACCTCTGTGTTGAACTCAAACTGCTTCTGCAACCCAGGCCTGACGACGGACTGCTTCACCGAGGAAGAAGGAGCATCCGACGAAAAAGGATCCCAAAGCGCAACACCCTGAGGAGAGGCAAGCTTGCACAGTTCCTCAAAATCTTCTCTGGACAGAGGTATGACCTGAACAGGAGGAGCTAGTTCATCTTGCTGAGACGACAAGACCGACCGGTCAATATGACGAGGAAAAGCCGGAATGGAGAAAACAGGCCCTCCTCTTCTAGAGTCACCACCCTCGTTTCGGAACATCTTGCGAAACCTCCGGCGACGCATGACCCATCGTCACTATGCGTCGCCGTCCATCGGCTCCCAAACACAACAGGGCACGAAATCCAAAACACCATTTCTGCGAGCAGTGTCCTCGATATGACAGCTGAGCCATATCGATCGATATCGCGTGATTTTGAAACTTCGCGGCGCCTCGTCCGCCGAAAGAAATTTCCAGCGCCAAGGCAGCATATGCTGGAAAATTCCCCCGCTCCGCTGGTCAATCACGATCGAGGGTGGAGCCCCTCAGCAGATACTCCCTTGATCCTGCTCCGGAAAACTAGGCGTTACCACCAAGAGCGGTACTCCCGCCGTGCTTGAATAAGCATCAGGAGGTCGCGGTTGAAATCAGAACCATCCTGAAATCTCCGTTATTGTTTTTCAACATAATATTTATGCCAACGCAGTCATGTAGACCAGTTCCTGTGAACAACTCGGCAGATGAACTTTCTAGAACCGTCTGTACATCTATATAAGGCACAGGAAAGGGTTTGCTACACCTCCATCATTCGTTGACCATACTTGCTTTGAACTAGCCCCAAAGGCCAGTCAATCGAATGAACCGCCGAGAGGTGATGACCAGTCAGAAACCGACACCGCAGACGGATCAACCAAAGCCCGACGAACAAGCGGAGAGGATGCCGCGATAACGGCTACTGAGGTTGTAGGCCGTTATAATGTTTGATACGATCAACTCTAGCACCAGGCGGGACTCGAAGTCGCATCTGCTGATCGGGCGGGAATGCCCTACGCCACTACACCACCGGCGATGATGGAATAAGTTGAACAATTTCTCTCAAGACCATCAGCTCAAGTGGTTCCACGTTGATATCAGCGGCCTGCTCATTCCGAGATACGGGTGAGTGTTGATCGTTCTCTCAAGGTGTGGATGTTGCGTTCGATAAAATAGAGCCGGTGGTGTAATGGCGAAGAGCACTCCCCCCACGGTCAGCAAGAGGTGGAGGCTAGAGCCCCGCCTGGCGCTAGAGTTTTGATTGCAACAAAACATCCTTATAACAACGTACGAAAACCTCTCCATTTCCTCTTTGCTCTTTTGCGATCACCTAGATGTGATCTCAACGTCTGGAACGTTTGAGCATCTCTGTTTTCACTCTGGCTCCAAAAACACGAGTATGACATGAAGTAGTGAGAGTAAGGGTTTATGATGGGTGATTGGTTAGGGTGCGACACTATTAAAACGATCCGTTCGCGGCGGCGCGCCGACTGATGCCGCTCAGCGCGATGTGCACACCGGCCAACCCGTTGACCTCATCGCGCGGGCGATCGCGACGAATGGCTGTTATAGCTTTGGAACTATTCTAGAAGAAGTCGGGGAAAGCTGAAGAAATTAATGAAACTGGCAGAACCATTAAAGCTACCATAGTAGAACCGTAGTAGTAAAATGTCATTATCCGTAGTAGTAGAATGTCGTTATATCAGTGGTTTGTTTAGAGAGATACTTGCAAACCTTGGAGATTGCCTTCGTGCTTGAGGATACACGGAATGATGGTTAGCAAGCTGAAGCAGCCAAGAGTACAAAATTGCCCTAACTGGAATCGTTTGCTTACATGTCTGATTGTTATATTCCCCCAAATTAAACTAGCAAGGGCTTCTGTGAGCGCACCAATCCTATGCTGACGAAAAAAAACCAACAACAAGAAGACGGAATCTATTATGAGCAGCTCGAAACACTCCAGCAGGTCGTTAAGCATTTGAGTCTCAATGAATTGGAAGCTGTGAGGAACTTGACAAAAAACGTGCTGGGAAATAGGGACGGACGTATATCAAAACATACGGGGTGAGGAACTATTGACCTATTGGGCATGCTACCCTAACGCGATTTGATTGAGATATGTACTAGGAAAATCATTGTTTCCTGCTAATATTCGAAAAAAATGACAGGACTTTCAAGCATTGGGCCTTTCTGCTGTATAATTAATGTATATTAAGAAGACAGAAAAGCTACCTTCGCATCTCACTTTGTGTTTCTTCCATTGATAAAATACCGCAACACTTTGATGTGCTTGAACTCAGCAATAACTCATCGTCAGTGGTTAGCAGTAGAGCACGCAGCAACTGGACGGAAGCATAAAGGATAAAGGATAAAGGACGGCGTTACTCAATCCCTTCTGGGATGCGCCAGCGCATTCTACTTCTACGGGATGTCGTGGAGGCGACATGAATGCGTATTTGGCCATACAATGACTTGCGGTGGCCAGCCGATGAACAAGTCAGCGCTCTATCCTTCCCAGACAAGTCTGGTACCAATTCACCGACCCCGGAGGGATGGAAGGCTTGGTTGGCCTGGGCGGGAAATCCGAACCAGGAACCTGGTATCGGGTGCACGCGACAGTCGCGCCTCCTACGACTGCGCTACACGCGCCCATGACGGAAGCATAGGTTTGGTATTTCTGGAGTTGCATGCAGAATCTCGAGCTAAAGAGTGGGTATATTCCGCTCCAACTTCAACTTGCAAGGGAAGCGGTAAGAGCTGGTCTTCCTTCTGTTCTGCTCTTGAACAAAAGATTCTTTGACCACTTCTATAGTTTCCCTGCACATGTTCTATCGATTGCGATTTTTAAGAACCGCGTCTTGCGACCTCATCATTGCAAGAGACCGACGGCTATTTAGCGAGCAATGGAGGGTCCGAAAGGTCAATTAGTGATGCCTAGCATAGAAAGCGGACAGACCGGCAGGAAAGAATTCAACAGATTGTTAGGGAACACATCATGAGTGAGGCTATCTGGTCAGGTGCATTTACTTTTCATACTTAGATTTTTGTCATTAGAAGACGTTAGTATCCCATTTGTCCTTCACAGCAACGGTAGATTTATTTTGATGAACTCTCCACAACTTAGACTGTTAGCATGAAGAAAGTTTAAAAATCAAATTGAAAAATGATGATGGAAATTAATAAAAACCCGATGTGTGACAATCATATAAAGTAAGAAGGGAAAATGTATTGTAATGTATTGCAATGAGAAAACCTGTCTAATGAGGATGAGGAGAAAATGGTTGCCTGGACAAGTAACCTTAATAAAAGATGGGCACTAAGGAGCTCAGGAGAAGTTACATGCATGTAAGGCAGCTCTACACGACATAATGTGTTACACCAGTTTAAAAATGTTGTGCAGCACTGGCGTATTCTATGTCTGTGCTGAACTGAGCTTGCTGCTGATGCAAATGGGCTTCTTACCAAAGAAGATGATAACTAGTGAATACAGGATGACCCGGCTGAGTTTCGTAGCGCCTCTAAATGAACATAATAAGGCATAAACATTGGATATGAAGGAGAGTGTAAGCATGAGAGTGCAAGAATGAACTTCACACAGCTTTTCTGTTCAAAAACAAAAGGCAAATAAACACAGATTAGACGCCTTCCACTGGCACTACGAGAAAGGAGTCTTAGGACGTACCAAAAATGGTGAATTTCATCCTTAGATCTACCTGGAACGTGAAACTGCAGCCCTATATCGAATCCATGGCTCAACCCGCCGCCATTTGCAGGCAACATAGGCTGTCGTTTGCTGCCCTCGACGCGACCTCTGCGGCGGAGGCCGCCGGTCCTGCCGCGACCGCCTCCGCGCTCCACGTCATCCATCGGAAAAACGGAGGGGTATCTTTTAAAACGATTATCGCCACAAACGCGACGACAATCGTTTTAAAAGATACCCCTCCGTTTGATTAGTGTGTAGCGGCGCAAAACTTTTGAAACGGTCTATTTGGAAACCCGCTTCGCGATCGGGAGGTTTTGTGATTACATGATACGATCAATATTTACATGTGAGTTAAGCACTAGCTTTGAGCCTGTGACTGCCTTTCTTTTCTTCACCTTTCACTGAATTTCTCTACATTTTATTTCAACACGCTACACAAAATCAAACAACAAATCGAAATGGAGACCTTCACGGTCCTCCCTCCACACAGCAAGTGAATCTATCAGTCGATGAATAGGCCACGCCTTCAGCTAGATGACGAAGCGTTGCGGCTACGTGACGTAGGCCACAACAGAGCCTCAACACAGTATTTTGTATGTAATCTTATATGGTATAGACTACTGCTAAAATTGGAGAGAAAGTGGAGCCAATCATAGAAGGCTTAAAATATGCTTTGAAAAACTTTGTTTCAGTAGCACATATGTCAACAATCAAACACTTAAAGCGGTATTCTCGATGAGAGCGTGGCGCAATTTCCGCTTGAGTCCACCTAAAAGCGGCAGCTGCGGTTACAAGTGAGGTAGAACGGAAACTGTGTTACTGGGAGGTTGGGAGCCCGCAACACATTGTTGCTACCATGGCGGGGCGGTTAGTGCGCTCCAATCACACACGCGCGCGCCGCATGGAATATTGTGGTTAGCAACAGTGGTTGCTATCGGAGCGCTGCCCCTTCGTCTCTAACTCTGCTCTGCTGTCTGCTCCCTTGTTGAGCCGAGCGCCGCATCTCTCGCGCTGTGGCACTGTCTGCGCTTCGTCGGGCGCGCGCGACCGGGCGAGGTCACGCGCTCTGCCCCTCTGCATCTCTGTGCTCGCATGTGTTCAGACCGCCTCGCGTGCGCCGGGCGCGAAATTGTCGCAATCAATATCCTAGACCGTGAACGCCGTTTTTGAATCGTTTCAGTCCGCATACGCGATTTTTGATGAAATTTTGTCTGCCCGCCTCGAGAGTCGACTACCTGACAATTTTCTTGTTACTTGATGAAGTTGATGAAGGTGGACGCTGTTTTGTGATGCCGTTTTGTCTGTACACTCTCGTTGGACGCGAATTTTGATGCCATTTTATCTACCCGCTCTCGAGAGTTGCTTCTCTGTCCAGTTTTGTGATTCTTTGCTCCTGCAGTCCCTTCTAGCTCCCTCCCGAGTAGAGAACGCAGCTACAGCGTTTCTTGTTTGTTCTGTTGAATTTTTATCCAAATGATTTAATTTGAATTTTTTATTCAAAGGCTTGATTTTAAGTCGCAGAATTGTTTAGACTGAGTGACTTTGTTCTGAAACACTTCGCTAGAAGTGTAAGGCAATGTCAAAGAATCAAAGAAACTGCAGTATTCGAAAGTAGCGGGCACAGCCAAGAAAGATCAAAGATGAAGCGCATTAATCTTAGTGTCTCTTTACTAAACTGGTTGAAACTAGTATAGTTTGAAGCATTGTCATTGTTTTGAAGCATTTCGCATTCCGAAATATTGGGCAGTCGGTTCGTGGGTGGTGTGTTCGAATTCTATCTATTGTGTATTTTATGAGGTGTCTAGGAGAATATCAATGTTTTATGCGGTGTCTAGGATCAGTGTAGTGAAATGAAAATTCTGCGAATTAAATTGGAAGTTTTTGTATAAGGGAGTTATACAATATGAACAATGGAACGGGAATGGACGGTGCCGACAAAGCAGGCATGGAAGGGAACGCTGCTATGGCCAAGGGATTGGACAGAAGAGGAGGAGCGACGATTGACGTGAGTCATTGTATTCATTGTATTGTAGTTTTTTCAGTCATTGTATTGTAGAGTTTTTTCATTTGATGTTGGTGTGATGTTGGCACGCGAGTGAGATGCTCGCGTCCTATGCGAGAAGAATACACGGCCCTAGATAGCTTAGCTGCGATCATGGGTGGGTGTGAATTGGCTGGGGGAGTGGTGCGTGAGTGGAGGGATGATTTTCCGTAGTTTGTTTAAAGAATTTAGAATACTTGGACTCTATGTCAAGTCTTCTAAATTCTTTGGTATATATAATAGATAGCGATCAAATTAACCTTTGTCAAACTGATCATGAAATTAGCCCAAGTTCATGAAATAACCCCCCCCTCTCCGAGCACTGACTAGAGGAGAGGATCACCCATTTTCCCCTCCCCCCAAGCCAATTTGCACCGGTGAGGTTTTGTTGTAGGCTAAAAGTTATATTGAAAATAAGGAAAATAAAGAATTAAGTGAGGCTGAGTTTGGAAATCTCGTCTTGTTCGGAAACGGTGTATACGACAAATTAAGTAGGGTACCTAGGGAAGACAGAAGTGTGATTTTGATTTAAATGATGTGAACTTGTTCAAACGGTGGGTGGCGATTTAGTTAAGCTATGGTACCTAGGAAAAGGAGAATTCTGATTTTTGCGGAAAGGAGAATTCTGATTTTGATGTGAATGATGTGAACATCTTCGTTTAGTGACGTATAGCTTAGTTGACGGTAGCTCAGCACTTTAGCACTCGTGAACAAAAAGAAATAAAGGGAAAAGGGAACGAAGATGTGATGGCGTTGTTAGCCATCGCATTAGGTGCTATGTTAGTTGGGGGAGGGCTTTTCGCCCTAATAGTGTGTAACTATTTTTTTCGTGTTAGTGACATTTTTCATAAGATGACCCCCCTGACTATCATAGCGCCTCGTTTTCGTTTTACGATTTAATTGTTTTCCTTTTGCTTTTACGGTTTCCTCGTTTTCCCATTCTTTTTGTGATTTTGTTCTGTGCATGATTTGTTACCACAATTGATGCCATTAACAGAAACATAACATTAAACAACAATTTGCACATTAAACAACATAAACAACTAAACAAAAAACACGTTAAAGAACTACAGTTTTATAAACAACAAGAAGCACCTTAACGTTAAGGGAGGGTTCTACTTTTTTATCCTCCAAGTAGGCAGCTCGGCATTGAAAAATGTGAGGGTTTAGCTGTAATGAAGCTAATAATAGCGACACTTAATGGACTTTATTTGTTACTAGGACAACGTGGAAGTCAGCGTTGATAGCGATGTAAACAGTAGCGGCAGCGACAATAATAGAGACACAGAGGAGGAAGACGGAGAAGACGACACTGCAGAAGGCGAAACGGAGACGGAAAACTTTGAAGAACTGTTGACAATCATCATTATCATCATCATTACTATATATAATCGAGAGAGGCATGAGTCACTGTCCGACGACATGTTTGCACTCTTACGTGAAGCCAATATGCACTCTTATGTGAAGCCAACATGCACTCTTATGTGAAGCCAACCCGCACTCTTATGTGAAGCCGGCCGCGCACGCCGCGGTGAAGCCCGCCGCGTCTGCTGCGTTCGCTGCGTCCGCTGCGTTCGCTGCGTCCACTGCGTTCGGTGCGTCGGCCGCGGTGAAGCCAGCCGCGACAGACGGTCCGCCGCGCTCAAGCCTGCCATGTCCGCCGCGCTCAAGCCAGCCGCGCCCACCGCGTTCGCCGCGCTAATTCCGCCGCATCCGCCGCGTTCGCTGCGCCCACCGTTTCCGAGGGTGTTTACTGCTGACGGCGCATGAACTATCGACGGTCGCATGTTGATCCCATCTAATGTGTTTATGAACCGACTGCCAAAAGGATGCAAAGCAGAGAACGTTGTGCATTTGCTTTCGGTATGGGTTCATTCACCTTCATCCTCCATTTTTCGCTTCGTTTTCGCATCCGTCTCTGAATACCGGCCACAGCCATCATTCATCGTGCGTAGGGATTCAGAATAGCTGCCGCAAACGTTGACTGACGTGCTTCGGAAAATGAACACCGTTTCCCTATGGTTCTGCTTTAACCGTTTCCCTATGGTTCTGCTTTATCAATGCCGACTATATGTTCCAGTTTTTGTTCTTTCCTTCCTCCACTGTTGCATGTAGTGCAGATATGCAGCAACGCACAAAATACCGCTGTTTTTTACGTGCGCTCTTTTTATTTATTTTTCCTCTAGCGAACTGTTTTCCTTTCTTCCGTTGTCCTTTCTTCCGTTGTTCCATTCTCCCTTCGCTGTATGGAGCCATGCAATTACCGTTCACCGTCCTCCTCCATTCGCAAAAACGCTTCGCTTACGACTACGCATAAGTTTTTGCCCTACCCCATTTTCGGTCGCTGCTACAGTTTCCATTTTTTCCTCCTTTCATCTTGTATACGGTGCACGTATGCAACGAAGCACAGAATGCTGCTGCGTTTTTACGTGTTCACATTTCTTTCCGTTTCTTTTTTACGTACGGTGCATTTCCTTTCATTTCTGCTGTTATATATTTCTTTTCTCCTTCCTCGCTATTGTATATGTTGCTTTATTTTCCATCACGCGAATAGCAGCCGCCGCTATGTTTTTGTCTTACAGTAACGAATTCAACGATTTTTCGTTGTTTCGCTGTTATATACGGTACAGAACTACGGGTGAGTTTTTGCGTTTTTTTCTCTCTTACTACTACCGATCTTTGTTGCGAAACAATTCTTTTCCTTCTTCACCTTTCCTCCCCTTCACTTTTCCATGTCTTTCATGGAACGACATCGCAATCTCGGCTTCCTTCTGCATTATCACGCGAATAATAGCCGCCGCCGTTTTTGTCTTACAGTAACGAATTCAACGATTTTTCGTTGCTTCGTTGTTATATACGGTACAGAATTACGGGTGAGTTTTTGCGTTTTTTTCTCTCTCTCTTACTACTACCGATCTTTGTTGGGAAACAATTCTTTTCCTTCTTCACCTTTCCTCCCCTTCATTTTTCCACGTCTTTCATGGAACAACATCGCAATCTCGGCTTCCTTCTGCATTATCACGCGAATAATAGCCGCCGCCGTTTTTGTCTTACAGTAACGAATTCAACGATTTTTCGTTGCTTCGTTGTTATATACGGTACAGAATTACGGGTGAGTTTTTGCGTTTTTTTCTCTCTCTCTTACTACTACCGATCTTTGTTGGGAAACAATTCTTTTCCTTCTTCACCTTTCCTCCCCTTCATTTTTCCACGTCTTTCATGGAACAACATCGCAATCTCGGCTTCCTTCTGCATTATCACGCGAATAATAGCCGCCGCCGTTTTTGTCTTACAGTAACGAATTCAACGATTTTTCGTTGCTTCGTTGTTATATACGGTACAGAATTACGGGTGAGTTTTTGCGTTTTTTTCTCTCTCTCTTACTACTACCGATCTTTGTTGGGAAACAATTCTTTTCCTTCTTCACCTTTCCTCCCCTTCACTTTTCCACGTCTTTCATGAAACGGCATCGCCAGCTCGGCTTCCCTCTGCATTATTTTTCTTTCATTCTTCACTATTGCGTTGTCTTCTTTGGCTGTCATTCAATATTGATATCTTCACAGCCTTTAAGGTGGTCCAATTCGGCACACCACCTTAACTGCTCAGAACATGTCAACCTTGGTTGACAGCTGAACAGAATAATCTACAATATCCATGCCAAGATACAAAGCCAGCTACAGCATCTGTTGCATGCACATTTTGCCTGAGAGTAGGTTTAGGCACAACATGGCCGATCTCAACTGATCGTTATTGAGCTTTTCATGAAAAACATCGTTTTCTGTGCTTCCTTCGGCATTATTTGTCTTTTATTGCTGTTCATCTTCTTTCTTATTGCGCCTGGGCACTGCTTACCTCCAGTTTTTGTTCGGCAATATTTTTACATTATTTTTCTTCCCCCATTTTCGAGCTCTAGATTTCTCACATGTCAACACCATCAGTATCGGTCGAATTACAAGCTCAACGGCTTGCGCAACAACGTGAACGTGGGATGCGGAGAAGAGCTGATCTTTCGGTGGATGCTCGAGAAACAGGCTAGCTGCGAATACGCGTCTTCGTCGCAGCGCTCGCATCCTTGCTCGCTCTGCCGAAGCCCGCGTTCAATTCGTTGAACAGCATCGCAACAATGGACGCTACCTTCCCGCCTTCGGTGCAGTGGACCACACGAACATGGCACCACAATCATTATCTGAGCAAAGACGAGCTCGACGACTTACGCAACAACGTGAACGTCGGATTCGGAGAAGAGCTGAACTTTCGGTGGATGCTCAAGAAACAGTTCCAGCTGCGAACACGCGTCGTCGACGCAGCGCTGGCATCCTTGCTCGATCTGCCGAAGCCCGCGTTCAAGTGATTGAACAGCACAGCAACACTGGACGCCACCTTCTCATCTTCGCTGCAGTGAACCACACAAACATGGCACCACAATCACTATCTGAGCAAAGACGATCTCGACGTCTTACGCAACAACGTCAACGTCGGATGCGGAGAACAGCTGAACATTCGCTGAATGCTCAAGAAACAGTTCCAGCTGCGAATACGCGTCGTCGACGCAGCGCTCGCATCCTTGCTCGATCTGCCGAAGCCCGCGTGAAAGACGATCTCGACGTCTTACGCAACAACGTCAACGTCGGATGCGGAGAAGAGCTGAACTTTCGGTGGATGCTCAAGAAACAGTTCCAGTTCCGAATACGTCGTCGACGCAGCGCTCACAACCCCGCCAACCAAACTCTTGCTGCCGAAGCCCCCGTTCAAGTAATTGAAGAGCACCGCACCCGTGCACCCCACCTTCACTCCTTCCGAGCAGTGGAGCAGGCGCGCTTGCCAACACCATCACTATCTGAGGAGAGACGAGCTCGACGGCTTGCTCAACAACGTGAAAGTCGGATGCGGGGCAGAGCACCACTTTCGTTGGGTGCTCGAGAAACAGGTCGTGCTATGAATACAAATCGTCGACGCAGCGCTCGCATCCTTGCGAACGAAGCTCGCCTTGCCGATGCTCGATCTCAAGCCATTGAAGAACACCGACACCGGCGATCTAATACGGCTCCACTTTCATCGCTTGGCTTAGCACGCGACTTCACCAATAGGCCCTCAATCCACTGTTTGGGTCAAATGAACCAGGCTTGCAGCTCATGCGGCGCACTCCACTTCCACGACGAGAAAGCCACCTCATCGCATACAGACTACAACATGTGCTGTAACCTAGGTAACCTTTCGATGCGGCCGTTTCAAAACTTTCCTGCGTTCCTTCGTCAGCTTTTCGAGGGAGACGGTAGACGATGTGATCGCTTTCGTAACGCTATTCGCAACTACAATAGTGGTTTAGCAATGACATCCATGGTTGCACATGTGGATTCTCCGCGAGGAGGAGGTTCATATTGTTACAAGATTCATGGCCAAGTGTGCCACTTCGTCGGGGCTCTGCGGCCGGCTGCGGGTGTCCCACCTCAGTATACGAAAATACTTATTATGGACACTGAACAAGCAGCTGCAGTGCTCGCTGCGGGGCAACTGAACATTGACTGTGACAGGTCTTTGTTCGCTGATCTCCATCGATTACTTCTTCTCGTGAACCCCTACGCACAGTCGTTTGTCATGATGGACGAGGTCCTGCGCACTGAAGAAGAGATTGCCATTGCGGATGGACGCACTCCACACCCAGTTCACATGGTGTTCGGTCAGAAGGCTTCCGATGATGCCCGCCGTTACAATTCCGCCACTGCTAACGAGGTTGCAGTTGTCTATGTTGGCGATGAAGAGGATATTCCTGGGGAACGATACTTGGTTATCCGTGCACGTGGTGCACGTCTGTCAGCTATCTAGACAAGAAAGGCGATCCTGTTACCTATCCCTTACTTTTCCCAAATGGGGATGACGGATGGCATCCCCATTCGGAAGCAGCTTTGCGGGTGGTCCACGCCATATGATCGCTGAGTATCAGCACGCCATGGCGATTGTGTCTAAGTATGGTAAGCCAGACGTATTCCTGACGTTTACTTGCAACCCACGTTGGGAAGAGATCACGGTGAACTTGGCTCCCAACCAGATCGCCTCTGACCGACCTGATATAGTTGCACGCGTGTTCAACGTGAAAGTGAAAGCTTTATGCTACGAACTTTTCAAAAGGAAAGTGCTCGGTGAGGTCTCCGTGTATATTTACGTGATTGAATTTCAAAAACCCGGCCTTGCTCACATGCACATGCTCATCACTTTAAAAGACGGTTGGAAAGTCAACACGGCTGCTCAGGTTGACATCTTGATCTGCGCTGAGCTTCCTTGCCCGACGGAAGATCCCGAGCTCTTCGACATTGTTTCGAAGAACATGATCCATCGATCCTGCGGCCTGCTCAATCCGACACCTCCATGCATGAAGAATGGGAGGTGCTCAAAAAAATTCCCAAAACCGTTCCCTACCGACACATCGCTCTCTGTTGACGGTTACCCTGAATATAGGCGTCGAGACGACGGTCGGTTTGTGATGTGCCGCGGTACCGGTACGGATAATCGCTTTGTTGTGCCCTACTCGCCGTACCTGACACAACTGTTTCGTGCGCACATCAACGTGGAAGTGTGCGCCTTGCTTCACGTAATGAAGTATGTGTACAAATACGTTTATAAGGGTTCAGACCGTGCCCGCGTCCGTCTCAGCCGGGCAGGTGACGAGGAAACTGTCCATGATGAGATCGAGAACTACGTCGATGCCCGATGTAGTTCGTGTGTGCGCGCCCGAGGCTATACACCGTGTGTTTGGATTCAACATGCAAGATAGAAGCGTATCAGTGAAGCGGTTACAGATTCACCTGCCGGAATCGCAACCCGTAACTTTTGTATCCGGCGCCGAGCAGCAGCCACTTGATACTGCATCTGGGCATGTCACTACCTTGACAGCCTACTTCCTGAAAAACAAGACCTGTTCTGATCTCATCCAACTGTACGGACAGCTACCCGATGGTATGATCGACTCTCGCGGGTTTCACTATTTCGAAATGCTCGAACATTTCACGTACAACGATGGATGGAAAGAAAACTGCAAGGAACCAATACTATTGGCCGCATGATTTTTGTTGCGCCTTTGGACTCCGAGAGATTTGCGCTTAGACTTCTCCTTCTCTATGGAAAGGGTTTCACATCGTTCTCCGAGGTGTTAACTGTTGATACCGTTCAACATCCTTCGTTCGTCGCAGCCGCTCGAGCCGCCGGATATCTGAGTGATGACTCCTACTTCGAGCAGTCTCTTCGCGAAGCAGCCACTTTTCACTTGCCCGCACAACTACGCTCCTTCCATCTATCCTTACTAATTTTTGGAGAAGTTCAACCTCCCCTTCCTCTACGTCTATGAGAAGCCTTCAAATCGGAATTCATGGACGACTACCTGCACTGCACTGCCGCCACTGCTGTTGCAGAGTAGCGAGCTTTCTATGACATCGCTGCACGTATTGAATCGTTTGGGAAGGAGTGGAGAGACTACCTCGACATCGACGTTCCTCTACTATCCGACTCCATACCTGCTATCGACTACGATCATCATGAGCGCCAAGGGAGGATGCTGCACGCTAACCTTAATGACGAACAGAAAACAGTTGTTGACGAAGTGCTGACTGCTATTGAGCGCCGTCAAGGAGGTTGCTACTTTGTGGACGGTCCCGGTGGCAGTGGAAAAACCTTCATCTACACCGTGCTATATCACCTTGCCGTCGCAAGGCGATTCCAGGCCCTGGCTGTAGCATGGACAGGAATCGCCGCTAACCTACTACCGAATGGACGGACAGCGACCTCCACATTTCGCTTGATAGTTGCCGATCAATCCCGCGCATCCAGCATGAAACGTCAATCGAAAGAGGCCGATGCACTGCGCGCAACTGATATCGTCATTTGGGATGAGGCGCCCATGGCATCAAGCGATCCGCACTATGGCCTCTCTTTCGCACGTTCCACTTGACCGTCAATATGCGTGTTAGTGCTGAGGAGGCTTGCCATAAGCAGTGGTTGTTGGAGTTGGGCAACGGCGTACTACCTACCGACTCCAATTGTGATGCCGCCGTACCACTAGACCTTCTATGCAGCGGTTGTTGATGCTGTCTTTGGCGATGTGCTTAACTGCCGCTCAACTGACTTAACGGATGCCGTAATCCTCACTCCCAGGAACGTTGACGCGCTCAGGATAAACGACCGCGTACTCGACAGATTGAACGGTGTTACACAGACATTCCTCAGCGAAGACGAAGCTGTTGTAGATCATTTGTCTGACTTCCTCAATTTTCCGACGGAATTTCTCAACAAGATGACTCCAACAGGAATGCCTCCCCATGCACAGCACATGAAAGTTGGCTGTATTGTCATGCTGTTCCCAAACTTGGATGTCATTAACGGTCTCTGCAACGGGTCACGCTTTATCGTCAGGCACATTGGCCAACTGGTTTTGATTTGAGAACACGCTGTTGGAAGTCGTCAATGATACCAAGTTCTAATTCCTCGAATCGACTGCTACTACACTCACCGAATGCTGGCTTTCCGCCTTAGGAGGAGACAATTCCCATTGCGATTGAGCTTTGCAATGACGATCAATAAGTCGCAGGGACAAACGTTTTCGAGAGTTGGCATTTCCTTACAGGACCCCATTTTTTCTCATGGACAGCTCTACGTGGCTTTGTCGCGTGCTCGCAGTCGACAAGGCATCGCTGCCGATGCTGCCCAACAATTGATGCGCAATATCGTATGCGAGGAAGTGCTGCGATAGCACTTTCTATAAAGGTATTCAGGCGCTTCTGTTACCCGCTTCCCTTTTCTTGGTTTCCTGCTCATGATCGTACCTTCTACCAATCCTGCCCTTTTTCAGAGCTCATTGCACCGCTCTCCCTCGCAATCGACATCCACTCCACAGCATCTCCCGGAAGCTGGATATCCTACACCACGCTCAGTGTCTCCTCCACGTGTTCGCCGATCAAATCACGAACAGTGACTCATACTGACGGTGATTATTTTTCCTCACTAAAATTCTTGCTCTTCATTGTATCTTCTACCAGACCTACTCCTTTTCAGTGCTCATTCCACTGCTATCGCTCGGAGTCGCCACCCAGTTCATATCATCTCTCAAAAGCCGCTGGCTCATGCTCCCGGTGATTATTTTTACCATTAACACTCCTGCTCTTGATCGCACATTTCAACAAACCTATTCCTTTTCAGCGCTCATTCCACTACTGCCACTCGGAGTCGCCATGCACTCCACAGCGTCTTCCAAAAGCTGGATATCCGACATGCCGCATCGATGTCTCCTCCATGACCTCACTGCTCAATTTACGAACACGGACTCACATTGCCGGTGACTATTTTCCCCATGAACATTCCTGCTCTTCGTCGCACATTCTACCAAAGCAACTCCATTTCAGCGCTCATTCCACTGCTGCCGCTCGGAGTCGCCAGCCACTCTACAGCATCTCCCAAAAGCTGGATATTCTACGTGCTGCTCCAGGTCTCCTGCAGGATCTGGCCGTTCACATCACGAACACTCCCTCACGCTGCCGGTTATTATTTTCCCGATGAACACTCCTGCTCTTGATCGTACCGACTACCAAGCCTATTCCTTTTCAAAGTTCATTCCACTACTGCCATTCGGAGTCGCCGTGCACTCCACAGCATCTTCCAAAAGCTGGATGTTCGACATGCCGCATCAATGTCTCCTCCATGACCTCACTGCTCAATTTACGAACACGGACTCACACTGCCGGTGATTATTTTCCCGATGAAAACTCCTGCTCTTGATCGTACCGACTACCAAGCCTATTCCTTTTCAAAGTTCATTCCACTACTGCCCCTCGGAGTCGCCACACACTCTACAGCATTTCACAAAACCTGCATATTCAACCTGCTGTTCGATGTCTCTTCCACGACCTGGCCGTTCACTTCACGAACACCCCCTCACGCTGCCTGTTATTATTTTCCCGATGAACATTTCTGCTCTTCATCGCACATTCTAGCAAAGCAACTCCGTTTCAGCGCTCATTCCACTGCTGCCCCTAGGAGTCGCCACCCACTCCACAGCATCTTCCAAAACCTGGATAATCAACATGCCGCTCGATGTCTTCTCCACAATCTGGCCGTTCAATTTAGGAACACTGACTCACACTGGCGGTGATTATTTCCCCCATGAACACTCCTGGTATTGATCGTACCGACTACCAAGCCTATTCCTTTTCAAAGCTCATTCCACTGCTGCCGCTCGGAGTCGCCACCCACTCCACAGATACTTCCAAAACCTGGATAATCAACATGCCGCTCGATGTCTTCTCCACGACCTGCCCACTCAATTTGCGCACACCAGCTCACTGATGGTAATTATTTTCCCCATGAACACTCCTGCCCTTGATCGTACCGACTACCAAACGTATTCCTTTTCAGCGCTCATTCCACTGCCGTCCCTCGCAGTCGCCACACACTCCACAGCATCTCACAAATCCTGCATAATCAACCTGCTGTTCGATGTCTCTTCCGCGACCTGGCCGTTCACTTCACAAACACTTGCTCACGCTGCCGGTTATTATTTTCCCAATGAACACTCCTGCTCTTGATCGTACCGACTACCAAGCCTATTCCTTTTCAGCCTTCAATCCACTGCTGCCGCTCGGAGTCGCCCTGCACTCCACAGCATCTTCCAAAAGCTGGATATTCGGCATGCCGCATCGATGTCTCCTCCATGACCTCACTGCTCAATTTACGAACGCGGACTCACACTGCCGGTGATTATTTTCCCCATGAACCTCGCTGCTCTTCATCGCACATTCTACCAAAGCAACTTCATTTCAGTGCTGATTCCACTGCTGCCCCTCGGAGTCGCCACCCACTCCACAGCATCTCACAAAACCTGGATAATCAACCTGCTGTTCGATGTCTCTTCCGCGACCTGGCCGTTCACTTCACAAACACTTGCTCACGCTGCCGGTTATTATTTTCCCAATGAACACTCCTGCTCTTGATCGTACCGACTACCAAGCCTATTCCTTTTCAGCCTTCAATCCACTGCTGCCGCTCGGAGTCGCCCTGCACTCCACAGCATCTTCCAAAAGCTGGATATTCGGCATGCCGCATCGATGTCTCCTCCATGACCTCACTGCTCAATTTACGAACGCGGACTCACACTGCCGGTGATTATTTTCCCCATGAACCTCGCTGCTCTTCATCGCACATTCTACCAAAGCAACTTCATTTCAGTGCTGATTCCACTGCTGCCCCTCGGAGTCGCCACCCACTCCACAGCATCTCACAAAACCTGGATAATCAACATGCCGCTCGATGTCTTCTCCACGACCTGGCCGTTCACTTTACAAACACTCCCTCACGCTGCCGGTTATTATTTTCCCGATGAACATTCCTGCTCTTGATCGAACCTCCTACCAAGCCTATTCCTTTTCAGCGTTCATTCCACTGCTGCCCCTCGGAGTCGCCACACACTCTACAGCATTTCACAAAACCTGCATATTCAACCTGCTGTTCGATGTCTCTTCCACGACCTGGCCGTTCACTTCACAAACACTCCCTCACGCTGACGGTTATTATTTCCCCCATGAACATCGCAGCTCTTTATCGCACATTCTACCAAAGCAACTACATTTCAGTGCTGATTCTACTGCTGCCCCTCGGAGTCGCCACACACTCTACAGCATTTCACAAAACCTGCATATTCAACCTGCTGTTCGATGTCTCTTCCACGACCTGGCCGTTCACTTCACAAACACTCCCTCACGCTGACGGTTATTATTTTCCCCATGAACACTCCTGCTCTTGATCGTACCGACTACCAAGCCTATTCCTTTTCAAAGTTCATTCCACTACTGCCATTCGGAGTCGCCGTGCACTCCACAGCATCTTCCAAAAGCTAGATGTTCGACATGCCGCATCGATGTCTCCTCCATGACCTCACTGCTCAATTTACGAACACCAGCTCACTGATGGTAATCATTTTCTCCATGATCACTCCTGCTCTTGATCGTACCGACTACCAAACGTATTCCTTTTCAGCGGTCATTCCACTGCTGCCGCTCGGAGTCGCCAACCACTCCACAGCATCTTCCAAAACCTGGATAATCAACATGCCGCTCGATGTCTTCTCCACGACCTGCCCACTCAATTTACGCACACCAGCTCACTGATGGTAATTATTTTCCCCATGAACACTCCTGCTGTTCATCGCACATTCTACCAAAGCAACTCCATTTCAGCGCTCATTCCACTGCTGCCCCTCGGAGTCGCCAACCACTCCACAGCATCTTCCAAAACCTGGATAATCAACATGCCGCTCGATGTCTTCTCCACGACCTGGCCGTTCAATTTACGAACACTGACTCACACTGCCGGTGATTATTTCCCCCCATGAACATCGCTGCTCTTCATCGCACATTCTACCAAAGCAACTCCATTTCAGTGCTGATTCCACTGCTGCTGCTCGGAGTCGCCATGCACTCCACAGCATTTCCCAAAAGCTGGATATTCTACGTGCTGCTCCACGTCTTCTCCACGACCTGCCCACTCAATTTACGCACACCAGCTCACTGATGGTAATTATTTTCCCCATGAACACTCCTGCTCTTGATCGCACATTCTACCAAAGCAACTCCATTTCAGTGCTGATTCTACTGCTGCCCCTCGGAGTCGCCACACACTCTACAGCATTTCACAAAACCTGCATATTCAACCTGCTGTTCGATGTCTCTTCCACGACCTGGCCGTTCACTTCACGAACACCCCCTCACGCTGCCTGTTATTATTTTCCCGATGAACATTTCTGCTCTTCATCGCACATTCTAGCAAAGCAACTCCGTTTCAGCGCTCATTCCACTGCTGCCCCTAGGAGTCGCCACCCACTCCACAGCATCTTCCAAAACCTGGATAATCAACATGCCGCTCGATGTCTTCTCCACAATCTGGCCGTTCAATTTAGGAACACTGACTCACACTGGCGGTGATTATTTCCCCCATGAACACTCCTGGTATTGATCGTACCGACTACCAAGCCTATTCCTTTTCAAAGCTCATTCCACTGCTGCCGCTCGGAGTCGCCACCCACTCCACAGATACTTCCAAAACCTGGATAATCAACATGCCGCTCGATGTCTTCTCCACGACCTGCCCACTCAATTTGCGCACACCAGCTCACTGATGGTAATTATTTTCCCCATGAACACTCCTGCCCTTGATCGTACCGACTACCAAACGTATTCCTTTTCAGCGCTCATTCCACTGCCGTCCCTCGCAGTCGCCACACACTCCACAGCATCTCACAAAACCTGCATATTCAACCTGCTGTTCGATGTCTCTTCCACGACCTGGCCGTTCACTTCACAAACACTCCCTCACGCTGACGGTTATTATTTCCCCCATGAACATCGCAGCTCTTTATCGCACATTCTACCAAAGCAACTACATTTCAGTGCTGATTCTACTGCTGCCCCTCGGAGTCGCCACACACTCTACAGCATTTCACAAAACCTGCATATTCAACCTGCTGTTCGATGTCTCTTCCACGACCTGGCCGTTCACTTCACAAACACTCCCTCACGCTGACGGTTATTATTTTCCCCATGAACACTCCTGCTCTTGATCGTACCGACTACCAAGCCTATTCCTTTTCAAAGTTCATTCCACTACTGCCATTCGGAGTCGCCGTGCACTCCACAGCATCTTCCAAAAGCTAGATGTTCGACATGCCGCATCGATGTCTCCTCCATGACCTCACTGCTCAATTTACGAACACCAGCTCACTGATGGTAATCATTTTCTCCATGATCACTCCTGCTCTTGATCGTACCGACTACCAAACGTATTCCTTTTCAGCGGTCATTCCACTGCTGCCGCTCGGAGTCGCCAACCACTCCACAGCATCTTCCAAAACCTGGATAATCAACATGCCGCTCGATGTCTTCTCCACGACCTGCCCACTCAATTTACGCACACCAGCTCACTGATGGTAATTATTTTCCCCATGAACACTCCTGCTGTTCATCGCACATTCTACCAAAGCAACTCCATTTCAGCGCTCATTCCACTGCTGCCCCTCGGAGTCGCCAACCACTCCACAGCATCTTCCAAAACCTGGATAATCAACATGCCGCTCGATGTCTTCTCCACGACCTGGCCGTTCAATTTACGAACACTGACTCACACTGCCGGTGATTATTTCCCCCCATGAACATCGCTGCTCTTCATCGCACATTCTACCAAAGCAACTCCATTTCAGTGCTGATTCCACTGCTGCTGCTCGGAGTCGCCATGCACTCCACAGCATTTCCCAAAAGCTGGATATTCTACGTGCTGCTCCACGTCTTCTCCACGACCTGCCCACTCAATTTACGCACACCAGCTCACTGATGGTAATTATTTTCCCCATGAACACTCCTGCTCTTGATCGCACATTCTACCAAAGCAACTCCATTTCAGTGCTGATTCTACTGCTGCCCCTCGGAGTCGCCACACACTCTACAGCATTTCACAAAACCTGCATATTCAACCTGCTGTTCGATGTCTCTTCCACGACCTGGCCGTTCACTTCACGAACACCCCCTCACGCTGCCTGTTATTATTTTCCCGATGAACATTTCTGCTCTTCATCGCACATTCTAGCAAAGCAACTCCGTTTCAGCGCTCATTCCACTGCTGCCCCTAGGAGTCGCCACCCACTCCACAGCATCTTCCAAAACCTGGATAATCAACATGCCGCTCGATGTCTTCTCCACAATCTGGCCGTTCAATTTAGGAACACTGACTCACACTGGCGGTGATTATTTCCCCCATGAACACTCCTGGTATTGATCGTACCGACTACCAAGCCTATTCCTTTTCAAAGCTCATTCCACTGCTGCCGCTCGGAGTCGCCACCCACTCCACAGATACTTCCAAAACCTGGATAATCAACATGCCGCTCGATGTCTTCTCCACGACCTGCCCACTCAATTTGCGCACACCAGCTCACTGATGGTAATTATTTTCCCCATGAACACTCCTGCCCTTGATCGTACCGACTACCAAACGTATTCCTTTTCAGCGCTCATTCCACTGCCGTCCCTCGCAGTCGCCACACACTCCACAGCATCTCACAAATCCTGCATAATCAACCTGCTGTTCGATGTCTCTTCCGCGACCTGGCCGTTCACTTCACAAACACTTGCTCACGCTGCCGGTTATTATTTTCCCAATGAACACTCCTGCTCTTGATCGTACCGACTACCAAGCCTATTCCTTTTCAGCCTTCAATCCACTGCTGCCGCTCGGAGTCGCCCTGCACTCCACAGCATCTTCCAAAAGCTGGATATTCGGCATGCCGCATCGATGTCTCCTCCATGACCTCACTGCTCAATTTACGAACGCGGACTCACACTGCCGGTGATTACTTTCCCCATGAACCTCGCTGCTCTTCATCGCACATTCTACCAAAGCAACTTCATTTCAGTGCTGATTCCACTGCTGCCCCTCGGAGTCGCCACCCACTCCACAGCATCTCACAAAACCTGGATAATCAACCTGCTGTTCGATGTCTCTTCCGCGACCTGGCCGTTCACTTCACAAACACTTGCTCACGCTGCCGGTTATTATTTTCCCAATGAACACTCCTGCTCTTGATCGTACCGACTACCAAGCCTATTCCTTTTCAGCCTTCAATCCACTGCTGCCGCTCGGAGTCGCCCTGCACTCCACAGCATCTTCCAAAAGCTGGATATTCGGCATGCCGCATCGATGTCTCCTCCATGACCTCACTGCTCAATTTACGAACGCGGACTCACACTGCCGGTGATTATTTTCCCCATGAACCTCGCTGCTCTTCATCGCACATTCTACCAAAGCAACTTCATTTCAGTGCTGATTCCACTGCTGCCCCTCGGAGTCGCCACCCACTCCACAGCATCTCACAAAACCTGGATAATCAACATGCCGCTCGATGTCTTCTCCACGACCTGGCCGTTCACTTCACAAACACTCCCTCACGCTGCCGGTTATTATTTTCCCGATGAACATTCCTGCTCTTGATCGAACCTCCTACCAAGCCTATTCCTTTTCAGCGTTCATTCCACTGCTGCCCCTCGGAGTCGCCACACACTCTACAGCATTTCACAAAACCTGCATATTCAACCTGCTGTTCGATGTCTCTTCCACGACCTGGCCGTTCACTTCACAAACACTCCCTCACGCTGACGGTTATTATTTCCCCCATGAACATCGCAGCTCTTTATCGCACATTCTACCAAAGCAACTACATTTCAGTGCTGATTCTACTGCTGCCCCTCGGAGTCGCCACACACTCTACAGCATTTCACAAAACCTGCATATTCAACCTGCTGTTCGATGTCTCTTCCACGACCTGGCCGTTCACTTCACAAACACTCCCTCACGCTGACGGTTATTATTTTCCCCATGAACACTCCTGCTCTTGATCGTACCGACTACCAAGCCTATTCCTTTTCAAAGTTCATTCCACTACTGCCATTCGGAGTCGCCGTGCACTCCACAGCATCTTCCAAAAGCTAGATGTTCGACATGCCGCATCGATGTCTCCTCCATGACCTCACTGCTCAATTTACGAACACCAGCTCACTGATGGTAATCATTTTCTCCATGATCACTCCTGCTCTTGATCGTACCGACTACCAAACGTATTCCTTTTCAGCGGTCATTCCACTGCTGCCGCTCGGAGTCGCCAACCACTCCACAGCATCTTCCAAAACCTGGATAATCAACATGCCGCTCGATGTCTTCTCCACGACCTGCCCACTCAATTTACGCACACCAGCTCACTGATGGTAATTATTTTCCCCATGAACACTCCTGCTGTTCATCGCACATTCTACCAAAGCAACTCCATTTCAGCGCTCATTCCACTGCTGCCCCTCGGAGTCGCCAACCACTCCACAGCATCTTCCAAAACCTGGATAATCAACATGCCGCTCGATGTCTTCTCCACGACCTGGCCGTTCAATTTACGAACACTGACTCACACTGCCGGTGATTATTTCCCCCCATGAACATCGCTGCTCTTCATCGCACATTCTACCAAAGCAACTCCATTTCAGTGCTGATTCCACTGCTGCTGCTCGGAGTCGCCATGCACTCCACAGCATTTCCCAAAAGCTGGATATTCTACGTGCTGCTCCACGTCTTCTCCACGACCTGCCCACTCAATTTACGCACACCAGCTCACTGATGGTAATTATTTTCCCCATGAACACTCCTGCTCTTGATCGCACATTCTACCAAAGCAACTCCATTTCAGTGCTGATTCTACTGCTGCCCCTCGGAGTCGCCACACACTCTACAGCATTTCACAAAACCTGCATATTCAACCTGCTGTTCGATGTCTCTTCCACGACCTGGCCGTTCACTTCACGAACACCCCCTCACGCTGCCTGTTATTATTTTCCCGATGAACATTTCTGCTCTTCATCGCACATTCTAGCAAAGCAACTCCGTTTCAGCGCTCATTCCACTGCTGCCCCTAGGAGTCGCCACCCACTCCACAGCATCTTCCAAAACCTGGATAATCAACATGCCGCTCGATGTCTTCTCCACAATCTGGCCGTTCAATTTAGGAACACTGACTCACACTGGCGGTGGTTATTTCCCCCATGAACACTCCTGGTATTGATCGTACCGACTACCAAGCCTATTCCTTTTCAAAGCTCATTCCACTGCTGCCGCTCGGAGTCGCCACCCACTCCACAGATAATTCCAAAACCTGGATAATCAACATGCCGCTCGATGTCTTCTCCACGACCTGCCCACTCAATTTACGCACACCAGCTCACTGATGGTAATTATTTTCCCCATGAACACTCCTGCCCTTGATCGTACCGACTACCAAACGTATTCCTTTTCAGCGCTCATTCCACTGCTGCCGCTCGTAGTCGCCAACCACTCCACAGCATCTTCCAAAACCTGGATAATCAACATGCCGCTCGATGTCTTCTCCACGACCTGGCCGTTCAATTTACGAACACTGACTCACACTGCCGGTGATTATTTCCCCCCATGAACATCGCTGCTCTTCATCGCACATTCTACCAAAGCAACTCCATTTCAGTGCTGATTCCACTTCTGCTGCTCGGAGTCGCCATGCACTCTACAGCATTTCACAAAACCTGCATATTCAACCTGCTGTTCGATGTCTCTTCCACGACCTGGCCGTTCACTTCACAAACACTCCCTCACGCTGACGGTTATTATTTCCCCCATGAACATCGCAGCTCTTTATCGCACATTCTACCAAAGCAACTACATTTCAGTGCTGATTCTACTGCTGCCCCTCGGAGTCGCCACACACTCTACAGCATTTCACAAAACCTGCATATTCAACCTGCTGTTCGATGTCTCTTCCACGACCTGGCCGTTCACTTCACAAACACTCCCTCACGCTGACGGTTATTATTTTCCCCATGAACACTCCTGCTCTTGATCGTACCGACTACCAAGCCTATTCCTTTTCAAAGTTCATTCCACTACTGCCATTCGGAGTCGCCGTGCACTCCACAGCATCTTCCAAAAGCTAGATGTTCGACATGCCGCATCGATGTCTCCTCCATGACCTCACTGCTCAATTTACGAACACCAGCTCACTGATGGTAATCATTTTCTCCATGATCACTCCTGCTCTTGATCGTACCGACTACCAAACGTATTCCTTTTCAGCGGTCATTCCACTGCTGCCGCTCGGAGTCGCCAACCACTCCACAGCATCTTCCAAAACCTGGATAATCAACATGCCGCTCGATGTCTTCTCCACGACCTGCCCACTCAATTTACGCACACCAGCTCACTGATGGTAATTATTTTCCCCATGAACACTCCTGCTGTTCATCGCACATTCTACCAAAGCAACTCCATTTCAGCGCTCATTCCACTGCTGCCCCTCGGAGTCGCCAACCACTCCACAGCATCTTCCAAAACCTGGATAATCAACATGCCGCTCGATGTCTTCTCCACGACCTGGCCGTTCAATTTACGAACACTGACTCACACTGCCGGTGATTATTTCCCCCCATGAACATCGCTGCTCTTCATCGCACATTCTACCAAAGCAACTCCATTTCAGTGCTGATTCCACTGCTGCTGCTCGGAGTCGCCATGCACTCCACAGCATTTCCCAAAAGCTGGATATTCTACGTGCTGCTCCACGTCTTCTCCACGACCTGCCCACTCAATTTACGCACACCAGCTCACTGATGGTAATTATTTTCCCCATGAACACTCCTGCTCTTGATCGCACATTCTACCAAAGCAACTCCATTTCAGTGCTGATTCTACTGCTGCCCCTCGGAGTCGCCACACACTCTACAGCATTTCACAAAACCTGCATATTCAACCTGCTGTTCGATGTCTCTTCCACGACCTGGCCGTTCACTTCACGAACACCCCCTCACGCTGCCTGTTATTATTTTCCCGATGAACATTTCTGCTCTTCATCGCACATTCTAGCAAAGCAACTCCGTTTCAGCGCTCATTCCACTGCTGCCCCTAGGAGTCGCCACCCACTCCACAGCATCTTCCAAAACCTGGATAATCAACATGCCGCTCGATGTCTTCTCCACAATCTGGCCGTTCAATTTAGGAACACTGACTCACACTGGCGGTGGTTATTTCCCCCATGAACACTCCTGGTATTGATCGTACCGACTACCAAGCCTATTCCTTTTCAAAGCTCATTCCACTGCTGCCGCTCGGAGTCGCCACCCACTCCACAGATAATTCCAAAACCTGGATAATCAACATGCCGCTCGATGTCTTCTCCACGACCTGCCCACTCAATTTACGCACACCAGCTCACTGATGGTAATTATTTTCCCCATGAACACTCCTGCCCTTGATCGTACCGACTACCAAACGTATTCCTTTTCAGCGCTCATTCCACTGCTGCCGCTCGTAGTCGCCAACCACTCCACAGCATCTTCCAAAACCTGGATAATCAACATGCCGCTCGATGTCTTCTCCACGACCTGGCCGTTCAATTTACGAACACTGACTCACACTGCCGGTGATTATTTCCCCCCATGAACATCGCTGCTCTTCATCGCACATTCTACCAAAGCAACTCCATTTCAGTGCTGATTCCACTTCTGCTGCTCGGAGTCGCCATGCACTCTACAGCATTTCACAAAACCTGCATATTCAACCTGCTGCTCGATGTCTCTTCCACGACCTGGCCGTTCACTTCACAAACACTCCCTCACGCTGACGGTTATTATTTTCCCCATGAACACTCCTGCTCTTGATCGCACATTCTACCAAAGCAACTCCATTTCAGTGCTGATTCTACTGCTGCCCCTCGGAGTCGCCACACACTCTACAGCATTTCACAAAACCTGCATATTCAACCTGCTGTTCGATGTCTCTTCCACGACCTGGCCGTTCACTTCACAAACACTCCCTCACGCTGACGGTTATTATTTTCCCCATGAACACTCCTGCTCTTGATCGTACCGACTACCAAGCCTATTCCTTTTCAAAGTTCATTCCACTACTGCCATTCGGAGTCGCCGTGCACTCCACAGCATCTTCCAAAAGCTAGATGTTCGACATGCCGCATCGATGTCTCCTCCATGACCTCACTGCTCAATTTACGAACACCAGCTCACTGATGGTAATCATTTTCTCCATGATCACTCCTGCTCTTGATCGTACCGACTACCAAACGTATTCCTTTTCAGCGGTCATTCCACTGCTGCCGCTCGGAGTCGCCAACCACTCCACAGCATCTTCCAAAACCTGGATAATCAACATGCCGCTCGATGTCTTCTCCACGACCTGCCCACTCAATTTACGCACACCAGCTCACTGATGGTAATTATTTTCCCCATGAACACTCCTGCTGTTCATCGCACATTCTACCAAAGCAACTCCATTTCAGCGCTCATTCCACTGCTGCCCCTCGGGGTCGCCAACCACTCCACAGCATCTTCCAAAACCTGGATAATCAACATGCCGCTCGATGTCTTCTCCACGACCTGGCCGTTCAATTTACGAACACTGACTCACACTGCCGGTGATTATTTCCCCCCATGAACATCGCTGCTCTTCATCGCACATTCTACCAAAGCAACTCCATTTCAGTGCTGATTCCACTGCTGCTGCTCGGAGTCGCCATGCACTCCACAGCATTTCCCAAAAGCTGGATATTCTACGTGCTGCTCCACGTCTCCTCCAGGATCTGGCCGTTCACTTCACGAACACCCCCTCACGCTGCCTGTTATTATTTTCCCGATGAACATTTCTGCTCTTCATCGCACATTCTAGCAAAGCAACTCCGTTTCAGCGCTCATTCCACTGCTGACCCTAGGAGTCGCCACCCACTCCACAGCATCTTCCAAAACCTGGATAATCAACATGCCGCTCGATGTCTTCTCCACAATCTGGCCGTTCAATTTAGGAACACTGACTCACACTGGCGGTGGTTATTTCCCCCATGAACACTCCTGGTATTGATCGTACCGACTACCAAGCCTATTCCTTTTCAAAGCTCATTCCACTGCTGCCGCTCGGAGTCGCCACCCACTCCACAGATACTTCCAAAACCTGGATAATCAACATGCCGCTCGATATCTTCTCCACGACCTGCCCACTCAATTTACGCACACCAGCTCACTGATGGTAATTATTTTCCCCATGAACACTCCTGCCCTTGATCGTACCGACTACCAAACGTATTCCTTTTCAGCGCTCATTCCACTGCTGCTGCTCGGAGTCGCCATGCACTCTACAGCATTTCACAAAACCTGCATATTCAACCTGCTGTTCGATGTCTCTTCCACGACCTGGCCGTTCACTTCACAAACACTCCCTCACGCTGACGGTTATTATTTTCCCCATGAACACTCCTGCTCTTGATCGCACATTCTACCAAAGCAACTCCATTTCAATGCTGATTCTACTGCTGCCCCTCGGAGTCGCCACACACTCTACAGCATTTCACAAAACCTGCATATTCAACCTGCTGTTCGATGTCTCTTCCACGACCTGGCCGTTCACTTCACAAACACTCCCTCACGCTGACGGTTATTATTTTCCCCATGAACACTCCTGCTCTTGATCGTACCGACTACCAAGCCTATTCCTTTTCAAAGTTCATTCCACTACTGCCATTCGGAGTCGCCGTGCACTCCACAGCATCTTCCAAAAGCTAGATGTTCGACATGCCGCATCGATGTCTCCTCCATGACCTCACTGCTCAATTTACGAACACCAGCTCACTGATGGTAATCATTTTCTCCATGATCACTCCTGCTCTTGATCGTACCGACTACCAAACGTATTCCTTTTCAGCGGTCATTCCACTGCTGCCGCTCGGAGTCGCCAACCACTCCACAGCATCTTCCAAAACCTGGATAATCAACATGCCGCTCGATGTCTTCTCCACGACCTGCCCACTCAATTTACGCACACCAGCTCACTGATGGTAATTATTTTCCCCATGAACATCGCTGCTCTTCATCGCACATTCTACCAAAGCAACTCCATTTCAGCGCTCATTCCACTGCTGCCCCTCGGAGTCGCCAACCACTCCACAGCATCTTCCAAAACCTGGATAATCAACATGCCGCTCGATGTCTTCTCCACGACCTGGCCGTTCAATTTACGAACACTGACTCACACTGCCGGTGATTATTTCCCCCCATGAACATCGCTGCTCTTCATCGCACATTCTATCAAAGCAACTCCATTTCAGTGCTGATTCCACTGCTGCTGCTCGGAGTCGCCATGCACTCCACAGCATTTCCCAAAAGCTGGATATTCTACGTGCTGCTCCACGTCTCCTCCAGGATCTGGCCGTTCACTTCACAAACACTCCCTCACGCTGACGGTTATTATTTTCCCCATGAACACTCCTGCTCTTGATCGCACATTCTACCAAAGCAACTCCATTTCAGTGCTGATTCTACTGCTGCCCCTCGGAGTCGCCACACGCTCTACAGCATTTCACAAAACCTGCATATTCAACCTGCTGTTCGATGTCTCTTCCACGACCTGGCCGTTCACTTCACGAACACCCCCTCACGCTGCCTGTTATTATTTTCCCGATGAACATTTCTGCTCTTCATCGCACATTCTAGCAAAGCAACTCCGTTTCAGCGCTCATTCCACTGCTGCCCCTAGGAGTCGCCACCCACTCCACAGCATCTTCCAAAACCTGGATAATCAACATGCCGCTCGATGTCTTCTCCACAGTCTGGCCGTTCAATTTAGGAACACTGACTCACACTGGCGGTGGTTATTTCCCCCATGAACACTCCTGGTATTGATCGTACCGACTACCAAGCCTATTCCTTTTCAAAGCTCATTCCACTGCTGCCGCTCGGAGTCGCCACCCACTCCACAGATACTTCCAAAACCTGGATAATCAACATGCCGCTCGATGTCTTCTCCACGACCTGCCCACTCAATTTACGCACACCAGCTCACTGATGGTAATTATTTTCCCCATGAACACTCCTGCCCTTGATCGTACCGACTACCAAACGTATTCCTTTTCAGCGCTCATTCCACTGCCGTCCCTCGCAGTCGCCACACACTCCACAGCACCTCACAAATCCTGCATGATCAACCTGCTGTTCGATGTCTCTTCCGCGACCTGGCCGTTCACTTCACAAACACTTGCTCACGCTGCCGGTTATTATTTTCCCGATGAACACTCCTGCTCTTGATCGTACCGACTACCAAGCCTATTCCTTTTTAGCCTTCAATCCACTGCTGCCGCTCGGAGTCGCCCTGCACTCCTCAGCATCTTCCAAAAGCTGGATATTCGGCATGCCGCATCGATGTCTCCTCCTTGACCTCACTGCTCAATTTACAAACACGGACTCACACTGCCGGTGATTATTTTCCCCATGGACCTCGCTGCTCTTCATCGCACATTCTACCAAAGCAACTTCATTTCAGTGCTGATTCCACTGCTGCCCCTCGGAGTCGCCACCCACTCCACAGCTCACAAAACCTGCACATTCAACCTGCTGTTCGATGTCTCTTCCACGACCTGGCCGTTCGCTTCACAAACACTCCCTCACGCTGACGGTTATTATTTTCCCCATGAACACTCCTGCTCTTGATCGTACCGACTACCAAGCCTATTCCTTTTCAAAGTTCATTCCACTACTGCCATTCGGAGTCGCCGTGCACTCCACAGCATCTTCCAAAAGCTAGATGTTCGACATGCCGCATCGATGTCTCCTCCATGACCTCACTGCTCAATTTACGAACACCAGCTCACTGATGGTAATCATTTTCTCCATGATCACTCCTGCTCTTGATCGTACCGACTACCAAACGTATTCCTTTTCAGCGGTCATTCCACTGCTGCCGCTCGGAGTCGCCAACCACTCCACAGCATCTTCCAAAACCTGGATAATCAACATGCCGCTCGATGTCTTCTCCACGACCTGCCCACTCAATTTACGCACACCAGCTCACTGATGGTAATTATTTTCCCCATGAACATCGCTGCTCTTCATCGCACATTCTACCAAAGCAACTCCATTTCAGCGCTCATTCCACTGCTGCCCCTCGGAGTCGCCAACCACTCCACAGCATCTTCCAAAACCTGGATAATCAACATGCCGCTCGATGTCTTCTCCACGACCTGGCCGTTCAATTTACGAACACTGACTCACACTGCCGGTGATTATTTCCCCCCATGAACATCGCTGCTCTTCATCGCACATTCTATCAAAGCAACTCCATTTCAGTGCTGATTCCACTGCTGCTGCTCGGAGTCGCCATGCACTCCACAGCATTTCCCAAAAGCTGGATATTCTACGTGCTGCTCCACGTCTCCTCCAGGATCTGGCCGTTCACTTCACAAACACTCCCTCACGCTGACGGTTATTATTTTCCCCATGAACACTCCTGCTCTTGATCGCACATTCTACCAAAGCAACTCCATTTCAGTGCTGATTCTACTGCTGCCCCTCGGAGTCGCCACACGCTCTACAGCATTTCACAAAACCTGCATATTCAACCTGCTGTTCGATGTCTCTTCCACGACCTGGCCGTTCACTTCACGAACACCCCCTCACGCTGCCTGTTATTATTTTCCCGATGAACATTTCTGCTCTTCATCGCACATTCTAGCAAAGCAACTCCGTTTCAGCGCTCATTCCACTGCTGCCCCTAGGAGTCGCCACCCACTCCACAGCATCTTCCAAAACCTGGATAATCAACATGCCGCTCGATGTCTTCTCCACAGTCTGGCCGTTCAATTTAGGAACACTGACTCACACTGGCGGTGGTTATTTCCCCCATGAACACTCCTGGTATTGATCGTACCGACTACCAAGCCTATTCCTTTTCAAAGCTCATTCCACTGCTGCCGCTCGGAGTCGCCACCCACTCCACAGATACTTCCAAAACCTGGATAATCAACATGCCGCTCGATGTCTTCTCCACGACCTGCCCACTCAATTTACGCACACCAGCTCACTGATGGTAATTATTTTCCCCATGAACACTCCTGCCCTTGATCGTACCGACTACCAAACGTATTCCTTTTCAGCGCTCATTCCACTGCCGTCCCTCGCAGTCGCCACACACTCCACAGCACCTCACAAATCCTGCATGATCAACCTGCTGTTCGATGTCTCTTCCGCGACCTGGCCGTTCACTTCACAAACACTTGCTCACGCTGCCGGTTATTATTTTCCCGATGAACACTCCTGCTCTTGATCGTACCGACTACCAAGCCTATTCCTTTTTAGCCTTCAATCCACTGCTGCCGCTCGGAGTCGCCCTGCACTCCTCAGCATCTTCCAAAAGCTGGATATTCGGCATGCCGCATCGATGTCTCCTCCTTGACCTCACTGCTCAATTTACAAACACGGACTCACACTGCCGGTGATTATTTTCCCCATGGACCTCGCTGCTCTTCATCGCACATTCTACCAAAGCAACTTCATTTCAGTGCTGATTCCACTGCTGCCCCTCGGAGTCGCCACCCACTCCACAGCTCACAAAACCTGCACATTCAACCTGCTGTTCGATGTCTCTTCCACGACCTGGCCGTTCGCTTCACAAACACTCCCTCACGCTGCCGGTTATTATTTTCCCGATGAACATTCCTGCTCTTGATCAAACTCCTACCAATCGTGCTCCTTTTCAGCGCCATTTCCATTGCTGCCCCTCGGGGACGCCACCCAGTCCACTCCATATCCCAAAACTCAACAACTCATGCTTCCGGTGATTATTTACACCCATGAACACTCCAGCGCTGACCGTACGCTCTACCAAACCCACTACTTTTCAGTGTTCCTTCCACTGCTGTCCCTTAGAGTCGCCACCCACTTCACAATATTTCCTAAAAGCAGCATAATCCACCTGCCGCTCGATATCTGTTCCACGACCTGGCCACCCAATTCGGGAACACTTACCCTGTACCCATCCTGCCATGCTACGAACGGTCATTATTTTCCCATGCATTCCTGCTCTTGATCGTACCTTCTATCAAATGTGTGCCCATTTTCAGAGCGTTTCCCACTGCAATCACTCGGAATCATCACCTATTCCACGATCCCCGCCAGAAGCTATTCAACCTGCAGTTCGCTCCCCTGAGTGTTCTCTCCAAACGCAACTACCATTCGGCCTAACAATTTGCAGCGCAACGTAATATGTTTCGCCGCCGGCGCAAAACGTACCTCGCGATAGATGTGCGTGTCCTTTTTCCACTACTGCGCCGGTTTCCGTTATTTCAACTGATTTTTGAGGTACTCATTTCTCCGTCGATCTGTACTCCACGTTCATTCTTTCTTCACGTCTTTCTTCCCCACGCTTATTACTCTAAGTGGAATTCTCCACCATGCCACCTTTACTTTGCTGTTACTATCATTTCCCGCTGATCATTGTTCTTACGTTTTCAATATGCTCATGTTTTCGTGTGCGTTACCTCTCTCTTCACACCTTACTCCCTCTTCATACCCATATTAACGCAGCGCCTTCTGTGGCGTATACCGCTTCCTTTCACTTCCATCTCTACGCACAAATTCTGGGATTCGTCGCCGTAGGCGCCCATTGAAGCTATCACCTATGCTCCCGCACATCTGCACTGTTGTCATACCTTCTTCTCCCTCTTCTACATATATTGTTGTTTCATAAATATAGTCCCTGACGCGTTTGCCGTCATTTTCACTTCAGATACAGCTGCTGCACTCATTCCCCACGCACACACACTCAGTATCCCGTTCACATAAAGCGGTTCTTTACCATATCCGTTTCTGTTCCTTCACTTGCCAATTCAGTTTCTAACCCCACTATGATTTTTGACCTTCAACCTGCATATGGGTATCCAACCACGGAAGCGATACCGTTGCCTGCGCTTCCATTTACGTCTCTCCAACATATTCATGCAATTAACCAATCCGCATCCTACCATTTCTAAGAAATGATATGCTTAAGAATGAGTGGCAGTTGCGATTGAGTGGACGCGCATTTTTGATAACGGCCCATCTTACGTTGGGTGATTTCTCACTCACGGCGTGTTCCAGGCCCTGCCATTGAGTAATAAAACTGATAAATTGAAAAGCAGTGCCGATGTGATGTTGTCTGGGTTCTTTCCCTTATACTATCTCATTATCTCGTCAATTTTTACACCAAATTTTTTGCTGCTAAAGTGTTGGAGTGTTAGTCTCGCATATCGAATCCCATTCCGCCACGCTCACGGAGGCACAAGAGGAAAACGTTGTGTCAATTAGAGTGTAGGAAATGTATTAAGTTCTTTCGATAAAAGTTCAAATTGAAATCTGAAGGATTGTAGTCAGCGCCGATGTTGTGTCGAGATATTGCTCTGCCAAGCGCACCGACGGAAAGCTTATCCTTCGACTTGAGCAGGTGTCTCGCTCTCTCAGCGAAGCCTCGGGGCCCAAGGGAGAATCCAATGGCGCCGACGAATGGACACGAGAGGACCGCGACTGGACGAAGGACCTTTTGTGGCAGTATTCTGATTGGTCGCTTCCCCGCCAGCTCTGCAATTCTTCCCTGCAACGATTTTGTGTCGCCGTTTGTCTTCCGGTAACTACTCTGTATTCAGTTCCCTTCCTGATCTTCTGAAGGGTTCTGAAATGTATTCTTCTTTGACTGGCCCCGTGGTTCGACTTCTGGACAGGTTCAGCGGTCACCGGCCACTTCTTTCTCGTCCACACCTGTAGTGGGACGTCCCTACGTTGCTCAGGGAAACTAGATAGTCGGCATTGCTCTGGTGCCTTGAAGCGTTTTTATATGTTAGGTCTATTTCAAGGAATTCGGAACACGTAGCTCTAATACTTTCAAGCACCTATGACATTTATGCATTCTCGGAAACGTGGCTAAAGCCAAGTCACAGCATCTCTTCAATACTAGGAAATATGATATCCAATTATTAAATTCATAGAAGTGACAGACCTAAGAAATCTGGTGGTGGTGTTATGGTACTGGTAGATCATATGCTATTAGTATCTGTTGTTTTCATTGAATCCGTTGAAGAGTCGTACGAAATTCTTTCTACTGATATTATGTACGAAGGCTCCAAGTTTCGCATAATATTATTGCATAGAGCTCTTTCCTGCACAGCCGCTAGACAGCTCAACTTTGCAAAGTACTGAGCGACTTATAGCTTGTGAACTATATTCTATTATTGTAGGTGACTTCAATATGCCCAATTTTAATAACGGTAGTTTCTTGCCTTCATCGAACCTTGCATGTTTAAAAGAATTAGCAGATTGCCACAACCTTTCTCAACATGTAACGGAACCAACGAGAAGGAGCAACATACTGGACCTTCTCTTCTCCAGTAATTATTTACTGATCACTAGCGTCCAAGTGCTAGGTCTGAGCGATCACTGCAGTATTTCTTTCGACATTACATCTTTCCAAATTCATAGCATGCCGGTTTATCGACGAGTGTATTCAAAATGCGACTTTCAGAAAGTGGATGCATTTCTTGCTAAAATTAGGTGGATTGAACTTTTTGAATGCGAAACAAATTTAAATGGGAAATATGAGCTTTCTACATCGATACTCCATGATACTATTGAGTATTAAGTTCCATGGAAGATGGTTACATCTTTCAAGTCTACACATCTACCTCAATATTTACAGAATATACTGAATATCGTAATTGTTTATTTCATGAAACCAAAGTAACGTAGGGAGTTTGAAATATGAGAGAGGCATTGCGATAAAATCACAGGACAAAGCCAATTTGCTGGGAAACACATTTGTAAAAGTTTTTCAGCATGATGACGGCAAAACTCCGTCTACTACTTCGCTTGATTTCGATCCAACGCCTGATTTTCCTTGGTTTGATACAAAAACAATGTATGATTTGTTAATGAAATGGCCGAGGTCAACATCTGTAACGCCTGACGGTATCCCGTTTTTTTTCAAAATGCTGTTACTGTTATATGTCGGCCTCTTGCATATTTCTTCAATCAGTCGTTGAGGTACAGTGAGGTACCTTTGCATTGGAAACATACATTTGTTACGCCCGTTAAAAAGAGGGAGCCGGCTTATAACCCGGAGAGTCATCGACCAGTTAGTATAACTTCCGTCTTGTTTTCGAAAAGGTGCTAAAGAGCCACATAATCAGCTATGTTCTCTCTCGTGGAATTATCAATCACGAACAGCACGGATTTGTCCCAGGGCGTTCTGTGGAATCTAATTTGCTTGTATGCCTCGATGATTGGTCAGCTGTAGTAAATAACAAACACTGTTGCGACATCATATATTTTGATTTCGTAAAAGCGTTTGATCGAGTGTGCCACAGAAAGCTCCTATTAAAGCTGGAGATGTTGTGCTTTCATCCAGTTCCCATCAAATGGATTGCTAATTACCTATCTGGCAGAACATTCCAGGTGAAAATAGGGGAAACCTTATCTGATGTTAAGCCTATCTTAAGTAGAGTTCCACAAGGTGCTGCTCTTTCACCTATTCCTTTCAATATTTGTGCAGCTGACTTACCTCTTGTAGTCCAAGACCTCGACGTATCTATAAAAATGTATGCTGATGATGTCAAAATTTATAGTGTAGTTAAGAAACCAGATGACTTTAGTAGACTCCAATCAGCTATTAATTCTTTGGTTAAGTGGGCGAAAGATTGGCAATTACCTTTATCTCCTGAGAAGACAAATTTTATGCAATTAAATGCCAATTCACAGACTTGCGCGCGTATATACAAAGCAGATGGTGTGTCTCACCCGTTGGTTCCGTTAAAGATCTAGGATTTCATTATAGCGACAGCCTGTATTTTTCGGAGCATATTAGAATTCGATGTAGGCAAGCAATTATGCGAACGTATCATATTTTCAAAGGCTTTTCTAGCAAGAACAAGGCTATCCTTCTACGCGCCTACAAAACTTACATCCGTCCTATAGTGGAATCTAGCACTACAGTATTCAATCCTTGCAGGAAAAAAGACATCTATTGCATTGAAAGGGTACAGAATAATTTCACGCGCAAACTATGGTACGCACTGGCGATTTCAGGCACGAAAGAATGCCAAACGCTCTAGTAAGCAATAGATGCCTTGACTTGCCTTCGATTGCATCTCGGCGCAAAGTAATTGATGTATGCATGGTTCATAAGATATTGCTTATTTATTTATTTTATTTATTTATTTAAAGACGTGGAATGTGATCACACGTGTAAAATTAAGAAACCGAATGAAAATAAACATAAACAAATAGCTACACAGTAACGTCTGGACAAACAGTGAACAAATAACTGCAAAGTGATGTCTGCTAACTGTAACCAAAACAGTACAATCAGGGACAAGTTCCAGAAAAAAGACTAAGAATTACAATAACAGGTCACTTCTCAATAAGTTTACGGAAGGCCTGGACAAACAACCCCAACGACATTTTGTCATCACTTAGTAACGTGTTGAATTGGCTGACGTTCCTATAGGTGAAGAAGTTTGTCCTAATCTTTGTCTTTGCAACCGCGACGTTAAGCCGTAGTTTACCTCTTATAGTTCTAGTCAACGGTACAACGAAAAACGTAAGTGGATTTATGGAGAGCCTCTGAGTTAGAATTTTGAACATCATGGTGAGATCAGCCTTTGCTTAGCGGACACAATGATATTAAGTGTAGTATGAAACAGTTGTTTCGTGTTACGAGTACAAGCACCAGAGGCTGTGCATTCAAAATCGCGATAACTCGTCCTAAAGCGACGCTATACGCTAAGTCCTTTACGTATAGAGCAGGAACTGCATACCTTAACGTTTCGAAGAGCCTGCCAAATGAGCTGTCCCTAAACCACTTTAGGAGGTTAGTCAGCAAAAAATTACTCCAATCCGATGCTTCTAGGTGAACTATAGAGTAATACCGATTACTACTGTTTGCTTGTTGTGCTCATAATATGATGTTATGTTATGCTCTAAATAGTGTTGTTGTGTTTGAGATATCGTTCTTCTTTTATGTTTGCCTTATGCAAATGTAATAAACTTATAAGTTGTAACTTATAACTTACGGTACCGGACATGCCGCTACGTCCAACAAGCACAGGCGGCGCAAAAGAGCGCCGGAGAGCGCCGTTTTGCGCCACTTCTCATCTTTGGCGCCGCTTGTGCTTGTTGGACGCAACGGCATGTCCGGTACTGTATGTCTTCTTGAAGTCTTCCGAGTGCGAGAACCTACTGGAGCTGACCACTTGGCGTTCGAGAACCTCACGCATCAATGGGGTTTGCCTCTGCTGCGCGTGACTGATTCAGGGACATGCCCGACGCCTGCTTCCAGGTTGGTGTACCACCTTTCCTTGGGGGTCCTTAAGGGAACAACATTGAATAACATTACAGAGCGTCGACTTGAACAATTTGCTTGAATCCTGGATTCGCTCAGCCCGCGGGAGGTTTTGATGATCTCGTCAGTCTTGTGTTAACCTTTTCCGGAAACACCTCAAGACGGTCAGTAGTGTCACGTCATGTTCCCTCCACATGCTATGACACCCTACTATCTTCTCAACAAATTTCTCCAAAATGATTTTCTAGGCTTGCAAGCCTCCGGACTTGATTTAGCGATATGCATTGCGTCTGTCCCGTACGTCTTAGGAGAGGTCGCGTTTGCTGGATCTCCCTGAAGGAATTGCGGAACCACTCATAGGTAGTTCCTTATGTTTCTTCCTGCCCTCTTTGATCATGTCCGCTCAAATTCAACTATCTACTTTTATGTAGGGATATGCTTGGATGGTATGCGAGTTGGAGCACGAGAGCTCCTCCGGTCCGTGGAGTCGTCAAAAGAAAACGCCACAACGTTAGTTTGCATCGCTATTATTATACTACAATTTGCCTAAATTATAACAGCTTACTAAAATACCCTTAATATAACTTGTTGTATTCAGCTACTGGAGCACGTTGGGCAACTCCGATGATGAGAGGAGCGCGGTGCTGGCCGAGCGGAAAACCGCTCGGAGGCGTTGGAGATTGCTCGTGAAGGGCGCCTTGCAACGAGCACTGTAGATTATCTGCTGTTTGCTTCGTGTTACCTTTTAATGCGCAAAATTATATTTTTAGATCGGATATTCGCAAGTATGTGCTGGACGAAAACATTCGTCTGCTCCACCACTGTGCGCTTCCTGTTCATAGAGAAATTCCTAGAGGGTGGTTAGAAATTCGTTAATTATTCTCTTTCAGAATGGGAAAATTATCCACGGCGACGTCACACGACGTCACGAAACAGGCCGCCCGCCGCTTTCTGGATGACGAAGACGACGACCAAGTCGTCGAGTAGACTGCCGCTATGCTGCGCCTTCAGGAGGATTGCAACATAGAGAAGTCACCAATTCGTTTTTCTCATCTAGTCTTCCACGCTGGCTTTTTCTCATTTCATTCCTTCTGGTCTTTCCCGTGTGTTCAATTTTACGCCTAATCAAATTTTGTAGCAAAATTTATTTTCTGGAGTTTTTGACACTAATCAATTTTGCAGCGACACTGCTTTCGGCATTTTTGGACGCTAATCAATTTTAAGGGCGCGTGTATCGCAGTCGGAGGAGGCGCGACTGTCGCGTGCACCCGATACCAGGTTGCTGGTTTGATTTCCCGCCCAGGCCGACCAAGCCTTCCATCCCTCCAGGGTCGGTGAATTGGTACCAGACTTGTCTGGAAAGGATAAAGCGCTGACTTGTTCATCGGCTGGCCACCGCAAGTCATTGTATGACCAAATATGTCGCCTCCACGACATCTCGTGGAAGTAGAATGCGTTGGCAGAAGGGATTGAATAACGCCGTCCTTTATCCTTTATCCTTTAATCAATTTTGAAACGACTTTGATTTCTGGCAATTTTTGGCGCTAATTTCGATAATTAGGATAATAATTAAGCCTGAACCTTGCTAGTAATCGATTTTCCATCCACATGTCAATTATATAACTCCACTTCAGGAAACCGAATTTTTTTATTAGGTTAACTTCGTTTTCTTCTCGTTCGTGGGAAGTTGGTCCAGCTCCTAACATTAACATTCCAGCAAATTCACACACCATCCACGCTATTTCGGGTTAACTTTTTCAAGCCCTTTCTCCACGGTTCGGTGCCACATCTCCGATTTCATTTTCACACCTCTCCGTCGGCTTTACGTTACGCTACCTAAATCCGAGCCAGATACTAGGTTACGCAACGGGACTTCTGCATAAATTTCTTTTCCAAAATTGAGATCTCTCCAAAATTTTGTTCCAAATGCGGTTCCGTGACAAAAAGTTTGACAAAAATAAATGAGCGAAAGTTGAATAAAAAGTTGAGCAAGTTGAGAAAGTTAAGAGTAGAGTTTGAAATATATGAATTTCGTTATTCAAAACTTGCTCCTTTTTATCTCTATTATCATGTTCACGTTATTGTTATGTAGTTCGTCGCTAGCAGTTTGTCTTAGTTTTCCCTTTGCCTTAAAGTTGAAGTTGTGTGCACTAGGTTTTTTCCAATGATTTCCCCAGTGACCATATTGCCTTATTCGTCATTCCTCTGTTTTCACTTCTTATCTCTGCTCGGTTCTCCCTTACTACGTTGGTCTCTCTTATTTATTAGTTATTCTCTTATTTTTCTTTTAGACTCCTCACTTTTTTCTATACATGCACATTTGTACATTTTTTAGCATTTGTACATTGCTACTTCACCGCTAATAAATACGATTACATTAATAAATTTGTATATTAAAAATTGTGCTGTGAGACTGTTATTTCCCATTGAAATAACCATGTATCTCGATATACACGTATATACGTGTATCGATATATCGAGGTGGCAGTAAATATATCCATGCGTATGTATATGTGCATACATATATATGCACATACATATGTCCATATACATATAGCATATACATGTATATGTGAATACATCCTACTATATATAAAGCAGCAAGCGTGTGTGTGTGTGCGTGTGTGCGTGTGTGCGTGCGTGTGTCACACTGTCCGTCCGTAACACTTGAGATGGGGCGCGGCAGCCGAACACGTCGGCAACCGTGCATGGCGAGCCGCAGACGTGCCGAACACGTCGGCAACCGTGCATGGCGAGCCGCAGACGTGCCGAACACGTCGGCGGCACGAAACTTTGGCCCTGGAGGTAATTGAGGTCGCTGAACTCGAATCTGAAGTCGACCAATCGATATCGATCGATATTATCGATTTTTTGAGGATGCCGCTCAAGTGGCGCGAAACTTCGGCCTTAGGGGTAATCGAGGTCGCTGAACACGAATCTGACGTCGGCCAATCGATATCGATCGATATTATCAACTTTTTGAGGATTTCGTTCAAGCGGTCTGAAACTTCAGCCCTGGGGGTAATCAAGGTCGCTGAACACGAATATGGAGTCGACCAACCCGATTAAACGAAATCCACAAAAATCTATAATATCGATCGATATCGATTGATCCGACGTCAGATTCGTGTTCAGCGACCTTGATTACCCCCAGGGCTGAAGTTGCACGCCACTTAAACGCCATCCTCAAAAAATCGATAACGTCGATCGATATCGATTGGTCGACATCAGATTCGTGTTCAGCGACTTCGATTACCCCCAGGGCCGAAGTTTCAGACCGTTTGAAGGAAATCCACAAAAATCGATAATATCGATCGATATCGATTGATCCGACGTCAGATTCGTGTTCAGCGACCGTGGTTACCCCCGGGGCCGAAGTTTCGCGCCGCTTGAGTACCATCCTCAAAAAATCGATAATATCGATCGGTGTCGATTGGTCGACTACAGATTCGTGTTCAGCGACCTCGACTAGCCCCTCGGCTGAAGTTTTCTGCCGCCGACGTGTTCGGCACGTCTGTGGCTCGCCATGCACGGTTGCCGACGTGCTCGGCACGTCTGCGGCTCGCCATGCACGGTTGCCGACGTGTTCGGCACGTCTGCGGCTCGCCAGGCACGGTTGCCGACGTGTTCGGCACGTCTGCGGCTCGCCATGCACGGTTGTCGACGTATTCGGCACGTCTACGACTCGCCAGGCACGGTTGCCGACGTATTCGGCACGTCTACGGCTCGCCAGGCACGGTTGCCGACGTGTTCGGCACGTCTGCGGCTCGCCAGGCACGGTTGCCGACGTGTTCGGCACGTCTGCGGCTCGCCATCCACGGTTGCCGACGTGCTCGGCACGTCTGCGGCTCGCCATGCACGGTTGTCGACGTATTCGGCACGTCTACGGCTCGCCAGGCACGGTTGCCGACGTGCTCGGCACGTCTGCGGCTCGCCATGCACAATTGCCGACGCTTGACGAAGCCCCGCTTCAAAGGGAGCGGAGCACAATCTCGGCCAGCAGCATATAAGCGGCTGAATCTGTACATTGACTCCATTTGAAGTGAGGTGTTAGCCTTGAGCGTTCGTTGTACGTCCAACGTCCGAACGAGTTTGAATTGCTGTTCCTGCAGTGTTTGGCGTCTCTGCAGCTTCTTGAAGATCACGAATCCATAGCAGCCCCGCCTCAAAGGGGGCGGAGCACAATCTCGGCCAGCAGCATATAAGCGGCTGAATCTGTACATTGACTCCATTTGAAGTGAGGTGTTAGCCTTGAGCGTTCGTTGTACGTCCAACGTCCGAACGAGTTTGAATTGCTGTTCCTGCAGTGTTTGGCTGCTCTGCAGCTTCTTGAAGATCACGAATCCATAGCAACATCAGATCGTTTGCTAGGGATGGATGAACAGGAGCTTCGGCTATGCTCTACTCCTGAGCACGAAAGTCGTGCAGGAGCAAACCAATACGATCATTACGAACATGCTCTGCACCCCGTCGTGCAAGCAATGCTCCTGAGCAAGACAGTCGTGCCGGAGCAAACCAATACGATCATTACGAACATGGCTCTGCACCCCGTCGTGCAAGCAGTGCTGAACGCCGTGCTGCCAATGCGAAACTAAAGAGACGGTCACGAGAACAGATGAGCGGCGGAGAGATTGAGGCACGCCGTGTTGCCGATGCTGCACGAAAGAGACGGTCACGAGAAGAGATGAGCGGCGAAGAGATTGAGGCACGCCGTGTTGAACGATGCTGCACGAAAAAGACGGTCACGAGAACAGATGAACGACGCAGAGATTGAGGCACGCCGTGTTACTGATGCTGAAAGACAGCGACGTTCTCGAGAACAGATGAGCGAAGCAGAAATTGAAACACTTCGTGCTGCTAACGCTGAGCGGCAGCGACGTTCTCGTGAGCAAATGAGCGAAGCAGCAATTGTAGCATTTCGTGCTGCCAATGCTGAACGGCAGCGACGTTCTCGTGAACAAATGGACGAAGCGGAGATTGAAGCACTTCGTGCTGCCCGTGCTGAAAGGCAGAGACGTTCTCGTGAACCGATGAGCGAAGCAGCAATTGAAGCATTTCGTGCTGCCCATGCTGAAAGGCAGCGACGTTCTCGTGAGCAAATGAGCGAAGCAGCAATTGAAGCATTTCGTGCTGCCAATGCTGAACGGCAGCGACGTTCTCGTGAACAAATGGACGAAGCGGAGATTGAAGCACTTCGTGCTGCCCATGCTGAAAGACAGCGACGTTCTCGTGAACAAATGAGAGAAGCAGCAATTGAAGCATTTCGTGCTGCCAATGCTGAAAGACAGCGACGTTCTCGTGAACAAATGGACGAAGCAGAGATTGAAGCACTTCGTGCTGCCCATGCTGAAAGACAGCGACGTTCTCGTGAACAAATGAACGAAACAGAGATTGAAGCGCGTCGCGCCGCAAATGCTGAACGGCAACGACGTGCGCGCTCAAATATTAGTCGAGAGGAATCAGGCCGCGCAGTTGATTCTGAATGGCAGCGACGCTTGCGACCACGCTTAGATGGGGCAGGAACTGCTTCGCGTGGAAGTAATGCTGGACCACATCGCACTGTCCCACGAAACGCTACTGGCCTTGCACGTTCCCTGCGCGAAAGGCCTCCATCCAATACGCTGGGAAACATGGACCAGGTTTGCAGCGGTTGTGGGGCATTACATTTCTCTGGCGAGAAAACCACGCCTAACAGCACCCTATACAATATGTGTTGCAATCTTGGAAAAGTTTCGATGAATGTATTTGGAAACTTTCCAGTTCTTCTGCAGCAGTTATACACCGGTACAGGCTCGGAAAGTCTCCATTTCCTTAAGCACATACGAAATTACAACAACAGTCTAGCCGTAGCATCAACAACAGCCCAGGTAGAGAATCCGCGTGGCGGAGGACCTTACTGCTTTAAAGTACATGGCCAAATATACCACCGTATTGGAGCGCTTCGTCCATTGGCTGGAAACGCTCCTCAATGCGCTCAAGTGTTGATTATGGACACTGAGGAGGCGGCTGCTGAGCTGGCAGGAAGAGATGTAAACAGAGAGTGTGATCGCGCCACATTTGCCGTGTTGCACCAACTGTTGCAAACGATTAATCCCTATGTGCAAGCGTACCGGCTAATGGATGAAGTGGCACGAGAAGAAGAGCAGAGGGCAATTGAAGCACAGCGTACACAGAGGCCAGTACGTATGGTTTTTTGCCAACTTAATACCGACGATCATCGACGGTATAACATTGCAACAGCTAACGAGGTAGCTGTAGTTTACGTCGGTAACGATGAGGAGATACCCGGAGAAAGATATGTGGTCGTTTATGAACGTGGCCAAGGGTTGCGTACCATCAGCTACTTAGACAAACTTTGCGACTCTCTTTCCTATCCGCTACTGCTCCCGCGGGGAGAAGATGGTTGGCATCCAGACATGGAAAAGACCGTTACTGGAAATAACAGACGAACAAGAGTAATGCAGAAAGAGTTTTACTCATACCTTATGTTCTCCAGAACCGGTACATTCAACCCTTTGCTCCATGCCGGAAAGCTATCTCAGCAATACGTTGTCAACAGTTGGTTGAAAATTGAGATGAATCGTCTTAATTACCTCCGTAAGAATCAGAAGGAGCTTAGGTTCGATACAGTGAGGGGTCTCCACGATTATATGATCGGAGACGATTCTCATGACGGCTCACCAGGAAGAAGGATAATTCTAGCAGCAAGTTTTACAGGTGGTCCACGCCATATGATTGCGCAGTATCAAGACGCAATGGCAATTGTCTCAAAGTACGGGGAGCCTGACATATTCCTTACATTCCCCTGCAATCCGAACTGGCGCGAGATTCAAAATAACTTGGCGGGTGGTCAGTCTGCATCTGACCGGCCAGATTTGGTTGCCCGCGTTTTCAATCTCAAGCTAAAGGCTTTCTGTCATGAACTTTTTAAAAGGAATGTGCTAGGCGAAGTGGCTGCGTACATTTATGTTGTTGAGTTTCAAAAACGCGCGCTTCCTCACGCGCATATGCTCATTACGTTAAAACGGGAGTGGAAACTAAACACTGCCGATCAAATTGATTAGCTAATCAGTGCGGAGCTTCCCGATTCCGATTCAGATCCCGAACTGTTTGACATAGTATCTAAGAACATGATACACCGTCCCTGTGGGAATCTGAATCCTACCTCACCTTGCATGCGAGACGGTGTGTGCACAAAGAGGTTTCCCAAAAGCTTTCGCAGTGACACGTCTCTTAATGTGGATGGCTATCCCGAGCACAGAAGGCGTGATGACGGACGTTATGTCACGTGTCGTGGAGTTCGATGGATAACAGGTCAGTAGTACCCTATTGCCGCTGCTTAACTCGCATGTTTGAAGCACATATTAACGTAGAAATATGTGCTTTAATTCATGCAGTTAAATATTTGTTCAAGTACGTGTACAAGGGACCTGACCGTGCTAGAATCCATATCTACCAGCCTAACAATGATGCTGCTGAAACTGCTCACGACGAAATTGAAGCATACATCGACGCGAGGTACGTGTGTGCTCCTGAAGGTGTCCACCGAATATTTGGCTTCAAGATGCAGTACCGAAGTGATGCAGTGCAACGGTTACAAGTTCACTTACCGGGCTTCGAAGCATTAACATTCGAAGCAGGCGCAGAACAACAAGCACTTAATGCCGCTCAAAGTCGGCTAAGCACTTTGACTGGCTTCTTCGCTATGAACAAAACCTGCAATGATCTTGCGCAGCGATACGGGCGGTTACCTGAAGGAATGGTAGATTCCCGCAGTTTTCCCTATTATGAAATGCCTCAGGCTTTTGAGTTTAAAAAGGGTTGGAAACAGGGGAAGAAGCACATACGTGCACTCAGGAGAATGTATTTTGTAGGGCCACAGGAGCAAGAACGCTTCGCACTTCGGCTTCTTCTCCTATATGGAAAGGGTTTTACATCTTTCGAGGATGTGCGTACAGTTGAAGGAAACCTTTACCCGTCGTTTGTATCGGCCGCAAAAGCAGCTGGACACCTAAGAGACGACACATTTTTCGTGCAGTCTATTCAGGAAGCTGCAAGCTTTCACATGCCGGCTCAACCTCGTGGTTATTTCGTCGCTCTCATTGTCTATGGCTGTTTACAAGCTCCTCTTCCTGTGGAACTTTGGAACAAACACAAAGAGGAATTGATGGAAGATTTTTTGCTTAGAGGAATGCCTCATTCCGTTTCAGTATCTAAAGCCTTTTATGACATCGTAGAGCGTATCAGGATTCTAGGTAAGGATTATCGTTCCTACCTTGATGTCGACGTCGCTCAGTTAGACCAAAGCGAAGACCAAGTTGACTATGAAGACCATGGAAGAAAAGGTCAAGCTAACTATAATCTTCTCACCAACGACCAAAAATTGGTCGTGAATGACGTTCTCAGTGCAATCGATCAGCAGCTGGGACAGTGCTTTTTCATAGGTGGACCGGGCGGCAGCGGGAAGACATTTGTATACACGACGGTTCTACCACATGGCAACAGCAAGGAAAAAACAGATCTTAAATGTCGCTTAGACAGGAATAGCTGCCAATCTTCTTCCTGATGGTCGTACCGCTTCCTCAGCATTTCGTTTAGTGGTTGAGGACCTGAGCCGTACTTCGTCTATCAAGCGGCAATCGGAGGAGGCCAGGTTTTTGAGCAAAATCGATGTCATCATATGGGACGAGGCACCTATGGTTCCGAAGCAAGCTCTTAAAGCCGTTAATGCCCTTCTGCAAGATATCATGCAGAATAGCAAACCCTTTGGCGGGAAACTAATGCTGCTCGGAGGAGACATCCGACAAATGCTGCCAGTAATCGAAAAAGGTAGCCGCTATGATGTAGTCCAAGCCTGTCTTAAAACCTCCTCCGTTTGGCCACTTTTTAAAGTGTATAAATTGACAACTAATATGCGTCTTCAGGCCAACGACCACGAATATAGGGGATGGCTCATGAAGATCGGCAATGGAGAAGCATTATCTGACGAGAACAGCGATATTCAAGTACCACCTTCCCTAATCTGTAGCGGCAATATAGCAGATGCAATTTTCGGAGATGCTTTTAGTGGGAGGAGCATGGATCTCTCCGAGCTGGCTATACTTACCCCCAGAAATGTAGATGCATTGCGGATCAACGACTACGTTCTTGATCGCCTGTCTGGGGAGAAAAGTACTTTTTTGAGCGAAGATGAGGCCATCGTAGAAAACCCCAGCGATGCGCTGAATTTTCCTACGGAGTTTCTTAATGAAATGACACCTACTGGCATGCCTCCACATGCTTTGCATTTAAAAGTGGGCTGTATAATGATGTTGCTTCGCAATATTGATGTAAGGAATGGTCTTTCTAACGGGACCCGTTTGATTGTTAGACAAATCGGACGACGACTATTAGTTTGAGAGCACGCTGTGGGCATTCGAAAAGGCAGTCAAGTATTACTTCCGAAAATTGATTGCTATTTTTCGCACAACTTACCTTTTCGCCTGAGGCGAAGGCAATTCCCTATCAGATTAAGCTTTGCCATGACATAAACAAATCTCAAAAGCAATCGTTTTTCAAGGTAGGAATTGCACTGCACGACCCGATTTTCGCACATGGTCAACTGTACGTAGCACTTTCACGCACAAGGAGCAGCGACGGAGTGATCATAGAAGCTCCCAAAAATTTGATGCGCAACATTGTGTACAATGAGGTGCTTATCTGAGCACTTTTGCCCACCATCTATTACAATCTATTGCAAATGGTTGAAATTCTGAAAGTTGCTCTATCTAACAACATCGCTAGAAACTAGAACATTCACCTGTGTTATGCTGTCAGTAGAAGGCGGTAAATGAAGAGTTTTCTGAGAATTACTGAGCGTTAATCACCTGAGATGGAAATGACGAAAAGGTGAAGATCTTAATACTGCTCTAATGACGGGCAAACAAGGAAGATCAGCCGATCCATCTCGATTAACATAGAGGTCAGAAGGCCTAGGGAAGAGTAGGAGACCCGGCGGCCATGGCGTCCTATTCCCGGGGTTTGGGGCGAAGCCCCCAACCAGTCGTAGGCGGCCGCTAGGCCGCCGAACGACTGGTATATGTATATGTGCAAATGTATATGCATACTTTATGTATACACATATGCACATGCATATATGCATTTACTGCCACCTGGATACACGTGGATATGCGTGGAAATCGCATATCTGGCTCCCTAAGTAGCGGGGGTGCGAAGGTACGCTGCATAGCAACGGAACGGCGACTGCTAATTTGCAAAGCCCAGCAACACGAGCTACCTTTTCTGTCCACCGCCTGTTTCGCAACCGCGGTTTCCCAATAGCTCGACAGTTCTCACGACCATGAGGGTTCAGTTGCTATTCTACAGGAACTGGGAGTATTATTATCGGAGAAGAGTCTACGACTTATCTACTCGTAATATTAGGGGGGCCAAAAGTAATGAGACAAAATGAAAAAAATCTTTATCTCTTTATAACTCAATTACAACTCAACGATGCTGAGGAGTGTATTTGCCATTAAGGGCAAGGACCTTGCTGCAATCGCTCAGCCAACTTCCTGATCCCATCCTTCCAGAACTGCTTGAGCCTGGTGTTGATCAACTGCTCGATATGGTTGTCAAGGACTGCTTGGGTTCTTGTGTCCCTTCCGACTAGGAAGTCCTGTAGGCTCAAGTAGTAGTGGTAGTTGCATGGAGAGATGTCCGGCGAATACGGTGGGTGAGGCATGTGAACGTAGCCCAGCTGGCCAAGCTTATCCGTGCTTACTTGTTCCCGATGGGGTGCGGCGTTGTCGAAGAGGAGAACCTTCTTGAAGCGCTGCGAATGAATAAGAGCGAGTCGCCGGCCCATCTCCTCTATTTCGTTCACCATGGCCTTGGAGTTCATCGCGGTGCTCTTGGGAAACAGCCTCCGGTAAACCGATCCATGAGCGCAGACCCAAAAGCTCCAAAGATGCTTCTCGCCGTGAACATCTCGCCGAACGAAGGTCGGTAACAATTCACCAGGCCTCACCCAGACTCGCTGCTTGGCAGAAGACGGAAGACGTGCTTCTCATCTTGCGTGAATATTGAGCCCAGGCTGCTCGGGGTTGGCAATTGGGGGAGATTTGCGCGACACAGGTCGACTCGTCAGACTGGGGTTTCGGCATGAGGCAGACTGCGGTTTTGGCATGCTTCTGGAAAGGGCGGAACTGGTAACTTCTCAGATGGGCTTCAATAAGTAGCATACAAACATACAAATACAACAAGTACCAATCCAGACTCCAGCCACGAGATATATGGACACGGCATGGGGTGTCTCATTACTTTTGCCCCCCCCCCCCCCCCTAATAACTCTCGCCAGGTCCCGTAGAATACGACCTGAACTCTCGTGGTCTCGAGAACTGTCGAGCTATTGGGTGGAACTTCGGTTGCTGTCGCAGAACAGGCGGCGGACAAGACAACAAAAGGGTAACTCGTGCTGCTGGGCTGTTGCAAATTAGCAGTAGCCGTTCCGTTGCTAGTGTGTTGCAGCGTACCTTCGCACCCCCGCTGTTTAGAGAGCCAGACATCTGATATCCACTATATCGAAGTGGCAGTAAATGCATATATGGATTGTATTTATGTATGTGTATACATAAAGTATACATATGCACATATACATATATACACACTGATATATGAATACACTATATGTATATATGTTTATATATATAGTGTATTCATATATAGTGTTTGTTTATATATACATTTATTTATTTATTTATTTATTTATACTATTGAGAGTGGACAGACAAAATGGCATCACAAAATCGCGTGCACTTTCATAAACTTCATCAAGTAGCAAGAAACTGGCCACAAATTCGACTCTCGGGAGTGACAGACAAACTGGCATAAAAATCGCGTCCGCGGACTTTAATGGGTTCCAAGACGGCCTTCGCGGTCGAGGATATTGATTGCGACCGCTTCGCGCTCGGCGCACGCGAGGCGTTCTCAACACACGCGAGCGCGGAGATGCAGGGGACAGAGCGCGAGACCCGCCAGTCGCGAGCGCGCCCCGACGAGACGCAGACAGCGCGACAGCGCGAGAGACGCGGCGCTCGGCTCAGCCAGAGCGCAGAGAGCAGAGGACGAAGGGGCAGCGCTCTGATAGCAACACCCTCTTGCTAACCGCAAAATTTTTCCATGCGGCGCGCACATGTGCGATTGGAGCCAGGGTCAAGCGTGGGGTTCGATTTTTGCCAAAAACTACGACCCCACTCCCAGAGCGGATCTGGTACGACCCCCCTCCCGTTGTGTAGATCACCGTTTTATTTCCTACCCGAATTGAATTTTTAAAATTTTTTATGCAATTTTTGTATCTTTTAATAGGTCCTTCTTTCCAGGTGCAGCATCCACTGTGTCAGATTAGCTCAAGAAAGAGTGCTACTGAATAACTGTTTGATTTAGTAATTTGTTAGAAAAAACTCTGATGAAGGTCTTGTGTATGTTATATTTCGATAATGATATTTTGCTTGTTTTCAGTTGAAAATGAAGCACTTTTGAGAGCAGTTGTCGAATCAAGTTCAACTTTTTTCAATTGAGTTCAACATTGCAGACTTTCCGTACATCTCATGGACACTTTACATTTTTGTACCTGAAGGAGCAACATCTGCATCCGAAATTGTACTCTATACAATGCCGAGTGTTAGTTACTAAAACTGACTTAACTATTGTCTCCATAAAATTTTTGAGACACTCTTGTAATAATAGATTGAGTAATAAATTTTGTAACAAAATTTGTCTTCCAGCAAAAATAAGATTATACCTCAAAAGAAAAATGATTGATTTAATCGAAGTAATTGCCGTTATTCTCAATGAGATTCTTTCACTCTTCATAAACTGAATAGATTCAATCTCTGTAGAGTTTGGTCGGTTTACCTAAAGAAGCTGTGTACCACAGCCGTGACCTCGTCGACTTTGGCGAAGCACCTACCATGGAGGAAGTGGTCGATCGAGTGAAGCAGATGGCAGTCAGATGGCGCAATGTACGGGGTGTATGGTGGTGACTTGATTTTGGTCTAGCCCAATTTCTAGCTTTTTGCCGTGTCTGAAGTGCAGTAAGCGGGGTGCCGTTGCTCTGTTTGAAGAAATATTGAATCGTACCGACTTGTTTCTCCTCTAATTTTTGCTGGATCTAGTCGAGTTGTTGGCAGAAGTGAGCGTTGAGGATGGTTTTACTACGTGGAGCAGCTCCCGGTGCACTGGACCACTACACTTCCACCAAACGCACAGCAGGACCTTTCGGTGGAGCTCCGGGTTGGACGTCAGAATCCCAGCTCGTTGAGTTCCAGCTATTGCCTTCTGGCTTTACAGTTGTAATGCAGCATCCCCTTTTATCGCTGGTAAGGATTCGATCCAGGCCCCCTCGCTTGAACCTGTGTCGGAGCTCTCGGCAGTCGGAAGCACAGCGATTTAGTTCGGTTTCCGTCAAAGTGTGAGGCACTGACTAAAGCGATTTTGGCGACCTTCCAATCTACCGCAGCTGACGAGCGGTGGTTCACTGGTAGCTGTGGAGATCTGCGGTCAGTACTAGTGTGGCCTGAGAAGAATTCGACTTGATGGATTGGGCGCCTTTTGTTTACAGCAGTTGATCTTCCCGGGAGTGGTTTACCTTTGTTGCTCTTCTCGGCGGAATGGTACTTATGATACCATTTCCGATAATTTATTCGGTTTAGAGTGAACCTGCGGGTGAATTCCTGAATGTGCTTGACCCCTGTCGCTGGGTTGCTGCTGAGCTTGAACTATTTGAAAATGAAATCACACACTTTTTTACGCTAGTGATCATCGTTCTAGTAAATAAAACTTTTCAAAAACGCAAGGAAAATTAACGAATCGTAATTCAAAATGATCGCCAGAAAACAAGCTTTTAAACAAAATATAATAATTCAGCGGCTTCACTTTGAAATCCAGAAAATAAAACAGAAATCTTGCAAAGTTTATGGCTCAACCTAATAGATGACGGAATGGTAACTGGAGGATAGACGTCACGGAACTGATTTTCGCTCCTCTGCAGGAAACAGCATCAGAAAGTAAAGTTGTACCGTATAAAATTTCAAGCCACGGTTTGACATAGGGTAATAAAACCTGTTTTCCTGAAACAATCCACTGTATGAACAGACGCTCCGATTTGTATCATTTTGCCGAAAATTTTTGACACCATTAATTACATGGAAGCATGGATCCTGCTTTTTGATGCGCAGAATCTACACTTCTTATAGTTTTAAGAGCTCTGTGAATTTACCCGAGACGTCGAACAAATTCTGAAATATAGTAGGCTACGTGGAGCCATTGCGTTCTCCAATATCATAGATCGCCACTGAAGATGGTGTTCTCGCGGAAGAAATTTTCTATCTTCTGAAGAAAAGAACATGAGAAAGTGAAATCGTAATTCATGAAATCTTAAGCCATGAGTATTATGCAGTAAAAAGCTAAGATTCTTTGCAGCGATCTCAGATATGATTAGGGCCGATCGTATTTAAATTTTTTGTTTTTCAAGAAAAAATAATTAATTTTTACCAAAAGCAGATCATGCACACAGTTGAAATCTTGCCACAAAAAGTTTCAAGCCTTGTTCAAGGCACAGTGTAAGAGTCATGGTCTTCTGAAACGATAGATTGGATCGGCACCTGGTCCATATGGCATCGACGTCATAGGAGCGACGAAATTCGACGTTCACAAAAATGACTATAACTCGGTAAGTTTTTCAAAATTTTAAAAAAGTCAATAGCTTTTTAGTAACTCAAAGAAAAGAGCTTTCATAAAATTTAAAAATCGGTTTTCAAAAACTGGGTCTTCGTACGGGGCGGAGGCCTTCGATTTTCGTGCGAAAAAAATTGAAGTGATTTTGTATAAATAGTTATATCTCGGGAAGTCTTTTGAAATTTGGAAAAGCCAATGGCATTTTGAAAACTACAAAAAACGCTTTTTTGCCATTTAAGAATCAATCTTTAAAGTAGAGGTCTTCATAGGGGGCGGTGGGGTTCCATTTTGGTTCATTGTTGCAGAAATACGTGCCAAAAATCGAACCCCCGCCAGCCATGAAGACCTCTCTATTTAAAATAGATTTCATAACTACTGAAGATTGTTCTTTCCTAGTTTTCAAAAAGCCATCGAATTTTTTGAAAAAAACTTCCCGAGATGTAACTATTTATACAAAATGACTTCAATTTTTCGCACGAAAATCGAAGGCCTCCGCCCCGTACGAAGACCTAGTTTTTGAAAACTGATTTTTAAACTTTATGAAGGCTCTTTTCTTCTAGTTTCTAAAAAGCCATTGGCTTTTTCAAATTTTGAAAAACTTACCGAGTCATTTTTGTGAACGTCGAATTTCATCACTCGTATGATGTCGATGCCATATGGACCAGGTGTCGACCCAATCTATTCGTTTCGGAACGCTGTGCATTGAACAAAGCTTGAAACTTTTTGGAAGATTTTAACTGTGTACGTGATCTGTTTCAGATAAAAATTAATTAATTTTTCTTGAAAAACAAAAAATTTTAATATAATACGATCCGCCCTAATCATATCGGAGATGGTGCGAAGAAGCTTAGCTTTTTACAGTGCAATATTCGTGACTTAAAATTCCATGAAACACAACTTCACTCTCGCGTGTTCTTTCCTTCAGAAGATAGAAAATTTCTTCCGCGAGAAGACCATCATCAGTGGCGATCTATGATATTGGAGAACGCAATGGCTCCACGTAACTTTCCATATCTCCGAGTTTGTTCGACGTCTCTGAAAAATTCACAGAGCTTTTAAAAGTATAAGTAATGTGGATTCTGCGCTTCGAAAATCAGGTTGTAAAAATAGCGGCTTCCATGTGATTAACGGTGTCGAAATTTTTGGGCACATGATACAAATCGGAGCGTCTGTTCATACAGAGGATTGTTTCAGGAAAACAGGTTTTATTACCCTATTTTAAACCGTGGCTTGAAATTTTATACGGTACAACTTTACTTTCTGATGCTGTTTCCTGCAGAAGAGCGAAAATTAGTTCCGTGACGTCTATCCTCCGGTTACCATTCCGTCATCGCTTCGAAGAGCGCTTCCAAATATCTTGTAGGAAACACTTAATTTTTCTTAGTAATTGACAATTCAAATTTATAGACTGCAATTTAGGACGTAGATATCGCTCGTTCAGGCAGAAACTGTCGTGTCCATGACTTCCTGAAAAAAATCTGAAGAAAATGGAAATCTCTCATTGACTCCGAATCTGCCGGCAGAAAATATTTATTTTTAACAAGTAATACAATCGTTATTTAAAATTGTTTAATATTAATTTTTACAACTTCGGGAAAGAAGGAGAGACTCCACGCCTTCGTAGACATTCCTGGAAAAAACAACAAAAACAAAACAAACGAAAAGGAATTAAAACATCGCCTAAAATCCTGAAAAAGTAAAGCGAATCCTCTGCCAAAACCGGAAGAGCATGACCTCCCCCTCCAGACGAGGCCACAGTACGATCCCCCCACTTCGACTCCCGAACCTCAAGCTTGACCCTAATTGGAGCACACTAATCGCGCCGCCTTGCAACAGTGTGTTCCTGGCTTCCAGCCGCCCAGCAACACAACATACAACACTGTCGCTGGCAACTGCGGTTGCAAGAGGTCAAGACGGAATTGTCTGAGTATGTCTACAAGCCGCTTCCTCGAATAAAAGTGGCAGAATGGTTACCAGCCCCATCTGTCTTTGCTGAAGCACGGACGCAACTGATTGCGTGTGTGATAACATGGAGTATAAAAGTGGGCATCCTCGCGTTCGCCTATTGTCTTGTGTAGAGTGCACTCTTCCACACTCCTCTCTTATGGGAGAGGCTATCGTTGCAGGCACTCAGGTAAACGAAGCGCTTCGCTTCGTCAATCGCTGGTGGTTGTTGATTCAACTGTGCTGCTTATCGCGGCGCTATTGAAGACTCATCGGCAGTTAGTAACGTCAGCGGTTTCTCGCAAACCAAAATACCTACTTCCAGATTGAACGATGGTATGTTGAAAAAAAGCTTGGAGAAGGCGGTTTTGGGGCTGTTTATAAGGTAGGGTGAATTCTGTGAAGGACTGGCAAGACTGGATGATTTGCATGAGCGAGCCTTTAAGGTCCGAGATCAAACCGGACAATATGCATTAAAGGTTGAGGGAGTCGACGAAAAAGTTCAGGTATTTCTTGACTTTCTTGGTCGTGCTTCAAAACAAAACAGAAGACGTATTATGACGTTCGGGATCAGTTTGCTACTCCAGCGTGATGCAGAGATTGTTGCCTACTGTAAGCAGATGTCCCGAATTGCACGACATATATTGTCGCATATCCTCAGCGAAAAAAGGTCTTTGAAATAACCGCTGAAAGTTGCGTCGAAGCTAACCTAAAGCTAATGCGCCAGGCGTACTTCTCTCCCCGAGATGGGTTACTCGTATCTATTGCATCGATTCAATAAATTCATTGGTTCACTCATAAGACACACATATATTTGGTTTAATGTCTGTAGCAAGGATGCGAGGAAGAAAAACGGAATATGGAATGCGGAACGGAAGAGCTCAAAAATGAGCGGAGACCGGAAAACGGAAACGGAAATAACGCAAAACTCACAACTTCATTTACCTTCTCATAAATATCTCAGGAATGGTGGCAATAACTAAACTACCGTTGACGAATTTAGGAAGCGGGCAGCATGCGACTCTTCCCCAAAAACATATTACAATAAAAAATATTTTCATTCGAATCATTATTAGGGCTCTTCAAATTTTACTAGTGCAATTTTATGGATAATCTTTCTGTAAGTAGGAAAAGATAGTATTCCAGAAAAAGGAAAAAGAAGGGGAGTACTGTTATTAGTCTAATATTGCTTACAGAAGTCTGAGCTAAAATTGATGTTCCAAACGAGATCTAGGATTGTTAGGAGAAATGTGCATGCTCCAGCTACGGAATTATACTCTCAATGCAAGCATTTTTGAAACGTTTTTGGGGTCTTAGACTATGTGTCGTTTTCAAATCGTCTTCCTTCGGATGTCTAACATTAACTATTCCTTCTATTCCGAAGCTGTACCCATAATTCAGTTCTAGGGTCGAAGGTGAATAGCCGATAATTCGCAGTTTGATGCATGGCTGCTCACTTTCAACGAATATTCAAACCGTTTGATGCGACAGACTTCCTTTTTGCTAAAAATATACAATGCCAAGGTCTCCCTGATGCGGCAGTTTTGCTCCTAAGTTTCACGAGCGTTTTTTTTTCAGTGAGAAGAACCACAGTTTTGCACCACACATCAAGTGAGCATCGCAGCGTATTGGATTAATAAGCGGAGCGATCCCTATCAAAACGCTTGCTTTCACGCAGTAGCTATGAATTTTGGAACATATGCTCTCTAAACTAGCGAGGTAACCCACATCTTAGCGTTGAGGGTCAACGTTTCATCGGGTAGTGCTTTGAGCCCTGTTTCCCAAATGGAATCTGCTTTGGTTATCGCACTGTTCCGACCAGGGCCAGGTGGAAATTTTGAGATTTTTCCCAGAAAACAGAAAACAAAAAATCGCTTTCGTCAAAAAACAGAAATCGGAGAACGTAAGGCCAAAAACGCTAAAAAAGAAAACAGAAAATTTCGGAATTATCGCGCGACCTAATTATTCTACCCAAAGCTCATTTTCCAGTAGCAAATGCTTCCCTATCACTAGAAATGTAGTCGTAGACCAGCGTTTTAAATTGCAAGCGTTTATAAAAATTTCTAGAACATTCCAAATTCAATACAATCAGTTGTAAATCTTGACTGCTAGATCCTAGGAATCTCGACATTTGAAGTACGCAACATTACTCAAGAGCTCCGCTTCACAACTAACGCCCCAATTATTGGTCCCATTAGTGAGAAACTGGCCTTTCAGAGTAGAAGGCACAATTTCCACCGTGTACATGTTTCAACTCCGTTGCCTGAATTTATAGACACCCTCGCAAACATACTCTAGAGCTGTTCAAAGATTATTACTATACCAGACGTTCAGCGGCCTCGCGGCCGCCAAACATCTGGTTGGGGGCTTTGCCCCAAACCCCGACCGTATTCTTTTCTTCTCCAGGCGCTCTTACTTTCATTTCATTCTCCGAAGTACATGTTCTACTAAGTCCTGAGGAACAGGCTGTGAGAGTCGCAATCCAAAGTGCTTCACCTGTACCACCTGTCCTCCCGTTGATCATCGAATTGCTCGAGCGGGTGCCAGCAGCGTCTCCATTCGTCCCTATCGCGTGCCAGAGTGGTCCAATGAATCCTCCTCGCTCGAGGGACACGAAGAGCGTCATAGCGGTCGTTCAGGGTTTCCACCAAGAAGTCCGACCAACGCGTTGGTGGGCGTCCTGGTGTTCTTTTGACATCCCGCGGAATCCAGTCGGTGATGGCTCTCGTCCAGCAGGTGTCTGCGAAGCGCATTACGTGGCCGGCCAACCTAATTTTCGACAACTTGACCCACGCGACAGCGTCTCTGATCTCCGAACGTCGGCGAAGCTCGGAACTCCGGAGGCCTTCTCTCACTTGCGTGAGTCGTGTCACTCCGAGCATCGTCCTCTCGATTCTACGCTGCGCGACGCTGATCGCGTGTTCATCCTGCTTTCGTATAGCCCAGGCCTCTGAGGCGAGGCGTATGTAGGACAGGAAGAACAGTGGAATCGAATAGGTGGGCACCGAGTCGGACGTTCTTCGTCTTCTTCGCGACTTCTTCGACGCTCTTGAAAGCTCGCCAAGCCGCTCTTTTCCTCCTGCTCAGCTCTGGTGCTAGGTCGTTGGCCATGTTGACTTCGCGGCCCAGATACACATAGCTGGAACATTCGGAGATGTTCGTTCCGTTGAGCGAGAATGGGGCATCATTAACCCATCCGTTCCTCATGAACATCGTCCTCGTAAGATTCAGCTGCAGTCCAACGTTCCCACATACACAATCGAAGTCGGCCAGCATTCACTCCGCCTGGCTGATGCTCGGTGGTATGAGCACGATGTCGTCAGCGAAGCGAAGATGATGTAGTTGACGGCCGTCGACCTTCACTCCCATGCCTTCCCATTCTAGTTCGCGCATGCCGTTTTCGAGAGTGGCGCTGAAGAGCTTCGGGGATATGGTATCACCTTGCCAAACCCCTCTCCTTACGTCGATGACGACGTCGTTGTGGAATGGAGAGATCTTGGTCGTGAATCCACTGTACAGCTCTGGAAGGACTCTGATGTACTGAGTAGGAACGCCCTGAGTGAGCAGGGCTTCGATGACCGCTTCAGTTTCGACAGAGTCGAATGCCTTCTTCAGGTCGATGAACGTAAGGCACAGCAGCAGCTTGTACTCTCGCGACACTTCGATGAGCATCGTAATGGCGTGTATGTCGTCGATCGTGCTGAATCCTCTCCGAAATCCTGCTTGCTCGCACGGCTGTCCTTCGTCCAGCGTTCGGCTGATCCTATTCAGGATAACTCGAGTGAACAGCTTGTAGACTACGGACAGCAGGCAGATCGGGCGATGGTTGCCAATGTCGTGCACGTCTCCCATCTTGTACAGCAAGACGGTCCTGCTGGTCTTCCACTGAGATGGATCCTTGCACTCCGACAGGTAACGTGTGAAGAGCCGCGCCAGGGTGTTGATGAGCGCTGGCGGGAGGTTCTTCAGGTGTTCGGGTCTGATCCTGTCGGGACCGGGTGCTGTACGCGGTAGACCGCTAGATACCGTTAACTGTCCGACAGCAATCATGTTCCTCCGGTAACTTTAACTATTCTCCTTACCCTCACTCTCAACTCCTTCAATACCCCTAACACTTGTGCCGGAGTGGAATAAATAAATAAATAAAGGCGTAGTGAGAGTCAAGTACGCGCACACTTAACGAAGCCTTTAAAAAGTCTTCTCACGAATGTTGTGCAAAGTATGATCTGTGGAACGACTTCTGGATCTGGACGCACGTTGTACGACGTCTGGGTCACGTGTTCTGAATCCGGACGCATGTTGGTATCGTCTGTGATACATATGCTGAGCCCCAACCCACGTGTAACGACGTCAGCAGCACATCTTCTGAAGCCTGATACCCGTTGGACGATACTGATAAAAAATCATGGTCCGCCCTTACTGGTCCCCTTCACTGGACCCCCTCCTTCGTGGTCCCACCTTCGCTGGTCCCCTTTACCGTCTCTATCTCTCTCTCCCCCCCCCCCTTATACTGGTCCCCTCTTCATTGGGCCTCCTTCACAACACCCCCCCCCCCCCCCCGCTACTGGTTCCACCTTTGCTGGTCTCCCCTTTGCTGGTCCCTTTTACTGATCCCCGTTCCTCCTCCCCCCGTTACCGTTCCACCTTCACCGGACCCTCCCTAGCAGTGGTCCCTCTTAGTGGTCCCCTCTTCACTGGTTCTCCTTCTTTCCACTCCATTCCATTACTGCACCCTCCCCTGCAGTGGTCCCCCTTACCCCTTAGTGATCCCCTCTTAACTGGTCCTTCTTTGCACTCCCCCACCCCCATTACTGGACCTGCAGTGGTCCCCTTTACTGGTCCCCTCTTCATTGGCCCTCTTTCACCACTACCCCCCCCCCCCCCATTACTGGACCCTCCTTTGCTGGTCCCCATTACTGATACCCCTTCACTGGTCACCCATCGGTGACATGTCGTCTGAACCGGGACACCCCTTGCACGATATCGATTAGACCCCTTCTTAACCCAAGCATCCATTCCGCAACATCGGTTACACCTCTTCTGAACCTAGACACCGACTGCGCGACATGGGCGACGCAACTCCTGAACTCGGACGCCTGTCGAGCGACGTCGGTAACACGTCTTTTCAAACCGTTCGCCCTTTGCGCAACGTCGGTGACACGTCGTCTGAATCCGGACACCACTTGGGCGACATCGGTGACACCTCTTCTGAACCTAGACACCAACTGCGCGACATAGGTGACACAACTCCTGAACAGGTGACACAACTCCTGAACTCGGACGCCTGTGTTACGACGTCGGTAACACGTCTTTTCAAACCGTTCGTCCTTTGCGCGACATCGGTGACACCTCTTTTGAACCTAGACACCCACTGCGCGACATGGGTGACACAGCTCCTAAACTCGAACGCCTATCGAGCGACGTCGGTAACACGTCTTTTCAAACCGTTCGTCCATTGCTCGACATCGGCGACACGTCGTCTGAATCCGGACACCACTTGGGTGACATCAGTGACACCTCTTCTGAACCTAGACACCGACTGCGCGACATGGGTGACCAAACTCCTGAACTCGGACGCCTGTAGAGCGACGTCGGTAACACGTCTTTTCAAACCGTTCGTCCTTTGCGCGACATCGGTGACACGTCGTCTGAATCCGGACACCACTTGGGCGACATCGGTGACACCTCTTCTGAACCTAGACACCCACTGCGCGACATGGGTGACACAGCTCCTAAACTCGAACGCCTGTCGAGCGACGTCGGTAACATGTCTTTTCAAACCGTTCGTCCATTGCGCGACATCGGTGACATCGGTCTTCTGACGTACGCGACACGACGTGGGTCACACCTCGTCTCAACCCGGACGCCTGTCACTCGACGTCTATGAAAGGCCAGATAGACCGACGGAAGGACGGATGGACAGACGGACGGACAGACGGACGGACAGACGGACGGACAGACGGTCAGACAGACACAGCCGCTTACTCTTTTATATATAGTAGTATTACTGGCTCCGCTAGAATCTATATTCCTAGTTCGTCTTGTTCTTTGAGAGTACCGTTCCTTCTAGGTGGCTTAGTTCCCGCATAGCTGAAAATGTTCAGGACAGCTCACCAATGCCTTTTACAGCACCTAGTTACTCCTTACCAGGATACTATCTCAACGGTAGATCGGAACGGCGAAAGTGTTGTATATGGGCAGAACCGCCTCTCCCTGGGTAGTAACAAGCTGCAGGTATCTCGACCCCAATACAACTCTGCGCAGAGTTAGGGGCGACGGAAGTCGCGTGTTGGCGCGCTGCTGTTGATTCACGTGCTCCACAGTTGACGGGCGCCCGCGGGATGAGGGCTCGTATCGCGAATCGGCGCTGTGCACAGGCGGCGTAGTGGTGAAGAGCTCGGGATCGTGAACGAGGGGTGGGGGTTTGGATTCCGCAGACTGCGATTCTTTTGCACTTTTGCAAAATCCACGTTTATCATATAGGTAGTCCACACAGGGGTATTTATTTATTTAACTGCGTCACAAGAACGCGCACTATATGTGTGAACAACAACAAAAAAATAGGCCATGCAACTAAAAAAAAAGAAACACTAGCCAGGCAGCAATGTATGATTGAAACGGCAGTGTTAGATGTTAAAGCAAGAACTTCGGAAGCCAACCATTTGGGTTGCGAGAGCCTATAAAATATGACATGTTCTAAAAGTAAGGAGGGCAAGTTAGATGCTAAACGAAATCCACTCATGTAGCCTAGAAAAGCATAGCTTACTTATACTGGTTTCTAGTGTGTTATCTCAATCAAGTGAGCAATTACGGCAGAATACCTTATAATCTATTACAGTAAGCATTTAAGTTGGTTGTAGCCGACAAAGCCTGCCTGTCCGCGTCAGCCAGCTATGACGCCCTGAGTAGATACCGGCACTTCGGCACATGGGTACGCTGGCCGCCCCATGGAACCGGCAGCTAGGACAGACAAAGATGTGGCATTTTAACTCAAAAACTGTTAAAAAATCGGCTACCAATAAGGAAAAACAGCCCATTTTAGCTAACTATAGATCCCGCAACCCATATGAATTGGAGCGAATAGGCCACGTATGAAACTAACAGAGAACTACTAATACTGAACATAGAGCTGAGAACTAACAGAAAAATTACTAATACTGAACAGGAAGGGAATAAACCTACACTGTGACAAATACAGGAAAAATTCGTTATTAAAACACATTAAAAACCTCAAACTAATAGGTAGAAGAAACGCGAACCAAGCTACTTGAGAGAACAAGAATAGTATAAGCTTCAAGAGCTCGAAATATTTCCATCCGCGGGAACAACAACTGGAGAAGTAGAGCCAAAGCCGGTATGCAACGCTTGGGTGAAGGAACGAGAATTCTAAAAGAGTGTCTGTTTACCATTGTACATCATCGAAAGTCCTCAATTTCTAAGCATTGCAACAAGTCGATCTTTTCTAACCTTCTTTTGAAGATGTGGCTGTTATGAGAGGCTAGTAGCTCACTAGGTAAGAAATTGAGCCACCTGGCAAATCGAAAGAGTACGAGATGGAAAGTCCTCAGGCGTTTTTTATTCCGCAATTTAGCGTAGTCAAGTTTAAACCCACCTGAACGTCCGCTGGAAGGCCTAAAGACCCAGTATTTGCTGGGAGCCAGTTTCACTTCACCTCGAAGAATGCGAAAGCAGAAGATAAGATCCGCAGCTACCCTTCTATACAGTAGAGTTTTCAGGCCTAGAAACTTTAAGCGCTCGCCGACGGTAAGTGCTGCCAACTTAAACCTGGCTGTAATCTGCAGTACACTAAGCGAGAGAATGTTTGTTGTACTCTTTCAATCTTAAGCATTTGCTTCTTAGTGTATGGACTCCAGACTTGGGAACAGTACTCGAGGTGGGGCAAGACGTAGGACCTATACAGGCAAAGAAGTATTGTTGGATTACTACTGTGTACATTGCGAAATATTGAAAAAAGTGTCATGTAAGCTTTTCTAACAATTTGATCAATGTGAGATGAAAAACTCAAAGAGGGATCAAACAAAATTCCTAGGTCTTTAGCAGTAGTGGAACACTTTAGTTTTTCACCGTTTATTTCATATTCAAGAGCAGGAGAATCACCGTAATGTAAAATAAAGGACTTGTCAAAATTGATGGCCAGACCCCATTCTGTAGCCCACGTACTAAGCTTGCTAATTGAGTCTTTCAAAGCATTTCTTACTGCATCACAATTTTCAGTGTTGTAAATACCGTATATTTTTATGTCGTCGGCATATAACTGAATTCCTATATTTGGTGACGTTTTGAGCAAAGAAGCGAGTTCCGCCGTATAGATCAGGAACAACAGAGGTGACAGCACACCTCCTTGTGGCACTCCACTAGTGCAGGGATAGCGGTTGGAAAACGTCAGACCAACTTTGACCGTCATATTTCTATTATGGAGGTAAGATGCAAACCACTGGAGCAAGATGCCATCAACTCCGAGAAATTGCAGCTTCTGAAGTAGTTTGCAATGACTGACTTTATCAAAGGCCTTCGATAAGTCTATATAGGCTACATCAATAGAGTCGCCACAGTTTAGGGCTAGGCTCCAATCAAATAGGCTGTCAACAAGATTGGTGGTTGTTGAAAGACCGGGCAGAAAACCATGTTGTTCGGCCGGAATAAGATGAAGCCTGTTGATGTAAGCTAGTAGTTTCTCTCTAATGAACTTCTCCATAACTTTCATAGGCGGGGGTGTGATGCTTATCGGACGGAAATCATTCACAGTTGAAGCACCAGATTTCTTAGGAATTGCAGTAACAATTGCATCCTTCCAAACTTCGGGGACTTCACCAAGCATCATCGAGGCGTTGAAAATAAATGTCAGAGGCTTACAAAGGGAGGTAGCACATTGTCTATAAACAATTGAAGGAATGCCGTCGTAGGGTTCAGAAACAGATGGCTTCAATCGCTTGAGGATCTTTAAGACCTCGCATGGGTGAAAGTAAATATTTTGTATTCCATGACAATTGGATGAAGCCAAGGTAAACGTTTGCGCACAAGAGATTTCTTCAGAAAAAACAGATGCGAAATAATCACCTAGAGCTGCAGCTTTACTAGAATCACTAATACACTTTGATCCGTTCATGTCAAGTAAAGCTGGTAGACATCGATTAGGCTTCAACTTATTACGAACGTATAAGTGAAGCTTCTTCATAGATGGATGATCAGCATATCGATGTTCACGATTGGCCCAGAATTTTTTAAGATGTTGGTCAACGTCTTTGCACACCTTCCTATATAGAGGGTTAAGGAGAGGATTCGGTAACGTTGCAAAAAGTCGTTGCTTTTGCTCAAGCAGGTTCCGAATCTGCACAGGAAAGGTTACTTGACGCAATCTCTGAGGCCTTACCGGAACAAAAAGCGACAACTTGTCATATAATACTCTACAGAACCTTTGATACAACTCCGATGTGGACGTGTAGTTGTTGAATATTTCTGGCCAGTTCACTTCTCTCAGACTTTCGTTCAGTGAAGAATAGTCCGCACGGAAAAAATCTGGCAAAGGAATTGGGAACTCGTCAGGAATGCGGGAGGCACTTACCGAAAAGCACAGCATGCTATGATCGGAAGTAGCTAGAGGAGGAAGCGTAGTGACGTTATGAATAATTGGAGAAGTTGTGAGAATGATGTCAAGTGTATGATTCAAACAAGTGGGCGACTTAACCATTTGTTCAAAACCAGCATCTTTAAAGAACTTTAAGAAATGCGACGAATTGGGAGATAAAGATGTAAGCTTGGTCCAGTCGATTTTTAGATTGAAGTCGCCAAGCACTATTGTGTCGCATTTAGCGGCCACAAGGGTGGTAAGCAACTCAACAAGATCTTCATCGTCTGACTTCAGCGAATTAGGGGGACGGTAGACAATTATGAATCTCAGCTTTGATGAAAAATTGGGGGAAAAGACTTCCACACAAAGGACATCAGATTTCAAAGAAAAGCTGTAATTTACAGTGTGGGCTATAATACTGCTCTTAATTATACAGCAGACACCTCCTTCTCTAGATCTACTCCTATCAAGCCTGTGTAACTCATAAGGACAATCGGCTAGAATTTCGGAATCAGCAATCTTCGTTGACAGCCACGTTTCGGTAATAAATATAATATCAGGCTTCAAATCGAAGATGAAGTGTTTTAGATGATGCAGTTTGTTTGCCAGACTACGTGCGTTGAAGAGGTAGCACGAGAATGGTGTAGCATCACCGTGCTCACTCAAGCGTTTCCCGGAACTTCCTCCGGAATTTCGGAAACGCGCCTGAGCTCGCCGCGGTAAACTACCCACTCTCGTCTATCCTTACCTTTGTTCCGTTCTCTAGCTAGCTTACGCAACTCGAAATCTTTCAATCTTTCCTCCGCTGTCATGCTTTTCCGGACGAAGACATCCGAAAAACCTGCATTACGGAGGAGGCGTGCGTTAGCCAGAGCTCTTCTCCAGTGAAAAGTGGAGGGAAGTACAACCTTTACCAATCGCGCACGCTCCTGACTCGGCTTGCCCATACGGTAAATTTCCACCGGGCGGCACTCCACCTGCAACACGTCCAGAATATTCATAACTCTTTCCTCTAAGTCTCTTTGACGATCAGATGGTGAGCTGTCTACAGCCGCCTCTTTAACCCCAGCGATCACTATGCTACGTGAACGCTTCTCCGACTCAATAAAGTCGGAGAATTCCTTCGGAATTTTTTCCGACAAAGCGTTCAGCATTGCAGTGATCACCGGGTCCTTGTTCCGCTCCAGAATGCCTTTAATGAGATCACTTGCTGACATTCTGCTATAGTCAGCATCTCCTGGAACGGCATCGGCTCTGACAGTCGTCTCGCCCATCGCAGTAGTGTTTTTTGGAACGCCACTGACGTTGCTTGACGTTTGACTGCGGGTTGTGCGAGGCATTCTGCTTTGACCTACCGACCAGAGACCTGCGGATTATTGATTTATTTCAAAACAACAAGGAAAAAGTAGAGAATCCGGCTCAGTACAAAAGTGGTGTGACTGGGGCTCAATGGAAGGGTTAAAAAGAGTTATATGACCAAGGTAATCCACTGAAAAATCTACAGAAGCCGAGAAATTAAGTAAGCAAGAGAGCAGTGAAAAAACGCGGCCGCACAATACGGAGGCAGAAGATGTTTTTTTCTTATACTCTATTATATTATATTTTCTATTATATATAGTTGTGCCCGAATGAATATTCGAGCATTCGAATTCGAATAATTCTATTCGAATTCGAATATTCGTATTCGAACGTCCGAAAAAACGCGATTTTCGAATGTATTCGAATGCTCGAAAAATCGCGATTTTCGATTGTATTCGAATTCGAATAGTCGAAGCACTCGTGTTCGAATGCTCAAATTCGAGTGCTCGAAACATTCGCATTCGAACGTTCGATTGCTACGAAGTCTGGGATCCAACAAAATAACCTGTCTTTCTGCTTCAAGCATCCCACGAACAAATAATTTGCGCTCCAATAAGAAAAGTGTGTGTCCTCATCGGGCACCCAGGGACCGTACATTCTTCGAGCGCAGGACCAGGGACTCCAGGGTGTGTGCCATCCGAGTTGCTTGTGTGGAAACTGCCTTCGTCGCTCAGGGGAAGTCCGCAGCTGGGTTCAGCGCTCGAAGAGTTCTGTGCATACAGCTGGAAAATGCGAAAAAAAAAACACCACCGAATTATGTAGACGTCAAAGACCTCATAAATCTCAACCACTCTGTTGAAATGCAAAAATTCCGCAACGCAGGGGAACCGAACCCTCGAGCTTCCTCCATGAAGCAACGCCACTTTCCACTGCCGGTCAACCCGCTTGACGGTAACGAATTCGCTCAGATGTTAGTGGTGGAGCGCGCTTGCGCAATGCGCAACAGTACAGCATTCCTAACAGAGTGAACTCTATGCACCTTTGCCTATTCTCTTTTCATAATTGTTCCTAGAACTTCTTGTAATAAAGTTTGTGGTACAGTCCTATTCTGTTGCTCCTCTCCATTATGCTTACCTTCACCTCCCCTCCTACAGTTGAAGTTTATCGAAACATTAGGCATGCGTCACGTTATGAACCCGCCGCTGGGCTCTCAAGAAAATGCAGGGAAGGGGTTGAAGGGATCTCCTAAACTCATTCTGCGAGACGTCACCTGATTTCCCAGATACGCTATTAACATCGGAGACCATGTGTGTGTGTGTATCGACGGAGATCTTTGTGGCCGCGGCACTATTCTAGTCCCAGGGGCACTTCAACAATGCCCAGTGAACGTTTCAACAAGTCTCAACCCCTGCATATAGGGCGAAAAGCACGCAAGCATGGTACAAGGCCAATTTTCCGGACTTCGCCATGTCTGCGGAATGACCACAGCACTCCTCGGGTCTGAATCCATCGGACTACAGCGCATGGTCCATTTTGAAGGCCAGGGTCCCTGCCAAGCGCCACCACAGCCTAGAGGCTCAGAAGGATTCTCTGCGTTGGGAGAGGGAACGACTGTCTCCAGATGACCTGCGGCCAGTCGCCAAAAACTTCTCCAAGCGTTTCGACTTCGGTATTCGCGCCAATGGGGGCCAATTCGAATCCTGTCGAATATATGTCTGTATATATTATTGTTATTTATGTAATGTTTTGTGAATTTCTTAATTGTTTCGTAGTTATAATTTAAAAACCTTCATCGCGTTATTTTTTAATACCCTGTATAGCGAAACGAAAGTGGCGAAGCCCACCTACAGGTGGGTCAGGACACTTGTCATCAATATACACAGTGTCTCAAAAAATGAATACACTGTTTGAAAGGTGATAACTTCGCCCACAGTGAAGCTACTGGTGGTTGAGGGCAAATATGAAAGCTTGGAAATTGAAATTTTCTGACATATGAACGGCGTGGACTGCGCCGTGCACTCGTCTAAATTCTTCCATTTTACACTCGATTGATTGAGTTTTACTTAACCACTTGTTGTAATTTTTACTTAAAGGAGCCATGTTGATTAATTTGTGTTTTTTAAGTTTAAAATTTAAAAGCACAGTGCGGCTTGCGAAAATGGTGGGTATCCTAAAAAATGGAGGTACTAAATATTTTAAATGCTCTAACATTGCTGCTAGTGAAACTGTTGTGTGAGTGGAGCTGTTTGAGACTCACATGGAAGCACAGGTTAACGGAAATTCTGTGACGTGCAAATGGTCAAGATCGCGACATGCACTAGTCTGAAACCTTACATTTCAAACTCAATTGAAAGTGCATGGGCTGAATGCTTGCTTCAATCTTGTTACCACTTAGCCACATCAACCTGTGCTGTACTTCTTTTAATATTTAGAACCTGACAATCACGTGAGAGACACATAACATGCATGTTTATTGATTGCACAATTTGGCGTTCTCGCTATCGCTCTAATAACGCTTTCTACATATCTGACCCCATAAAACGAGTCACGCGCGGGTCTTGGCTTTTCTTCGAGGAGAAAAAGTTTATCCTGAAGTGCTACTGGTAAATCGAAAACATCGTCAGAGTGGAGAGGCGATTCAGCGGCTACTTCTCCAAAACATGACCCACTCGCGCCACTCATGCACAATCAATCGAGTCTGAAATGCAAGGTTTCAGGCGGGGACATGGCGCAATCTTATTTTCCTAAACTTTCATATGAGCCCTTAACTTATTCACCACCCTTACCGTGAACAACGTTATCACTTTCAAACAGTGTGTACATTTTTTGAGACATCCTGTATTTGCTTTCTCGGACATTCAGGTTCGACGAGCCGAACCGAATAGCAACACGAGCCACGCGGTCGCGAGGCTCGAGTTGCTATTGGGGGAACCGCTGTTGCTATCCGGAAGAAGCGGGTCAACTGAGAGGTGGCTCCTGTTGCTATCCTGTTGCAAGTATCAGTTGCGTTCGGTTGCTATTTTGTTGCCGTTCGGTTGCTAGACGGTTGCAGGATAATCGTTCCTTCGGTCCGACAACCGCGTCTTCGTATTCCCGATACTTGGGCAGCCGTATATCCACGTATATCCAGCTCGTACGTAATACGTACATAATTATGTGTACACATATAAATACATAAAAACATATACATTTAATGATGAGATAATGAGAGAGAGCATTATCGGAGCAAAGATGGACAGAAAGAATATGGGCGGAGTTGGATTTCTCGTCAATTCGACAGTGCACCACCTAGTAGACTCTTACAAGATCATCAGTCCGCGAGTAGCTGTTCTTCGTCTGGAAACCAAAAATCAAGGAACCATCTCCATCATAAATGGATATGCTCCAACATCTGCGGCCACAGATGAAGAAAAGGAGGAATTCTACAAGCTGTTCGAAAGGACTGTCAACGACGAGAAGAGCTACTACAAAGTTGTCGTTGGTGACTTTAACGCCATCGTCGGTACGAATGATCACGAGAATGGAGGCTAGGATCACATGGAACTTCCTCAAGGAACGAAAACGGAGAGCGCCTGATAGACTTCCTATCCGCGTGCCGTCTCTACCATGGAAATTCTATGTTTAAGAAGCCTTCAAACTGACGATGGACCTGGGAAAGCCCAAATGGAGAAACACGTTCGGAGATCGACCATTTTCTTACAAACAAACGCTGGAGTCTGTTCGACGTCTCCGTGCTGCCTTCATTTGACACCGGCTCGTCTCACCGTCTTGTCCGTGCGAAGCTGATTCTCAAAATGAGGATGTTCAAGCGTGACACTCATAAACCGGCACCGGTGAGGATCCCCACATTCAAGTCTGAGGAGTTGGAATATGCAATAAAGTCGTATGATTGGAATCTTTTTGAAGATCCATCGGAAGACTACGATCTTCTCTCCAAAGGACTGTTGAAATGTGCTAGCAGGTCTTGCGGAGCCACATCACCGTCTGCTTCAAAACTCAACGCACATGCGGTTAAACTCTTGGAGCAAAGAAGAGCTGTTAAACTGGATCCTAATGCTTCCCATCTGGAAAAAGTCACCATCTCGAAGGCCTGTCGAATTGCAGTGAAGGAGTCCATTCAAGCCTACAGAAGGCTGAAGCTGTTAGAAGCCGCTGGGAAAGGTTCAAGCATAAAGCGCTGCAAACGAGATCTCTGCGATCAGAAGGCAATAATGTCAGCCCTTGTGGATAAGGATGGAACAACGCAAACGTCTCGAAGAGCGATGGAGGCCATCGTTCAAGAATTCTACACAGATTTGTTCCGCTCTTCCATCACTGTCCCGAAATGCTTGATGCCACCAGCTGAGGAAGTACCTCCCATTCTGGAATCATAAGTTGCTCATGCCTTCAGAAGGATGAGGCCGAGCACTGCTCCCGGACCGGACGGCATTTCTGCTGATCTCCTTCGTGCGGGTGGCAGTGCCCTCTGCTCACTTCTTGCCATGCACTTCAACCACTACCTTCGACTTGGTAGGATTCCGGACTCATGGAAGGAGTCCAAAACAGTTTTAATCTTCAAAAAAGGTCAGCAGGAGGATATCAACAACTATCGACCCATCAGTCTTCTCTCGTTTGTGTACAAGATATTCACCAAGATACTGCTCAACCGCATGGAGCGTTGCTTGTATGAATATCAGCCAATGGAGCAAGCAGGGTTTCGCAAGGATTTCTCCTGCATGGACCATATTCAGACTGTCTCACAGCTCATCGAGAGGAGCCGCGAATACCACCTCCCACTTGTCCTTGTCTTCGTGGATTACAGGAAAGCGTTCGACTCTGTGGAAATCAACGCCGTTTTGAACGCACTTGTGCACGCTGGTATACCATCGCCCTACATCCGATTTCTCGACGAATGCTTCTCGAACACATCGACTACCATCCAGCTGTTCGATCGAAAGCTTAAAATTCCTATCGGGAAAGGAGTACGGCAGGGAGACACGATTTCTCCCAAGCTATTCACAGCGGCACTCCAGGATGCCATGAAAGACTTGAACTGGGACGATAAAGGCTACCTTGTCGACGGTAAACGGATCAGCAACCTTCGCTTCGCCGACGATATTGTTCTCATCTCTACCAGCACTGCAGAAGTCGAGGAAATGCTAAACGAGCTCAATGTGGCAGGTATGAAGATTGGATTGGACATGAATATGTCCAAAACACAGTTTATGGTCAGCCAGTGGTGTGACACGGAACTCGTAAGGTTAAATGGAGTCCACAGGTCGACTCCTACGTCTATCTGGGAAGAGAGCTGAACATGGATAACGACCTCGCCCGCAGGAGACGCGCAGCATGGGCAGCCTTCAGTTCGATTCGCGAAGTCACCGATCAGGTCAAGGATGCCGGCCTCAAGGCCTCGATATTCAACGCCTCTGTACTGCCTGCGATGTGTTACGCGACGGAAACCTGGCCCGACAACAAGACAATCGCCAGAGCGATGCAAACTACGCATCGTGCACTGGAGAGATGTCTTCTGAGGACAAGCCTTCGTCAGCAATGGCAAGAAGGCCTACGAAGCTCGGAGCTACGGGAGAAGTCGCAATTAGCAGACACGCTGCAATACATGAAGAAGTCCAAACATCGCTGGGCCGGACACCTGCTTCGACGAAAATACGATAGATGGAGTCTCCGTGTCACAGAATGGCTCCAAAGAGACCATAAAAGACCACTGGGACGACCGCCAGCGCGATGGGCAGACTCATTCTCAAGATCTTTCAGAGAGCGGAGTCTGCCTCACTGGATGCAAGCAGCCAGAGATCGAGCGGTCTGGTGGAAGAGTTGTGGTCCCCGCTGAGAAGACCTCCAGCCGACAAAGGACCATCAAAGTATCAAAGTAAGTATATACCTTTATGCATATACACGTGTACGCATGCATATATATATATGCACATACGTGTGTATATGTGTATATACATATATATGTATACATGTGTACATATGCATAAATTCACATGTGTATACACGCATATAAACAGATGTATATACATTATATATGTGTAAATATAAAAATATACGTATATAAATATGCATGTGTATATGCATGTATACACACGTGTATACATGTATTAGGTTGTAACGAAATAAATGGCACTGAACCACTGTAAATTTAAATAGTTAATATCTCGGCTTGTAGGCAAGTTTCTTAATCGAAATAAAAACCTTTTGATTCTACACATCTTTGCCAACTGACACAAGCTTTTTTATCCAAGTAGCTTAAAAATCTGAAGTTCTGGAATTGACGAAATCTTCGAAGGCACGTTCGGCATCCTGTTGGTATTTGAATATTTTCCCTACCAAGAAGTCTCCAAGATGCTTTAAGAAATGGTAGCCTGTTGGGGAGAGGTCGGGAGAAAACGGAGGATGTGGTAGAGTTTCAATGCTGAGCTCATTCAATTTCTGCAACGTCATTCGTGCTACATGGGGGCGAGCATTGTCGTGCAGAAGGAGAACTCGCCTTCGGTTTACCAAGGCCGGCCGGATATCCTTCAACTTTTTTATCATTTCTTCAATTTCAATGCAGTACTTCTCTGCCGTGATGGATTCACCGGGAGGGAGGAAGCTGTGGTGAATAATTCCCAGCGAACACCACCATACTGTCACCATTACTTTCTTTTGGTGCAATTCCGGCTTCACAAAAACCTTGGAGCTCTCATCGCTGTCCACCCACTGTGCCGATCGTCGCCTGTTGTCGTACATTATCCATTTCTCGTCACAGGTTACGATGCGATCAAGGAATGGGTCCGCTTCGTTCCGTAGAAGCAGAGCGGACAAGATCTCATATCGTCGGTTTCTTTGCTCCTCAGACAGCTCGTGAGGCACCCATCTTTCCAGCTTTTTGGTCTTTCCAATTTCCTTCAGATGCCGGGCAGCTGTGTTGTGACTGACGCCAAGAACCTTCGCTATCTCCCTGGTACCTTTGTGTGGATCCTCCTCTACCACATCTCTCAGCTTGTCCTCATCAACATCACTATGCCTCCCACGACCTTCATGTTCTTCCAAGCTCTCATCTCCATTCCGGAACTTCTGATACCAACGATACGCCGTCCGAATTGTGGAACATCCTTGACCGAATGCGGCGTTGATCTTCTCGTCCGCCTCCTTAGCTGTAGTGCCCAGCTTGAATTCATACAAGTAAATGCCTCGGATTACCCTTTTGTCCATCTGCAAAAAAGTCAATAAAACTCTAAAGTTCTCCCACTTTTACATAGAAAATTTGGTACTCGCCGGTAGAGCAAAGTTTGCGCTTCTAAATGATATGCCACATGTTACCGTTTGTTCTTGATCAAACGCGTAAAGACAGGCCAAATAATGGCGCGAGCCAGTGCCATTTAATTCGTTACAACCTAATATATATACATATATGTGTATATGCACATATGTATATACACATACATATGCATATACATGGCATAGATGCGTGTATACAACTGTGTATACGGCGTGTCTCAAAAAACTGTATACACTGTTTGAAACGTGACAACTTTGCTCAGGAAAGGTACTGAAAAAGGTAAAAGCTCATATGAAATCCTGAGAAAATAGAAATTTTTTGGCATGTGAGAGGTATGGAATGCGCCATGCACTTCTCTGAAATTTTGCATTTTACACTCGATTGATTGTGTTTCGATTTGACACTTATTATAATTTATTCAGAAAGTAGCGTATTTGTTAATTATGCATCGGATTTATGCATCTTTCAAAGTTTAGAACTTGATAGTACATTAATGCATGCGAAAAATGCAGGGTATCCCTTGAAAGTGCAGTTACTGTTTGAAAGGTTCTGGCGTTGCTGCTAATGAAGCTTTTTATGATGTTTGAGACTCATATGAAAGTAGACAGTAACGAGAATTCTGTGGCTTTGAGCAGTCCAGATTGCGCCATGCTCCGCCTGAAATCTTGCATTTCAGACTCGATTGATTAAGCATGGGCTGAATGCTTGTTACAATCTTGCTGCTACTTCGCCACGTTAATAACGTTTCCATCGCCCAGTAGCTGTAGCTAAGCGGTTAACCTTTCCTTCTTCTTCTTCTTCTTCTTCTTCAGCGTTTGTCCCGCTTCATGACGGGGTCCGCTTTTCTGGTGCCATGTCGCCATCTTTCCCGATCCCGTGCTAGATCAGGGTGGACACCAGCTACTTTAAAGTCCTTGTGTAACGTATCAGCCCAGCGCTGCTTTGGGCGCCCTCTAGGCCGTTTTCCAGACACTACGAAGTTAAGGCCTATCTTACGGACGCTGTCTTCATTTCCACGCAGAACGTGACCGTACCATCGTAAGCGAGCTTCATGCATCTTGTCCGCTATCGGCGCGACACCGAACTTCTGCCGGATAGCCTCGTTTCGGATGCGGTACAGGCGTGTGACTCCAGCCATCCAGCGCAGCATCTTCGTTTCCATTACGCTGAGGCGACTTTCCGTTTCCTCTGTCGCAGGCCAACACTCAGCTCCGTACATCGCTACCGGCCGGACGACGGTTTTGTAGATCTTCGACTTTAAGCGCTCTGGCATCTTCTTGTCGCAGAGTACTCCAGTCAACGAGCGCCACTTCGACCAAGTTGCACTCACGCGTGAGTTCACTTCAACCATGAGACTGCCATCAGAGGCTATTGCTGATCCCAGGTATTTAAACACCGAAGTGCGTGCAAGCTCAGTACCGTTAATCTTAATGGAGCCGGACTCATTTACGTCAGTCGTGAAATACTCGGTCTTCTTGACGTTCAATTTGAGTCCGAACATGGCCAAGCGGTCGCACCAAGCTTGCACCTCTCGCTCGAGCTCACCTTTGTCTTCGCAGGCGAGCATCACGTCATCAGCATATAGCAACGTCCAAGGAACGGGCTTCTGAAGATCTCGCGTAATGGCATCCATTACGACAACAAAGAAGAGTGGGGAAAGCGCAGATCCTTGGTGCACCCCAACAGAGATGGGAAACTCCGTCGAGGTTCCTGCTGCCGCTTGCACACGACTCTTTGGACAAGAGTATAGCATTCGCACCCACAAGTTCTTCGGGAACACCGTGCTGTCGTAGGGCGTACCATATAACCTCACGCGGTACGCGATCGAAGGCCTTCTCCAAGTCGAGAAAGGCAAGATGCACCGGCCTCTGTTTCTCGCGATGCTTCTCTACCAGAAGACGGGCGGCATGTATGGCATCGATAGTGCCACAACCAGCCAAGAAGCCGCACTGATTGCTGGAAAGCTTGACGATTTCGCGAATTCGGCTATCGAGGATTCGCTCGAAGATCTTCATGCTGTGCGAGAGCAACCGAATCGGACGGTAATTTGAGCAGTCTGCAGGGCTGCCCTTCTTCTTCCAAATCGGGATCGTCGTACTTTCCTGCCAAACATCAGGCACCTTCTTCTCCGCTACAACCTGGTTGAAAAACTTGGCCAACCACTCAGCAGAGTACCAGAACTTCGACTTCCATAAGTCAGCTGGCAAGTCATCTGGACCAGTCGCCTTGCCCGGTCTCATCATCCTCAGAGCCGCATCAGTTCCCTCCACAGTGATTTTGTGGACGGGACCGTGGATAGGAGCCACAGAAGGGACGGCCGGATGAGGGAACTCTTCAGTCGAAATTTCCTCGAAATAATCGCACCATCGCTTCAATGCCTTTTTGCGCTCTGTCAGAAGATGGCCGTTCTCATCATTGATGCCAAAGAACTTCTCCATATCCTCGGATTGGCGATGACGGTTTTTCGCAAGTCGGTACAAATACCGCTCACCATCGCGCGACTCAAGCTTTTCGTAGACATCATTGTAATGAGTGACTTTTGCTACGGCCACAGCCTTCCTGGCAGCCTTTTTCGCTTCGTGGTACTTTTGCCAATTATTGGCGGTCTTGTCGCCGAGAAACACATGATAAAGCGCTTTCTTCTCTCGAACCTTTTCTTTCACCTCGTTCGTCCACAGCCATGCCTGCATGTCGACCTTTCGTCGTCCAGGCTTCGTAGTGCCAAGTTCTGACCTCGCAGCTTGAAGTATCGCGTCGGTCGCTTTCTTCCAAGTTTCGTCGACAGTCGTGACTGTCGGTAACCGTACGCGAGAAATCACAGCTGCTTCTTTCTCTTTCATTCGCCACCACTTGATTCTTGCAGCACCGCATCGCTCAACCTGCTGCAGCCTCGGAGGAGCGATCTTCAAAGTACAGATCAGCGGACGATGCTGTGGGGCGACCGTTTCATACGGCACGATCTTCGCGTCTGTGACGAGATTTCGGTCACGATCTCTCACAAGGACGAAGTCTATCTGCGTCTTGGTGTTCCCACTATAAAACGAGATAAGGTGGGAGTTGCGTTTGCGAAACACGGTGTTCATTATGGTGAGGTTATGCGATTTCGCATATTCAAGGATACGCTCACCATCTGTGTTACGCAACCCATAGCCGAATCCACCATGACAGCTGTACCCGTCTTTCGTAGCGCCTACGTACCCATTGAAGTCACCAGCGACGATGATGACGTCCTTCGACGGTACCTCTGCTGTATTCTCATCAAGCAGGCTCCAAAACTCATCCTTGGCTTGATCGGAACAGCCAGTCTGCGGAGCATACGCAGAGAAGAAGTGGAAGAGTCGCTCCTTAGCGGCGACAACGATCTTCATCAATCGATCGTCAAAGCGCTCGACGCTTACAATCGAGTCTCGGAAACGCTCGGAGACGATTATACCAACACCACTGGTGGTCCTATGACTTCCACATAGAACGGCCTTGAAGCCACGTCCTATATCTCTTGACTTGCGGCAGGACCACCTCGTCTCCTGCACCGCACAGAAATCAACTCTTCTACGCTCCAGTGCTTCTACCAACTCGCACGAGCGGCCCGTCAACGTACCCACATTCAGCGTTGCTACGCGGGTCCTGCTTACGTTACGGGACTTTCGGACTAGCTCAGTTGCCCCCCGATGCCGTCCTCGCACCAGGGACCCTCGCATACTTCTCACACTCGCCGGGCTTTGCGAGTGCGCGTCGGCTCCCGCGGACGCTGTAGCATTATCTCGAAAAACATGAACTGACATACACCCATACGATGTGACATTGGGTTGTTCGTAGGCCGGCCTGTCACCAGGGCCTGTCGCCTGCATTCGAATGTCCGTGCTTGGCTTAGCTCGCAGAAGCGAGCAGTTTCCAGTGGCACCACGAGGAGGAACGGACATCGCCACCAAGCGGTTAACCTTTCCATTCAACTCGAATGTTGCTCCATCAGTCCACAGAACCCGTCTTCGAAAATGGGACTCCCGCGCCATTTAAATCATGCAATCAATAAACACGCATGTCACGTATCTTTCACGTAATTTTCAAGTTCTAAACGTTAAAAGAAGCACATCACAGGTTAATAAGACAAAGTAGTAACAAGGTAATATCAAGCATTCAGTCCATGCACAATCAATCAGGTCGGAAATGCAGGATTTCAGGCGGAAACATGGTGCAATCTCGACTATTTATACGCCGTAGAAATCTTGTTCTAAGGTAAAGTGTTGCCAAAAAATCCCGCTCTAAAGTTGGAGGTCAAAAACCTGTATTAATTTCCGGACACCCGCTAGCATTCAAGCGAAACCCAATCAATCGAGTGTGAAATGCAAAATTTCGGACGAGTGCCTGCCGCATTCCTCACCGCTCATATACCAGAAAATTTCTGTTTTCTTAGGATATTAGGATATGAGGATGTTATGATATGAGCCCTTAACTTCTTCAGTATCTTTACTGTGGGCAAGGGTATCACCTTTCAAATAGTTTTTTAAGACTACCTGTATACATACTCTATATATCAATTTATTTATTTATTTAATATATTAGGGTGGGGGGGCAAAAGTAATGAGACACCCCATGCCGTGTCCATATATCTCGTGGCTGGAGTCTGGATTCGTACTTGTTGTATTTGTATGTTTGTATGCTACTTACTGAAGCCCATCTGAAAAGTTACCACTTCCGCCCTTTCCAGAAGCATGCCAAAAACCCCAGTCTGTCTCATGCCGAAACCCCAGTCTGACGAGTCGACCTGTGTCGCGCAAATCTCCCCCAATTGCCAACCCGAGCAGCCTGGGCTCAATATTCACGCAAGATGAGAAGCACGTCTTCCGTCTTCTGCCAAGCAGCGAGTCTGGGTGAGGCCTGGTGAATTGTTACCGACCTTCGTTCGGCGAGATGTTCACGGCGAGAAGCATCTTTGGAGCTTTTGGGTCTGCGCTCATGGATCGGTTTACCGGAGGCTGTTTCCCAAGAGCACCGCGATGAACTCCAAGGCCATGGTGAACGAAATAGAGGAGATGGGCCGGCGACTCGCTCTTATTCATTCGCAGCGCTTCAAGAAGGTTCTCCTCTTCGACAACGCCGCACCCCATCGGGAACAAGTAAGCACGGATAAGCTTGGCCAGCTGGGCTACGTTCACATGCCTCACCCACCGTATTCGCTGGACATCTCTCCATGCAACTACCACTACTACTTGAGCCTACAGGACTTCCTAGTCGGAAGGGACACAAGAACCCAAGCAGTCTTTGACAACCATATCGAGCAGTTGATCAACACCAGGCTCAAGCAGTTCTGGAAGGATGGGATCAGGAAGTTGGCTGAGCGATGGCAGCAAGGTCCTTGCCCTTAATGGCAAATACACTCCTCAGCATCGTTGAGTTGTAATTGAGTTATAAGGAGATAAAGATTTTTTTTCATTCTGTCTCATTACTTTTGGCCCCCCCCCCTAATATATTTTGAAATTATTATTAAAGTTATTTCGTACGAAGCTAAAAAAATTTTGTAGCATTGGTGTGTTCTCCACCGCGATGAACTGAGAGAGGTCATTTCTGCTGTAATTGGACGTGCAAGTGCATTACTATCAAAGCGAATATTCACTGAGTACATGATGACCCCCTCCCCCCACAGACCCTATTTGCGTCAAATTCTCCAACACTTCCAAAAACAAATACAATCATAACTTGATGTGGACTGTCCCACACACGTCCCACACACTTGCTGTAGACCGTCCCACGCTCCCCGAATTCTTCAACACCTTCACAGTTACATTCCCTTATTTCACCGCTGACATCACGCGAGCATGCCTCTTAAAAACTTCATTAAAAACTTAAGCTTAATATGCAATAAATAGAAATGCCTATTGTCTAGACTATACGGCGGCAGTATTGATTGCGCCATGACCGCTTCGATTAGCTTCGCGAGCGCGAGAGTATGCATAGACGCATGCGCAGGGTGCGAGAACACTGGCCGATGGCGCGCTACACCGAGAGACGTAGACAGCGCGACAGCGCGAGAGACGACGGCACGCGACCCAGTCAGAGCGCAGACAGCGAGAGTGCGCAGAGACGAAGGCGCGCGACGCATCAAGCACGCTACTCACAGCCCCGATAGCAGCAGTGTGTTGCGAGCCTCCAACAGGATAGCAACACACTGTTTCTGTTGCAACAGAATAGCAACCGCAGTTTCTGTTGACGACTGCAGTTGCCATTCTGTTGAAGGGGGCGTGGCTGGAAGGAGACTGTTCGGCTCGTCGAACCCGAATGTCCTAGTTGATGAAATGATCTTTCCACCCAAAAGCACCCGAATGAATATTCGAAAATTCCAATTCGAACATTCGAATTCGAATGCTCGAAGAAACGCTATTTTTCGAACGTATTCGTCGAAAAATCGCGATTTTCGAATGTTATTCGAATTCGAGTGCTCGAAGATCGTCGCTATTCGATTATATTCCGTTATTCGAAATTTTTGGGAGAGCACAACTATAGTATTATAGTGTGTTATAGAGCATGTTTACATATAACATATGCTTCGAACTGCAGATTAGTTAAATGTTCACTTCTGTGTGTCACTTATTTTAGGCCTATTTTGTATGAAGCTGTAGTTATGTAACGATAGATGTTTTGTGGCACTAGTTAAAAGTTCCGACTCCACCAACAAAACTTCGGTCGAAAAAATCTTTCGCTGAAACGTTGTCTAGGTGGGTGATATGTGCTGATTACGAATCTGACATCCTTTTTTCATGATTCGGTCAGAGGCCATCCATACCGTTAACAAGGGTGGTTCAGGCAGGGACACCGATTTCGCTGAAACTTCGTCTAGGGAGGTTATTTGGGGTGCTGATCACGAATCTGACATCCGTTTTTCACGATTCTGTCTCTACCTGCCGTCACCGGCAGAAACTTTAAGAATGTAATCCTGTGCCTTCCTGTATCTATATTATCCTGCCGAATCGATGAGAACGGGTATCAGATTCGTGATCAGCACCCCAAATAACTCCCTAGACAAAGTTTCAGCGAAATCGGTGACCCTGCCTGGACCACCCTTGTTAACGGTATGAGTGGTATGTTATATGTAAACATGCTCTATAACACACTATAATACCCCTAGTTGGACTACCTATATGATAAACATGGATTTTGCAAAAGTGCAAAACAAACGCAGTCTGCGGGATCCAAATCCCCACCCCTCGTTCACTAGCCCGAGCTCTTCCCTACTACGCCACCTGTTCACTGCGCTGAGTCGCGATACGAGCCCTCATCCCGCGCGCGCCCGTCGGCTGTGGAGCACGTGAATCAACAGGGCTCCAACACGCGACTTCCGTCGCCCCTAACTCTTCGCAGAGTTGTATTGGGGTCGAGTTACCTGCAGCTTGTTACTAACCAGGGAGAGGCGGTTCTGCCCATATACAACACTTGCGCCGTTCCGACCTACCGTTGAGATAGTATCCTGGTAAGGAGTAACTAGATGCTGTAAAAGGCATTGGTGAGTTGTCCTGAACATTTTCAGCTATGCGGGTTTTCAGCCTCATATCGTTATTTCTCCTTATATCTACATGTCTATTACATCTCAGTGGAAGAGCAGTAGAGCATTCTTGCTTTATAAGAAGGGAGACGAGCACGACATTGGCAACTATCGCCCGCTGTCTGTAGTCTACAAGCTGTTCAATCGAGTGATCCTGAATAGGATTAGCAGAACGCTGGACGAAGGGTAGCCATGCGAACAAGCAGGATTTCGGAGAGGATTCAGCACAATCGACGACATACACACCATTACGAAGCTCATCGAAGTGTCGCGAGAGTACAAGCTGCTGCTGTGCCTTACGTTCATCGACCTGAAAAAGGCATTCGACTCCGTCGAAACTGAAGCGGTCATCGACGCCCTGCTAACTCAGGCGTTTCGACTCAGTACGTCAGAGTCCTTCGAGAGCTGTGCAGTGGATTCTCGACCAAGGTCTCAGACGAAGAACGTCCGACTCCGTGCCCACGTATTCGACTCTACCGTTCTTCCTGCCATAACATACCCCTCAGAAACTATCGCCCTACGAAAGCAGGATGAACACGCAATCAGCGTCGCGCAGAGTAGAACCGAGAGGACGATGCTTGGAGTGATAAGATTCAGGCAATCCAGAGAAAGGCCTCCAAAGGTCCGAGCTTCGTCGATGTTCGAAGATATGAGACGCTGTCGCATCGCCCAAGTCATTAAAAATTTGGTGGGCCGGCCACGTAATGCGTTTCGCAAACACCTGCTGGAGGAGAGCTGTTACCGATTGGATTCCGCACAAGGACGCCTATCGACTCGTTGGCTGGACTTCTTCGTGAAAGCCCTGAACGACGAACGATATGACGCTCTTCGTGTCCCTCGAGGGAAAAGGATCCATTGAAGCACTCTGGCACGCGACACGGACGTATGGAGACGCTGCTGGTGTCCGCCTGAACAAATCGATGATCTATGGGACAACAGATATTCGATATTCGATATTCGTTTATTGCCAATAACCATACTTTGTAACCGGGTAAAAAAACAGAACACGCATAAGATTGGCTATGTAACCCATACACAAAGTATTTAATAACCACTAAGAAAGCAACAAAAAAAAAATGGATGGCAAGGAGCTTTCTCAGATAAGAGGGGCCACTGTAGGACGAAAGTAAAGTCAAGTAAAGTCACTGAGGAAGAGAAAGAAAAAAAATAAGAGGTAGTCATTAAAAAGGCAGACAATATATAATTTGACAAAAAGTTAATTTCTGGATTTGATGATACAAGTGATTCATGAAAATTTCTTGTATCACTACCGTATCACTACATCAGCAAAATCAACGCTAATTAAAATTTTCAATCTCTAATTTTGACACCTAAAGGATGATCAATGTTAAGAGTAAGAAAAGCAGCTCCACTAAAGGCTCTGCAAGAAGCGATCATTGGGGAAGGCCGGCCAGCAATTTTCAATTTTTAAACCGGAGGTGGAGAATAATCCGATCCCCAGCAACATTAGGACAAGTGGTTTGTTAATACATAATTAAATGGTCCTCAGAATACTAGTTTTATAGCTTTAATATAAAATTTTAATTAATTGTAGATGGTCCAAACTACAGTTAATATTAAAAAGAATACGAAGCCAAATTGCGAAAGTCGAGAAATGTCCTGCGAAGGAACTCCTTGTCAGCCGCACTTACACAATCAATCAATTAGACAAAGCGACATAGTTCATGAGTATACAGCGCAATTACTGCATGAGCACATCTAGAAACGCCACAAGCTTACCACTTGGAATACTCTGAAACACTATTTTAGAGTAAAACCCATGATTCTATGATATTTTTTGAATTGTTTTTATTGGATTTCTATGACTTGATTTTGTTCGCAGCTCTACGTTCTGTTTTCTGGTCAATTTTCGGTCATTTTCCCAGAAAACAGAAAAAATTTGTCCAAAACGGGCAGAAAATCAGAAAACAGAAAACAGAAATTCTCATCCCTAGTTCCGATATCAGGATACACTGCCAGATGCCGTGAGCTCGTGTTCTCCTGTTGGGGGAAATCCAATCAATATCACCATATCTTATCACGCACAATCCATCGGGAGAGACTCGGGAGTTAGTTTCGACAGCACACCCAAGGACTATGCACTAACGATGTAGAGGGACGTGGCTGGAGACAAGAGAGATAGAAAGCGATTTATTAAAAACGCCAAGTAATGGAACACGAACATGCAGAACAAGAAGGAGTTTAGAGGTGGCGATGACGCAGCCGCGACGGAGACAGAGACGCTCCCAGAGACGATCTGCAACGAAAAGTGCCCTCTCCCTCGCCTTTCTGGGAGGCGTTCCCCCTTTCTCCGCGCCAATGCGCTCACCATCACGCATTGTTTGACCCATGATCCCTCGCATCGAACATTTCGCTCCTTCTACGGCAACCCATTCTCAACATGCCCCTCTTTTCCATGAAGATCGTACCACTCGGTCTATGCATGGAACCTAGGCCTCTGTCGCGAAATGCGTCCCCGCCATCGACGCTCCTTGCCGACTCTTCCTTCCCGTACCCGTTACCAACTTTGTGGCCCACCAGGCCTAATCCAACTCCATGATCCTTGTTCGGAAGAGAGTCATCTGAAGGCAGGGATCCAACTGCTGAGCACATGCAGCGTAAAAGCCCTAGGCACTTGCGCCGCTGCGCGGCGCGGCACGATGGTCGAGATGAATATTGACCAGCCAGCGCGAAAAATCGATATCTATGGCGATTGTGGTGCCGCGCCGCGTGGGGCCGCAAATATAATCTAGGGCTTTGCCCTAGTTTATACTTGCGACACGCACTTGTCGTTCGTACTGAACACCCTCAGCACCCTCGACGATACCGAGAGCAAAACAGGGCGCTTTCCAATCGACAGTGGCAACTACGAGCAGAAATTTGTCAATTATCTTCCCTCGATACTCCGGGCGAATGTAGGTGTCAATTTAGTTCCTCGCCTGCCTAGCTACCTGCGCCCGGCCTCATCTGCACTCGGCCTCGGACCTGCCACCATGTTTATCGTTGCTCCTCCAGCCACCCATATGCCCACGTCAACCAGCGGTGACGAAGCGCCGATTTCGGCATCTTCCGACAGAAATACGAGTATCACATGCCTCGAGCGTCCTTTGAACAGCACCGTCCTTCCGGGATTTATGTACCAGAAGCTCCTATAGTAGAAAGCGGTGGTATTCCTTAATCCTCTTAGCCTCTTCAAGGCTCGTAGCGCCAACGGCACGATCATCACTACGCTGCGTGGGTCCTCGACGTTAGCCCATCTATGCGCGTTCACGAGTCCGACGCATCCACGACTCTCCTCCGGCCTACCACAATTTTCCAACGCCTCCCCTGAGTCCACCGCCTCACGATTCTGATTGTTCCTGAAACAAGCACAACTTCGTAGATTGCAGCTCATCACTCTCACACGCCTGCCATTTCTCCTTATACGCCTCTGCCGCCGGCCTGTGTCTACCTTTACAGGCTCATTGCTAATCCCCTCCGGGCACATTCTCAACATATCCATCTGGATTCGCAAAGGTTCGTCCTCGCGCCCAATACGCTTTATCAGCGCTGAATTCTCGCTGGTTTCCAGCACCCCATCCCATTCTGTGGTTAATTTAGGATACCTCCGCTGGCCCTTTTCACGGGGAAGTTTCATGAAAACTCTGCTTCCAGTCTTGGGTAACCTGCGCTCCTCTACCGCTTGGTTGGCATCTAAATGATTTTCATCCTCTCACGGTACTTTTCAGTATGTTCCTTTACCTCCGTCCTGACGAGTTGGAGACCGACGCAGCAGTTCGGCTTTGTAGTCATCCATATCCAGAAAGTATGCTGATATAGCACTAACGGGAATAACTGCCGATGGGAGGTGTGGGTGAAATCCGTACAATACAAAAAAACTGACTTTCTCCAGTCGCGTCGTGCGGAGTGACATTATAACCATATACGGCATTGGGCATCCAGTTATCCCAGTAGTCAGGACGATCTACCTTCCTCTTCAATATCCGCTGCAAAGTACCTATGGCCCGCTCACAGGCACAATTGCCCTAGAATCGTATCCTTTCGTCGTGGAGCGTTCTATACCCGCTACCTTGGCCAGCTCGTCCATGGCCTGATTTACAAACTTGCCACCCAAAGCGGAATGCAGCTGTCGCGGCAAGCGCCCGTTCTCGCAAATCCATCGTTGGTATATGGCCGTCGCCACAGGTGCAGGGCTCTTGTCCAGCAGGGCGTATGCGTCTAACCGCTTAGGAAAATGGTCTACTTCATCCCAGATGCTCTGAGACCGATTTCTAAGATATCAGCGCAAACCATGTCAGAAGGTCTCGTTGCTACCATGGGAGTCAACTTTGGCACTAATGCTGGTCACGGATTGGTCAAAAAGCGCTCTCGACACTCTCTGACCCATCTGGTAACGTCTTGCTCCATGCCCTCCTAGAACATTCGTTTACTAAGCAGTCTCAAATTTTTCCTTGCAGTAAATAACCTGCCAAACTTCCTTGATGAGCCTCAACGAATACCTCTCTCCGTTTCGATTTTGGCACCACCAAGACAGCTTCTCCGTCTTCTCTGATCAGCTTTAAATTTCCGTCCTGCAGATCCAAATAAACTACTTTCAAACTTCTGATCATTCGCGGCAATTTTACCTCCCATTCCTCATCGGCCTTATGCACACATTCTACTATCTCGCCGTAATGCACATTCTCCTCCAGCTCCTTCAACCATTCTCCGGGTTATCTGCGGCTAACATGCACACCACCCTCTCCGGCGCCTCCTCTCTCCCTTCCGGTGATTGGCCCCGACGCGGTATTCCTCTGGACAACGCATCTGCTACCAGGTTTGTCCAGCCCTTTACATACTCAATCTTTACCTTATACTGTTGTATTTCCAGGGCTCACCATAGCACACGCTGGACCGCTTGAAAATGGCAGTTAGAGGGAGATGGTCCGTTCTTATAACCACTTCCATGCCGTACACAAAAAAAAAAGAAATCTTCGCAACGCGAATACAACCGCTAGGGATTCTGCGTCCGTCACGTGGTAATTTCGCTCTGCTTTAGTGAGACTGCGTGACGGGAAATACACGGGGTGTAGAAACGTGTCCTCGCCCTGTCGCGTCTTGTCGGATGTGCTTGTTCAATTCGCGCTAATCCACGCAAAGCCTCAGTGACCGTCCTTCTTTCGGACCAGCACCACCGGGGAGGCCCATGGGGAATGGTAAAGCTGTCCGGTTTTCCGTCAACAGTGATCGAACAACATTCACCCCGTCCCTCTTCGAGCCTTCGGCTGGTTGCACGACCATCAAATTGGTCGGCACATCCTTTCCCGCTACTTCGCTCCATTCATTCTCTTTCTCTTTCAACATCCCTACAGGCTCTCCCACTCGTATCACCTCTGGCTCCTGGCTTCGATTTACTATTGACACCTCGACTGCACCATCTGCTCCTGCCCTACACACTTCGAACTGCATAAGTGCGTGAGACGCGGTAAACATGCACTCCTCGTCTTGCTCACCTCTGCAACCGCACCCAATTGACTGAACCTGGTGCTACATAGGTTCTTCGAGCGACATAGGCCAACTTGAGGTTCCCGTGCCCTCTTCCTGGGACACCCTATCTGTCGCACGTTCTCCCCCTGTGCGTTCACCACATCCTCAACACTTGCTCTGTCTTGCTTCCTGAGCACATAGCCCAACGCTGGGAGCACATTGGTGCCCAAAATAATCACACCTCCTTTGGTTGCGGTCACATACATCTTAGCCATCACTTCCCGCGTGCTCGCTACCTCTCTCACTCCGACTTCCACTAATGCAATAAACTTCATCACTCCTCCAGACGCATCACAGATTCTCACTGACCGATCTATCCTATGCTCGACTACCTCACGGTCAATGCCATGTCCATCCTCTTTTACTTTAGTAACTACTTTAGTACTTCAGCGGGTATGATTGGAATCTGCGATCCGGTATCTGACAGCCCCGTCCACTTCCTTCCGAACACCTCAATAGTCGTTGAATACTTCTTCCCCACCACGGGATATGCTGCGTTACCCTCATTTTCCAACTGCTCTGTTCCCGATCTGCCTATCGTCCGGCAACCAACTTGTACTAGCCGGGCCGACAGAGAGGTCACCTTCTGACTATCCGCGCCTCACCCTCGCTGCTCCTGCTCCCTAGTCCTTGGCGATATGGTCCACCTCATGGCACTTGTAACACAGTGAGCCCGTTTTCTCGTGCCTTCCCTTTGGGATTCCTCCCTCCAACCTGTGGTTTTCCTCTGTTCAGCTCATAACTCCTGCGCCTTAGGACCAGTCCCTCTCCGTCAGCCTCGTTACTGCGCCGGGGCACCACTGCTCTATTCCATAGCGTCTAATTGCGCCGCTCAATCCGCATAGCAGTCTACTTGAGTTCATCGTTTGGCTGGTTCTCACTCTCAAGTGCCTCCATTAAATGATATAAATCATCCCAGTGTGCTAGCTGTTCGTACAGTAAATGAGCTTGCTCCGCATCCCAAACAGCTTCGCTCATGTGAGGGTGCGCACGCCGGGTCAGTTGTTCCAACTTCACACAGAAATCGCCTACCGACTGGCCCTCCTTCCTAAGTTTCCTCCACTCGCCCAATGCCACAATCCTGTAATTTCTCAACTCGGCCGTACATGCCTTTCTTAGCGCATCAATATGCTCCTCCAAGCTACCCTCGCGAATCGCCCCAGGTAAGGCTTCGTACTGGGTTTTGGCCTTGCCTGCTAACTTCGACCGCAGCAGGACGCCTAGCTCGGCCTCTCCTCAGCCGCTTTTCGGATATTTCAACAGGATATTCTTGAGGAAAGCATTGAAGCTATACGTGGCATCTTCTCCGCTATACGGTCGCACCTCTGGGAGAGCTAGACACCTTAGGTATTGAGTCACCTGGTCACTCCGGCCCATCTCACTCGCGCTCCCCTCCATATCGCTCTCACTATTGTTATCCGACGCATGTAACGTTCTCCGTCCAGCCCCATGGCCCGGCTGCCCATCCCGCGGCTGCGTCTTCTTGGTGGCTCCCCTGACCGGTTCCCCTTGATTCAGACAGCAGAATTTTCAGCACATCAGCGCCACGTCGATGCTTGCCTGAGTTCTTCACCTTCGTACCGACCATTCTTGGCGCCCCTGTGTGTCAATTGCGGCCCTCAGTTGCTGCAGCTCGAGCTCCTGCTGCTCCAGCTGCCTCTTCATTTCGCGGAGCTCCTCTTGCTCACTCCGTTGGGAGCGCACCGTTTCCTGCAAAACTTCATTATCTGCAAGGGTTTCCTCAAACTTCTGAAAAAAATGCCAACTGCTCCCCCTTACGTCTCACTCAGCCTTCTCATCTTGTCCCGCATCTCTAGAAAAGCTCCCAGCGTTTCCACACCTTCTGTTCGACTCTCACTTTCTAGGCTTTGGAGTACCACTTCCACCCATCGCTGTATCACCGCGCTTTCTCTACACTTGTTACGCAAGGAACGCAACACCCCTATTGCCTCTTCGGCAGCCTCCCTTCCTACCTGCTCCACTGCAGCTCGGCTCGGGTGCCCAACACGTATCGCCCTAGCTACCTCGGCTATTACCAGCACCTCCATATCCTTAAGGCCCTCTCCAGTCGATGACATACCTGAAGTATCTCGGGTTCGGGGTGCCCTCCACATAGCTTCTGAATTTCTCTTCCAGATCCACATCGAGCATGTCCGCGTCCTTTGACATGTTATATATGGAGCGCGTCCTGCGCGACTCTGCAACAGCCATCGATTCAGACCTTTCTTCCAGGCCTTCATGATTATTCGGGGCCACCTCCTGGCCAGGCGCTACCTCCATGATTCTGTGCTTTCACCGAATGTTTGTCTCCAACAGCACAAATTCAGTAGGGATTGCACCTTTCCAACCCTATTCCGGACCCACAGAGCCACCTCGAGATAGCACCAACTACGGCACATCGACAGCCGAAAACTCGTCTTGGTCAATATCGAGAGCACACGAGTAATCGTTTTCTCTCTATCTCATCTTTAGCCACGCTGGGATCACTTGGGTCACCGGATTGGTCCCAAGTTAGTTTCGACAGCACACCCAAAGACTAGGCAATAACGATGTAGTGGGACGTGGTTGGAGATAAGATAGATAGAAAACGTTTTATTAAAAACGTCAAGTAATGGAACACGAGCAAGCAGAATAAGAAGCAGGTTAGAGGTGGCGACGACGCAGCCGCGACGGAGATAGACTGCTCCTCGCTCCCAGAGACGATCTGCAACGGAAAGCGCCCCCCTCTCTCGCCTTTCTCGGAGGCGTTCCCCCTTTTCCTCAGACACTTGTTGCGTCTGAGCCGCGTCCCATTACCGTCTCGTGAATTTCCTACATCGCGGACGGGACGCTAGTCGGACGCGGCTGAGACGCAAAATGCGGATGAGCTCGCGCGGATTCGTTGCGTGCCACTGTGCCATGTGCTCTTGTGTCGGACGAGGTTCGCATGTGGGTTAACAACTGCCGGCTTGACACGTACTTCGACGTTTTTGTCGCCTCCGGTGGCTCCGGAATTCACCGTTAGAGCGATATGACGTCGGTACCAGCTCCATTGAGTATTATTGTGCGACAACAGTTTAATAGCAATTTCTTATGTTGTCCTCTAGTGCTACACCACTAATACTGTTAATACTATGAAACACTCCAGCAAATCTATTGTTTTCCAGCACGTTAGAAGCAATCAAAAACAGTTCCTTGAGGTAAAATAATGGACATCTCAACTTATTAGCAAAATATCCAAATTAATTCTACACTTGTCCAATTTTAAATTAACTGAGTGTCTAGTTTAACATGAAAAATGCCCGGTTTAAAACGAAAAACGTCCACTATGAAGTGAAAATATAGACGTATACTAGACACTGGAAAACAACGAATTTGCTGGAGTGTTTAATAGTATTAACAGCATTAGTGGTATAGCACTAGAGAACATTATAAGAAAGTGCTATTAAACTGTTGTCGCACAATAATACTCAATGGAGCTGGTACCGATGTCCTGTTGCTCTAACGGTGAATTTCGGAGCCAGCGGAGACGACGAAAACGTCAAAGCACGTATCAAGCCGGCAGTTGTTGACCCACGTGCGAACCTCGTCGATCGAGGTTTCCTCGTGCATAAAGTATGCACGGTGTTCAGATCAAAATCTATCTGAAATATCGCTATCACTTCGACGTAAAAACTAACTCCCGGCTAGATAGATCCCTTGCCTTAGTAATAACAAATGTTCGCAATTGCGTAGTTTTTGTACAACTTAAAATTCGCTAACATCTAGGTTCTGCTGCGTACTTTATTGGCATAAAGCTGTTCTCCGTGCGTTAGTCTTAAACACTCTCTGGACTGTTCAGTAACGCCATCGGCTTGTGCTGTGCAGTACTCCTGCCCTCAGGTTGCTCCTCCGCATGTCCGACAGCTTGTGTTTCCGGATATCGTTGACACGCCTTCCGAATCCGGACACCACGTTTCCCCTCACTCGTTTCTTCTTACTGGATCTAATTGTTGGTCCGCCCTTACTGGTCTTCCCTTCCCTGCCCCACCTTCCTGGTCCCAGCTCCTGGCCCACTTCCTTGTTTCCAGTATTGACCCACTACTGGTCTCTTCTTGATGGACTCCCCGTCCTGGCCCCTCCTCCAGGTTGTTCCTTTCCTTCCTAGTAGCTCTCCTGGTCCACGCTAGGGGTTCCCCTTACTTCCCTTCTCCGCCATCCCTTAGTGGTCCTCCCATGCTTACGGCAGACGTCGATGACATGTATTCGGAGTCAGGGCGCCAAGAAACACGCGCAAAGGCCGCTGTGTGGGAAAGGCTGCGCTCCCTCTGCTATGGCAGCACCCATGTTGAAAGGCAGGGCTTGGTCCGCGCGGAGGCGTATCTTACGCAGGTTTGACCACTCAAACGTCATCCAAGGCTAACTCAATGATAAGGGTAAAGGACGGCGTTACTCAATCCCTTTTGGGATGCGCCAGCGCATTCTACTTCTACGGGATGTCGTGGAGGCGACATGAATGCGTATTTGGCCATACAATGACTTGCGGTGGCCAGCCGATGAACAAGTCAGCGCTTTATCCTTCCCAGACACGTCTGGTACCAATTCACCGACCCCGGAGGGATGGAAGACTTGGTTGGCCTGGGCGGGAAATCCGAACCAGGAACCTGGTATCGAGTGCACGCGACATTCGCGCCTCCTCCGACTGCGCTGCACGCGCCCTAACTCAATTATATTGTGGTAGATATCCTGAAAATTCACGTGTATTACACCGAAGACATCTGAGGTTACCGGCTGATATACGAGGTACTGAGTGGTTATCAGTCTTGGTAGGAAGACACATGATTGCTAAACTACATTGGAAATGGCCAAACTCAGTTCACCCCTAGGGTAGAACATAGCAGTGCTGTGTAGAATCGTTAATTTCGTGCAAAACAGAACGTATAGGCCTGCCATACAAGGTAACCCCCTCCCTTCCTAGCCGCTCATCTCCGAAAAATTCGAAAATGAAAAACCAAAAACGTCCAACCCCTCAAAAATCGATAAGTCGGACACCCGAAACCGCCAGAAGTTAGTTCAGTTCACAAGAAGCCAGACCGGACGCGCAGACGGGACGCGGATGAGACGGTAACTTCCGAAAACTTCTCTTGTGGGACGAGGATGGGACGCAAGAGAAGGTCTCACCACGAAAACTACCTTTGTGGGGCGGGGCTGGTACGCAACGCCGGTAATAGGTACGCGGATGGGACGCAACGGTCCTAATAGGTACGCGGCTGGCACGGAACAGCTGTTATGGGGCGCGGCTCGGACGCAACGAGTGTCTGAGTCCCGCGCCAATGCGCTCACCACCGCACATTGTTTGACCCATGATCTCTTGCATCGAACATTTCGCTCCTTCTACCGCAACCCATTCTCAACACGGGATAGATGAGCATACGACCTCAGTTTGAAAGCAACACAATTGCAAAGAGGCGATGCATAGCTGGTCTCGTTGTTCTGCCTTAGGCCTCTGTTATACTCCCGCAGGAGCATCCGCGAAAGGGCGGGAATCGCGCCGAGACTCCTCACCTGACCGATCGCCGCGCCTCCCCACGCCCGCCGTCCGCCGTGCACCCTTGGTCCGCGGACGTTCCGCGGATGCTCCCACGGGAGTATAACAGAGGCCTTACTGTTAGTGCAAAGCAGTCAATGAGTGCTGAGTCAGATTCCGCGTACCGTCTTCCGGCCCAAAAAAGCGGAACACGAAACGGAACGGAAGGACTAAAAAAGGTCGGAAAGCGTAAAGGCCGCCACAGACTAGTGCGGCGCCGCTCGGCGGCGCCGCTCAGCGGTGCCGCTGGGCGACGCCGCCGGTGCCGCCGCTCAGCGGCTTGACTCATCATCAGTGGGAGCGGTGACGGCGAGGTACTGTACTGTTTCTAGTGGGGACCGACTGGTGCTTAACAATAACGCGCCCCGATGACGATCGCGCGCCCGCATCGACCGTCTCCGCTCTGGATCCCGCCGCGAAAGGGCAGAGCGCAGAGCGCAGACAGACAGACGCTGGAGCGGCGCCGCCGGGTGAAATGATTCAAGTCATTTCCGCCAGCGACGCCGCCGGTGCCGCCGGTGCCGCCGGCCGGCCAGCGACGCCGCTCAGCGGCGCCGCTGGAGGCGAGCTCTGCGTCTCTGCCCTATGGTTAAGCATAGGGCAGCGGCGCCGCCGAGCGGCGCCGCAGAAGTCTGTGGGGGCCTTAAGCCGGTTATGTTTAGGGGCTTATCATAAGGCGAATCACTGAGTTGGTAAGAGGATATCTTTGGCTTGCTTAACGAAGTCTGAGTTTTTATTTTATTTCAACAGATTCATAGCTGAACACGCTTATTGGTGTAATGAGGTAAGTTACCTGACGAGCATGCCTGAGCGGAGAAAACCAATCCTTAGCGACGATACACTGCTCCTCAAGGGCTAATGGGGAGTGATGAATTATGAAAGAGGGCCTTCTTATGTAGACCATTTCGAGGGGATGCTAAACGGCGTGCAAGGGTGACAGGTCTCGCAAGGGGGTGTGGGACCTATCTACCTTAGTGGGGTAGGGCACTTCACTCAGCAGGAACTACCTAAAGTAAACGTCGGAACCACGATGCTAGTATATGTATAGAATCGACTCTCTCTCTCTCAAGGAGAGCCTCCAAAGTGGACGTGAGCTTTTGCTATGCAATTTCTACAGGATGTAGGGTCCGCGTGGGAGTCCAAAACCATAGTTAGTTTTTTCGGAATCCTCTTCTGTGGTCGAAAAAAGGCGTGTGAAGACGAGCGCGAAGTTCATCACGCCCTGCCGCCCCAACCGGATTTGATCAGTTGGCGCAACGGATAACGTTGTCGTTTCACAGGAACGTGGTCGTGGCTTCGATTCCCCCATATTCTGGTGTTTTTGCATTTTGCGATTTATCGTCAGTGAAACCCTTTATGCCATTTCCAACACATTTTTGAAAGAAAAAAACGTGGCAGCAAATATCGTTTACGTTTATCGAGTTCTTTGAAAGTGGAAAGGTGAGATTTTTGACTTTCAGGTTAAGTAAGTCAAAAACTGATGCCAGATTCGTGATCAGCACCCAAAATGATCCCTCTCCACAAGGCACAAAGTTTGGCTGAAATTGAGGTTCTGAGCTCACCACCCTCACTCGAGTCTGGGCCTAGAGCGGGCTTTGCACCTCGGGTATCTTTGTCAAACAAGGGCAGCCATTGAGGTGCGAAGCCGTTCGAGGTGGAAACCAAGAAGCACGTTCGTACATCATTACCAATTCTTACCATAATAGAATTTGTTATCTACAACACTTCATCTTGTAACAGCTTGACTGATCAAAAATCAAAAGTGGCCATGCACTGTACTGGCGAGGCCAAAAATAGTTAATCATACTTCGGCTACGGGTGTTATTTGGAGTGCTGATCACGAATCTGACATCGGTTTCTGGATCTCCCGTTTTCTTATGACAGGTTAGAGCAGCTGTGAGTAAGTGAGGTGGTGAGGTCGGATGCACCAGTTTCGCCCAAACTTTGTGCGTGGGGGTTGTTTGGGGTGCTGGTCACGAATCTGGCATCAGTTTTTCACTGCTTAACCTGGAAGTCAGCAATTTTCACCTTTTCACTTTCAAAGAGCTCGTTGAACGTAAATGGCATTTGTTGCCGTGTTTTTGTTCGAAAATGTGTTGGAAATGGCATAAAGGGTTTCACTGACGATAAATCGCAAAATGCAAAAACACCAGCATATGGGGAATCGAACCCATGACCACGTCCTTGTGAAGCGGGAACACTATTCATTGCGCCTACCGACCACATCCGGTTGGGGGCGGCAGGGCGTGATGAACTTCGCGCTCACGCTTCCACACGCGTTTTTTCGACCACAACGCAGCATTGCGAAAAATCAGCTGCGGTTTTGGACTCCCCACACGAGACTCTACATCCTGCAAAAACTGCATCGCAAAAGCTCATCCCCACTTTGTATGCTCTCCTTGTCAGAAGAAACGAAATGCAGTTATCTCGACCTGGGACCAGATTCATCAACGATTTACAGCAATTCAACAGAGAAAATTACAGCCGAAATCCCTGATAGCGTGGCTTATCAAGCAATATGGTGAGCGAAGTTCATCACGCCCTGTCGCCCCCAACCGGATGTGAAGACTGGGAAGTTTTTGTGGCAGAATTTTATCCGCATGGGTGGTCTGTTTCGGCTAAAAAAAATTTCATGTAAAATTTTCAGAATTTTGTAGACGATCCACCTTAATCTTATCCTCACCGCAGCGGAGAAGCTTAGTCTTTTAATGCATAATAAGCACGTCTTAAAATTTTGTATGGTACAATTCCATTCTCTGTTGTCCTTTCTTTCAGAAGGCAGAAATTTTTTGTCTGCGAGGAGTCCATCCATCCTTCATTTGCGGTCGATTATGTCAGCGAACGCAGTAGTCACAAGTAAACTTCTATAACTCGGAGATTTTTGGGGCCTCCGGAAAATTCAAAAAGCTTTGATAAATGTGGTTTCGATGCTTCAAAAAAACCAGTTCTAAAAGTAGCATACTCCATTGTGATTTGGGTCGATATTTTTTTTCGGCAAATGACGATAAACGCGACGTCTGATCATATAGAAGATCGTTTCAGAAAAACATAGTTTCATCAGTGTGTGTCAAACAGGCTTAATGTTTTATAGGGTACGATTTCACTTTCCGATGCTGTTTCCTGCAGAGGGGAAATTTCTTTTCGAGGCAAGTGCTTCCTTCGGTTGCCATTCCGTAATGGAATCGAAGAACGCTTCAACAATCTTGTAGGAAAAGCACTTAGATCGTCCTTAGTAATTGACACTTGAAATTTTGTAGAGTGCAATTTTGGAAGAGGATGTCGTTCCTTCAGGTAGAAAACTGCCATTTCCATGACGACCTGGGGAGATCTGAAAAAATGAAAACCTCTCATTGTAAATCTGCGGTCAGGAAATCTTTATTTTTCACTATACAGTAATCGGCATCAAATTTTTGTTTGATATTCAACCCTATTTTTTTACTCCAGGAAGCGCAAGTGCTTGTATGTATCCGCATTGTCGTAGCTACTTTTGAAAAAAAATAACTTATTTTATAGATGCAGACATCTAGAACCCAAAATTGGAGAGAATCCTCTGCTAAAACCTAGAGAATACGACCCCCTTCCAGACTATGCCACAGTACAACCCCCCCCCCCCTTTGATTCCCGAACCTCAAGCTTGACCCTGTGCCGAGCACAGGCGAGTGGCTCACTTAGCGGTTGAGAGAGGATGTCGATGTCGAATATGGTAGACGGGTGGGTGAGAGGAGTGTGGATGGCTCCATGCAGCAAGAGTGCGCAGCTGATCTTTAGTGGGAGAAGGCAGCGTGAGTGGGAAGGCTGAGAGATTCGAGAAATGCGATTTGCAAAAAAGAAATGGCTGTTCATGCAGTAGCACAGTAGTGCTGCAGGGTCGCGCGAAGGGTTCAAGTGTGAGACACCACGTCCCCAGACAAGAGTCGGCAGGTGGTATGAAAGGGTTTGGGACAGGTCTACTGCTCGGTTTGATCCTTGTCGTGTCTCGCACTCTAGATTGGTTAGAAAGCGACCATGAAAGGATTTGGACCCGAGCACGAAAGGCGGCCACCCCCACCGCAGCACGTGTTGTATTTCTGTGATCAAGACTAACACCAGGCGGACTCGAACCCGCACCCCTACTAACCGGGCAGAATGTTCTACACCGTGACACCATCGACGCTGCCGAACGCAACATCCACACCTCGTTGGAGGTTATAGCACCGGGCCCAAGCGTGGGGTGCGATTTTGCCGAAAAATTACGGCTCCCCCCCCCTCCCCTCCTTCGGGAGGATTTGGTACGACCCTCCCTTGTCTCGATAGCGTCCGCAAGGTCTTAAGTTGGGAGTCCCTGGAAAGCGGCCTAGAGGACGCCCGAAGCAGCGTTGGTCGGATACGTTACACATGGACAAACTGGCGGCCACCCTGGTCAAGCGCAGGATTGGGAAAGGTGGCGTCACGACACCAGAAGAGCGGACGACGAAGCGGGACAAACGCTGAAGAAGAAGAACAAGAAAATATCTATCTCATTTATCACACCAGATTCAAAATCTGCCGGCGGAAAATATTTATTTCCCTGTAGAACAATCATTATTTAAAGCTTTAAACGACTCATTTAATCAATTAATGAATAGGCACTAGTGTACTTAGTGTACCGCACTAAATGTTGTTCAAAATAGTCTACTAAGGGTAATCTGCAATGGGAAGAACGAATATCATAGTCGTTTTCTGCGGAAATGCCTTATAAGCGCGTTATATTAAGTTCGGATCGCCAAATGCTTTGCGAAATAGCGCGCGCTGGTAAGGGACGGAGAGACTTCGCCCCCTACCAGCACGTATTCGCGGCCGTGGGGGGGGGGGGGGGGGCATGCCGTGGCGCACAGGCATGTCGACTAGCTAAACACAGCGAATGTAAATACAGTCTTATCTCCTCGTTTCCATTACAGATCCGCGTCCTATTTACTTCCGTATTGGGCAAGGAGGGAACTCCAGGATGAAGGCAATTTTAACACGGGTGCGGGTAGTGGGCCCACATCCCGGAGTCCCTTCCCCTGCCCAATTCTTTGCTCTCCTCGCGCAGTACAGAGCTTTCAAGGCTTTTCAAGATTTCAAGGCTCATGCTCCAACTAACGTCTGCTGCAGGCTCGAGACGGCGAAATAGTGCACATCGGTAGGAGACGCACTCTATGTCTCTTATCAGCGCGCGCTATTCTGCGTGGCCTTGGGTGATTCGAACAGAATATAATGCGCTTATAAGGCATTTCCCAAAAACGACTACGTTCTTCCCATGGCAGATTAACCCTAGTAGACCTATTTTGAACAAGATATAGGGCGGTACACTAAGTACACTAGTACCAATGATATGTGATCCTCGCGGAACAATGCTGCGCGCGAATCTCTTCAATGTCAATCTGGGAAGAGCAATTTATTAAGAGATACAAGCCTTACCTAAAAAGACGAAAAATTCAAGACAATCCTCCGCAAAATCAAAACCATGAGAGGGCACGACCGCTACCCCCCCCCCCCCCCCCAAAAAAAAACCACGCCGCCGCAGTACGTATCCCCTTCGATTATAGCACTTCAAGCTTCACCCTGATCAACACTCGCCTAGAAACAGAGAGGTTCCGCTCTTGCTTCGGCGAGTTTCTGGAGAGTAGATTTCCAAGCGTGCGCTCGAGCATCACCGTATCACTGAACCTTTTAGTACCTCCTGTTCAAGCGTCTCACTGGACCTGGCAGCATCCGGCAGATCCTTTGCACATCAAGGGCCTTCTAGTTACCGTTGATTGCTTTATGGCCAGGGATGTGCGGAATTTCCGTTTCCGTGTTCCGAATGCCGGTTTCCGGCCATTTTGGGCTCTTCCGTTCCATTCCGTGTTCCCCCTGTTTTTGGGCCGGCAGGCGGAAACGGAAATGGGCACTGTTCCACACTAGTTTTCTACTGAACTCAATCAGCTTATCAAGCTAAAAGTGTTCTCATTCATATAATTGTGAGAGAAATACTGTTTGACAACTCCAATATTAGTATTCTTGAAATTTTTATTTATTTATTTATTTACTAATCTGCACTCAAGATGCACATTCGACATAACAACAAACCAACAAAACATAAAAACTAAGAACAGGAACACAAAATAATACAACACTATAACGTAATGGAAAAACTTTTGGAGGTGATAAACCATGTGAAAGCTATAGAGAATGCACTGCACTGGAAAAATTTTTGATAAAAGAGAAAAACTGTTGAAACTCCTTGGGCTGTGCTGATTGGTTTATTGGATTGGATGTTAAATTGGTTAGACTACCAACAATAGCAGTCAAAAATGGCAACGGCAGGCTGCAGTGCGAAACTATTATGCCACAAAGGCTATGTATGCTAAGAAAATGCACTCAACCTTTAAATAATCATAAAGTTCTTCATCCATTAGTTACAAATAGGTACAAAAAGTTTGTAAGCATATAGCGCAGCGCCATGAAACAAAAGGTTCAGTGAAGGTTGGGGCATGTGGTTGTCTGCTCAAAGATTACCCCAGTGTTCCTGATCAAAGGTGCAGATTTCAATTTTTAATTCCGTTAGGTGTAATATTCATCCATATGGAGTTATGCGATTCATTTTTAATGAAACATCACGAATATCTAGCATGGGCTGTTATTTTGATTGACTATGGTGACTTATTGAATTCTGTCACAAAAGTATTGCTTCGAGAACCATCGTGGAACTGTCCAGCTGTGCCACCTTGAGCGTAGGGTTTCTACTGAAAGCCTACGCCCAAGGTGACGCAGACTACAGATTGAATATTCCTGTGGAAATGGGGATCCACCATGACTAATCAGTCATCCAGTTATTATATTAGATCCCAGAATCAATTCTGAGTAGTAGTTTTGGTGATTACAATGTAACTGCTAATGTTGAATATGCAGATATCTGTGCAGTCACCATGTCATCCATGATGCCACTGAATTCTAAAAGTATTGAGAGGAATCTCTTTCCTGGGGCCGGATTAATCAACGAGTTACCCGTGGGTATAAGGGGTAGAGATACCCACGATGAGGCCTGCGTCTCTATCTCTACCCCTATACCCCGCATACCCACGGGTTTAATTGTTGATGAATCCGACCTCTGGTCGGAAAATGATCTAGGTGGCTACTCCAGTTTTAGATTTCACCCTTGTAAATGTATGTCCGTAAGTAACCTCAAGTGATTAAGTATGGAAAGACTGCATGCTGAGGCCTATGGCATACCACCAGCGACGAGTCCGGCGACGGCACTGCCAACGGACAAGTAGTCGACTGTTCGTGTTGGGACTTGTCAGAAACAATGGGGAGAGAGCGCGTGCTTGCCGGTTGTCGCTGCCACGTCGGCACTGTGTGTCGTTGGAGAGGGGGCATACCGCCAGCGACCGGTCGTCGCTGCGCTTTGCACGGCGACCAGCTGTCGCCCGACCCTTTGCACCACGTATGCACGCGCGCAAGCGCCACTAACCGTGCTCCAGTGCCAATTCTCGCCCCCGCCCAACACCGCCGTCGCTGAAACCGCCGTTCCCCCGTCGCTCCGCTCCTCTCGTCGCTGGACTTGTCGCCGGCGGTATGCCATAGGCCTGAAATGGTGAGAAATCAGTCGAGTGATCTAACCTAAGTGAGCTACGCCGCATCATCCACAGCGAGAGCGGTCGAATGATCTAACCGAAGTGAGGTACGCTGCATCATCCACAGCGAAAGCGGTCTAGTGATCTAACCTTGTGAGATATCACCACCTATCATAATCACCATCACCGCCTATCATCACCACCTATATATAATCACCATCACCACCTCACCACCTATATATAAAAGAGTTTGTCCGTCGAGTGATCTAACCTAAGTGAGTTACGCCGCATCGTCCACAGCGAGAGCGGTATAATGATCTAACCGAAGTGAGTTACGCCGCATCGTCCACAGCGAGAGCGGTCGAATAATCTAACCGAAGTGGTGTACGCCGCATCATCCACAGCGAGAGCGGTCGAGTGATCTAACCTATGTGAGATATCACCACCTATCATAATCACCATCACCACCTATCATCACCACCTATATATAAAAGAGTTTGTCCGTCCAGTGATCTAACCTAAGTGAGCTACGCCGCACCATCCACAGCGAGAGCGGTCGGGTGATCTAACCGAAGTGAGGTACGCCGCATCATCCACAGCGAGGGTGGTCGAGTGATTTAACCGAAGTGAGGTACGCCGCATTATACACAGCGAGAGCGGTCGGGTGATCTAACCGGAGTGAGATACGCCTCATCATCTACAGCGCAGGTAAAATTTGCTATTGAACGTGGGATGTTGCTGCAGCAGGCGAAACGCAGCCCTTTACTGCTTAACACAACAGCACCTACGCGCGTTTCTGAGCGTCGAAATTCAGAAGAAGGGTAGAAGGGGGACTTTGAGGGTGGAGAACCGACAGCGATCAGGAGGCAGCGACCAGGAGCATCGGGATGGTCGATGGGGAAACAAGGAAACAGGCCAGGAGGTGGCACCAAGAAGAGTTTAGGCAATATGCAGGGATCATTAGGGAGTTACCAATCAGGGGAAGGGAAACAGTAGGGAGGATCAGCAAGGGGATCCATTACCGTTAAGAGAGACCGGATTTAGAGGATGTGACACCGATATCACACAATGGGCGCTCGCTCGCCGTCGTCGTGTCGTGCAAGAAGGGAGCCGTAAGGGAATTCATACGAAGAACAAGGAATTTGCCATATGCATAGCCTCTTCATGCTCGACACAGCGGCGACTGCGCGCGCAACTGAGCTTTTTGATCCAGAAAACAGGCCGCCTTTGCTGTGCAGCAGCACCCTGATTCTGAATACGTGTCACTGACCGTGCCGTGAGCATGGGAGGACAGCTAAGGGGGTGGTGGTGAAGGGCGGTAAGGGGGACCTCTATGGTGGAACAGGAGAGCGACCAGGAAGGAAAGGGAGAACTTGGAGGGGCCAGGACGGGGAAACCAGCAAGAAGAGACCAGTAGTGTCAGTAGTGGAAACAAAGAAGTTGGCCAGCAGTTGGGATCAGGAAGATGGGGGCTAAAGAGGGGGAGGGAAGACCTGTAAAGGTGGACCAGCAATTAGATCCAATAAGAAGAAGCGAGAGAGGGGAACCTAGTTTCGGAAGACATGTCAACGACAACTTGAAACGCTAGCTGTTGAGCATGAGAACGATTGCGGAGGAAAAACCTGAGGGGCAGAAGTACTGCGCAGCACAAACCAATGACATCACTGGCCGGTCAGGAAAGAATGTCTATGATGAAGGTACCGAAGTGGTGAAGGCTTGATGCCGATAAAGTACGCCCCAAGTCCTTGGTGCTAGCGAATTTTATGTTTTAAAAAACTACTTTCCATGGGTCAGTGATGCTACAAAGTCGCGCGAAGTGCGCAAGTTGCGAGACACGCCGTTAAGCGTGTCGAAGCACTTGTATATATAATGAGATAAGACCCTGAATTTGTTTTCGTTTATTGCTCTAGCCATAGCTAAGAGGTTATCATGATAATGTTATAAATTCATGCATTGTTATGTTATGTTATGATGAGGATGAGTATTGCACCACGGAAGATTCTGATGCTGGAAAAGTTCTGAGCAAGAAAAAGTACAATAAAAGCCGCTTCTGACGCCGTTTCAGACTTTTGGAAAAATGGCGAACATGTGTCATTTCCGTTTCCGAGTTCCGTGTTCCGGTTTCCAGCCATTTTTGAGCGTTTCCGTTCCGTCTTTCGTCTTCCGCTTTTTCTAGAAAAATTTCCGAACATCCCTGTTCATGGCACTCCATCGCGTTACAGTGGAGAATTACGTCGGAAGAGGGACGATATTCACCCCATCACTTTTGAGTGCAGGTTGTTACTCGGAAAGCGTTTATGAAGGCAAGAGGTAGCCCCTTTCTACCGCTCGGCCTCGATCGTAGAGAAACATCCAACTTGAACGAGTCCGCTAACAAAGGAGCAAAGGAATACAATACCGCTCCTAATTCGTGAACAATCGACGCTTTGTCATAACTTTGGTCAAAATCAATTATATGAAAATTAAATTGCATCATTAGATTCAACTCCCTCCTACCAATCCAACTACGTGCATGGACTGTAGAATTGAAACTCTTGACCTGGTTGTGGAGCTCGTCCTCTCGAACGTCCGCTAATTAATTTACGACCCTCCGCGAGCGCCACTGATCCATTTTTATAGAGCTAAAGAGTTTATAAAACTACCCCATCACCAACTTTCTTTATCAGATCTGTTTCTTGTAGAGCGTGGCCATCACTTTGATAGTAGACACTGCGAGGTTTACCGAGTTTGAAGTTTCGGCCTGTTCATACTATGACATGGATTCTTCGAAGTTCAGCCTTCAATCCCTAGTTAGCAGCGAGCATCACGAAAGATCTATCCCATCTATTATGAGAAGTTGAATGCACTTTATTTCATAGGTTTATACAGGATCAGCAGTTGTCAAACACTTTAAAGTTCTTAAGCCTCAAAATTAGCAAATGTCGGCTCCCAAATGGATTTCCATAATTTTCAAGCTACTCTTATTTAGTTGTAGATTAGTTGTAGATGCAAGTAAAAGGTTGAGCTTTTTTCTGTTTCGTACCTCAGCTTGATATCTGCAAAGAGTTTGCAGTTCTGTGTGCAGGCATTACTAGCTGTGCGTTCTTCATCTCTTTTTTTCTCAAAAATTTACTGTTTTTTTGGATTTTTCATTGGCTACTCCACCTCCTCATTTCTATACGAGAAATTACTCAAACGCTTCATCACGTCGAGAGCTCTTCGACAACATAATGGTGACCAGATTCGAAACAGCCAATTTTTCACCTTTTTTTTCCACTTGATCGAGCCCTCAACTGCGCCTCCTCGGCCTGAACCAGAGCTCGCCGAACAGGACACTTCAGGCTGCCACTAAACCACCCTGCACTTCTTTCCAAATTAACAAATTTGTTGCTATTGAATTAGCTGATGAAAGCGTTTTTCAGATGTTACAAACAAGCTTTTAGAACTAAGAAATTCATAAATTTACTTATCTATAAGTCCGTCACTTTTCGTTTGCAGCAAGCGATTTCCTTCATGTTAAATGGGTTGTAGCAACTTTGTTATAGCGAACAAGGCATTCATACCTTTTCCATATGATAGCATCCTTAGTCGAGTTTTAGAAACTAACAATATCTAACACCGGCTTTGCCTGAACTGATCACTTTAAAGCGATTACAGAGGCACAATTTTGCGATTTTTTAACGTTTTGTTTAACTTGTTCCTCAGGTTGCTTCCATCTGAGAAAATGGATAGGTTGGTGAGGTTGGCGGCACCAACAGCTCTCTAACAGTACAATCCGGCTCAAATCCGAGTTAGCCGATATTTCACCCATTTTGCGCTCAGTCGAATTACGAGACTGGGGGTTGGCCTCGGCCTGAGCCGAGCGCTCGGCAGCGGGATCTTCGGCGACCTTCCTCGATTCGTACCTGGGTGTCATGCCCATTGGCAGTGTGCTACTCCAGTGGAGCAGTAAAGCAACACTGATCGATCTTTTGGGAACCGTTCGAGGTTTATCCGTCGCCTTTGATGTCAACTTCAATCCTATCTTAACATCTGGGACCATGTAAACTTCTTATTTGTTGTGTTAGTCTAAAAATAATCTCGGATTTAAACTGACACATTTAAATTAAAGTACCCTAGCACAACAGTTTTTTAGTGGGAACACAAACTTCCAGTTTCTACATGTCTTCCCTGATAATATTCTAAGAATATCACTTCATATACGGACATACAATCCTCACGAAAAATAGGACACTTCAAATCAAACTGGACCCTCTTCTAGTTAACTAGACTAGAAAAAGCCTTAAACGGTTTTAATTGACCTGTCCAATAAGTTGACACATTGTTTGATTCTATTTTTTTTATAAAATTCATTTGACCTTTCAAAGTCTTGCATTTAGTGTAAAACTTTTCAAGAAATCTGCCTCGATAGAACATTTGATAGAGCTTTTCAAACTGAACAGAACGGTATTATTGGAAGTGTCGAAAACTCATATGAGTGAGCAAGGGCGGAAGAAACTTCGGCCGCTAACTCTATCGCTCTAAAATAGCAGCTGGGGCCAAGGCAGTTTAAACAGCTAGAGAGTTGCAAAGCACGCCGTTAAAGCATCTAAATTGATATGCTAGCATGCGCATTTGTAGGTCGCTAGCTCTCCGCGCCTTCCCGCACTGGTCGACTGAAATCGGAAAAAATCCTGTCACACGAGCCTAACCTGCATATTCACACCGCTGTAACTTTGCCCATTCATAAGCCACATCGCTGTTCTTTAGTGGTCTAGTAGAACATTTCACTGCCTAAAAAATAAAAAATCCACAAGCTGTAAACGGAGGCGTTTAAACTTGGCAGACTTATTGCGTTCCAAACAGGCCCGCGCATGCAATTTGGTACATCCACGGTCGTTGTTCTCCGCGCCCTTACTCGCCCAGATTACAGTTCTCGGTACTGTAAGTAACACCATTCAATTCACCACGAAAAGCTCTATCGAGTAGTTGCAAACCTGGCGTGGTGCGAAAGAACTGTCGATTTTCCATGACGTTGTTATCCGCGCAGCCTCGGCCTAGGGCGCGATGGGAAATTGGTAAAAATTCGATTTTTATGATATTGGTCGAGGGTGACTCATTTGATAGAGCTTTTTGTGGTGAACAGAGTGCTGTTATTGGAATTCTCGAGCATTCAAACATAGGCGAGCAAAAGCGGAAGATTTTTTTTGAGGCCTGGGAACTTGAAAGTGTTTGACAACTGCTGAACCTGTATAAACCTATGAAATAAAGTGCATTCAATTTCTCATAATAGATAGGTTAGATCTTTCGTGATGCTCGCTGCTAACTAGGGATTGAAGGCTGAACTTTCAAGAATCCATGTCATAGTATGAACGGGCCGAAACTTCAAACTCGGTAAGCTTCGCAGTGTCTACTATCAAAGTGATGGCCACGCTCTACAAGACACAGATCTGATAATGAAAGTTGGTGATGGGGTAGCTTTATAAACTCTTTAGCTCTATGGATCAGTGGCGCTCGCGGAGGGTCGTAAATCAATTAGCGGACGTTCGAGAGGACGAGCTCCACAACTAGGTCAAGAGTTTGCAATTCTACAGTCCATGCACGTAGTTGGATTGGTAGGAGGGAGGTGAATCTAATGGTGCAATTTAATTTTCATATAATTGATTTTGAACGAAGTTATGACACTGCGACGGTTTGCGACGGAAAAATCTGTCGCAAAGCGTCGATTGTTCACGAATTAGGAGCGGTATTGTAGCTGTGAATGATTGTGCACAATGAGCAAGAATTTCTCCTTTCACTTGCCACTACTGTTGTTCAGGGCGGCTCGTGGGAATCTCTATTACCATGCCTTTCTTCTCTCTATTCCTAAGCAGAAGCATTAGTTGCATGTGCATTTCAAATTCCTTTCACTGCTTTAGCAATGGTGTTTCTTCGCGTTATCCCCGCTGCTTACTTTATGCAGAGTTCGTCAATGTCATACGTCCCTTTAAAAGGTGTCCAACTCAGATTTTCTCGATACAGTGCCCGACACCGAATCTGTACTGCACATTCGGTGGTAATGTGTCTTGTGATCAGGGGTGGACTGAAATTTCAAACATTTTCTCAGAAAACAGAGAATCGCGTTCATCAGAAAACATAAAACAAAAGGGCTAAAAACGCCAGAAAACAGCAGAAAACAGGAAATTCCAAATAGTTACTCAAACTATATAAGCTACAGGAATCAAACGAAACAATAAGGTTAATGATATAAAGGTTTGGATTTGACAAAAGTCACTCTGAAGGACGCAAAGCTTATATACTTTCTTTTCTTGGACGAATCGTCATCGCTTTAGATTACCGCACAAGAAGAATGACCTCTAGCTATTTTTCGTAGTTTATGATCACTTTAATTCAAATATTGTTTTAGCTTTTCTGGAACCTACAACGCTTAACCGTGCATGAGCAATGACTGTTATAAGTTGCTACCAAAAAGGCTTGCAGCTCACGAAAGCTGTAACAGCAAGTAATTCTCCAGGAAAGGGTTTATGTCTGAATGGCGGAAATGGATACCACTGCGAGAATCTCCACCCTCCAGCTAGTAAAGAAATAAGGCCCTTTTTTGTTGAGTCCGTAAACTCAAGGAGCTGCGCGCCCTCAAAGTTTACTGCGCGATCGCAGTAAACTTTGAGGGCGCACACACGTGAGATGGACCACATGCTGATTTAAGAAAGGCGGCAAAAGCTGTACTACAAGCGCATTGGCGGCTCAGGGGTGAGTGATGGTGCTAGGCGATAGTGCAGGTGTTCGATTTCCATCCAAAGTTATGTTGTTTCATTTTATGCCCATTCCTTGTATGCTACGTATCACGTTCCCAACTTTTTGTAGGCATGTATTTCACTATAGACTCCCGAATCTGTGCTCAGTAAGGGCCTCTCGTTGCCCTCCCCTATATACCATACTTGTTATTTTTGGCAGGACCGCTGACAACGCAGAGTCTGGACCTCCCCAACCATGGACATATGTGAGGAAAGCAACAGCAATCACGAGCAGCACAGACACATGACATTCCACGAGAATGGGTGCGTTCTCGTCATCACGTGCTATGTGCCACTCGTTCTCAAAGAACGATCGCCGACTGTTATCAAAGTCCTATTGCCCTCTTTTGCATCCGACGACGATTTCTTTGAAACCTCCGATTTTTGGATGGTTCGGATAAGGGTGATTTTGAAAATTTTGGACCTTCGGATGAATCGGATGGGAGAAGTTTTCGATTGGCCGAATTTTCGGATAATTTAGATAAACGAATTTTCTTCGGGTTTTGTATCTGATATCCGATTCGGACAACACCGCATAAAGCAGTAGTATCTGAGGCATTCAGTTTCTTCCAGTATGGAGTGACTCAGAAGAGTACATCAGTTATAAGATTTTTGAAGAACTGACCACCTACGAAAGCTATCAAACTCTTCTATACCTGGATGAATAGAGAATAGAAAAGTTGAAGACAAAACAAAAATTTAAACGGCGTTAAGTGGTTACAGGACAGGAGAGGGTCATTTTGTAATGCCGCTACATATCTCATGTTGTAATCCACGTAAATAGGAAACTTTTATCGAACTGATATGCAGTATCATTCCGCATGGTCGTGCTGAGAAATTCTGAAGATGGTGTATGTTCATCTTCCCTAAAATAGGTGAACCAATCCCGTTCAACTCCCCCTCCCCTTGAGCCATCATCCGTCGAATGAAGATTCATTAATGCTAAACGTAACACTTATACATGCTGCCACTTGTCCTTGAAAGAACAACTAGACGATTCCAAAATTTGTTTTGCGAATATGACCATATGAACTCCGCAAGCAAGCCACGCGCAATACTTAATCCTTGTTAGATAGTAACTACGAAATTTGCTCCGAAAACCTCCGAGTATCCATCAGCCGTGCGCGATAGGATTCATGGCATTTTGGGCTTTAAATCGTAAATCGTGACCTTGGATGAACAAGCACTCACATTAAGGTAATCTCACTTTCAATCTGCGGTTGGATTCATCAACGACTTACACAACTTTAACAGAGAATTCACAGCGGCAAACTCAAATAACGCGACTTATCGCTCACCATATCACTTGATAAGCCGCGTTATCTTACTTTTCCGCTGTGAATTCTCTGTTAAAGTTATGTAAGCTGTTGATGAATTCGACCCCTGTGCACCACATACACTACACAATACCTAAACTTTAATTGCTTTGTAAACTGTTAAAGGGCATGCATTTTTTCACACTCGTTTTTGTGTATATTTTTTCAACAAGTTCAGCGGCTTACTGGCATCCCAAGCTTCTGTTTGAGGGCCTCTCCACCAAAACCCGGTAATACATCATCCTGACACAGTGATTATTTCTTTAAACTTTGATCCTTCTCAGATTTACTGCAGTAAAGAGTGGTCTAAAATATAATATGTAATTGGGTAGAGTGGGACAGCAGGATACGCTTTGGTGGGTCTTCAAAACAGATTCTATGAACACAGCCCTGCTCAATCACATTTGTGCGATTTATACTCTTGCCCCGCCTCTATGTAGAAACACACACAGGCGATATTTGTCGGTTGATCGGCACGGTTTTGTCGAGTTGTGCGAGTGAGCCGGTTGGAACAACGATATTTGAGTTTTAGTCAAGGTCGGTGTTGGTATTGTATAGAATGTTGAAAAGACTAAATTGGTTTCCCGACTCTGTTCGTAGGTGAATGAAGGGTGACTTTTGCCTTGTGCGTTGCCTGCTTCTCCACTCGGAGACCTCATCCGGTCCTCTGAACTCTTTGCAGAGGAACAGGCAGAAGGGCTCGGAGAATGAGACCTGCAACATTAATGAATGCCGAGGGTAAATGTGATAAACTAAGAAAAAAGTCCTTAAAAATTCCGCTAAATCTTTAGAAATTTCCATCAAGTCGTTAAGCCAGATTTTAACGAAAAATGCCGTTAATTCGATGAATTCGATAAATCGTTAACCGTTAAATGTGACCCCTGTTCAGAATTGGTGTCACCGATGTCGCGCGATGGGTGTCTGAGTTTAGAAGAGGTGACGCCGTTGTCGCTCAATGGACGATCGGAGATCAGAGAGGATCAGTAAAAGGGTAACCAGTGAAGGGGAACCAGTGAAGAGGGCACCAGAAAAGGGGAGGGCAACAGTGAAAGTGGGAGCAGCAATGGGAGCCAGCCAGGGGTGAGGCTCCAGCCAGCAAAGGGAGGACAGTGAAGGGATAAAGTAAAGAGGGAGGGGGACCAGTGGAGGCAGGGCCAGTAAAGAGGAACCAGTAGGGGGAGGGATGGGGCAGTAAAAGGAAGGCCAGTAAAGAACGTTCAGTAAGGGGTCCAGCAGGAGGACCACTGAAGGGGGGTAGCAAGGGACTAGTGAAGGTGGACAACTGAAAGGGACCATTAAGGGCGAACCAGGGTTTTTATCAGTATCCCCCAACGTGTATCGGGCTTCAGAAGACGTGCTATCAGATGTCGTACTACGTACGTGTGTGTTGGTGGAGAAGACGTGTTATAGACGTCGTGGAAACGTCGTTACACGTGCGTCGGGGCTCAGCAGATATGTCACAGAGGTTATGCAACGTGCTTTCGGATTAAGACACATGAGACATACGTCCTACAGCGTGCGTCCAAATCCAGAAAACGTTCCACAGATCATACATTGCACAACATCCGTGAGAAGATTTTTTGAAGGCTGAAGGATGTACGCATACATCGTCGAACGAAGCCATACGAAGTCATACTTGTCTCTCAATACGCCTTTTTAAATTTATTTTCACTCCGGTACAAGGGTAAGGGGCATTGACAGGGTGGGAGTGAGGGTAAGGAGAGTGGCTAAAAGAATCAGAGGAACATTATTGCTGTCTGGCGAAAAGTCGAGACAGTGCGAATGTTTTCGGCCGCTGCACGTATTTGAAGCGATTTTAGAAAAAAAAAAACTAATAAAAAATTAGGAAAGCTTCTTTGCCTGAACACATTGACGACATGTCACACCTTTCCGGCAGTGTGGGAATGTCGTGTAACGGTCCCGGCAAAAAATAAAAGAGGTTTTAGGTTTTTCTTTCTCGTAGAACAGTCACATAAAACGGTTTTGCAAAGAACTAGGAAAGGGGAAACTCCGGGTTTTGCCTGATCGCACATTTTAAGACGTCTTCTCGGTGGTCATCTTGAATGATAACTGAATACCTGTTCAACATTCTGTATATAACTTGTTGCTGAAGGCTTGCTTATTTTTCCCGATTTGTTGATGTTGAATTGTTTATTTTACATTGCAGTGTTGCACTCCATTCCATGAACTTGAGCTGATGAAGTTGAAACGTATAAGGTTTTCCTTGATTTTTCTCACTTGAGATAATGGTTTGCAGCTAATTGTGCTTTTTTAAAAAATTTAACGATTTACCGGAAATTTAACAAAAATTCTCCTTTAAAACAATTTCGTTAAAACAATTTAACGCACAGAATTTTGTGTGCACCTCTGATTCTGAACTCAAGCACCCATTGCGCGACATCGGTGACACGTCATCTGAATCCGGACGCCTGTTGAACATCGTCTGTGATATATTTCTCAAAATCGGACGCCCTTTGCGCGACATCAACGACACCTCTAACGCTCGCGACACGACGTGGGCGAGACCTCGTCTGAACCCGGACGCCTGTAACTCGACGTCTATGAAAGGCCAGATGGACCGACGGAAAGACGGACGGACAGACAGACGGACAGACGGACGGACAGACGGACGAACAGACAGACACCACCGCTTACTGAGTTTGGTGTGGATAGCACCTTCGCCTTTCACGCGTCGCTCTTTAAATAAATAAAAAATCAGAAATCAACAAAAAAGAAATCAGAATCTATATGCATCAGATGCATTCGAAATAGAGCGCTGTGTTTGAAATTATGTCGAAGGCGATAGTATTCATATGAACACAAATCTATAACAATCTATAACACTTAGGAATCAATACACTACATTAAGAAGGCAAACAAAATCAAGAGAAACATACGACGTCTAGTGACGGTAGGCTAGGGGTTCGACCTTCACAACGACTCATGGACCTCCGCAAATAGGAAAGCCAGGTCCTTAACATTTCAAAAAGAGGTGGAACGAACTCATATGTCCGAACAAGATGGACGGTTTAACTTGGGATGGTTGGAAGTCGAATCGGAACTTAATATTCTCACGATTTCGTCACATAGCGAATTGAGCTTTTATGCGATTTTATCCAAATCACTGGATTTTGGAGTATCCTTGATCTTGGAATGACTCAAATGACGGAAATTTTAATTTTACTGGATATTCGGATGATTGAAATAACATCAATTTCGATCGATCCGGATTTCGGATAATCCGAAAGCAGATGAATCCGGCCCGATAACCGAAAATGCAAGGTTCGGGCCCCATGACTCGTAGCTATATGTAATACCTAGCCCCTCCTCCCGCACCTACCGCTAACAATCCTAGTCAGTCGATATCTCGAAAGCGTATAGCATATTCGTTATCAGCACTACAGATAACCCCCCTAGGCAAGGTCTGCAATTTTTTTTACATCCTTTCATCATTTTGGGTAATGGAGGTGTGTCGTCCGGTGGAGCGTAAGAAGGCGGTAAGCTATAACCGCTGAGCTGGAGCCGGATTCATCAACGACTTAAGCAATTTAACAGAGAAAATTACAGCCGAAATCCCTGATAGCGCGGCTTATCAAGCGAACTGGTGAGCGATAAGCCGCGTTATCTGAGTTCTCCGCTCTGAATTCTCTGTTAAACTTATGTAAGTCGTTGACGAATCCGACCCCTGCTGGAATTGAAGTAGCTATCCGTCTGCTTTCATCATTGAGACTATGTAGTTGCATAGCTTCGATGCACAACAGGGTACCACTGGACTTGTGCAGCAACCAGCTGTCCCTCCATGGGCATGCACGGCACAGGTCCGGTGACGACCAATGGACACCATTCTCGACGGACTGGTGCAATCACGTCCTTCTCATAATTATCGCTGCATTATTTATGTCGTTATTTGAGAAGCTTCATACTCGATCAAGTCATGGATCCTGCCAAAAATGTACAGCACAATATTAAGTGTCGTGTATGGAGAGCAACTGATGAAAAGCTATTTCTGAACACCATTCGGGAGCAGTTTGACCTGTTTCGCGCTGATATCAGCGGCCTGCTCACCCTGATATTGCGGTTGCGTGGTGACGGGTCGTTGCTAGGTAGGTAGCCTGTATATTCCGTTCGTTCAAGCAGCGCTGCGGCTGTAATGGGCTAGCATCCTGCTCGAAAAGCGGAGTGCTGGTTGGAGTCCCACATGGCGCAAGTGTTCTTATCGCAACTCAGCTTCGGCGCAATGCGCGTTGGGTGGGGCAGTCCATGGCTTCTAAATACCTCCATTGACGTGGCACTCGGATGAGGAATTTCCCCACATTGTGCGCAACCCGACCTGTAATGCAAGGGCCCAGGTCAAGCGCTGCGTCGCGCGCGAACTAAACTGGTGAAAACCTCGTCCTGCGTGTGGGAAACGCCACATCACGTCCTACTTGTGGTTGAGTACAGGGGCTGGATTCATCGACGACTTACAGCAATCGAACAGAGAAAGTACGGCGGGAATCCCTGATAGCGCGGCTTATCAAGCCATATGGCTAAACATTTTACCGCGTTATCAGGGATTTCGGTTGTATTTTCTCGTCTTAATTCCTGTAAGTCGTTGATGAATCCTGCCCCCGGTGGGCTGCTCTAACGCGCATTGCGCCTTAACTTCTTTTAACAGTCACTATCTTCTAAGGCAGGTTCAAGCGGAGGGAACGAACACTTTTTCACAAGAGTGGATGTGAATTGGTGACGAGCTAGCCTCGTAGAGCCATCGCAAATCTTCTCGCGCAGTGCAAAGGGTCATTTATGGTGTTTAACAAACTATTGAAGGGATTGTCAAAATGGAATCCAGTACTCATAGAAAGTTGCGGCGGAATACAGTTATAGCGCGCTGCAGCTGATGAGTCCTTCAGAGTCAAAAACTTTTCCGTCACTCAATCTGGAATTTGCCTAGAAAAGCGTGGCGTATTCGTCCTATTGTGACTACTTTAACTGTTCCTAGATTTATTCACATGTAAACAACATCTACACTACCAGTCCAATAGGCAATTCGATGTAGGGGAGGAGAGCGCTGCGCAATCTCTCGATATAACATATCAGAAAATTCTTTAATTTTGAGCACCTTAGAAATTGACAATATACATTGGATCCGATCGAAAATCTTCGGATAATTGGATGATTCGGATAAGGGCGATTTTGCGGACCCCGGATTTTTGGATGATTCGGATAACGGCAATTTCGCGAACTCCGGATTTCGGATATCCGAATCGGATATCCGACTCGCAAGATGCAGTTTATCAGAATATTACCGTTCCTTAAAAAGGAATCCATCCTTTAACAATAACAACAACAACAGTGCATGTATCGAAAGACTCTCACTAGTCGTCAAGAAAGGAAACATCAAAGAGCTGGATCATTCCAGACAGGGATGTGCAGAATTTCCGCTTCCGTATTCTTCTCTCTTTTGACTCGGAAGACGGAACGGAAATGGTGACTCATCACTCATTCATTGCTTTGCACTGCGTTCAATCACCTCTTGAGCATAAACGAAAGGTTGAAGAAAGAGATTAACTATGCGTTTGTGATCGTGTTGCTTTCAAACCGGTGGTGCATCCTGATGTCGAGACACTAACCAAATAGTTTTCTTTTTTCTTTTCTTGAAACGATGTACTGTCGAATAGTGTAGGTCCACAAAGATTTCATGAGTGTTTGGATCAAGAATAAAATTCCTTTCTTCCGAAGCATGCTTTTCTTTTTTCCCTAGTAATCTTAGGTTGGGAACACCAAATCTAGATCAGAGTTCTATAAGCACTCTTAGGTTGCTAACAATGCGCTCCATGGAGACCATTGGATCTATCCCAGTCGGAGGAGGGCATGCGGTACCTTGTCTCTTCAATTCGCTCCACTGAGTTTGTTTCAGAAAATGAGCCAAATGATACAATGGTACCCAGAGCGTGGGTGTCGTGTCGTGGGTGCTGAACGCAACTGTAACCTTAACTCTGCCTCCTCCTCATGGGGCTGGGTTCATTGCTTTCAAAATACTTTCTTCCTGTTTACAGAAAGATTTTGCACAAACTTCGATTTGTTACACTAGTAATGTTTAAAAATTCATCTTAGTAATAATACGAATACAAGGGTTATTTTATTGTTGTATATTGTTATATTGTTATTGTTATATGTTGCTGAAAAAGAGTCGCATGCTGCCTTGCCCGCTATCTAAATTCGTTAACGGCATCTCAGTTATTATTACCATTACGGATATATGTATAATTATGAAATAGTAGACGAACTAAAGAGTTTTGAGTCATTTCCTTTCGGCGATGTTTCGCATTCCGATTTCCGCTCATTTTAAGCCTTTCCATTCCGTCTTCCGCTTTTCTAAAAAAATTTCCTCACATCCCTGCTTCCAAGATGAATAATTCTAGGATACGGGCTTTCCAAAATGTCATTATCAAGTGACGCAAATTGGTACGGGGGGGGGGGGTGGGGGAGGATCACCATGTATTCAATGCTTTTCCTCCTTCCCAAGAAGGCGCATGGATGTCGTATTACATCAGAAATGGTCTAACACACTTCATCAAATGGTAGACACACAAGTGTTGGATAACATTTTTTATTTCATGCACAACAAAGTGAGGTATAGGGCTGTTCTATAGGGCGACCCCCTCGACCCAATTTGCGCCGAATGCTATACAATGTGAAATAGCAAAGTTCCGATCAGAGGGCGTGCTTAAGCCCTTCTCTCCCTCAGTTCCCGTCCTTGCTGTTTCCCGGCAGCGCAACATGGTATTTGAAGGAAGAACGCATGACTCAGCAGCGTGCCCGCCTGCGAAATTCGTTTGGAATATGCCTTTATCCAGGGTGCGCGACTTCAAAATGGAGCGAGGAAATCCAACGGGTTATCCGAATTTATCCGATTTTATCCGAATCCACCAGGGTCCGGATAATTGGATGATTCGGATAATGACAATTTCGCAGACCCCGGATTTTTGGATGATTCGGATAAGGGCGATTTTGCGGGCACCGGATTTTTGGATGATTCGGATAAGGGCGATTTTGCGGGCACCGGATTTTTGAATGATTCGGATAAGGGCGATTTTGAGAACCCCGGATTTTTGGATGATTCGGATAAGGGCAATGTTGCAGTGGCCGGATAATTGGATGATTCGGATCGGGATATCCGAATCGGATATCCGAAAATGATTCATTCGGATCCAATGTATAATTGACAAATTACAAGAAAAAACCGAAAATATTATCTAAGGTTAGACGATAAGAAATGAAGTGTGCATTCAATCAGAGTAGACATTTTATCTGAAGGTACTTTGCAAAAGTGAATGCTTACTAGAAAGTTTTTCGAAAAAAAATTAAATTTTTTTTGCTAGACCAGACCACGTACCTGTGTCTCGTTTTTAGCTTCGTTTGTAGAATGTTTTTCTTTAAATTTATCTAATTTATCTTTCATTTTCCTTTAAAACTGTTCATTTTTCACTTTATTTTATAGTTAAAGTGTCCAGTTGAAGATGAAAATGGCAATAGAAATGTGACATGCTATAAGCGGCTGCAATTCCAAAGCTACCAATTGACTACCCTCTCGGAGTCACATTGCGCCAGAACCTGAAATCGCTACAGGAGTCTGACAGGCAAAACCCATGGGCCAAAGCGATATGCTCCAAAAGTGATGTTCAAGCAAACTTCCGCACATCGAAGGTGCGAAGTGGTGCGGTTTTGTCAGAGACGGTGTGTCTAAGCGAAGCTCGTTAGAGATTTTTTAACACGTTGACGACAATGCGTCCCGAATCGGGACGCACCTTTTCGATCGCGTCTAACAATGCGTCCCAATTTGGAACGCACTTCTAATAAAATTACAGTACCGCGCATATGATTTGGTCAATTGCAGGAAAGAACGCTTTGGAGCGTTTCAAAGCGTTTTTTAAATAACTTTTTTAAAATTAAGCACTTGTGAAAAGAAACATGTATTCGAGCTCAGCAGTTCGAGCTTTATCTTTTGACATATAAATCAAAAGAGTTGAAAAACGCATATAGGCCGGACATAATCAATCGAGGGGGCGCAACAGCCTGTAGAGTGAGCGTTTGGGGAGTTTTACCGGAAATTCCTAGCCGCTCTACTCATGAATTGCTTAAGACTGTCCAGCTTGCCTTTGGAGTGCTCCATGCACAACGCGTATAGGATCGAACTTATCAATCGAGTGAGGCGACCGCCCGCAAATTGCACGCGCAGGCGTGTTCGGAACGCAATACCTCTGTCAAGTTCGGATCCTTTCGGCTGCAACTTGTGGGTCTTGTGGGCAGTAAAACGGTCTTTAGTAGTACATTAAAGTAGAATGGTGTAGCTTAGGAACAGGCAATGTTACAGGGCTGCGAATATTCATGTGCGGCTTGTGTGACTCATTTTTTTGCGATTTCGGTGGACCATTGGGCGAAGACGCCTCAAGCTAACGGCCATAAAATGCGCAGGCAAGCAGAGCGCCCAAGGTACTTTACGCTGACGTGCTCAGAGCTCCTCAGCTGCCTAAACTGCCTTAGCCTCGCTGACAGTTTAAAGCGGCGGAAGATAGCGGTTACAGTTTCTTGCGCTCTTTGTCGCCCAGATTGGAGTTGTCGACACTCTGGTGTGGTGCCTTTCTGTTCAGCATGAAACGCGCTATTGAATGGTATCAATTTCGACCAATTTTGGAAATATCGATTTTTGACAGTTTCGCATCGAGGACGAGGCCGCCTTGAGGCCGCAGCAGACAGACGATGACGTCATCGAAAATCGATATCGTCGAATAGGGCCACGCTTGATACCACTCGATAAAGCGTTTCATGCTGCATTGAATGATGTTATCGAGTGTAGGAAAAACTGTAATCTGGGGGAGTAAGAGCGAGGAGAACATCGACCGTTGTTGTGCTAAATTGCACACGCGGGCGTGTTCTAAGCGTGATAACTCTACCATGTTTGAACCTTTGTGGTTGCAACTTGTGGCTTTTTTAGGCAGCTAAATGTTCTAGTAGTGCACTGAAACACAGTAATGTATCTTATGACTGTACAAAGTTACAGCGGTGCGAAGATGCAGGTTAGCTTTGTGTGACGCAATTTTTCCAAATTCAGTCGACTTCTGCGGGAAGACGCAGCGAGCTAACGGCCTTAAAATGCGTAGGGAAGTGGATCAGTTGAGGTGCTTTACGATGAATTGCTCACAACTCCCCAGCTGCCTAAAATGCCTTAGCCCGAGTTGCCATTTTAGAGCGGCGGAGAGCAGCGGTTGAAGTTCCCAGCGCCATTACTCGCCCATATTTGACCATTCGACACTTGCAATAACACCGTCATCACGAAAAGCTCTATCGAATGATGTCAATCTCGACCAATTTAAGAAAAATCGGTTTTGTGATAATTTCCATTCGAGGACGGGGCGCTTTAGGCCAAGCCCGCGGACGATGACGTCATCGAAAATCGATATTTTCGAAATTGGGCAATTTTCTCGTCCAAACTCATCTATGGGTTATTTGAGGGCGCTGATTACGGATCCGACGTCCGTTTTTGCAAATTCCATTGATTTCGGAAGGTTTCTTCCCGTTACAGAGTGGTCAGGTCAGCATCACCGATTTTGCCCAAACTTCGTATAGGGGCGGGGCTTATTCAGGGTGCCGAACACAATGCCGAAGTCCATTTGAACGATTACGGCAGGAGACAATGTGTCCCAATTGGGGACGCACATCTAATAAAATTATTTCGAAACCACCGATTTGCCTCAAACTTCGCTCAGGGGTTTTTTAGGATGCCGAACACGAATCCAGTGACCGTTTCACCGGATACGGAGACCACTCATATCGACAACTAGGCTGGTCGGGTCAGAATCACCGATCTGGCTCAAACTTTGCCTAGGAGTTCGTTTAGAATGCTGAACACGAATCCGAAGCCCGATTCAGAAAAACTGCGCCCTGCGGTAGGTACAGGTATATTAGGGTGATCAGTCGTCTCATTCTTGAAATAACAGATAATAACTAAAGTACACTCACACCAAATTTCTGCTTTTTATAATGGTGATCAGTACAAGTTTTTATTGGTGGTAATAACTGTTCAACATTTTCACATGCAGAGCACGTGAAAATCACTCATGTTATCAATGATAAAACGAAATGTTATCAACGAACTGAAGAGAGTCTTCTTATAATCAACACCTTAAGCAGCCACACTATTCGAAGTTTGAGCCTAGTCGGTGATTTTGATCCGACCACCTTAGTAGTCGATATGGGTGTCTTCGGCTGTATTCGGTGAAACGAACATCGGATTCGTGTTCAGCATCTCAAATAACCCTTACAAGGGAACTGTCTTAACGGTACGCCGGAACGGCAAGAACGAATACTATAGGAAGAATCTACGTCCTCCAAGTACTAACAGAACATGTTCTGTTTTTGCCGAATCCTTGAGACAAAGGAGTAAGAGGGTGTAATGGTTAAGGCTCCGCAGCGTCGACCTTACCACGGCGCGCAAGGAACCTCTGTCGTGGCCTGGGCGGCGCAGTGGTGGAGGGGCTGCTTCATGGCATGGCGGTTCGGCTCCCAGCCACGTCGCGTTTTTGCACTTTTACCATAGTATCACATTTTCATAGAGTTTTCTATATCTGAACTTTTTTTGGAGTTCGCTGCGGTAAGATGTTTTCAGTCCTTATTCCTTGTCGACATCTCGTGATGCGCCGCAATGTCCCAAATATGCAAAATACGATGATATATGAAGCTTTCACGCCAATCACGGGTTCTCATTGTCAAATTAAAAAATTTTGACGTGAGATCAACATGAAACTGTGGAAGGAAGCTAGAAATCTGCAATGTATTAGTGTCGGTGGGGTGAATGCCCCTACAGTGTACTCACAATGTAGGGGAACCTCATGATCTCCAACTTGACCTACTACCTGGATCAATATTGTCGTCTCTGTTATGCCTACGAAGTCGCGCGGTCATACTAAGCTGCAGCTTACACCACATCTACTATGTCTACTAACCCTCGAGTGTTGACACTGAAGTGGCACCCTACTGACGCTGAAGTGTGGATCTCCACTGGGTGCAGTTCCTTCGAGGGGCAACATAAGCTGACGGAAAGGATAGCAAATGTCCCACAGGGTTTCGAACTGCGACAGCTGAAAATCGACGAAGTGGAGAAACTGGAGGTAGCGGAAGAAGAGGACCACAAGTTTCCACCAGAAGAGGATTGTGCTAAGTCACGACGCCACTAACCAGTGAAGGCACAATCACGTTTTCGGGAGCAGGAGTGTGTGTAAATGAAGTCCGAAATTTCGTAAGTCGTAAATCTTAGTTACGGCAAAACCGTCGTAAATCGTAAATCGTAAACCGTAAATCGTAACAAGAAAAGAGATTCAAAGATGGTCTCGGACAAAACGATCCATGTATTGCGCCACCAAAAGCAAGAGATATTGTTTCGTTCTCCATAGCAGACAAATATGTACCTTCGTCCTCTTTCAGTATATAAATTGATACCATTGCTTTCAGAGAGAAAAGTGCTTGCTTACAGTTTAACCTTGCGAATCAAAAGAATCATAAGCGATCATATGGCATACTTACCAGGTCACAATCGCATGTAGATTCACATTCTTATTCTTGGATTTGACTATCACATCTTTTCGACATTTTCTCACCGCTAAATTAAGCGAATACGTTGTGAAATCGTTTTGAGCTCGATATCAGGACTAATTCCCCGTTATAATTTAAAGGGCAAGTGCTGGAAAACCAGATGATAAATGGCACTACTAGCGACGCTGAGCCAAAATTAAAGGGAGTCCGTACGAAGAAAATGAAGAACCGGTAATCTTCAATGTTCTGAATAGAAAAAAGTTTTGGTACTGAGAAGTGCTATCAAAAGATGCATTGCAGTCTATATTAATCTAGAAATACAGAGTATCCTAGAAAATGTTGTCACTGCCTTATGGATCACTTTAAAAAGCAGAAGCACAAAATTCTTCTGTCCGCTCACAAGGCGCTGGACCATAAACGGCTTTCATGAAGAAGTGTAAATTCACCGGATTTGCAATTTTTTAATCTTTTTCCTTTTTTATCTCAACGCTCTCCTGAATCGCGGTAGAGAATCATGAATTATTATCCATTAAGTAACTCCCTGCCTTGCCTTCAACCGATACCTTCAATTTAATGGACACCTCTTATGCAAGCTATACGCGAATGCTTGGCTGATCGTGGAGAATACTTTCCAATCACAGCTAAATCTTGGAGTGTATCAGAGCTGGCTTTGCGAGGCTCCACGAAGAGTTTCACGGATTCATCGCAAGGTAGTGATGGTGATTCGAGATGCACCATGCGATTCTCACTTTCCTATATGTGGTAGTAATTGCAAGCCGTTTCAGCCTGCGAAATGCACTTTTCGCAACACTCCAAAACACTTTAGTCCTTTATCTGTTGCAGACAAATCCGGCATTAAATTATCTAGAGATGCTTGAAGGGGACCTTCGTTGAGCCAGCCGAGAAATAGAGTTCTACCTTGCTCGAGCATGTATGCAGTTCCACTCATCCAACCTTCAATGATAAAAGCAAGACCATCAAATACTCCACACAGGCCAGGGATTCCGGAGGCCTGCGGAAGGTGTCTATTGTCAAAAATTAGGCAAAAGTATACTCAAACCTGACCGCGCTAGGTGTGAGTGCCCGGTGATCAAAGATCACATTTACGAAAATTTATGATTTACGTCCCAAAATGTCGTCAATCGTAAACCGTAAAAAATTTCCAAAAATCGCCGTAAATCCGAAAATCGTAAATCGTAAATAGTATTAGGTTGTAACGAATTAAACGGCACTGGCTCGCGCCATTTTTTGGCGTGTCTTTACGCGTTTGATCAAGAACAAACCGTAACATGTGGCATATCATTTAGAAGCGCAAACTTTGCTCTACCGGTGAGTATTAAATTTTCTATGTAAAAGTGGGAAAACTTTAGAGTTTATCGACTTTTTTGCAGATGGACAAAAGGGTAATCCGAGGCATTTACTTGTATGAATTCAAGCTGGGCACTACAGCTAAGGAGGCGGACGAGAAGATCAACGCCGCATTCGGTCAAGGATGTTCCACAACTCGTCCGCACTGCTTCTACGGAACGAAACGGACCCATTCCTTGATCGCATCGTAACCTGTGACGAGAAATGGATAATGTACGACAACAGGCGACGATCGGCACAGTGGGTGGACAGCGATGAGAGCCCCAAGGTTTTTGCGAAGCCGGAATTGCACCAAAAGAAAGTAATGGTGACAGTATGGTGGTGTTCGCTGGGAATTATTCACCACAGCTTCCTCCCTCCCGGTGACTCCATCACGGCAGAGAAGTACTGCATTGAAATTGAAGAAATGATGAAAAAGTTGAAGGATATCCGGCCGGCCTTGGTAAACCGAAGGCGAGTTCTCCTTCTGCACGACAATGCTCGCTCCCATGTAGCACGAATGACGTTGCAGAAATTGAATGAGCTGAGCATTGAAGCTCTACCACATCCTCCGTTCTCTCCCGACCTCTCCCCAACAGACTACCATTTCTTCAAGCATCTTCGCGACTTCTTGGTAGGGAAAATATTCAAATACCAACAGAATGCCGAAAGTGCCTTCGAAGATTTCGTCAATTCCAGAACTTCTGATTTTTATGCTACTGGGATAAAAAAGCTTGTGTCACGTTGGCAAAGATGTGTAGAAGGTTTTTATTTCGATTAATAAACTTGCCTACAAGCCGAGACATTAACTGTTTAAATTTACAGTGGTTCAGTGCAATTTATTCCGCTACAACCTAATAATTACGCACACTCCTGTTCGGGAGGACGGACCGTTTCGGAGAAAAACTATACTAGAACTGTTATCTTACACAAGGTTGACAACCTGGGGAAATGAATTCTATCGCGATTCCAGGCATGGGCTGCAGCGGGAACTGTGAAGAATCTCGCAGCAGGTAAAGTACTAGCCACTGTTTCAGATTTCTTTAAAAAAAAACTAAACATATGTGAATGAAACATCATCATCAACATCATCGTCATACTGGTTGCTTTCCGAATGGAATGGCATTCCCGAAAGACTTAGGCCATGTGATGAGACAGGATGTGAAGAAACTGTAGCCTTCATACGCTGCCCATACTGTGACCGGTCTGTGTTTTATGCACTTCGTGCCTGTGCACAGTTGATACTGAAGGTTTTTCATAAATTTGTCATATTTCATCGTATTTTGCATATTTGGTACACTGTTGGCGCATCACGAGATGTCGAATATTTATTTATTTATTTATTTCATTCACCCATAAAAGTGCGCTCAAGGATTATAGGGAAGAAACAACTGATGAAAAAAACCATTCGATGAAGGCACAAAAATGGAATAGCGTAAACGATTCCTGGAAGCTAGGGGTCAAAGCTAGCTTTTAAGATGATACATCCAAAAGATTTTATCGCAAAACTATCGTGCTGTAACCCAATCACGTCTGCAGCGTAGACCAGCAAGTACCCCACCAGTTGGCAATGGTGCCTCTTTATTTCGGCAAAGCACAGGAACCTGTAGGAGCTTCGGCACACGGGTATACCAACGTCCCACGTGGAACCTCCAGGTTGGGTAAAGCCGGTTAGTAACATACAAACGTGGAGTATTAGTGACAGATAGTGTCATTTGGAAAGCCAAACGATTTGATAACGAGCTGTAGCGCTTACAACCACCTAGTTCCTCAGGAACAAGTGCATTGAAAGGGAGGTGTTAATTAACAAACAAACAAACGTCTAAAAGAGGCCAAACATGGACAGTGAGGAGATAAAGAGCTACGAGAGAGAATGATCTTTGACATAACATGGAAAATGAAGCAATATTAAATCACAACTCCGTAGTGGTGGAATAAGATACCATCTGAGAAGAAGCCCAATGCAAAGGATGTGGAAAGGGTTGAGATATGGAAATCTCTATAAAAATCCGATACTGTGGTGAAAGTACAAAAGCGAAACGTGACTGGGGAACCGAACCCTCGACGCCGCGATCATGAAGCAGCCCTCCACTATTGCGCCACCCAGGCCACGACAGAGGTTCCTTGCGCGCCGTGGTAAGTTCGACGCTGCGAACCCTTAACGATTACATCCTCCTATTCATTTGCCTCAAGGATTCGGCAAAATTAAAACACGTTCTGTTACTATTTGGAGGACAAAGATTCTTTCTGTAGTATTCGTTCTTGCCGTTCCGGCGTACCGTTCAGAGAGTTCCCTTGTTAGGGTGACGTTTGGGTTGCGGGATGTCGTGTCGTGAGGGGCTTCGTCCCACTTGACAGACGCGCGAAAATCGCTCTAGTCGTCAACGTTAAGGCTCTCTTATGGAGCTGTCCGGTGTGGTGATCCTGCATCAGACCGGACAGCTCTACAAGCTGAACTTCTTCGGAACACGGTAATCGCCTGCCATCTTCACCATGACCACCCACTCTCCTCGATCACTCACGGCAGACGACTTCCAGTTCTCGGGGAAGGCGGCTATAAAAGAGGAGGCCAAGAAAACGCCTGGCGATCTTGTCCACCTCCCAGCCGAGCTCGGGCGCCCGAGGTCGAAGAGTGTGGATGGCCATGAAGATAGAATGCGATTACCGGGATACCGAAGAGCGTCGACATGATGTCTAGTGCACGATCACTACGCCGGACAGTTCGTCAAGAGAGCCTAAGCTCCTCGAACGAGCTTCTGCTCCGGTAACCACGCTTCTGAAAAAACCGCACCACTTCGCGACCCCGATGTGCGGAACTTTGCTTGAACATCGTTCTGGAGCATAGTGCCTTGCAGTTTCCTGTGGGTTGCTCACAATTTGCTCATTGTTTACTTTCCACTGATATTTCTACCATATGCTTTCCTGTTATAGGTGTTAAAAATGGAAGTATTTGTACTCACCGAGTTGGCAGCTCGAGGTGGTCGTCATTTTTGCAAGATTGAGGATAAAGGTCGATTTGGCCACTTCAATTACGTTGTTATGACCCTGGTTGGCAAATCCTTACAAGATCTTCGAAAGGAACGCAATCCGCAATGCCTCTCATTGGCTTGTTCGCTTTCTGTGAGCATACAATGCCTAGAAGCTCTCGAAGGTATGGTGTTATCGACTGTTCTCTACATCTACATAGGGCGTAGCGCACTTATTCATCCACTTGAAAATTGAGCAACACCACACCAAAACTCTTCGACTTCCCAAACACCCCTTTCTGTTTTCATTCGTAATTGGCGCTCGAGTTCCGGCAGATTCCGACATTTTGGCTCTCTACTGCGATCCAGCACAAGATTACTTTCCATCTTTCTATGTTTACCGAAAAAATCACATAATTTGCACCATGTCTGACCATTAGTTTGGTCCAATAGCAATGTCGGATTCTGCCACTCCATGTTGTTTAACATTTTTAAATATTTATCCATCCACCACTATATAATGTAGCTAGCCCTCGATGACGTTTTGATCTAATCTAATCTGATCTAATCTGCGAGGGATACGGCTCACCGTAGTGCAACTTTTCATTCAACCTTCCATTCCTCTGCTATGGTAAGCTCCCATATCGATTTATCGCGTAGCGATATGGGAGCTTATCATACATCGCGTCGCGTGCACCGTAAACGATCCCGAAGACGTGTCACCGATGTCGCGTAATGGGCGCCCGGATAAGCCGTGTGTCTGACTCTGCCACGAGCGTGGGAGGACCAGTAAGGGGAATGGCAGGAGTGGCAGTAAGAGGGTCCTCAAGAAGGGCAAAAAACTGCTATGGGGACATTTTAATTCGCAATGGTCCCAAACGGGCTCGCCATCGATAGGCACATCTGACCCTAAAATTTCATTCGTTTCCACATCACTGAGGCTGCAGCACCGTCGTATAGAATTGCTGCGAACCTTTTTCTCTTCACGAGCTGGCGCATCGTTGTCGTCTGACACCCCAAATTCAGCTAGAAGAATGGACACCACCTTTGCTAGAACAGGCATATTGAGTGAAGAAAACGCAGTAGATCGACGATATTTTGGGCTTCCTCATCATACATACATTATTCTACTTACCCTTTTGTTTCACATATTCTTCTTTGTTCCATGAATGCCAAGGTTGTTAAGAAACACCTCCAGTATAAGAATTGGGCTCTATTTTTGCACAATAGTAAATAAGGATGTTACCATAGCAGTTTTTTTTGCTTCCAAGCATTTTTACAAACGTATATGATAGTTTTCCCGGCTGTTTAATCAAGCACGTGTCATAATCTGGAATAAAAGGTCATTTCGTAGATAAATCATGATGCACAAAAAAGGCGGCAACAATGGAGACCGATCCAACGACGTCACACGTGACGAGCGGAAGTCCCTCCTCCGCACTACCTCGACTATCGGGCAATTCCTACGAAGCCCCTATGACTCATCGCTCTCGCGCCAGCTCCGTCCTACGGCGAGCCTGTGGTCAGGCCACCCAACTTCGGCAGATCATAAGTCGCTCAAGAGTTTCATTCTGTAATTTTGACACCCATATTCGTAATCAGCACTCCGAGCTCTTGCTAATGACCCTGGTCTCAACCTGAAGTTCCACAGGAGGGCGAAACCCTTTCCTAGTAAGGGAAACCAGCAAGGAATCCAGTAAGATGGGGCCAGTGGGAGGATCAATCCTCCGGATTCTGAAGACATGTCACCAACATCACGTTACGAGTGTCAGGATTCAGAGGAAGTGTCTCTGACGATGCATAACGAGCGTCTGGTTTCGAAGGACGCGTTAACGATGTCCTATAACGAGTGCTGTTGAGCACGAGAACAGTTGCGTAGCAGGCCGACAAGGGAACTGTTTGAACGCTACGCCGGAGCGGCAAGAACGAATACTATAGGAAGATCTACGTCCTCCAAGTAATAACAGAATATGTTCTGTTTTTGCCGAATCCTTGAGGCAAATGAGTAGGAGGATGTAATCGTTAAGGGTCCGCACCGTCGACCTTACCACGGCGACGCCATGAACCTGTGTGTGGCCTGGGTGGCGCAGTGGTAGAGGGGCTGCTTCATGATCATAGCGGTTCGGCTCCCAGCCACGTCTCTTTTTTGCACTTTCAGCATAGTATCGCATCTCCAGTAAGTGTCTGGACCCAATTTGACGGCAAACAGTTTATAAGCCTCGAATAGCATCGAACACAGGCAGACGTGTCTGCATGCTTCGACCCACTTCTCACCTTTCTTAGTTTGGGACCTGGTAATGGGAGGTCCCATAGAACTATGTTATACTTCGGCGACGCGTCGCCGACGCTGCGACCCGTCACCGCAGCCCGTCACCGACGTCGTCGACGCTGACGTCACCACCGACGTCGCCGACGTCGCCACAGACGTCGCCGACGTCGTCAACAGATTCTGTGGCAGCGTCGGGGACGACGTTGACAGGAGGTCATCGGAGCGCATTTTTAGCATCTTAGTGCGTTTTCAATGTCATCACTCGCATGCCACGTGCCTTTCACGTCACTGTCAAGTTCTAAACATTAAGAAAAGCACATCATAGATTAATGTGGCCAAGTAGTAAGAAGATTGTAAACATTCAGACCATGCACAATCAAACATGTCTGAAATGCAAGGTTTCAGGCGGCAAAAGAAGCACAAATCAATAGATACGGTTACTTTGTAAAGAGATTATAACAAGTATTCAAGCGAAACACTATCAATAGATTGTAAAATGCAAAATAACAGACGAGTGCATGGCGCAGTCTATCCCGATAATAATAGAAGTACAGGATAGTGTTGGGCATTTAACGACTATTGATTTACCAATTTAACGATTTTACCAGCATTTTCGGTTTAGCAAAGACCTTTTCCGTTAAATCGTATTCAAATTAAATTTACGCGGAATTCTCGAAGTTTAAAGGAAAATTTAATTTTTAATTAGTAAGAATTCTATCTCGAAAAAGCTCTTCGCAGAGGTTTGCATTATCATTTAAGAAAGCGAGGAAACACTACTCATTTTCTACACAGTTCTATTTAGTATTACTTGCTCTACAAGGAAACAAAAAGCCCTAGAAAATGCGAACAGAACGGCTGAGAAGGACACAAAAAGGAAGAAAAGTGACAAAGTGAAAGGAGCTAAGGTTTAGGGTCCCACTCCCTCCCCCCAAGCACTCAGTGTTCTAGTGAACTGCATTTTTTGTGTTCGCAAGACGGTGTGTTTTGCACTTCTCGATTTCGTAATTCGAAGTACGGTGGTGATGGTGGCAGTTCCGGGAACGAAGAACCAACCCGCAATCATAACACTCCATCGGAGCGCATTTTCTGCCACCCTTGGATGACGTCGGCGACGTCGGCGGCGGAAGTATAACACCCCCTGCGGAGCTCTCGGCGACGTCGCCGGCGACGCTGTGATGTGCGGGCTGCTACAGCACAGCGTCGCCGACGTCGGCGACGCGTTGCCGAAGTATAACATAGGCCATATCGGGGAGTCGTATGCTAGATGTGACCGGGATGCTGGGAGCGGAGCTGTTGTATACAGTGCTCGCGACGCGTTCCCAAGATCGTCGGCGCTGATAATGCGTAAGCTGCGCGGCGCGGCAAAAACATCGCCGCGCGAGGCGTTATCGCGGTTCCTAAAACCGCGAATGTTGAGGAGAATGACGAGAAGCTCTAACATGTAAATGCTTTATGGGCATGCTCTACCTTTGTAGGTATTTTCACGTCGATTTGGCCCAAAGGGGCTTCCCAGTCCGTTATTATAAGCAAAGGGGTCGAAAAGAGGGAACTTCTACAACCAAATAAGACGAAAGCAAACTGACTCGTAGCTGGGAGCTGAGCCCCTGTGAACACTTTCCATCTGATCAATCGACTGTAATCGTTATCACTTAAGCTAGCGAGCTTTAACCATTAATAGTCGCCGAAATGGACCAGGGCTGAGAAATAATAGCTAAGCTGATGCTTGTACACGGCTATGAACGGAAGTATCAAACTGTCTCAAAAATTCTGTAACCACTGAACTAGGATTCTATTCTAGGCTCCTGATCTCCGCTCGTTCTACTGCACGTATAGCATGAAAACTTGCTGTAGGCGTGCAAAGCTCTACTTCGCGCAAGCTCACGAAGATTCTCCCCATGCATCAGACAGCTCTAGCTGACTGCTGCTGGCTTAACAAGCCATCCCAGGGCAAGACACTAGACGCTGGATAACCCCCAAATCGAAAAAAGGAAAAAACTCGTACCAAACCAATCTAACTATTAGGATCCTGCACACCATGCTGTAAACGTTAGCCGACAACGCAACGAAAGGTGATCACCCAAACTATCCCTTAAATCTACTTCGGGGCTGTGATCCTCCACGGAACTAACGTCTGTGCTTCGGCTCTTATTCTCCTCAATTGTCTAACCCTCACACTCCTCGGCGCCGAAACTCGACTGTACGCGGGCCCGTTCTGTTCGTTCTCCATGCTATCCTCATCTAAGTTGCTCGAGCTGGCTTAGCAAGCCACCGCATGCGGACCTAATGTCTACACTAATCAACAGAAACAGTCGCTAAACCTACAAAGAGAAAAAACGGCGACTCGCTAAAAAAGAAGAACTCAGCGACGCCAACAACTTCCAGAAGCAGGTCCACGACACTCGCTGCTACCAGTAAGTGTCTGGACCAAATTTGACCGCAAACAGTTTATTAGCTTCGAATAGCATCGAATACAGGCAGACGGGTCCGAAGGGTGGAGGTCGGGGGTGGACAGCGTTTGGAAGCCTCGGAAGTCCGGTGGGTTCGTCGGGTCCGTCGTGGCCATCGGCGTGCTCCGCTCCTCCGCCGCCGCTCGTCGCCGTCGTCGTCCTCGTTGTCCCCCTTGTCCTCTCGTCGCGTCGCCGTGCCTCCGCCGTCTGAAATCAGAACAGCTGATCGGAACGCGCTGAATCATAGAACGCTCAAGCACACTTCACTTACACTCCATAGAGATTTCCACATCTGAGCTTTTTTTGGAGTTCGCTGCGGTAAGATGTTTTCAGTCCTTATTCCTTGTCGACATTTAGTGATGCACCCGCAATGCCCCAAACATGCAAAATACGATGACATATGAAGCTTTCACGCCAATCAAGGGTTCTCATTGTCAAAGTAAGAAATTTTGACGTGGGATCAACATGAAACTGTGGAAGGAAGCTAGAAATCTGTTTTAATGTTTTAGTGTCGGCGGGGTGAGTGCCCCCACAGTGTGCTTACAATGTAGGGGAACCTAATGATTTCCAACTTGACCTACTACCTCGATCAATATTGTGGTCTCTGTAATGCTTACGAAGTCGCGCGGTCATAGTAAGCTGCTGCTTATACCACCTCTACAATATATGCTAACCCTCAAGTGGTTATTCACCTACTGAAGTGTGGATCTCCACTGCTGTTCCTTCGAGGGTGGAGATGAAGCTGGCGGAAGGAACAGCAAGTATCGTACAGGATTTTCGAACAGCGACAGCTGGAAATCGACGAAGTGTGGAGGTTGGAGGTAGTGGAAGAAGAGGACCACGAGTTTCAACCAGAAGAGAATTGTGCAGAAGTCACGACGCCACTAACAAGTGAAAGCACAATCACGTTTTCAGGGGAACGGACCGTTTCGGAGAAACACTATACTAGAACTGTTATCTTACACAAGGTTGGCAACCTGGGAAATGGGATTCTATCGCGATTCCAGGCTTGGGCTGCAGCGGGAACTGTGAAAAATCTCGCAGCAGGTAAAGTACTAGCCACTGTTTCAGATTTCTTAAAAAAAAACTAAACAAATGTGAATGAAACATCATCATCATCACTGGTTGCTTTGAAAACTCGAATGGAATGGCACACCCGGAACAGGGGTGTTCGTTTTCCGGTTAACGATTTACCGGTCTTCGAAATTCTCTTAGGGAGAATTATTTTCTCTGACAACGTTCTATTAGCGTTCGTGGTCTCAACCTCATTAAAACATCCATGCTCACATCAGGAAGCGGAGATGGTGCGCTCCAGTGTTAAAGCGCGCTCAACTGGAATAGTACGTCGCGCTGAGATTCTCCACACGACATGAGACAATTTGGACTAGAGATATTGAAGCTCTCAGAATAGGCGATCGCCAGAGGGATAACGAGAAGATACGCTCATGTCTTGTTCCCGTAATTTAGTCCAAGATGTAAGGTAACGGAATGAACTCCGCTAGTCTACCTGATCTCCTGGACTCTTAAGCTGTTTTCCCGTATAAGAAGAGAAAGAAGTTCGTTATTATGTCACATTTCGTTGTTTTTTCTGAAGTGTCTGACTTTGCTTCAAAGTACAGCTTAATAGTTCAAAAAAGTGGTAGTGTAAGGTATAAATCATTCTTTCATCGAAATAATGATAATTGTGATGATTTCAAAAAGAAGTTGAACTGTTAATCCAAAAGAAATGTAGCAATATTCGATTGAATGTCGGACTTTTCAGAAATCCTTTTGTAGCGTTTTAACTGAGCTTTTATCTTTTCTAAAGCACTCACAGTATAGATCATTACACTTGCGCATTGTTAGGCTTCCACTTGCTTCGTTTGCTTTAGGATGACGTATGCATGATAAAATAAAGATGATATGGTTTTTCTGAGCGTGATGATGTTCCGGTGAGAAGCTTGACGCTTTTTTATATTACCGCCGCCTAAAATCATTGTTTTTGAGGGAATATTAAATTTTAAAAGATTACCGGAATTTGCCGGCGAATTTCCGCGTTAAAAATATGCAGTAAAAAAATTTCCGGCAGCAAATCAGCGCACACCCCTGTCCCCGAATACCTAGGCCCATGTGAAGAGTCAGGATGTGAAAAAACTATAACCTTCATACGCTGCCCATACTGTGACCGGACTGTGTTTTATGCACTTCATGCCTGTGCACAGTTGATACTGAAGGTTTTCATAAATTTGTCATATTTCATCGTATCTTGCATATTTGGAACATTGTTGGCGCATCACGAGATGTCGATAAGGAATAGGAAGTAAAAACATCAGCAAACTCCAAAAAGATATGGAAATCTCTATAAAAATCCGATACTGTGGTTAAAGTGCAAAAGCGAAACGTGACTGGGGAACCGAACCCTCGACGCCGCGATCATGAAGCACCCTTCCACCACTGCGCCACCCAGGATACGACAGAGGTTCCTTGCGTGCCGTGGTAAGTTCGACGCTACGGACCCTTAACGATTTCATCCTCCTATTCATTTGCCTCAAGGATTCGGCAAAATTAAAACACGTTCTGTTACTATTTGGAGGACAAAGATTCTTCCTGTAGTATTCGTTCTTGCCGTTCCGACGTACCGTTCAGACAGTTCCCTTGTGAGGGGCAGAAGTATTGAGTATCACAGACCAGTGATGTTATATGGCGGTCCGGAGTGAACGCCTATGATGAACACACGGAGGCGGTGAATGTCTCCATGCCGTGAGATTGCGCTGCAGAACCTGCATTGGTGCTACCGGATTTTGAGTTTGATAAAGATCGCTTCCCATAGGGTTGTGGTGCTGCAAGACCGCGCTAATCGCGCAAGTGGGAACACTTGTAGCCGTATCAAGGGAGGGTCCATCCGTCAATTTCATTTGAGCAACACCTCAACGCCTCGTCGCATTCAGCATGGGATGCTATGGCGCTAGGGTAGGCGAAGGCGTATTTATCACATGCCAGCCACGTGCGTCCGAATTCATAATTCATCTTCTAAATTCAAATGGCACTCAAATCGTGCAGCGGGCATTGGGATTCAGAAGACGTGCTACGGACGCTGGCCAACCTGCGTCGGAATTCAGAAAAAGTGTCGCAAGCTTTGAATAGCTTCACAACAGGTGGAAAGTTCAAATCGGGACATGGATATCGATCGATATCACTTCACGCGGTACGCCTTTGACCGCGTACCGCGTGAAGTGATATGGTACGCCTTGCGACATCATGGAGTTCCCGAAGAGCTCATAGAGTGGGTGCGAATTCTCTACTCTTGTCCAAAGAGTCGAGTTCAAGCTGCAGCTGGAACCTCGATGGAGTTTCCCATCTCTTTCGGGGTACATCAGGGTTCTGCGCTTTCTCCACTCCTCTTTGTTGTCGTCATGGATGCCATCACACGAGATCTTCAGAACCCCGTCCCTTGGACGTTGCTTTATGCTGATGACGTAATGCTCGCTAGCGAAGACAAAGATAAGCTCGAGCGAGAGGTGCAAGCTTGGTGTGATCGCTTGGAGCGGTTCGGACTCAAATTGAACCTGAAGAAGACCGAATATATAACGATGGACGTTACTGAGTCCAGCTCCATCAAGGTTAACGGCATCGAGCTCCCACGCACTTCGGTCTTTAAGTACCTGGGATCAGCAGTCACGTCTGACGGCAAACTGATGATTGAAGTGAATTCACGCGTGAGTGCAGCTTGGTCCAAGTGACGCTCGCTGACTGGGGTGCTCTGCAATAGGAAGATACCGGAGCGCTTGAAGTCGAAGATATACAGAGCAGTCGTCCGGCCAGTAGCGACGTACGGCGCTGAGTGTTGGCCTGCGACCAGGGAAGTTGAAACGCGCCTCAGCGTCATGGAGACGAAGATGCTGCGCTGGACGGTTGGAGTCACGCGCATGGACCGTATTCGAAACGATGCTATTCGGCAGAAGTTCGGTGTGGGCGCCGATAGTCGACAAGATGCGCGAAGCTCGCTTGCGATGGTATGGCCACGTTCTGCGTGGAAAGGAAGACAGCGTCCGCAAGATAGGCCTTAACTTCGAGGTAATAGGAAAGCGGCCTAGAGGGCGCCCGAAGCAGCGCTGGTTAGATACGTTACATGCGGACTTGAAGATTACTGGTGTTTACCCTGATCTAGCGCTGAATCGGGAAAGGTGGCGTCATAACACCAAAATAGCGGTCCCCGCTACGATGCGGGACAAACGCTGAAGAAGAAGAAGAAGAAGAAGAAGAAGAAGATATCGATCGATATTATAGATTTTTGACCGTTCTTACCGGCTTTCGTTCTGAAGGAAGGACGCATAATCCTGTGGAAAGTAGGTCCAGAAAACTGGAGAATATGACGCTTGAGAACACGTGAGAAAATCGACTCTTCTGAAGGCAGACGAAATAGGTGAACCCCTATGCCGAAATCATACATGCTAAGGCTCTCCAAACCTGAATACCGTTTTGCTAAGTGTGGCTAATCTATTTCTAGCGATATTGGTCAGTCATGGAACCATTTATGACACCGATCTTCGCGATTATTCCGCCACTCTTTAGCCTGAACGTCTTGTCGTAAACGCTTACAAAGAAAGGTTTCCAACTCATGGTGAACTTTCCGGTGCTATGTATTTTGATAGGATGTAGAGCCGTGTGAGCGGAGTCCAAATGCACAGTTTGTTTTTGCTGAACGCTTTCTTAACTTCGAAAAATAGGTATAAAAACGTGTGCGCAACACTAATCAACCTTACGATATCCCACGAGATGTGATTCGGTGAAGGAGTCGGTTGAAGTGTCGCCTCGTAGAAGCACACCGGCGAGGATTTGAGTTCGGGTCCGCGTACTGCCAGTACTTTTGCACATATTAGATTGTTGTTATCACGCTTTCTCACGATCACAGGAATGAATTATAGGCGATTAATGCTTACAGCGAACCAAGGCTGTCTATTTGCGCCTTCATATGTTCTAGTTTTTCAAGGATGCGTACTTGCATCATATCAATTTTCTGGAAATAAAGTCTTACTGCTCTTCATTTTCAGTCAACTGCTATGGACAAAACTATGAAACAAGTAAAGCACAAGCGAGTGTCACCAACAGCATCTTACAAAAGCCAGTAGGGAACAATTTTCTCCATCTTCGCCAAGGTCCCATTTTCATTATACTAAATTTGAAATCCGGTGCGAAGGTGGAAAATAGTCGGCCGACAGCACGTTCAGGTGAGAACGGCATTTTTAGTACACTTGTCTAAAGATATGGCCTGGGTTTATAATATCCAACCGCAAGGTATGCGAATTTGTGTGCAGTTACCAAATATCATTGGTGATATGGTATGATATGGTAGTGGTGCAGATACGCACCGTTCAAAAATTAGCACATATGAAGGCGCATATAAACATACTTGGTTTGTTATAAGCATTGATCGCTTATAATTGACTCCTTTGACTATGAGAAAGCGTAACAACAACAAACTAATATGTGCGAAAATACTGGCAATACGCGGATGCGAACTCACAAGCCCGCCGGTGTGCTCCTATGAGGCGGCGCAACTACCGACTGCGCCAACGAGGCACACCTCGTGGGGATGTCATAGGGGTTGGTGAGTGTTGCGCACACGTTTTCACACCTCTTTTTTGGTATTTAAAGAACCGTTAAGCAAAAACTAACCGTAGTTCTGGATTCCGCTCACAGGTCCCTACATCCTGTCAAAATAGCATCGCGAAAACTCACCATGAGTTGGAGACCTTTCTTGGTTAGATTCTGACGATTTTTACTTGAGCCAATGTGACTGTGTCCATACTTCGACTCCGACGTGGTGGCTTAAATTCGATTTATTTTTGGACCAAAACCTATTAACTATGAGAACTGACTATCTGGCAGTATTTATGCTTGCTTTTATAGACTTACACGGAATTGGATACCTTCATCGAGACGTTAAACCGGGAAACTACACTGTCGGGCGTCCAGAACTGCAGGAGTTGCGGAAGGTGTACATCCTCGATTTCGGAATGTGCAGGAAATTTACGAACGATCAGGTGCGACTGCGTGTCAGGCGCTATTTGAAATATAGGGTTTTCCTGGCTGTTCACGGCTGATCTTGCCACCGAGGTTTTTATGGGCGCGCAGTAGCGCAGTCGAAGGTGCGGGCTGCTGTGCGCACACCCATGTTGTGCTCCGTTCGAGAACCGCACAGGCCGATCAAGCCTTCCATCCCTCTGGCGTTGCTGAGCACCAGACTTGTCTGAAAAGGATACAATTCTGATCCGTCTATCAGCAGACCGTCGCAAGTCACTGTGTAGACGAAATATGCATGCAAATTACCTCCATGACATCCCGCAGAGGTGGAGTGCGTGACGTATCCGAAAATTATCTTTGTCTTCATTACTGAGGTTTCAGGGAATTATAAGAAAACCGCGAGCTGCAGCAGGTTTCCGCGGCACGGTTCGTTACGCGCCTATATCATGTCACATGCAGAGAGAGCTATGCCGCAAGGACGACGTCGAGACGTGGATTTATCAGACGGTGGAGCTTACAGTTGGAAGGGTTCCGTGGAGGGAAGTGCAAGACATGAACCAGGTCTGTAGCTTATCAGCCATGTAATCAGGTTGAGAAGCAATCAGGAGATATTTTAGGTAGGCGAGTACAAGAAAAGGTGCCGTTATCCGCCAGGTCTCTATGAGCTCTTCGCTCCTCCTTGTCCGCCAGAATTTCAAGAAATACTTAAACTCGTCGATTCCTACAAATATTACGACCAGCCAAATTACCAGCAGATTTACTCGGTAAATGATTACATAGCTCTATGCCTTTTCGCAATGTATTTTTCAGAAACAAACATAAAACAAACTAATTTTTTTAAGCTATTGAGAAGGGCTCTGCAGAATTGCGGCCAACCAGAATTCCCGTACGATTGGGAGCGATAGTTTAATCTCAACTTTAAAAGACTGGACTGAACAAATAAAGACGTTTGTACCAACACCTAAATGAACATTTGCCAGAAATGTATCGCAGTCTGTGTTTTGATCGTTAGGACAGTAACGGTGATTGATTTGACCTAAAAAGAAGTTTGGACGCCAAGCAAATTGCTCTCGCATTGCAGCTTCAAAAGCGGTAAAACAGTGGTGCTGGCCTCTGACGCTGAGAGCAGTGAATTGTGTGGAGTGAAGCGAAGAATGCGCTTGAATAAATTTCTAAAACTTTCTACTTATAAAAAGGGCTGGTAGGAGATTCAATTATTCATAGCGTTAGGGGACGTTCAGACCGTCATCGCGGCGCGACGCGACGTAATGGAAAACCTCCATATCAATCACGCGACGTCGCGAAGTGCCCTCACAAGGTGTTCATACGGGCGGTGCGGCGTTCTTCCCGCCCTTTAACACATTGACGACAATCGCGTTTTGCGGCACAAAGCCGGGTGGGACGCGCGTGCGATTGTACACGTGCGCGTTAGGCCTATGATATACTCCCGTCCGCTGCACTCTGAGAGTTTTGCCGACCGACTCCAGCACGAGCACAGGTGAACCCTCGCAACACCTGACGACGTCCCGAGAACGGGGGGACGAGCGTAGGACACTTGGGGTCGTCGGCGCGACATCCTCGCGAAGACTCCCTCTTGTGCAGCGCTTGTCCTGCAGTCACCCTCAGGACGTCGGCAGCACAAAGAATAAACAGGAGCCGATGTTCTGAAGAAGACTTCCACACCTGCGGTTGTCCATCCAGGACAGCGCAGCTCGAATATAAAGTAGAGCCGATGTGCTGACCAAGACCACCGCACCTCCTACGGTTGCCGGCCCCTGGGACGGCATCAGCTAATAATGAATGATAGTGATGGATAATTCTACCGTATAATATCACCTGTATCACCTGTCGTCCGTTGATCATCGACTTGCTCGAGCGGGCGCCAGCAGCGTCTCCATTCGTCCATGTCGCGTGCCAGAGTGGTCCAATGGATCCTCCTCGCTCGAGGGACACGAAGAGCGTCATATCGGTCGTTCAGGGCTTTCACGAAGAAGTCCGACCAACGCGTTGGTGGGCGTCCCGGTGTTCTCTTGACATCCCGCGGAATCCAGTCGGTAACGGCTCTCGTCCAGCGGGTGTCTGCGAAGCGCATTACGTGGCCGGCCCACCTAATTTTCGACAACTTGGCCCACGCGACAGCGTCTCTGATCTTCGAACGTCGGCGAAGCTCGGAACTCCGGAGGCCTTCTCTCACTTGCGTGAGTCGTGCCACTCCGAGCATCGTCCTCTCGATTCCACGCTGCACGACGCTGATCGCGTGTTCATCCTGCTTTCGCATAGCCCAGGTCTCTGAGGCGTATGTTAGGGCAGGAAGAACGGTAGAGTCGAATAGGTGGGCACGGAGTCGGACGTTCTTCGTCTTCTTCGCGACTTCTTCGACGCTCTTAAAAGCTCCCCAAGCCGCTCGTTTCCTCCTGCTCAGCTCCGGCGCTAGGTCGTTGGCCATATTGACTTCGCGACCCAGATACACGTAGCTGGAGCATTCGGAGATGTTCGTTCCGTTGAGCGAGAATGGGGCATCAGAAACTTGTCCGTTCCTCATGAACATCGTCTTCGTAAGATTCAGCTGCAATCCAACATTCCCACATACACGATCGAAGTCGGCCAGCATTCGCTCCGCCTGGCTGATGCTCGGTGTTATGAGCACGATGTCGTAAGCGAAACGAAGATGGTGCAGCTGCTGGCCGTCGACCTTCACTCCCATGTCTTCCCATTCTAGTTCGCTCATGACGTTTTCGAGGGTGGCGCTGAAGAGCTTCGGGGATATGGTATCCCCTTGCCGAACCCCTCTCCTTACGTCGATGACGACGTCGTTGTAGAATGGAGAGATCTTGGTCGTGAATCCACTGTACAGCTCTCGAAGGACTCTGATGTACTGAGTAGGAACGCCCTGAGTGAGCAGGGCTTCGTGGACCGCTTCGGTCTCGACGGAGTCGAATGCCTTCTTCAGGTCGATGAACGTAAGGCACAGCGGCAGCTTATACTCTCGCGACACTTCGATGAGTAATGGTGTGTATGTGGTCGATCGTGCTGAATCCTCTCCGAAATCCTGCTTGCTCGCATGGCTGTCCTTCGTCCAGCGTTCTGCTGATCCTATTCAGGATGACTCGAGTGAACAGCTTGTAGACTACGGACAGCAGGCAGATCGGGCGATAGTTGCCAATGTCGTGCACGTCTCTCTTCTTGTACAGCAAGACGGTCTTGCTGGTCTTCCACTGATATGGAACCTTGCACTCTGACAGGTATCGTGTGAAGAGCCGCGCCAGGGTGTTCATGAGCGCTGGCAGGAGGTTCTTCAGGTGTTCGGGTCTGATCCTGTCAGGGCCGGGTGCTGTACGTTTCTTCACCGACGAGATGGCGTGTCGGATCTCGGAAGGGAGAACAGAGGGAACGACGTATCCATCCTGCGGAAGATGGCATGGGGGCAGATGGATGTGGCATTCGAAGAGATCGGAGTAGAAGTCGTGGATGACCTTCTCCATGGTCCTTCTGGAAGAGGTGACGGTTCCGTCAGGACGTCGGAGAGCGGTCATCTTGGTCTTGAAGTTGGCGAAGTTTCGGCGGGCATTGCGGATGCTCAACCCTGCCTCTGCTGCTTCAGCCAACAATTCCGCCCTTCTCTCCTTGAGATCTTCCTTTATCGCCGCTCTGCCTAGCTTCGCAAGCTTGGACATCAGCTGATAGTTGCCTGACTCTCGTGCTGCTCCACGCTGGCGTATAAGCTCGAGAGTTTCCGGAGACAGGCGTCTCTTGGTGGTCTTCAAGTTCTCGGCTCCCTTAGCACTATCGTGGAGATGGTGCACGAAGCGGTCGTATTCCTCGTCGATGTTGTCCATGACGGCATCTTCCCAAAGGCCGGCAAGAGAGGTGTAAAGGTCCCAGTTGATGGTGGTTCTGGGATTCCTCTTCTTGAACTTCGCGGCCTTCTCTCCTTGACGCGAAAAGCGGCACCTTGCGCGAAGGAGGCGGTGGTCCGATCCCGTGTAGAACTTGGGGACAACGGAGACGTCAGTCAGGCAATACTTGCGATTGAAAATGATGTGGTCGATCTCGTTGTGGAACTGGCCACCGGGAGATTCCCAGGTCCATCGTAGGGAGGGAGGCTTCTGGAACTGCGAGTTTCCATGGATAGTCTTGGTCGACATGATAAACTCAGACAGCCTTTCACCTTGCTCGTTCCACTCCAAACCGCGGGTTCCGATGTGAAGTTCTTCCGGCGACCTTCGCGGTCCGATCTTGGCGTTGAAGTCGCCGACGATCACCTTGTAGAAGGTGTGATCTTCCTTATAGAACTTCTCCAGCTCCACGTAGAAGGCTTCGACCTCTTCGTCGTCGTAGTCGGATGTTGGGGCATACGCGACGAATACGGTCAAAGCTGGCACGGAACCACATCGCTTCAGTCGCAGACGTCCGATTCGGGTTGTCAGAGACTCGTACGAATCGATGTTCATGGCCAAGTGCGTGTTGACGAGGACACCAACGCCGCCTACTCCCCTGCTGTCGCATGTTCCGAGGAACAGTTCTTCTCCGGAGTCGTAGGCGGCGTGTAGGGGGTGGTGTCTTCTCGTCTCGGTCAGTCCGATGACGTCGTACTTGATCTTCCTGGCTTGCATCATCAGGTCCTCGACGGATGCTTCCGATGCAAGTGTGCGGGCGTTGTAAGTACAGATCGTAATCCTAGTCCTTCTCAATTTGCGCAGCCTGGTTAGGCCCTGAGATTTTAGCAGCCTCTCCGTACTCGTCCTTCCCATCGCTGCAGAAATGGGGGCTCTTTCGGGGTCAGGGGAATGAGGCCCTTTAGTGCTGCTGTTTTTGACTGGAGTACACACGGGTAGCTAGTCGGGCTCTGTCGTGCGGGCGAAGAACTCCGGGCAGCCAGCCAGACTGCCCGAAGGGACGGGCGAGACTTTTGAGGCGGCCTCGAATCGCCTTACGATGTACTCCCAGTCTACCGAGTGCAAGCTTTTGGCCGAGCCGACACAGTTACAATCCGCGCAGTCACGGACACATCCGCGCACACTGTGCACGAACATGCCGCTCCCACGCACAAGGAACGCGTCGACCCGACACAGCAGGAGCAAGGAGTCCATCCCCTGCATCCCACCTGCGTCTCTGGGCAGCACACGGTCGCATTTGGTTCGCGTTTAATTCCCCTATCCACCACCCGGAGACGCGCCACGTGGCCCTGCGACAAGCGGCCCGAGATCCCTCTTAACAAGAGAGCCCGAAGGCTCTCTATCGAGGGAGATCCGTGGTAATAACAGACAATAACGAACAATTGTCAACTATTATTTATATGAGATAATTGTTCATTATCACCTGTTATTACTATTCGTTGATACTGCCAGCTGTCTGTTACTATATACATATAATTAACCATGACTACTAATTATTACCTAATTTCATTTATTCTTTTGTGCCATCATTCATTATTACGATTTATTATTTGACAACTTCTTCTTCAGCATTTGTCCCGCCTTGTAACGGGGTCCGCTGTTCTGGTGTCATTGCGTCGCCTTTCCCGACCCAGCGCTAGATCAGGGTGAACACCAGTAACCTTCAAGTCCATTTGTAACATATCAGAACAGCGCTACTTCGGGCGCCCTCTAGGCCGTATTCCTATTACTTCATATTTAAGGCCTATCCTGTGGTAGCTGTCTTCTTTTCCAAAACTTCGCCGTACTATTATATTACGTAAGCGAGCTTCGCTCATCTTGTCCGCTATCGGCGCGACACCGAACTTCTGCCGAATGACATCGTTTCGGATGCGGTCCATGCGGGTGACTCCAGCCGTCCAGCGCAGCATCTTCGTCTCCATGACGTTCCTTGATCACGGGACAATACTCCGCGCAGTGCATTGCTATTGGCCGGACGAATCCTCTGTAGATCTTCGACTTAAAGTGTTCTGGTATCTTCTTGTCGCAGAGCACGCCAGTCAACGAGCGCCACTTGGACCAAGCTGCACTCACGCGTGAATTCACTTCGACAGTCAGTTTGCCGTCAGACGCGACTGCTGGTCCCAGGTACTTAAAGACCGCAGTGCGTGGAAGCTCGATGCCCTTAACCTTGATGGAGCCAGAGTAGGTAACGTTGGGCGTTAAATATTCGGTCTTCTTCACGTTCAATTTGAGTCCGTCCAAAAGGAGCCTCAAGGAAAAGGTGCTCGCGACTAAATTGCCAAAGGAACTAGGATGCTGTCCAACTAATGCACTGTCATGAATAAGTTGTAGATGCTCGAATCCGCGTATTGATTTGGACGAGGTAGGCTGTCGTGTGTTTCCATAACGACCTCCTGAATACTACGGTAAACTCGTCCAATTCCAGGAGGACAGTTCCTGCTACCTTTGGCAATTTAATCGCGAGCACCTTTTCCTTGAGGCTCCTTTTGGATTCGAGCATCTACAACTTATTCATGACAGTGCATTAGTTGGACAGCATCCTAGTTCGGCGATCGGAATGATCACGATGTATTTATCATTGTTAGCAATTGCCCACTGTTTTCTTTCAACCCTATGAAATCACATCGGGCTGCTCGCACTTTGGTGAAGTACTGCTTACACTGTTCAGAGCCCTTGACGTTTGAAGTGGTGTCTGCGTTCTAAAACCTGAACCACTTCTCAGTGATGCTGGAAACTCAGCAGATGAATGAGAATAGGCGCTTACACGATTAAATATGTAGTGTTAATAAGGTGCCTACACAATCAGCATCAACTAATTGCTCCTTGATTTCCCCACATTTGCTGCTGTGATCGCTCATCCTTTTGCTGTTGAATAGAATTATTGCCCAGTGCGCGCCTCTTCTAAAGGTTATTACTATATCATCCTTGTTCTCCAACATTAAACTGACATTTACACTACGAATGCAATGCAAGAAATATTCTTATGGCAACCTCGTTCACCAATTGAGATGGGCGACAGAGAATAGAGCTCATGTGGCCGACGCCGGAGTACTATTTGAAAACTCGTCCAATCCTTGGCGGACAAATCGTCGCAACCCTTGGCTATTTAGTCGCAAATGGAAAAGGTGGAAGGACGCCATCAAAATAAATCTGCCGGAGTCAGCGCAATGCGAGACGGCGCCCTTGATAAGAAGAGGTGGCGACGGATCAGGATCAAGAACAGCGGACGGTGCGACTGCGCGGGACCAAACGTTCAGGAGAAGGAGAGGTTGGAGCCTAAGAATTTGACGCTCCCACCTGACATCAGTTGTTGTACGCAGGGTGTCGCATCCGTAGTTTGGTTTCTCGTAGGATACATTTTGGCGCCACAACAACCACTACAACAAAACACATGGTAATCACGTGGACAGGGATACGGTATTTTCTCATGCCGTCGAGAAATCGTGGGCGTGACAACTGAAACTGTGGCACCATCACTTGGATTCCCTGGCAGACTTGATGGCCTTACCGTGATAGAGAAGCTTTGTAGAATACGAGGAAAGATTCTCGTTACACAGTTTAACAGGCACGCTGAACGGTTAAATTAGTACCAACTTTGTATTATGCGAAACAAACACTTGAAAACACTGAAAGGAGCGAAAGAGGCGTTTTCGCCATATCTCATTTTCTAGCACGTAAAACTAGAAAAACGGAACCTGGTAACTTAGAATTACTTTTCGAAGCATTGAGCTGCGGAACTGTAGGCCACCTCAATTTTTGAGCTTTTGAGTCACATGAACGCCACATGGAGTGAATAGTAAGGTATATGACTTCAAAGTCGTGAGAAGTAGAAAATGAAAAATGGCAGACCTTATTTGGGAATTTATTTACAAATTGGTTTTTAGGTTTTACAGAGGTTTTACTGAGTCCTTCTAATGATGACCAATCATTTCCTTCTTTATTGAAACAGGATTTGAACATAGATATTGCTTTTCGAGTGATTTTCATCTGATACACCGTTGGTATCGTAAATACTTGTTGTGCCCTTTTTTATTAAAGTTTTTCTCAGCAGAGGATTTCTATTTTGATTCGCTTTGTTGCTGTTTTTCTGATATTTCCACATATCTGAATAAAGGATTTAAATATCTGAATGGTTAGATGCAACATAGGTTTTACCAAAAACGTTATAAAATGACCAGAAAAAATTAAAATGACCTACGGTGTAGTACCTCGCCAAAAATCCTTCAAGCCACCTTATCGAAATATAGAGTGTTTTCGAACATGAAATTTTGCGATCAGGTTCTGATTAGAGCTTTAGTACGAATGAAACGTTACGGAAATAGACCATAATAAGTTATAAGTTATAAGTTATAAGTTTATTACATTTGCAAAAGGCAAACATAAAAGGCATTGTATAATAATAAGGATACGTCCGGTTAAGGCTCTCCTAATGTACAATTTTTTCCAGTTTCAAACTTTTCTTAGTTTCCTAAGTGGTGATTACCGCTCAAAGTTGCTTTCTTTATTACGGCGCTTTTGCTATTCACCACATGATGGTGTGCTACAGATTCTTCCCGTCGACCCAGGAATTTTCTCCCCAGATCGAGGCCATTTTCTCCCCTGGTCGCGGGCATTTTCTTCCCTGGTTGCGGGCATTTTCTCCCCTGGTTGCGGGCATTTTCTTCCTATTTCGGGCATTTTCTCCGCACGCAACGCGCGCCGTGAGATTCGGGCATTTTCTCCGTAGACCATGTGTTCAGCGGTAGTCCTCCCAAGCATTGATGACGTCACAGTGAACGGATTGTCCAGTGGTAGTCGCGAAACGCCTCCGATATGTCGTCCGGACACTTGAGGTATGACTGCAGCTCTTGCGCAAGAGTTTAGACTCCTGCCGACGATCTGACGTTGTCCTTCGGTTCGTCCCCCGCGATTTTTCGCAGAAAAAGGGGGCGGATCGTCCAGCGGCTGTCTACCCCAGCTCTCAGAGCAGCGAGGAGGGAGTGCACAGCGACTCGACGGCTCGCGATGCGCGTCGCGAGCCGTCGCCACCGCTGAAGCTGACATAGTTCACGCAGTTCTGCAGACGGAGACTTTTGCAGAATTTTAGCGAATTAGCTGATTCAGTGCATTTTTTCTTGGATTCCTTGTTTTGTCAATAGTTACGTTCGTGATTTCGCGTTTTTCTAGTTTTATCGCCATCTGATTCGTTAACCATTGTAAGATTGTAGTTTTCAACGGTATTTCGTCGATGTCATGTTTAGCTAGGGGAGTTTCTGGCATGCCTGTGCCCACTCATGCATTTCTTTGGTTTCTGATTCCACCTACAGGCACGGAAACCCACGTTTCTGTGCTCGGCACGACACGAGAGGGTTCTCGTGACGTGTCTAGCACGGAAGCGTCCCAGTTCAAGCCCAATTTCTCCAAAGTGGTGTTTAGCTAGGGGAGGAAGTTTAGAGGCAAAAAATGCGAGGATCGGCACAAAAGTGGGAAAAAACGGCCTAGAAAAATATCTCCTCAAAAAACTAGCCATTCTATTGGCACATTTCAGTCCCGGACATGTCAGTAGAACCTCCCTATGACTTGTCCGGCACAGAAATGTAAATTTCCATGCCGGCAAGGAAATTCAGGGATGAAAAAAATGCGAGGATCGGCACAAAAGTGGGAAAAACACCATAGAAATATATCTCCTAAAAAACTAGCCGTTCAAGCCGTAAAAAAACCAAAATGAGTCTATCCACGACGAAAACCCTACGAGGAGAACAACAGAAACATCACATGATCACCCAACATCACCAGACGTGTATTGAAATTGCTGTGGTATGGTCACGAACCAAGGAAGTGTCGAAATAAGTGAGCGGAAGTGCATAGAATAGGGCACGAGGCAGGGCAGCGGCAGCCCGTCGCTCATCGCAGTGCACTGCACTGCGACGAGCGACGGGCTGCGACGGCCGTCGCACGGGAGCACGTTCCGCTGCCGCCACTCGGAGGTATAGCATCCCTCTGCGACGCATCGCGGGAGCGATGGCGCGTCAACTGACAACCGCACCCCCCCCCCTCCACCGTCCGCCACTGCAGCGAAGGCGCCCCGTTGACAGTTTTCCCGTGCCCGTCGCTGGAGCGACGCGCGAGTATACCATAGGCCTTAGGCCTGAGTTGTACTCTCGCGGGAGCATCGGCGGAAGGGCGGGAATCGCGCCGAGATCCCTCACCTGGCCAATCGCCGCGCCCCGCAACGCCCGTCGTCCGCGGTGCACCCATCGTCCGCGGACGTTCCCGGATGCTCCCGCGGGAGTATAACACAGGTCTTACAAGGGAAGGGTCTGAAGCGTGTATTTGAACGGGAGGAGCGAGTCATATAGGGAGAATCCTCACCCCTCAATTGGTTTGAAAATGTGTTTATTTTTTGCCAAGTCGCTAAACCCAAGGCGTGGGGAGTCACAATGGGATACGGCGCAGCAAGCGTTTGGGGGTCTTGTACGCCCGCGATGCGTCTGCAGTCAGTGGCTCGGAGCGCAGGTGGGTAGAGGGTTGACTCGTGTGAGGGAGGTCACGGGTTTGGTTCCTCTGCGCTACTGCATTTTTGCATTTCAACTGATTGGTTGAGATTTGGGGAATTCTGACCTCTATACCATTTTTAGACGTTTTCTGCGCATTTTTCCAGCTGCACGCTGTAGTGTTCAAGGTGATAAATGTTCAGCACCAGTGATATACAGGTAAAAAGGCCTGTGCAGTGAATCGCGGTGTCTTCCTCCATGGTTATGAGCACGCAACCGAAATCCAATTGAAGACGTACCCTTTCCTCCGAAACAAGAGTTCCACCCGAGTACGTTATCACATGCCCACTGCTTGCTTGTCTCTCCACGTTTATCAGTTCATCTTGCGGATCCCAATCCTCCTCTTCTTCTTCCACCACTTCCTGCTGTTCGTCTTCGTCATTTTCAAGTTGATGTCCTTCGAAGTCCTTCAGAATGCTGGCCATCCGTTCGGCCAGCTTGATTTCTTCCCTCGAAGATTCCTTGTCTAAAGGTGGACCTCACTTCAGCGTGAGCAGGTGGATCACCACTCGACCGTCGGCGGACATTGTTGGTGTTAGGTTCTAGAAATCCTTCAGCAGACCTCTGATTTCCAGGTGACAGGCAGACATGAGGGAAAGAGTTTATCGATGCCGTTTAGCTTAATTTGCGGGATCCGCACACCTCGTTTCTCATTTGAACCACCTCCGACGTCACAACGTGGTCCCCTTTGAAAATCCGAGCAGGATGGTTTTCCCCGAGGCCTTTGGTCCATGTATGAAAACAGACTATGAGAAGCTCGTAGCCTTTACACGCTACCCGTAAGGTGCCCAGTGGCGCTACATACACTTTGTACCTGTGTATCACTGGTGCTGAACATTTATCACCTTGAACACCACAGCTGCAGCTGGAAAAATGCGCAGAAAACGTCTAAAAATGGTATAGATGTCAGAATCCCCCAAATCTCAACCAATCAGTTGAAATGCAAAAATGCAGCAGCGCAGAGGAACCAAACCCCTGACCTCCCTCGCACGAGTCAACCCTCTACCCACCTGCGCTCCGAGCCACTGACTGCAGAAGCATCGCGGGCGTACAAGACCCTCAAACGCGTGCTGCGTCATATCCCACTGTGACCCCCTACTCCTTGGGTTCAAGGACTTGGCAAAAAATAAACACATTTTCAAACCAATTGAGGGATGAGGATTCTCCCTATATGACTCACTCCCCCCGTTCGCATATACGCTTGAGACCTTTCCCTTGTTAGGTCTATGTTATACTTCGGCGACGGTGTTGTCGGCGACGTCGGAGGCAGTGTTACACGGTGTGCTACGGAGTACGTAGCTGCCCGTGCAACACAGCGTCGTCGATGCGTCGCCGAAGAATAACATAGGCCTTAGGTGTACGGTACTCGCTCCAGCGACGGGCGTGGGGCAACTGTCAATGTTGCGCCTTCGCTGCAGTGGCGGACCGCGCAATGGGGCGCGGTTGTCAGTTGTCGCGCCGTCGCTCCTGCGACGCGTCGCAGAGGGGTGTTATACCCCGAGTGACGGGAACGGAACATACTCCCGTGCAAAGGTTGTCGCAGCCCTCCGCTCGTCGCAGTGCACTGCACTTATCGTGCCCTATTCTATGCACTCCCTTCACTTGTTTCGACACTTCCTCCGTTCGTGACCGTTCCACACTGATTTCATCACACGTCTGGTGATGTCTTCGTGGTCATGTGATGTTCTGTTGTTCTCTACCTAGGGTTTTCTTCGTGGCTAGTCTCATTTCGGGCTTTTCTCCCATGTGAATTTCATCGCCGGAACCGAAACCCACGTTTCTGAGCCGAACAAGTCACATGGCATCGGAACCTCCACATGACATCGACGAAATAACCCTGAAAACAACAATCTTACTACGGTATGCGGATCTCGGCGAGTCTCGAGCCGTCGCGTCGATGTGTAATTCCGCGTCGCTACTGCGGAAGGGAGTGTACCATACGCCTGATGGGCCACCGGTAGCTCATAATGTCCCTCGTGGACCACTTTAAAAAAGTTTTAAATTTTTTCTTTTTTTGTGCGAATCCGTTAGTTATGGTATTCGTGTATGTTGGAGCATATGATGGAAAGGATTCAACGTTTTTGATTGTAGATCTGATTTCGACGCTATTGTACTTTCAGGATTCCAGAGGTCTAGGAAAGTCGAAAAAATCGCCTAAACTTCGCCCAAGGAAATTATTAGGGGTGCTGATAAGGAATCTGACACCCGCTTTTCGTGTTAGCCTTGGTTTATACTTGCGCCGCTGCGCGGCGCGGCACGATAGTCGGATAGATATCGATCGGGTGGCGAGAAAAATCGATTTCTATGGCAATCGTGGCGCCGCACCGCGTGGCGGCACAAGTGTGAACTAGGGCTTACGCTCGAGTACGGCAAGTACGGGTCAGAAACGCTTTAGACAATTTGGCGAAATCGGTAACCATGACCTCTACAGCCCTAGTCACCCGTACCTACCATACTCCAGCGTATTACGGAAAATAGATGTCAGATTCGTGATCAGCGACGCAAATAGAGTCCGGGGGTCGCCTTATAAAAAGTGTCAACCCAGACAACCCCTGAGCAAAATTTGGGCGAAATCGGTGGTCATGACCTCAATCACCCGTACCTATCGTAACCTACCGTACTTCAGCGTAATTCAAAAAATAACTGTGAGATTCGTAATCAGCACCCCAATTAACCTGCTTGGGTGAAGTGTCTGCAAAAAAGACAAAATTGAATCGATTTGATTGTAGAATTGGTCTCCTTCCTGTAAAATTTTTTAATTCGATGTATCTAATAAAAGCAACGGCATTTTTCTTGCCTATTCCTGTTGAACATTCTCCTGTCACAGTTGATTGGGGAACAGGAAAAACATCTATAAAAAACCAACTGCAAAAACAGCGCGAAGGGTTAGGAGCCACCGATGGCTCATATTGTCGTCAGTGTGTTAAACAGAGGCGTCGCAGATGTCTGTGTCTCCACTATCTCGTAACGCAGTCTCTATGTTTCCACTATCTCGTAGGGCAGCCACTGAACTCTCGAGCAAGCCCAGGGGTTGGGGTGGGCGGACCAGGGACGGGTGTGGAAGAGAATCTGAGATGTGGGAGGGGGGATAGAATTGACGAAGTCGAGAGCAGCATTAAGAGAGAATCCATATCTATGAACTCGTAAGGCAGTCTTTAGATTCTCGAGAAATCTGAAATGTGAGAGGGTCATCAAAAGCATCAGATAAAACAGAAAGCAAAAAAATGCAGGTCAGGACATACTCAGGCACGGCGGCAGGCCTCGCGCGGTGGTAACGCCCCTAATTTCGGAACAGGATCAAGGCGGCATGTGCTGAAGGACTCCACCCTCGACCGTGATTGGCCAGCGAAGTGGGGGGCGGGTACAGCATATGCAGCTTTGGTGCTGAAAATGGGGGCCTTCCAGGACCCACCCCTCGTCCGCTATTGATTGGACACCTGTGTGCCGCTGTGATCCCAAAGTATGCTGAAAGGTAGCATATGCCGCTTTGACCCTGCATCAGGACAGCATATGCCGCGTTGGCGCTGCACTTAAAGTGCATGTGGCAGGAGGTCCCGCAGCGATGCAAGACTACCGTACTTTCGGCGGACGAGGCGCCGCGAAGTTTCAAAATCACGCCATATCGATCGATATGACTCAGCTGTTGCTCGCTGCTGATGCCTCCTGAGTTGAACTGTTTCGTTTTCGAATTTGCTATTCCGTTTGTGGGTGCTGAATGACATTTGTTCTGGAGTCTTAGGGCACTTTAAGGAGTTGAACTGTTCTGGTTCTTTCTGTCTGTAGTGTTCTATCTTACCGCTTGTGGATCATATTTGTTTCTCGTTTCGTACCTCCTGCGATATGCATTTTCAAGGGTAGGTGATAGGTGACAAATGTAGTTTTATACTTAGAAGAGTAGTTATAGACTTAGAAGAGTGCCTGATTTAATGCGAAAAGCGTTCAATTTCAAGTTGAATTGGCAGATGTATTGTTATGAATATGTTTTATGCATTATTCATTGTCTCCACCTCTACCTTCCGTGTAGCAGTAGCGTATCGAGTACAGCTGGCCCGTTCACCGACACCGTTTTGGTATTTGGTTTGGCTTTCGCTGACCGAAGAGGGCTGCTGAAATGGACGACGTCGTCGTGCACAACGACGAAGATAGAGGACGGATTCAGGAGGGCCACCAAAAGGTAAAGCAACATTCGGCAAATCAGACGCTGGAAATCTCAGGACCTTCTATTGACTTCCATTTACTGTCCTTATATTCATTTTTATTTTTACAAAGACGCACATTTCGGAGTACCGGGACACTTACGTGGCGATATGGGCTGGAGACGGACAAGGACCGGGACAGCGACAAGCCGAACCATGCTGAGGTGCGGGATGCACCACGGTGAGTGTTTTCAAACGATTCGTGTTTTGCTTTTTTCCGATTTTTTCATATTATTATATGCTATTAAATTTGATAAATTCATGCTTAATAAAGGGATAGATCTTTCACCACTTAATAGTGGCGGTGGTGTGTACACGTGGTGCCACTGGAAACTGTTCGCTCTGCGAGCTAAGCCGATCACGGACATTCGATTGCAGGCGACAGGCCCTTGTGACAGGCCGGCCTACGAAGACCCATGCCACATCACATGGTGTATCACTGTTCACGTTTATCGAGATAGTGCTACGGCGTCCGCGGGAGCCGACGCGCACTCGCAAAGCCCGGCGAGTGCGAAAAGTATGCGAGGATCCCTGATGCGACGACGGCATCGGGGGGCAACTGCGTTAGTCCGAAAGTCCCGTAGCCTAAGCAGGACCCGCGTGCCTACGCTGAATGTGGGTACGTTGACGGGCCGCTCGTGCGAGTTGGTTGAAGCACTGGAGCGTAGAAGAGTTGATTTCTGTGCGGTGCAGGAGACGAGGTGGTCCTGCCGCAAGTCAAGGGACATAGGACGAGGCTTCAAGGCCGTTCTATGTGGAAGTCCCAGGGCCACCAGTTGTGTCGGAATAATCGTCTCCAAACGATTTTGTGACTCGACTGTAAGCGTTGAGCGCTTGGACGAACGATTGATGAAGATAGTTGTCGCCGCGAAGGAGCGACTCTATCACTTCTTCTCTGTGTATGCCCCGCAGACTGGCTGCTCGGAGCAAGCCAAGGAAGAGTTTTGGAGCCTGCTTGATGAGAAGACAGCAGAGGTACCTTCAAAAGATGTCATCATAGACGCTGGTGACCTTAACGGGCACGTCGGCGCGACGAAAGACGGGTACAGCTGTCATGGTGGGTTCGGTTACAGATCACGTAAGATGGTGAGCGTATCCTTGAATATGCGGATTCGCACAACCTCACCATAGTGAACACCGTATTTCGCAAACGCGATTCCCATCTTATCTCGTTCTATAGCGGGAACACCAGGACTCAGATAGACTTTGTCCTTGTGAAGGTCGAGGCCGAAGTCTTGTCACAGACGCGAAGGTCATGCCGCATGAGACGGTCGCCCCACAGCATCGACCGCTGATCCGTACTTTAAAGATCATCCCCTCCGAGGCTGAAGCAGGTCGAGCGATGCGGCGCACCAAGAATCAAGTGGTGACGAATGAAAGAGAAGGAAGCAGCTGTGATTTCTTGCGTACGGTTACCGACAGTGACTACTGTGGACGAAACTTGTAAGAAGGCGACCGACGCGATTCGTCACCCTGCACGGTCGGAGCTCGGCATCACGAAGTGTGGACGGCGGAAGGTCGACAAACAGACGTGGCTGTGGATAAATGACGTGAAAGCCAAAGTTCGAGAGAAGAAGACGCTCTATCACGTGTTTCTCGGCGAAAAGACAGCCGATAACTGGCGAAAGTACCAAGAAGCGAAGAAAGTTGCAAAGAAGGCCGTGGCTGTTGCAAAAGTCACTCATTATGGAGATGTCAACGAGAAGCTCGAGTCGCGTGATGGTGAGCGGTATCTGTACGGACTCGCAAAGAATCGCCATCGCTAGACCGAGGACATCGAGAAGTTCATCGGCATCAATGATGATAACGGCCATCTTCTTATGTACCGCAAGAAGGCATTGGAGCGATGGCGCGATTACTTTGAGGAAATCTCTACAGTAGGATTTCCTCATCCAGCCATCCCATCAGCGGCTCCAACCCACGGCCCCGCCCAGAAGATCACCGTGGAGGAGATTTAAGCGGCTTTGAAGAAGATGAGGCCAGGCAAAGCGACTGGGCCCGACGACGTGACGGCTGATTTATGGAAATCCAAGTACTGGTACCCTGCTGAGTGGTTGACGAAGTTCTTTAATCAGGCTGTGACGGAGAAGAAAGTGCCTGAGTGCTGGCACCAATGTACGACGATTCCGATTTGGAAGAAGGGCAGTCGAAGATGTACAGAGCCGTCGTCCGGCCATTAGCGATGTGCGGCGCTGAGTGCTGGCCTGCTACCAAGGAAGTTGAAACGCGCCTCAGCGTCATGGAGACGAAGATGCTGCGCTGGACGGTTGTAGTCACGCGCATGGACCGTATTCGAAACGATGCTATTCGGCAGAAGTTCGGTGTGGGCGCCGATAGCCGAGAAGATGCACGAAGCTCGATTGCGATGGTACGGCCACGTTCTGCGTGGAAAGGAAGACAGCGTCCGCAAGATAGGCCTTAACTTCGAGGTAATAGGAAAGCGGCCTAGAGGGCGCCCGAAGCAGCGCTGGTTAGATACGTTACATGCGGACTTGAAGATTACTGGTGTTTACCCTGATCTAGCGCTGGATCGGAAAAGGCGGCGTCATAACACCAGAATAGCGACCTCGCTACGATGCGGGACAAACGCTGAAGAAGAAGAAGTGAGGACATCCTTCGCGATTTTTTTGCGATTAGAATCAGTGGTTGGAGCTAAATTTTTATTTGGGGTCAAATTTTTATTTCTCTTATTGATTTTTTTCCGAAGGGATGTTAGGCTTACGATTAGGCAGGTGACGCAGGTAGAAGCGGAGGAAGAAGTTGGGATGTAGGATGTAGGATGTAGGGTGTTAGTATGTAGAATGGCTTTATGCAGGATGCGTGGCTCATCCCATGGGATGTAGGATGTTTCGTTATTCTGAATTACAGGGTGCACCAAAATAACGTGGACAAGATTTTTTTGTCATAATTATAAAACAACCAACAATGCGAGAAAACAACAGCTAAATTACAATAATACAAACATTAAGGTAGATCATGTTCAAGGGGTTTCGTAGTGGTCTCCCTTGGAGTGCATGCACAGGACCAAACGCTTCGCGAGGTTTGGGGGCGATGGGCCGCAGGTCATTAGGAAACAATCGTTCCCACTCCTTCAGGGACTGGAGACTGCGGTGGCGCTTGACGCCGACCTTAGTCTTGAAAATGCCCAAACACTATAGTCCATCGGATACAAATCCGGAGAATGCGGCGGCCATTCCGAAGGCGTGATGGAATCGGGGAAATTTGCCTTGCACTACGCCTGCGCACTCTTCGCAGTATGTGCGGATGCAGAGTCCTGTTGGAACGTCCATTGGCATCACCGAAGTGCTACTGGACTTTCACTCCTTTATCCACGAAAACCAGAGGGGTCCTGCCAGAGGGATGATTCCGCCCCAAACCATGACCGATTGTGAGTTCTGGCGGTGTTCGACGATAGCAGAGCTGCTTGGAGCCTCTGTAGACCAGATCTTATCATTTTGGCGATTGTGCGCCTGCTCCACGGTGAACAGCTTTGCATCTATGAACAAAACTGTTTTTGGCCACGACCTGCGACAAATCTCTCCAAACTTCTCGAGACGTTTGGCCCTTTGTATCTGTTCCAAGGGAGGCCTCCGCTCTCTTCGAAACCACTTCAAGATGGTGTACTATAATGTTTTTGTTGTTGTAAATTAGTCGCCGTTTTTTCGAATTGTTGGTTGTTTTATAATTATGACAAAAAAATCCTGTCCACGTTATTTTGGTGCACCCTGTAAGTGGAGGGTATGAATGATAGTTGTGATGGAGAGTCGATTCGAATGCGTATTCCATCCAGTGCGAAGCTGTCTCTAGGAGCATGGGTATGACAGATGACTCGGATAGAGTCGTAGTCGAAATCAAATTGGTGAACGATCAGGTCGGGCCCAGGAAGTACTCAGAAATCTCTGGAGTTACCGACGTCTTGAGGTAGCTTAATGCAGTCCAAGTGTACCTACCTATATGAAGTGAAATGTAATGGGGTTAATGTTTACGAACCCGACATCTGCAAGAGTGCACTTTGACAGATGAGGACATTGCTGGAGTTGAACACGTCAATCAACGTGTAAAGTAACTGTGTCTTCGAGGTAAGGATCTGTCAACCCGTGGCGAGGTTTGTCGACGAAGTTCTCGGAGCTGCTCTTTTTGGACTGTGGGGGGAACAGGTGCGTAGCGGTTTTGTTCGCTGCTCACTTGTGTTGTGTTTTGCTCCTCATCGGTTTCACTTCTAGATATTTGGACTTGCCCAGAAAGGGTAGGAGAGGATAACGAAGCAGCGAAATGGGCAGTAACGTTATGTGAGGTCGGGGAAGTGCGTAGATTTCCTTCAGGCACGGCGGACTTCAGAAACAGGGTACACAGATGGGAGAGCTCTTTCAGCGACGGAATCACCAACGTTGAAGGTTCTGCGAGAGAGAATTGTCCAAAAATCTTGCGATTGAGCTACACCGACATCAGCATTGAGGACGAAGGCAGCGAAGAAGGCGAGCAAGAAGGAGGAGCAGAAGACGACGGAGCAGGAGAAGTGGAATATAACGGAGAACGACGATGTGTGGACGAGGACGATGATGCGGCGGAGACAATGGATACTGATGACGAGAAGCCTCGTCCATAATGTGGCCTTGTTGCATCGTCGATAATGCCGCCTTGAATAAGATGCTTTTGAAATGCTTATAGAAATGCTTACTGCATTGTGCTCAAGTGTCCACTGCAATATGTACAGATAATTTAGCCGAAATGTTTTGGTCACAGAGTGAGCAATGTTGGAGGTGGGGTCGTGCTCCAGGTGCGGTGTAGTGTTCTATGAATACTGGGCACAAGCGAAGGTCAACTCCGCTTGACGAGAACTCCAACCCCGGCACGGTCGACATGCAACCAGGAAACCCGAAGGTGCCGAGGCTGCGAAGATGCCGATCGCTGCGTGTTTTATATGATGATCAGACGTTCAGCGGCATGCTGACCGTATAGCAGGATATGATGAATGCAGCCTACTATCGCCAGCTACACACCATGTGGTCCCTCTAACGCCATTGGCACTTCAAATTTAGAGCTTCCCAAGGATATCCAGCAGGTGCATCAGCAAGTGCGGCATCACTGTGATGGCGAAAGTAGCCAGTGTGAGACCCCTGCTCGGGAAAAAGCGCGGGACGACGAGCATTCAAGTTGCGATGGTGCGGATGAACTTGAAATCCGCTGATTCGATGAATGCGATCGTGCTGTGAATGCACGGAATGGGAGATGCAAACGCGAGATTCTGGGTTAGTAGCTAGTGTGGGAAAGGCTAGTTGCATAACACATCCCGTTCAGATTACCGCCAAAAACTGCTACACTATGCCAATTTCAAGCTGCATTTTGGAATTAGATGTGAGATGTGTGGGCTTATGGAGGATTTCTGTGACGTCATTACTTCATGCACCGCGGCGGTCGATCTGTTTGGTCGTTTCCATGCTTTTGTTTTTTATTGTTGATGTGTATTGAATACCGGACTTCATCGGTTGTTCGGTATTATCGAACCTCGTGTTCGATGTGTTTTTTAATTCATTGATGAATGTTTGATGTTTTTCTTTTTACTTTTTTTGTGTCTTGTGTGATTTGCCATGCTAACAAAAACCAACACAACACAATTAAAAAAACTGCTCGCATCAAAACGGACACTGCAACACAAAATTTAATTTGAAATTTGAAAAATTGAAAATAAATAGAATAATTAGGAAGATTAGGAAAAATTAGCATTCTTAAATTTATTTTGAAATTCTTAAGGATTCGTAACGGGCCCATCAGTTTGGCGCATGATGCGCAAGAGAGATTCGGACTGCTTAAGCTTTACTACTGCAACGTTTGCGTTAGGCATCTTTCCGGTGCAAAGGCTTGTGTAAGAACGAGGGCTGGCAGTTACGAGGGTTTGCCTTACCCCCTTGTATTGAGCTTTTATATAGAATACCTCAAAACCGATAAAGTGTTCCGCCAAAGCGCTCGAAAACCTCAAAGCTGACGTCGATTTTCATGGTTCTCATCCAGCCTCATCAGTTCAGTCTAATCCTCGAGAGAGTCTTTCCGCTCTTATCTGAATTGCACGACTCCATACACAACAGAGTGCGCTATGTCTAGTTTTTGAGTTCAGGTCAACCGCGAACGCTTGCTATCCTAACTTTTGCCTGGATCAACCAGACGACAACCTTGTTTTGAGTGAAACGTCCTCTTTCCCTGAGTACAATTGGGATATCGAGTAGGTATCTAACTGCAATTTATCAACTTTGGAGTTTTGGCCTATATACATTCGCCTTGAAGGACTACCATTCAAGGAGTAAAATAAGTACTAGAACGTCATCTTGTTTCCAAGGAAGCCTCCCACCGAAACTCTCTTGGTCGAGCTGTTCAGCGGGTGCGTTCAAGTCCCTAGAATACCCTTCAATACCTGCCTTAGTCGCTCAGCCTTAGGATTTTTCTTCAGTCTGAAGGAAGAATTAGAAGCGCTACAAAGGGAAGGAATCTCCATCCGCACCGCCTCCGATACGTGGGTTTGCACCCCAAGCTGGTCAACGGAATCACCGATTTCGCTGTGAGTCATCGGGCATCAGTCACTTAAGCGTACCTCCTGTAAATTATTAAGGCTGTGCAAACGCTCTACGGTTTGCCACGCTGGCAATCGCTTCAAAGCTGTCATCTCTGCACGTTCCCTGGAGAAAGAGTCGGTCGAGGCGTATTATGGTTCCCTGACCCTAATGATCGGCGAACGGATGAAAGCCTCATAATGGATGCCGGGGCGCGACAGAATGAGCTCCGAGATAGAGTATAGGGTTAATAAACCTAAGGAGATTGCAATTCTCTCACTTTTCTTACTTCTCCAGGATGGACCCAAATGATGGATTTTTTCACGGTGAATCACTGCATGCCCGACGCTCTCCATCTCCTTTCCGAAGGGATCACTACCAATTTGTTTAAAGGTAGCTGCATAGTGTAGTGCTACTTAGTTAATACTCAACTGGTGATAAGGAAGAATCATGTCGTCCTTCAGCAATGTTCGGACCTCTGAGGGGCACGGCAGTATTGGCCATTCGAAGAGACTGCATCGGCGCGTTGCTAGTTGCGCTGCAAAGGACACGCAATTACACTTACCTGTCGAATTCATTTTGGGTGTGGAAGACCTATCAAGAGGCACAGGGTCGGAGATAGAAGCAGTAAGTAGCCTGACCGAGAAGCTCTTACATATACTTCATCACCACCGCAAATTTAGCTTTCCTTTGCGGTATTCCTCCTGGCAGCGGCGCTGAATATGTTTTCGGAATACGTTGGAGCGGTGGCTGTGTTGGCTTACTGGATGCTTGTGCGAGTCCTCGAAAATACCAGGGAACTTATTGAGGCCGACTTCCCAGGGGTGCGTGACCCGGGCAGCTCGATGAAAAACTTGTGGTATGCCCTCGATTCGACGCTTATCACTCTCAAAGTTCATGCAAGTGGTGCCTCAATGGGTGCCGGTGGAAAAAACCTTATAATGATGGATGGTCTCTTCTTTCTTAGTGCCTCATCGACCACGCCGTCCTTGAAGATCTGCCTCTAGTAGGATCGCCGTACCACTGGTCCTCCAGCTCGTTCGAGAGCATACATCGCGCCTCCAACCGCAATGCATTGGTGTTCCGCAATGCACAACAAACGTTGAAGAGACGATCATCGAAAAGTAGGATTTACAGTGGAAGGTGTTATGCTGTGCTGATGGTTGATTCCCTCCTGCGGTACTTGTAACTTCAGGTTCCTTCTTCACAAAGACATGGTCGATAAGTTGGAAAAGGAGGGTCAAATCCTTGAAAACGACTATCTCGACCGATTCCATAAGAAAATAGCTGGCCAAGGAAGGCGACCTCGGTTAGTAGGTTATAAAGATTAGCTAATTATGTTAGCTAATTAGCCCCTTCATGTGCCACCTCACCGCGGTGAAGGGGTGAACATCACTTTGTGATGGCTAACGGCACAAACGATCACGCAGTACGCGACGCTTTTGTCGTGTATGGGCGGCTCTCCTGTATCCCTGGCCAGGAACATGTGAGTAACCAGACCACCGCTACGGCTCAAACAACTAAACCCGCGCCCCAGTCCTCCGCGCGCCGGAGGTGGACTTCTACGACGTCGGTTGCATCCACCTCCGGCGAGGGGCCATCTAATCTCGGAGTTAAACCATCAGGACGTCATTGGAATCGGACTACCGGAAACTCCCTCCCAGCACGACACGGAAACTGCCTATACGTCTGTACTTATAACTGTCGTTCGATCGCATCTGAGCAGGATCTTCGGACACGCTGGTTTTCTAGAAGCCGCAACATCAAATACGATGTTATCGCCCTGCAGGAAACGAAAGGCAGAACGGAAACCATAAGAAGGACCGACCACAACGAGCTTCTCATTATCGGAGCAAAGGTGGACAGAAAGAATATTGGCGGAGTTGGATTTCTCGTCAATTCGACAGTGCACCACCAAGTAGACCCTTACAAGATCATCAGTCCGCGAGTAGCTGTTCTTCTTCTGCAAACCAAAGATCAAGGAACCATCTCCATCATAAATAGATATGCTACAACATCTGCGGCCACAGATGAAGAAAAGGAGGAATTCTACAAGCTGTTCGAAAGGACTGTCAACGACGAGAAGAGCTACTACAAAGTTGTCGTTGGTGACTTTAACGCTATCGTCGGTACGAATGATCACGACGAATGGAGGCTAGGACCACATGGAACTTCCTCAAGGAACGAAAACGGAGAGCACCTGATAGACTTCATATCCGCGTGACGTCTCTACCATGGAAATTCTATGTTTAAGAAGCCTTCAAACCGACGTGGACCTGGGAAAGCCCAAATGGAGAAACACGCTGGGAGATCGACCATGTTCTTACAAACAGACGCTGGAGTCTGTTCGACGTCTCCGTGCTGCCTTCATTTGACACCGGCTCGGATCACCGTCTTGTCCGAGCGAAGCTGACTCTCAAAAAGAGGATGTTCAAGCGGACACTCATAAACCGGCACCGGTGAGGATCCCCACATTCAAGTCTGATGAGTTGGAATGTGCGATAAAGTCGTATGATTGGAATCTTCTTGAAGATCCATCGGAAGACTACGACCTTCTCTCCAAAGGACTGTTGAAATGTGTTAGCAGCTCTTGCGAAACGACATCATCGTCTGCTTCAAAACTCAACGCACATGCGGTTAAACTCTTGGAGCAAAGAAGAGCTGTTAAACTGGATCCTAATGCTTCCCATCTGGAAAAAGTCACCATCTCGAAGGCCTGTCGAATTGCAGTGAAGGAGCCCATTCAAGCCTACAGAAGATTGAAGCTGTTAGAAGCCGCTGGGAAAGGTTCAAGCATAAAGCGCTGCAAACGAGATCTCTGCGATCAGAAGGCAATAATATCAGCCCTTGTGGATAAGGATGGAACAACGCAAACGTCTCGAAGAGCGATGGAGGCCATCGTTCAAGAATTCTACACAGATCTGTTCCGTTCTTCCATCACTGTCCCAAAGTGCTTGATGCCACCAGCTGAGGAAGTACCTCCCATTCTGGAATCAGAAGTTGCTCATGCCATCAGAAGGATGAAGCCGGGCACTGCTCCCGGACCGGATGGCATTTCTGCTGATCTCCTTCGTGCGGGTGGCAGTGCCCTCTGCTCACTTCTTGCCAAGCACTTCAACCACTACCTTCGACTTGGTAGGATTCTGGACTCATGGAAGGAGTCGAAAACAGTTTTAATCTTCAAAAAAGGTCAGCAGGAGGATATCAACAACTATCGACCCATCAGTCTTTTCTCGGTTGTGTACAAGATATTCACCAAGATACTGCTTAACCGCATGGAGCGTTGCTTGGATGAATATCAGCCAATGGAGCAAGCAGGGTTTCGCAAGGATTTCTCCTGCATGGACCATATTCAGACTGTCTCACAGCTCATGGAGAGGAGCCGCGAATACCACCTCCCACTTGTCCCTGTCTTCGTGGATTACAGGAAAGCGTTCGACTCTGTGGAAATCAACGCCGTTTTGAACGCACTTGTGCACGCTGGTATACCATCGCCCTACATCCGACTTCTCGACGAATGCTTCTCGAACACATCGACTACCATCCAGCTGTTCGATCGAAAGCTTAAAATTCCTATCGGGAAAGGAGTACGGCAGGGAGACACGATTTCTCCCAAGCTATTCACAGCGGCACTCCAGGATGCCATGAAAGACTTGAACTGGGACGATAAAGGCTACCTTGTCGACGGTAAACGGATCAGCAACCTTCGCTTCGCCGACGATATTGTTGTCATCTCTACCAGCACGGCAGAAGTCGAGGAAATGCTGAACGAGCTCAATGTGGCAGGTATGAAGATTGGATTGGACATGAGTATGTCCAAAACACAATTTATGGTCAACCAGTGGTGTGACACGGGACTCGTAAGGTTAAATGGAGTCGCTCTACAACAGGTCGACTCCTACGTCTATCTGGGAAGAGAGCTGAACATGGATAACGACCTGGCTCCTGAAATCGCCCGCAGGAGACGCGCATCATGGGCAGCCTTCACTTCGATTCGTGAAGTCACCGATCAGGTCAAGGATCCCGGCCTCAGGGCCTCGATATTCAACGCCTCTGTACTGCCTGCGATGTGTTACGCGACGGAAACCTGGCCCAACAACAAGACAATCGCCAGAGCAATGCAAACTACGCATCGTGCACTGGAGAGATGTCTTCTGAGGACAAGCCTTCGTCAGCAATGGCAAGAAGGCCTACGAAGCTCGGAGCTACGGGAGAAGTCGCAATTAGCAGACCCGCTGCAGTACATGAAAAAGTCCAAATATCGCTGGGCCGGACACCTGCTTCGACGAAATGACGATAGATGGAGTCTCCGTGTCACAGAATGGCTCCCGAGAGACCATAAGAGACCACTGGGACGACCGCCAACGCGATGGGCAGACTCATTCTCAAGATCTTTCAGAGAGCGGGGTCTGCCTCACTGGATGCAAGCAGCCAGAGATCGAGCGGTCTGGAAGAGTTGTGGTCCCCGCTGAGAAGACTTCCAGCTGACAAAAAGGAGCATCAAAGTATCAAAGTAAGTAATTATGTTAGATCTAGGTTAGATCCCCTGTCCATTACTACTTTATATTTTATCGACGACTGTCAGGTGCTATGTAATGATTGGCGACCTCGGGTGCGAAGACGATTGGTATGTTCCGGCCGATTCAGTGCTGGCCTTTGAAGGAATGGGCGAGTAACACAGGTAATTTCTGTTGGACCGAAGCCTGTCTCAGAGATTCAGGTGGGTGTACAGAGGGCAGAGAACGAACAGTTAAATCGCAATCACACACCTGCACGCTTCTTGTTGTTGTTCTCCCGCGTAGTTGTGGTTGTGTGTTCACATCTAACAATGGTTAACATGTGGTGATTACGGTATAGAGTGGAGTGCAGTGGTGTGGGTTTCAGCTCAGATTGAGCGACGGCAACCACATGTATGCGTCCAGCGACTATTGTAAGAAACGGGCACTACCCAAGGCTGCATCTACCTGAAAACACCCGATGAAGAAGTCCGATTTGGACAAGTCGTTGCATTCGGCTTCGACAGCTGCACCGGCGAATGTTGTGTTCTATTGGATGAATTCGTGACCACTGACTCGTACTCTGCGCTGTATGAAAAAGTTTTCACTTCTGATCACCCTGCTCATTTCCGTGACTGTTCTGCACTGCAAAAAACTCAAGACAGCATTCGTTCCTTTCTGTCTGTTCAAAGGCGAGAAATTGTCGTCCGCAACGCCTATGACATTGCTCTCCCGCCGTCATTTACCTCTGCTCATATGACGAACTTCAACTCAAGCCTTAACCTCAACCTGCACGCTCTCACCTGCCTCTCACCTATCAAGAATGTCTGAAACGGTCACCAACCGTTTCATTAATAAATAGAAGGGCCATCGTTATAAAATTTGACGCTACGGAATTTTGTAAACGAATTCAATTCGCTAATCGGACTGAATGAAAGAAACAATTGTTCAGATTCAAACACATCCTTGGGAGAAGCCCCCTCGTGGTTGGTTTCGGGTTTTCTTGATCGATGAGAACGTTTCCTTGCTACTTTTGGGACTGGTACTTTTATGTTTCACGTTGCATATCTCGTACTTCTCATTTTGCGATGACGATTGAAACGCTCCTGTTGATGACCTGATAGATGAGGCCATTCCGTTGATGAAAACCCTCCTGGTGTTGATCTGATTTAGATTTTACCAGCATTTTACCACCACCTGTGCAATCCTTTTTTATGCGGTGCTGCATCCTCCCCGCTTTACCTTAATCTCCAATTTGTTAAATGTTTTCTATTATCACCCAAGGAATTCAGGAGGAAAGAAGAACAACGTATGGATAAGAGGGCCGCCACCCAGGATTCCCCTCCTACGTCCTCAACTACGACACCAGGCCCAATGATGATTCGGAAAATGTGTTGGAAATGGCTAGGGCAATAACTTGTGGCACGACTACCACTGAAACTGGTACGTGGTAGTATACAACTGTGTTATTATATATCTGTCTCCTATATATGTTATTTCCTTCGATCACAATCAGGATCAAAGCAAACGACTGTCGCGGATGCCCAAGCAGTATAGAAGAAGGTACACCTCGAGCTCGGAGTCGACCAACTCCGAGCTCTAGTCCATCACCTCTCGGGACGCTGCCCTTCGCCGACAACCTACGACGATAATTGGGAGGAGCAGCTGAGCGCATCGCAGCTGATCGCATCAGAACCAAGCCCGTCACAACCGACCGCATCACAGTAAGCAAGACCACAGAGGAGGGAGGTACCACGGCAGAGCAGTCGCGTTCAGCAGTCGGAAAACGCCTAGTTCAGAGGTTACGTTACAGCAAGGAAGTGTGAGTTTATATATGTGGTGGTGAGGACAATAGAAATCGGGATTGCTTTCGGTTGTAATGCACAGACTGGTTCGAAAGAACGAGATTTCACTCCGGGAACTAGGCGCCGCGTCTGCGTACTTTGACAACGGTGCCCAGTAAAAATAAAAATAAATTATAATAATGGTTCACAGTTTAGTTTCCTCCTTCACTTCTACACTCTCCGACGGCCTTACAAACCTTCACTTACCTAGCGAAGACCTTTTATAATTTAGGCGTTCATCGCCGGTAAAATGAGAGAGTGCTCGATAAGTCTGAACAGTGCAAAAACGATCCAAGACACATGCTCGCAGATCCCACACTCGTCCGATTCTATCGTCCGTAGTCTCACCGAGGTCCTTCCTGCCCAGCCCGACGCACTTTTGGAGTTGTCACTACGGTGTGCACCTTCTTCAATTATGCGTTCCCATTTTAATCACAAAATTGATATTTAACACATTCGCGACCATGTCCACTCATATGAGTGGACAGCAGAGAGGGAGCGACGGACGGTGTCCACTCATTTGAGTGAACGGGGGAGTTTAGGGAAGAACTTTGTTTATTGATGTTTTTGTTCGATTTTCTTCTCAAATTCGCAGATTATAGTAACAAAAAAAATGTAGGGTTTGCGAAGACAAAAAAATTATTGGCTTTATCGTAATTAACAAGACAAGAACTTTTTCATTACTGAAACACAATTAGCACACATACTTCTAGACCAGAGTTAATGCACAAGCTACAAATGAAATATGAATTGAACTCTTAAATAAAACAACCTAGGCCCTGAATGATTATGACATTGCACAAACTTTTAACAAGAACACTTCCTATCGTTGGAGCATCTCAAACAAACACATTTTTCGGAACTGGTGCAGCGCGTATGGACTATCCTTTCTTCTTGGCAATATCTCTTCCCAGGCTGCTACTCAGTTTTTTATAGCAAGCTGTGCAGTTCTTCTGGACTTTTCTTGAGTCTACAGTTACGTTTTCTAAGACTCTGTCTTTTTTTTCAGCGCCTGTCCACGCAAATGAGTGTACACACGCACGCGCCAAAAAAGCGGCGGGCCGTCGCGCGCACTGGGCGCGAAAACGCTCTGGTCGTGAATGTGTTAAATGGGTAACCATCGCTCGGACGCCAAAACAGAGGCGATTGCGGTGAAGAACTCCAGCAAGATCCTCCCTGATGAGTTTTTCTTCCACAGGCGCCACTTAACGCAGAACTGGAATATTGAGTTCGATCCACCATTTAAGGCATGTATTAAAATACCGATAGAATAGCTCCATTAGTATAATTCAATATTCATATTTTCATCAGTGCCATTTGAAGGACTTCCTCCATAGCTAGAAAAGCCCTTCCCGAATTCGGCGCGAAGACCACTCCACACAAGCTATTGATTTCTTCAGGTACTACCTCATCCAGGTAGCTCTTAGGTTCTTTAACAACTTTGGCGGAATCACTGCAATCTCACTAAAAAATTCAGGCCTGCGACCCATTTCAAAATCCAAAAATACAGTTATCGGAGGACTGATCGCTATCCGAAAGTTCACTATCACAAGAGCTTACCAGATGCTGTCACCGAAGCACTCGTGGGATGTTGCCTGAACGGAATCGGACTAGGAGCGAAAGAACTCGTCGAATCCACCGTTGAAGGCCTTATCCCTAGTCCCACGAGGTACTACTCTAGGATTAACTAACAGAGCTGTATTTTGAGTAGACTCAAAGTAATCTCTGCATAGGTACTGGGAGACGCTCAGCAGCGACAACTCCTCGCGATCGCAAGCGTTTCAAAAGCAGCAAGGAGTCTCGAGCCATTAGGGGTCCATACTTCCGGGGCGCCCTAACAAAAGCAATGTTAGTACTTTAGATGACACATAATTCCTTATTATTTCACATAATTCCACGGCCTATTTTTATTTCTATATGTGCCGCGTCCCGGTCGTTTGTTCTTCCGTATTTTCTCTATTCCTATTTCTGGTTATTTTTTGTCTGGGAGAGGAGGGACGAGTGTGGAAGAGATTATGAGATATGAGAGGTGGGATGGAATTGACGAAGTCGAGAACAGCAATCAGAGAGAATCTATATCTATGAACTCATAAGGCAGTCTTTAGATTCTCGAGAAATTTGAAATGTGAGAGGGTAAGGGGGAGGGGATTGACGAAGACGAGAAGAGCAATCGGAGAGAATCCTTTTTTTTGCGTTCGAGCGCACAATTCCTTGGGTTCTCCAGCTTTGCGGCATAGTTTCATTTCAGTTGGGATTTGGGGGGCTTTGACGTCTACACAATTTTCTGGTGTTTGTGAGCATTTTCCCACCTGTACACAATTTTGCGCTGAAGAGCGCAGAACCCAGATGCGGACTCCCCCTGAGCGACGAATGCAGTGTCCACACCAGCAGCTTGGGTGGAGCACCCCTGGACTCCCTCCCCTGGCCTGGGCCCAGCCCGCACTTCCGGCTAAGCAGTTTTAGTGCGCTCAGAGTCATCAAATGGAGACATGCGTGCCTCAGTGTTGAGGAAAACCATGCTCTAACCCAAGTTTCGCGCTCAAAATTAATTCCGATTTGGTTTTAGTGGCCATTGCTCCACTCCTGAATGTGTTCAGCACTGACATATATTGAAGTCTTGTTCCACAGAAGACCACTACATTAGCAAAATCAAGATCAATGACACAGAAAGCATAAGAATGTATCACATTTGTGAAATAGGTCAGGAAGTTTGAAAATAAGGTGCAATCCCAAGGGGAGGGGCACTCCATACTCACGTTCAAAGACATGGTGCAGCATAACACTTTGCTTACCTTATACAGTGCTGCCCTCACAACACCGATATCCGTCGCGAAGCTCATTTCCTAGTCTCGGAGTGTGGGATGCAAGGAAGACATGATAATTTCAAATGAAACCTTCGATATATGTTTATGAAATCGAGAAAATGCGTTAAAGGAACGGTATTACATTAATCAAGTAACAGGTAGCGTTGTGCGATTTCTTTTCAAAGCAGGTAGAGCTTGGATCGGACCAGTGCTTCCACTTCCACAATGCTTCCATGACGTTGTTGTCCCATTGGGGTCCCTTTACCTCCGTCTCCGTTTTTCATTCTTATCGTTCTCTTTGTATGAGACCATGTATTCTCTATTAATTGGGTGTGAAGACCAGTGGACGAAGTTTTGTTTATGGTTCATCGTATTATGAGTGAATGAAACGCGAACCTTCCTTTCTCTGTTGTATTTCCTTTTCACGATGAATGTCTCATCGATTTGGACCACTCTGTTGGGTTCTCCACCCCCCCCCCCCTTCCCCCTCCCACATCTCAGGTTTATCGAGAATCTAGCGACTGCCTTATGAGTTCATACTCAGGCACAGCGGCAGACCTCGCGCAGGTGGTAACGCCCCCAATTTCGGAGCAGGATCAAGGCGGCGTGTGCTGAGGGACTCCACCCTCGATCGTGATTGGCCAGCGGAGGGGTGGGCGGGTCCAATATATGCCGCTTTGGTGCTGAAAATGGGAGCAGCCCCAGGACCCACCGCAAAGTGCATGTGGCAGGAGGTCCCGCAGCGATGCAAGACTCGTACTTTCGGCGGACGAGCCGCCGCGAAGTTTCAAAATTACGCCATATCGATCGATATGACTCAGCTGTTGCTCGCTGCTGATGTCTCCTGTCGGAACGGTGTTCTTCACACCGCCCATTCGAAGGGACGGAGGAAGGGACGCGCCGTTCACCATCGAGGACCAGTTGTCCGAGTGTGCAAGAACAAGGGTCGAGGCGAGACTACCGGCGCTCCGATGGCGGATGCTAAGTTGGCTCATCTGTATTTGCCGGACAAAACGGTATTGAGTGGGAAGCTATCGACGTGGTAGATTAGAGTTGAGGGTAAGATCCTAAGCAGTCGTAGCGTGCTACTGGTTCCTGAGTGCATTATATTCAGGCCTTCAGCAGTTCATGACATGTTAAGCGATCGAATAGTGGTAGTTTCGTTGGGACTAGAAGGGCTTTTAAGGAGCGTTAGGTCTCAGAAGTTGTAATACTGCTCCCTTGGATTCCCACACACTAGAATATTCCTATAACAGCAAGAGTAAGGAAAGAAAATTAAAAAATTTAGCTCTGGTAGTGAAAGATGAAAATTTAGTGGTTTCAGTGGGTTTCATTTAACGTCTTTGTCTTGCCGTCTGTTTAGAATATGAGTAATCGAATAAGACTAGGGCTTAATTAGTTCCCTGTTGGAGTTTTCCATCCTTGGTGTAGATGACCTGTCAAAAAACTTCGCCCTCAACTAGTGAGCTAACCTACTTAGCTCCACATCACACCTACATCGCACATGGCCATATTTATTTATTTATTTATTTATTTATTGTACGTGGTAATCCACGCAAAAAGAATACAACACCAAAAATCAACACAGAACGTAAAGAATATGAGCAGAAAATGGGAGGAACAATTAGTACAACAACAAAATCGATCAAACCAAACTGCTTAAGAACTTCCTGCACATACCTGTCAATGAGGGTTTTGCATTGCCTTGTAGAATTTTGTAAGCCGTTTTTCTTAGAGAATTTTAGAAATTCATTGCCAGCTCATTTTGTGAAAGAAGAAGATCTTATTTTGCTACTAGCTCTAGGAACTAGGATCTTCCATTGGCCACCTCTTGTGCTGGAATGGGATATTGAATAGAATTCGTTAAGGGGAAGACCCATCATGCCATTTATCATCTTATAAACCGTTAGCAGATCAAACTTTCTTCGGCGACCAGCAAGAGTGCGTAAATTGAAGAACTTCATCCTTCCAGACGCCGGAGGAATGCTGTTATAATCACACCCATGCACTCTGATCCAGAGCTTTCCTGTAAAACTGTTTTGCACGGATTCCAATCTGGCGATTTCTCTTTTAGTAGTAGGACTATACACTGTAGTACCATGCTCTAGCATGGGCCTCACGTAGGCCTTGTATGCGGCTAATAAATGAGGTTTCGAATTTGTTTTCAAAGATTTAAATATATTGTACACAACTCTTTCAGCTCTCTTAGCCGTATATTCACAGTGCTGCCTGAAGGAAAGTTTAGTGTCTACAATAAATCCTAGATCGCGTAATGAAAGTGTACTATTGAGTTGCTGTTCACCAAGGCAACAAGAGTTTCTGTTGTACTGCTGTCCAAGATGAAGCACTTTGGTTTTTTCACCTGATAACGGAAGCTCCCACATCCTTGACCAATCCGCAACAGCATCTATTGCAGACTGGAGGGCAGCGTTGTCTTCCCTCCCACCGATGTTTCGGTATGTTTTTATGTCATCAGCGAACATTTTGCAGGTGACCCCAAACTCTTCAACCAGAGAGGGAATCATGGAAGTATAAATGATAAAAAGAATTGGTGAGAGTATGCCTCCTTGGGGGACCCCATTGGTAACCGGAATGGCTTCAGAATAGGACTCATTAACTCTAACTTGAAAGGATCTGTCGTTTATGAAGTTTTTATCCACTTAATTTGCCTTGGATGAACACCGATTTTCGCCAATAGGTAGATCAATTTATTTAATGGAACCTTGTCAAGCGCTCTCATAAAATCGAAACAAACGACGTCTACGTTTATTTTTTGATCGAGCGCCTCAGTCCATTCGTTTAATGCAGACAGCATTAAAGTTTCCGTTGACCTACCGCTGCGAAAACCATGCTGGTTTTTTGGGAATTAGGGAATTTGACTCAAGATAGTTGACGAGCACAGCCTTGAGTTTCCTTTCAAAAACTCTTGCAAAAATGTGATACTTATGGGGCGATAATTGGTAACAAGATTGTTGGGCGCTTTCTTGAGTATCGGTGTAACGAACGCATGCTTACAACGAGCAGGAACCTCGCCTAGCATGAAGCTAGCATTAAATATGTGCTCCAACGGGGAAGAGATAGCTTAGGCAATTTTCCAAATAAAATATGACGGTAGTTTATCCGGGGTAACGGCAAACGTTGCAGGTAGCGCACAAAGAGCATTATGGATTTCTTCTTTGTGAAACCAAATTGTGCTTTCCATACTCTGAGTAGAGCTCACAGAATCAAAAGCATCACTATCCGAAGAAGACTTCGAAAAAGATTTCTGAAAGTGTTTGGCTATTATAGAAGCTTTGACTCATCAGTTACTGCAATTGTCCAGCTAAATCTTTCAGGGCTGGAATTCGCTCTGGTCGTTCCAGCACCGAATTTAACAAGGTATAAAGGGAAGATTTTCCAGGTCTTTCAAGAATTTTCCGTTCAACGTATTTATGGTATCTATTCAGAAGTCTATCAAACCTATCACTTAAGGCTTTAAAACTATTGAAATTATTTGTGGTTGGATAAGTTTGATAATTCATCCACCACTTTTGTCTTTGTTCAAAAAGCCTTACCAATTTGCGTGGTAGCTTACTATAATTTGTAAGTTGCCTTTCTATAGGTACGAAAACTTTGATGCATTCATGCAAAATAGATAGAAACACCTCATATTTGTCATCTACAGAAGGATCCTCCAATCCAAGAACTGACAAATGGCGTCATAGTTAGCCCTATGAAATGATCTTCTGACGCGGAAAGTGGCTTCTTTATGAAACATTGAATACGGAAGTAAATACTTGAATGATTACTAGAACCAATAGGTGGTAAGATCTCAATATTTTTAATAAGTTGCAAGTGACTGGAAAGGATGAGGTCCAATAAGTTGTCATATCGAGTTGGCTTCGAAACATTTTGATGGAAGCTGCATGATGTGCACATCTCCACAAAGAGTTTCGATGCCATGATGTGCACATCTCCACAAAGAGTTTCGATGCCATATAGCACTTGGAGGGCCACCCTAGGCGCTCCCTTCGTTTGGGGGCCGCTTAGCACTAGGCTATAGCCTAGTACTATAATCAATCAGTGATTTTTAACAGAAATACATTTCCTAAAACCCTACTGCTGTAGAGTATTTGGAAACAGCCAAAACAGGGTGGAATCTCGCATGCTATGAAGACTTCATGTATCTGCATGAAGGCAGACAAACGAGCGATAGTCAGATATGCGCACTCTGATTGCACGAAGCCTGTAACAGGTCTACTGAACCAACGCATGCTGTTCAAGCCTGTGGTAGGTCTTCTGAAGCCCGACGCACGTGTCACGACGCCTGCGACACGTTTTCTGAACCTCGACACTTGTGACACGACGTCCGTGACACATCTTCTGAAACCCGATGCAGGTGTCACGATGACCGCAACATGTCTTCTGAATCCCTACACATGCGGCACGGCGCTTGCATCGACACGGAAGTCGTCTATGACACGTCAAGCGCCACTACGTCTGCGAGATCAGTGATTTTAAGCTCGTATTTGATAATGGCTTTGGCGCGTTCAAGTTGTACAGTATTATTTTTGAACATGATTCCCAATTTTGGAACTTCAGTGAAACCAATAGCAGATAGGAGCTTGTGGGATCTCATGCATTCACTCTGCTCAACCATAAGGCCTGCTTGGTCTGACGATGAGCGCCTGTATACGGTCGTCGTTTAGTCACGGATCGGGAGCAACGACAGCGAATGAGTTGCCCGTGAAAAGCGCATAATCGATCGATCCCGAATATGCATTCCTTGTCTGGGTGGGCAGTCGCTCCTGTCCCGCCTGTTGCGGGCTGTGGACAGGTCCTTAAACGTACACTATAAAAGTGGGGAATTCGTCTAATCGTCGTGGGACCACAGAAGGGTTGGTGTCCTGTCTCATGTGCGAGTCCCGTGAAGAAAGCTGAGAAAGCGCCTACCTATTCCAACAGTCCATATACACGCGCAAGAAAAGCTTTTAGCTACCACTAGGCGTCTCTGTTGGGACAAGATTCTTACCAGGGTACCACGTTTTCAAATCGTTACCGTAACAACAATCGTTGCGAGACCACCACCTCTTCGGATCAGTGCTGGCACCATGCCGAGCGCTAATCAATAGCGGAGCTGAGGAACTGCGGAAAAGAAAGGTTTCGTAATGTTTGAGGCGATTCTGGATGGAATATTTTGGGAGGAATGGTGGTTGACGTTCTACAGAGCTAACCTGTACGAGTGCTCAGTAGCGTCACTTAAGGACATTCAAACAAATGCGTTGTTGCGCTTCTGGAGAGTTGTAGTAATGTAAACAAGCTTGCGTTACATTGCTCCATACCTTTAGGAACATAGTAAATATGCTTTAACCTTCAGGAATGCAAAACCAGGTCTAGCTACACATGTGTAGTAAATATATTGCTTGAACATCTTAGCGCGTACTCAACGATCTAGTGGATATTCGAGGTGATTATTACTATCTAGTAATTGCCAAGAATATGGATGCCTGAAGAGATTACGGGGCAGCTCGGCCCCGAGCATGATGAGTCATCGCGGCGGGGCAGATTCCAGACGGAAGAGTCCCGGCGCCTGCGCCGACCCTACATCTCTAGCCGCACGTGCAATTCATGCGACTGCTTTCCCACGATGGAGGGACTTCACATGAGATCCAAAAGAAAGAAGATGTGACGGGATTTGGAAGTACCATTGTTGCGAAATGGCGTTGTTCGAACCGGTTCAAGCGATGTTTGCTTCCTCACAGCAAAGGGGTAGAGATATAGCGATATATATCCTACCTCGAGATCGTCAGCTGTGCTATGAGTGGGCGTATAGGAAGACACTATCAGACGGAGAGACCAGCACCTTTGTGTGCTGTGGATGCCGATCGCTTAAGGATCGAGAACGCGAGGTGTACCATCAGCCTCTGCCTTTACGCAAAGTCAGAAGTGGACACTTCATAACGGATCCTGAAAATCCGGTCCGCCCCCACTGAGCCAAGAAACGCTCCTCGCTCTATTATGCGCCGTAGGGTGATCGAGAGGTGCAACGAATTGAGCCAACCCTATACGGGAACTCCAACCAGCGTTATCCAAGGCTTAGTAGCTGATTTGGCACAGCCGCGCTTCGGGAAGGTGACACATGAGAACAAATATTGTTTAGAGAACGATATTTATGGTTTCAGGCGATACTTTCACAGCCCCAGAGCGGAAGGCAGTGGTGGAACAATAGCTGTTCCCTCACGGAATGGGCAGGATAATCTGCGTAGGGTTCTTCAAAGGAGTATAACGAGTGGACGACGACAAGTGGAGGCTGTCCCTGGGAACCTGGTGTGTTCTCGGAGTGATAGCAGTGAAGAATATCTTGATTCTGAATGAGCTGCACCAACTTAAGGATCCTTCGCTTTGCCGTTGTTCCGGTGATGGAGAGGACTTTATACTCCATGACAGCAACGATGTTGTCTACATCGGAAGTCGCACACTGTGGCTGGAAGTTTCTAGGAGACTTACACTTAAAAGCATTTTGGTCTGTTCGCTTGGGATTTTTATGTGCGCAGTGGTATTTAATCCTCAGTGAACTGATGTCTTTCAAGGTCGGTTCAAGCAACTTCCCAGTGAGGTCCGTGATGGTCGGTCCGCTCAGCTGTACACGATTATGGGCGAGTTCGATAGTTACCCACTTCCCTTACTATTTGCGTTTCTGCCAGATAGTAAGGAGGAAACATACAGGAATATGTTCAGGCAGGCGCACTTTAGCTATCAAATGGCTAATGTGCGATCATTTTCCAGTGTTTTAGGTGGTTCCGAGATGAAATCGCTCCACTTGATGGGACAGCAGCAATTGCTGATCCTCAATGTAACTTTTTGAGTGACTTTGAGCAGGCAGCTATTACTGCGGCTCAATCCGAGGTGAGCGTCAACTTTTATGGGTGCGTTTTTCATAGCAGCAGTGATTAATAATAACGTTTCCCTACAAATGTACCCATTTAGGTGCTTATTCCACTACTCGCAATGTATACTGAGGAACCGCGACCACCATCACCTCCGTGCACCCGCTCTGAAGAATCAGGCGATCGGCGTACTCTTCAGACGGCTGCAAGTACTTTCGCTGCTCGATCAGCAATATTATGGAATATCCGAGGCACTTGTCCCACCGACAGTGCCCGAAGTAACCCCAGAAGAAGATCTTTCGCTGCGCCAGTTTATGCGCTACTGGCATGACACGTGGGGTGCTGGTGGTCGCTTCGTATGCGACTATTATAATAACTTCGGAACGCGGACAACGAACTTCGTTGAAGGGTTTCACAGTAAACTTCGAAGGGCGTTTCCTACTGGCACCCCCGCTATGGCAGCTCTATTACAGTTTTTGGCCTCACAGTTAACTATGGCCAAATCTCAGATCCTGCCAATAGCAAATGGGGAAATGGCGACCAGATATATCCGAAGTCGCGAAGCCTGCAGGCAAAATGAAATACACGATGAAATGAGGCGCTTCAGACAGTTCCTCCAGGCGGCTGGTCGTCCACCTACCACAAGAGAGTGTAAGGACCACCTTGATACCTTAGCCAGCAACCTTGCCCACTAGATAGCTCTCAATGTGCCCCGTCCCCTCGTTGTGCTCCTCTGAAGAACCCTACTCATGTTGTCCTGCCCATTCCCTGAGGAAACTGTTAGCACACTTGCCTTTGCATTCAGGTATATGCTTGCTCACAAATGAAATCTCATGCTTCACACGACTCAGTTTTTTTTTGTTTGTGTTGTCATTTGTACTTTAAACGCTTTGGTAAAGAGTGTTCTGAAATATTTGTCTCAAACAAAAGACAAGTCTCAGACATGTTCCTAGACAACCTGCAGAAACTCGGTGACCGTTGTGGCTGGGTCAGTGTATTTCCTCAGTGATATCACAAACAGTACGATTCGTGTGGAAATATATCACGCTGTGATGAGGCGCCGGTCGTGCAAGTCGCCCAAGAAACAACATGCTCCCACGCGAGATGGTAGATGCGCGCGAAATAGCGGAGAGGCGGCGAGAGGTGGCAGACGCGCTGCAAATCGACGTGACTCAGCAGTAGCGGGGACGAGCGGGGCCGAGTTGCCCGTCAACCGCCTGAAGAGGATGAAGACCTATTTGTTTATTTATTTAATGGCCTGCCGGCCGCCAAACATGTGGTTGGGGCTTAGCTCCAAACCCAGAGAATAGAACACCCCGAACGTCTTCTTCTCCTTTTTAGGCATTCTCTCATTTATCACAGTAAAAAACTGGTTTTACTATATAGAATGGTATAGCGCAATAAGGCAAAACAGGTCCATCGCCTTCACTGGACCCCCCTTAACTGGTGACTTATCACTGGTTCCCCTTTATTGTCAGCCCTTTTCCGGTTCACCCTTCACTGGTCCCCCTCCCCCTTCGTCGGTCCCTACTCTGCTCCCACCTTCACTGGATCTCCCCTTACTGGTCCCCTCTTCGCTGGTCATCCTATCCTTCACCGATCCCCATTACTGGTCCCATCCTCACTGGTTCTCCTTTTATTCATCAACCCTTTCCGGTCCTCCCTTCACTGGACCACTTCCCCCATTCACTGATCCCCATTACTGGTCCCCATTACTGGTCCCTTCCTCACCGGTCTCCCTTCACCTGTTCTCCTCTTCACTGGTCAACCTTCTACCGGTCCCTCCTTCATTGGACCCCTCCCCCTCCTTCACCGGTTCTCGATCATTGGACCCCTTCTCCCCCCCCCCCCCCCCCTCTTCACCTGGTTCCCTCTTCACTGGTTAACATTCTACCGCTCCCCTTCACTGGACCACTCCCCCCCCCCCCCTCACCGGTCCCCATTGCTGGTCCCACCTTCATTGGTCCCTCCTTTATTGGTCAACCCTTTACCGGTCCCCCTTACTGGAACCCCATCCTTCACCGGTCCCCCATTACTGATCCCTCCTTCACTGGTAACACGTCGTCTGAATCCATCGGTGACACCTCTTCTGAACCCGGGCACCTGTTGAACAACGTCGGTGACATGTGTTCTCAACCCGAACGTGATTTGCGCGACATCGTTGACACGTCGTGTGAATCCGGGACCCCTAGCGCGACATCCTGACACGTATCCGGACAGGCCTTTCGCGACATCGGTGACACCTCTTTTCAACCTGAACATCCTTTGCACGACATTGGTGACATGTCTTCTAAACCCAGGCGCCTGTTGAACGACGTCGATAACACCTCTTCTGAACTCGGACGCTCGCTTTCACGACGTCGATGACACATGTTCGGAACTCGGACGCCCTTTGCGTAACACTGGCGCACGTTTTCTGACCCCTCTCAACACGACGTAGGCACACTCCTTCAGCACTTCTGCGCAAACACACACACGCACTCACTCAGACACAGACAAACGACCGTTCTCGCTTATATATAGTAGGATACTCACTGATTCGAGGCAGATCTATCACGCAGCTGGTCGTTTAAGTATATTGTTTTGTCCTTGTGGATCAAAGAATTCAGACACATTCTGGCGGCTAAGTGTTATGATGATCTGCTTAACCTAACGTGCCGTCGAACATATCACAGTGAGTTTTGGTGACACAACGTGAGGACTCTCACCGGCCAGCAATACAGAGCCGGAAAGCAGTAATTCTTCCCAAAATGACCCATATAAGACGTTATCAAGCAGTAAGAAACCTAATTTCCTTGTTCCGCAGCTCCGTTATTGGTTAGTGCTCAGTTGGCGTTGCCGCACTGATCCGAAGGGGTGGTGGTCCCGCAACGATTGCTTAATACGGTAACGATTTGAAAACGTGGTACCCCAGTAAGAACGTCTTGTCTGCTAGGGTACCACGTTTTCAAACCACTACCGTACGAACAGTCGTGGTGGGACCACTACGACGTTTGTGGATCGGTGCTGGCGCCATGTCAGCTTGATATCCTTTAAGCAGATATGCACTGAAGTGTTGGAAGAGGAGTTGTGTGCTGGATCTGAACTGTTGAGAGAACAGACCTAAGATTTTCCTCCTTTGAAAGGAATGTAATCGGCAACTGATACAGAACATACTGGTTATGTTTTTGCAAAGCATTTGCTCCGCTGTTTACACAGCGTAAAGTCCTCGAGACAGTGCATTAACATCCTTGTGCAGGGACCATGCTAATCTTATTTGTATTGTTCCAATTGGAACAGTGCATTAACAGTTCTCATGCCAACAGTTGAAATAATCATTCAAACAGTTTCTTTTTTGTTCAGACCTCTGAGCATAACTTTTACTGTAGGGAAGATACTATTTTACTTCTGACCTTTACTGTAGGGAAGATACTATTTTACTTTTTTAACTGTCATAATGTAAAGCATCTCGCGTAGTATTGCTGCAATCATTCAGCTTTAAGAACAGTATGTGTGTTCTATTCTTCATAAATATAGTGCTAGGTTTGAATATGCATGTGATTACCCTTACAGTACTCAACGAACTGATGAAAACACAATGCTATTCAAGGTGATTATCACTAGCAATCGCCTTAGAAGGTCGCTGAGGTGAGCGGGTCTTATGACATCCCAGAGGGTGAAAACATTGATTCGATGCAGGTCTATCCCGTATATCGCTCTGATCTGACTATATTGCTTCGCCTTTATGAGGTATGAATCCGGATGCATTTCAGCAGCGAAGTGTTATGCTGATCAGTGTTATGTTATGGAGCCTGTTTCTGTATTCTTTTGAGGACTTCTCGCCCAGCAGACAGCGGAAGGGAATGCTTTGCAAAAACTAAAAACTGGTCCCGCAACGATCGCTTGAACACTATGGGCAAACTCGTTCAATTCTTGGCGGACAACTCGTCGCTACCTTTGCCAGTTTAGTCGCTAGTATTTCCTTACATGTGATTAAGCCCTTTGATCTACTTCCTTAACATCCAGTTCGCAAGTGATTCCTTGTTCAACGTTTTGGCATACGGCTGTTCGAAAGGTATGAAGCTCCAACACAGCTCCGATTCCCGGTCACTGCTTGACCCTTCAGCTCCGTCTTTCGTTTTCCGCATTTTCTAAATCAATTTTTAGTTTAGTTCGAGTTAAAAGAAACATTGAGCTTCTCGATAAAGTTACCGAAAAATATAATGAGCTGTAGTATTTCGAACACCCCTCCTCCTCACTGGGGCAAGATAGGACTTGTGATGACTTAAACGACACCTTAACCCTTTCACGACATTGTCCGACGATGTCGTCGGACATCAAAATAGTTCATGGAATATTATCAAACATTTATTAGTACAATATTAACCACTGAATCCACCAATATCTACAGTCAAGGCGGTCCATGGGAAACTTCATTTGTTACTGTTTTTCCATATCTAACAAACAATACAAATAAAATGATACAAATAATCAGCAAAAACATGCGCTGTTCCACGCGGCAGTCACTTGAAAATCGCGTGTGTCGTAAAGGATTAACCAACACTTCAAAGTGTAAACCATTCCTTCTACCAGTCCTTTGGTTTGACGAAGTGTTGTGGTGGACTCCTTGGTCGGTATCCTGTGACTCAACGTTTGGTTTGCTTCAACAGAAAGAGCTTTTTGAACAACGACCCCCTCCCCTCCCCTCCCCCCCCCCCCCACAATAGCGAGACAGGATCTGTGATGAAGTTAGATGGTACTTTGACAGATATTTCAAAGAGTAGATGATTCCCTCTACCACTTCTTTGGTTCTTATCAGGAAGAGAATACCTCTAACAGAGAGTGATCTCAGCGAAATAGAGAAAACTGGGAGCATCTTTTCGCAACTAATAACGTTGCTTGGTGATACATCCCTCCACAGAAGTCATAGGCCGCCTAGTCCGGACACTGTGATGAAGCATGTTGTGGACGCTCGAGACTGAGCTGCCCTTATAAGCCATTTAGATGTTTATCTCCTTTACAATACCCACGTAAAGAGCAGTGAGGATTGAAATTACAGGGTACATTCAAGTGATTCATTCGTAACGGTATCGGCAGCGACTGCATGGCCGACTAGAAAGCGCCACGGACTTACGGGAGGGGGGTCGAGGTGTCGATTCTGGGGATGTCCATTATACTTATGGTCTCGCTAAAAATTTCGAATATTCGAACGGTTTCGAATACCGAAAATTTTCGAGCATTCGAAATCGAGTATATTCGAAAAACGCGATTTTTTGAATGTATTCGAATTTGAATACATTCGAAAAACGCAATTTTCGAATATTTGAATTTGAATGGAAAAATCAGGCTGCCTGATAGACATGATAGATGACGGCTGGGAAGGAAAGTGGAAGCAATACATAACGGATTGCTTCCCAGTTAAGCACGAGGTTTTTATCGACAGGCTCTCATAAACTCCCTTGTACATTGTAAAAATGAGGTGGAGAACTTACACATAGTGGGATCAAAGGACTAATTGAAGGGTCTAATGCCGTTATTTACTAAAGTACGCATTTTTCCCAAAGGAGTACGTGTGTGTGTGTTGTAAAGTGCTGGTCATGAGGAACAAACGAAAGATTTACAAGACACTTGAACATATCAGAACAGATAGAGTCTATGGACTAAATTTATTTATTTATTTATTTATATGCCTTTCAATATTTTACAATATGCGGCATCTCATTAGATCGTTCCATTCGCGTTTCGTTTTCGTTCTTGCTACTTCTTGCCAATTGCATGTTCCCGAGGCTTTCTGGAGTACATCTCGCCATCTAGATTTAGGTCGTCCCACTGTTCGTTTGGAAGGCGGACACCACTCCATAATCTGACGAGACCACTTATTATCAACAGTATTAGAGATCTTCCAGCAATAAGTCCACTTTCTTACCATGGCACAGTCAACCACATCTTTGACTTTAGTAATTCCTCGCAGCCACACGTTTCGCTTTCTATCTCGAAGACTCACTCCAACCATTTGACGTTCCATGCGCCTTTGTGCTGCTGCAAATTTATCCTTGGCTAACTTTGATAGAGTCCAGGTCTCGGCTCCATACAGCATTGACGGCAATATGCACATATTAAAAAGGCGTCGTTTCCACTTCATTTCGACCGTCCTCGATGTTAAAAAGTTTGCATATCGACAGAAGTTGCTCCGGCCTGCACGAATCCTTCGAGTGATTTCTTTGGAGGGATCTCGAGTGAGGGAGATATCTTGTCCTAGGTATGTGATAGACTTCACATTGTCGACGTCTTTTCCCCTTAGGGTGATGGATGTGTCTGATGTCGCCATTATCTTCGTTTTTGAGGCACTTATTTTCAAACCACAACTAAGCGAGTTTTGATCTAGTTCGTTGATCATGGTTTGCAGTTCTTCCTCGGTTTTCGCAATTAGAACAACGTCGTCAGCAAAGCGAAGGTTGGTGAGCCAAGTTCCATTAACTGATATCCCATAACCATTCCAAGTAAGTTTTCGAAAAATATGCTCCAACGTAGAGGTGAATAGTTTTGGTGAAATTGTATCACCTTGGCGGACTCCTCGACAAACTCTTATTGGAACATCTGTTCCTCCGAGACGAATTGCAGACTGCGCCTTTGAGTAGATTTCACGAAGCAGTTCTATAAGCTGATGATTAGCTCCTTGTTCTTGGAGGGCCGTCCATAACGCATTCACTTCCACTGTATCAAAGGCCTTCTCGTAGTCAATGAAAGCTATGAAGAGAGGTATTTGGTACTCGGTGCATCGTTCAATCAGCTGATTTACAGCATGTAGATGATCGATAGTGGAGTAGTTTTTTCGAAAACCAGCTTGTTCAGGAGGTTGTTCTGCATCCAATACCTGTTCGAGTCGCTTAAGAATTACTCTCGTGAGAAGTTTGTATAAAACAGACAGGAGAGAGATTGGACGGTAGTTTTTCAGCTCAAATGGGTCGCCTTTCTTATGTAGAAGTACGGTTACGGAATCTGTCAGCTTCTCGGGCACAGATAAAGTGCACAAGCAGTGGTTGAAGAATTCAGTTATTAGCGGAACAAGACTATTTGTGCCTAGTTGCAGCATCTCCGTAGCAATACGATCATGTCCTGGGGTACGATATATATATATATCGATATATATATATATATATATCGTGTATATATATATCGCCACGGATCTCCCTCGATAGAGAGCCTTCGGGCTCTCTTGTTAAGAGGGATCTCGGGCCGCTTGTCGCAGGGCCACGTGGCGCGTCCCCAGGTGGTGGATAGGGGAATTAAACGCGAACCAAATGCGACCGTGTACTGCCCAGAGACGCAGGTGGGATGCAGGGGATGGACTCCTTGCTCCTGCTGTGTCGGGTCGATGCGTTCCTTGTGCGTGGGAGCGGCATGTTCATGCACAGTGTGCGTGAATGTGTCCGTGACTGTGCGGATTGTAACTGTGTCGGCTCGGCCAAAAGCTTGCACTCGGTAGACTGGGAGTACATGTAAGGCGATTCGAGGCCGCCTTAAGTCTCGCCCCGTCCCTTCGGGCAGTCTGGCTGGCTGCCCGGAGTTCTTCGCCCGCACGACAGAGCCTGACTAGCTACCCGTGTTGTATTCCAGTCAAACACAGCAGCACTAAAGGGCCTCATTCCCCTGACCCCGAAAGAGCTCCCATTTCTGCAGCGATGGGAAGGACGAGCACGGAGAGGCTGCTAAAATCTCAGGGCCTAACCAGGCTGCGCAAACTGAGAAGGACTAGGATGACGATCTGTACTTACAACGCCCGCACGCTTGCGTCGGAAGCATCCGTCGAGGACCTGATGATGCAAGCCAGCAAGATCAAGTACGACGTCATCGGACTGACCGAGACGAGAAGACACCATCCCCTACACGCCGCCTACGACTCCGGAGAAGAACTGTTCCTCAGAACATGCGACAGCAGGGGAGTAGGCGGCGTTGGTGTCCTCGTCAACACGCACTTGGCCATGAACATCGATTCGTACGAGTCTCTGACAAGCCGAATCGGACGTCTGCGACTGAAGCGATGTGGCTCCGTGCCAGCCTTGACTGTGTTCGTCGCGTGTGCCCCAACATCCGACTACGACGACGAAGACGTCGAGGCCTTCTACGTGGAGCTGGAGAAGTTCTATAAGGAAGATCACACCTTCTACAAGGTGATCGTCGGCGACTTCAACGCCAAGATCGGGCCACGAAGGTCGCCGGAAGAACTTCACATCGGAACCCACGGTTTGGAGTGGAACGAGCAAGGTGAAAGGCTGTCTGAGTTTATCATGTCGACCAAGACCATCCATGGAAACTCGCAGTTCCAGAAGCCTCCCTCCCTACGATGGACCTGGGAATCCCCCGGTGGCCAGTTCCACAACGAGATCGACCACATCATCTTCAATCGCAAGTATTGCCTGACTGACGTCTCCGTTGTCCCCAAGTTCTACACGGGATCGGACCACCGCCTCCTTCGCGCGAGGTTCCGCTTTTCGCGTCAAGGAGAGAAGGCCGCGAAGTTCAAGAAGAGGAATCCCAGAACGACCATCAACTGGGATCTCTACACCTCTCTTGTCGGCCTTTGGGAAGATGCCGTCATGGACAACGTCGACGAGGAATACGATCGCTTCGTGCACCAACTCCACGATAGTGCTAAGGGAGCCGAGAGCTTGAAGACTACCAAGAGACGCCTGTCTCCGGAAACTCTCGAGCTGATACGCCAGCGTGGAGCAGCACGAGCGTCAGGCAACTATCAACTGACGTCCGAGCTTGCAAAGCTATGCAGAGCGGCGATAAAGGAAGATCTGAAGGAGAGAAGGGCGGAAGTGTTGGCCAAAGCAGCAGAGGCAGGGCTGAGCATCCGCAATGCCCGCCGGAACTTCGCCAACTTCAAGACCAAGATGACCGCTCTCCGACGTCCTGACGGAACCGTCACCTCTTCCAGAAGGACCATGGAGAAAGTCATCCACGACTTCTACTCCGATCTCTTCGATAGCCACGTCCACCTGCCCCTACGCCATCTTCCGCAGGATGGATACGTCATCCCCTCTGTTCTCCCTTCCGAGATCCGACACGCCATCTCATCGGTGAAGAAACGTACAGCACCCGGTCCTGACAGGATTAGAGCTGAACACCTGAAGAACCTCCCGCCAGCGCTCATCAACACCTTGGCGCGGCTCTTCACACGCTACCTGTCCGAATGCAAGGTTCCACCTCAGTGGAAGACCAGCAAGACCGTCTTGCTGTACAAGAAGGGAGACGTGCACGACATTGGCAACTATCGCCCGATCTGCCTGTTGTCCGTAGTCTACAAGCTGTTCACTCGAGTCATCCTGAATAGGATTAGTAGAACGCTGGACGAAGGACAGCCATGCGAACATTACGAAGCTCATCGAAGTGTCGCGAGAGTACAAGCTGCCGCTGTGCCTTACTTTCATCGACCTGAAGAAGGCATTCGACTCCGTCGAGACTGAAGCGGTCATGGAAGCCCTGCTCACCCAGGGCGTTCCTACTCAGTAAATCAGAGTCCTTGGAGAGCTGTACAGTGGATTCACGACCAAGATCTCACCATTCTACAACGACGTCGTCATTAACGTGAAGAGATGTGTTCGACAAGGGGATACCATATCCCCGAAGTTCTTCAGCGCCACCCTCGAAAACGTCATGCGCGAACTAGAATGGGATGACATGGGAGAGAAGGTCGACGGCCGGCAACTGCACCATCTTCGCTTCGCTGACGACATCGTGCTCATAACACCGAGCATCAGTCAGGCGGAACGAATGCTGGCCGACTTCGATCGTGTATGTGGAAGCGTTGGACTGCAGCTGCATCTTACGAAGACGATGTTCATGAAGAACGGATGGGTTTCTGATGCCCCATTCTCGCTCAACGGAACGAACATCTCCGAATGCTCCAGCTATGTGTATCTGGGTCGCGAAGTCAACATGGCCAACGACCTAGCACCAGAGCTGAGCAGGAGGAAACGAGCGGCTTGGGGAGCTTTCAAGAGCGTCGAAGAAGTCGCGAAGAAGACGAAGAACGTCCGACTCCGTGCCCACCTATTCGACTCCACTGTTCTTCCTGCCCTAACATACGCCTCAGAGACCTGGGCTATACGAAAGCAGGATGAACACGCGATCAGCGTCGCGCAGCGTGGAATCGAGAGGACGATGCTCGGAGTGACACGACTCACGCAAGTGAGAGAAGGCCTCCGGAGTTTCGAGCTTCGCCGACGTTCGAAGATCAGAGACGCTGTCGCATGGGCCAAGTCGTCGAAAATTAGGTGGGCCGGCCACGTAATGCGATTCGCAGACACCCGCTGGACGAGAGCCGTCACAGACTGGATTCCGCGGGATGTCAAAAGAACACCAGGACGCCCACCAACGCGTTGGTCGGACTTCTTCGTGAAAGCCCTGAACGACCGATATGACGCTCTTCGTGTCCCTCGAGCGAGGAGGATCCATTGGACCACTCTGGCACGCGACAGGGACGAATGGAGACGCTGCTGGCGCCCGCTCGAGCATGTCGATGATCAACGGGACGACAGGTGATACAGGTGATATATATATATCGATATATATATATGCACGATATATATATCCAATACGATCATGGACTAAATACGCATTCAAATTGCCTCCACGACATCCGCAGAAGACGTAGAATGCGTATCGAGTCTCAAAAACGACTGACCAACGCAGAAATTCACCTTATATAAGGTTGTCCGGAAAGTACTCAACGTTTTGCGTTAATATTTTTCTTTCGTCTATCACTAAGTAAAAATTCAACTGTCATTGCGCATTAATGCTACTTTGCTACTTCGCGGGTGAGACTCATGAAAAAGTAGCGGCAGTTGGTGCTTGTCGCGAGAATAATAATAATAGCAATAATAATAATAATAATTTTATTACGCGGTATAAGACACACGTGAGAGAAAAAGCACAGAAAATCAAGAAACTCATAATCAAACCATGTTACCTCTATAATTTCAGAAAGACAAAAACTTCTCGTGCGCCATACTCTTGAAAGAGCACAGAAACTGAGGAGCAAGAATGAAATTGTGCCTCAACTTCAAATAAGATGAGGCTGCCCTACAAACAAGCATGGAGGAGCGCAATTTTGTACTCGGCTCGCGATAGGATATTTTTCCGACCCACCCCTGACCGTAGAAAAGCTCATTGTATAAAATTGAGATACGTCCGCGTCAATAATTACTGGAAGCGTTTTAAAGAGCACGCACACATCCCTAACCTTTCGACGGGACTCCAAGCTGTTCAGATTGAGTTATTTGTTTCTTATGCTAGAACGCGGAACTCTGGAGTGAAGAAAACTCCCTGATCTAGGAACTGCCTTTCTTGTCAAGTTTTTCTGAATCTTCTCTAAAAATTCAACATCTTTCTTCTTTGGAGGCGAAAATACTGTGGAACTACACTCCACAATAGGTCGGACATAAGTCCTATACGCCTGTAGTAGAACTACTGGGTTTATCTGGAAGTTTGCTGCTCATGTTGCGGAAATTCAAATCCCTGACCTCTGCGCTGTGCATCCCTGTTTGTTTCAAAACATCTTGATGTTATCAGTAGAACTGTGAACTTCATAACTCTCATATATGGTTTGTGATGCTTACCTTTTTCATGGTGTAGTATGGTGTTATGCCATTTTGAAATCAAATTGGAGGCGCTGATTGCTGACGACTATTTGGGGTTTGGGAGTTGATATTGTTGATTTCAAAAACATCCATCAAAGGTAGGACATAAATCAAGCCTACGTTTAGAGGGTTAGGCTTAGAAGAGCGTCTGATTTCATGATTTAATGTGAGAAGTCTCCCATTTGAAGTCGAAGTGGCATATATTATTGTTTTATGTAATGTATTATGTATGTATATGCACTGTCTCAGCCTCTTTTAATATGCATTGTGCATTGTCTCTACCTCTACCTCTCCGTTCGGTAATAGCGTATTCTTCGCCTCTTTCCTGTGTCTGATGGGTGTCCGTGCAGTAGAGAACAACTGCCCCGTCCACTGACAACGTCGTGGTTTTTGGTTTGGTTTCGCTGACCGAAGCTGGCTGCTGAGAATGGACGACGTCGTCGACAAAAGGTTGCCAATAGAGGACAGCTTCAGGAGATCAACCAAAAGGTAAGATGACGTTCCGCTAACCAACTGGAACGCTGAATTTTCATGGCCTTCTCCTGACTTTCATTTCTTGCCTTTCATTAATTTTTACAGAAACTTACATATCGGAGTACCGGGACAATAAGTACGGAACCTATAGTAGCGAGAATTCCAATGAAGTCTGTACCGAACTTGAGAGGTGCATCGAAAAAGTGGTCGAATATGCATCGAGCTGGAATCTGACAGTGAACCTTGACAAATGCTTTGTTATGCCATCGGGAAGGGAACCACAAGGGATTACAATGTTAATGGCGTCACCCTGAAGAGAATTCCCTACGCTAAAGATCTTGGTGTTTTAATTGACTCTAGGCTGTCTTTTTCTGATCATATTAGTCAAGCTGTGCGCAAGGCATATGCTGCCCTTTTCTCGCTTTTCCGTAATATTCATTCAGACAATCCGGTGCTTCTTACGCGCTTGTACAAGACGTATGTCTTGCCGCATCTTGAGTATTGTTCGCAAGCGTGGAATCCATCTAAAAAGAAGTACATTTTAAAGCTTGAGAGAGTCCAGAAGACCTTCACTAAGCTAGTTTTCTACCGAACCCATGGATGTATTAATGCTGTATCCATACCAGAATACAATCACCGTTTGAAATTGCTGGGACTCAAAAGTTTGCAGTGCAGAAGAGCAATAGCTGACCTAGTTTTTTGCTTTCGAATACTACGCAGTGAAATAAAATTACAACCGAGCAAATACTGGGTTTTTAGGCCGTGTAGTGTTCGCACCGGTGGTTTCAACCTGCACTACCCACGCATTCAGAACAAGAACTATAACAAATTGTTCAACTTTCTGTTCTTCAGAGTTGCCCGCTGGATGGAGGTCCTACCCAAAGAAATCCTTCAGTCCGATAACAGCCTTATTTTCAAGAAAAAATTGGGGAAGTTTGATGTATTGCAGCTTATAGAAAGAGTAGTTGTTCAATAATAGTTCCAGGTAGGACTGCGATGTCGTGACAACTACGTGTGGTTATTATCGTCATATTCTATGCTACCGAAGTTTGGTCCTATGCTGCTTTCCAAGAAACAACTTCTATGTGCCCACTCTAAACTTCTTCGAGTTGTTACTGTTTACCAGATTTATTCTGTTTAGTTAACTAATCTCTCTTGCCCTTACGCCACCTTTCCTCAGCCTGTTACTGCGCTTTTAATTGCTATGTTCCGCCTGCCTTCGCTTTGTTCTAACTAACATCTTCCTTGGTGTTTTTGTTTTTCCGTTCTTTGCAGGATCAGAGCTCAGTGCTAGATGGGGCCAGTGTGATCTCAATTTCTAAAATTATTCACCTCAAGGAGTATCCGGTGGTTGCTTTAATAGTGCATGCTAGTCTAATTTTCCAACACGCTTTATCCTAATTTGTTGGCTACACGAGCATACCTGTGTCCCGAAGCTCCATCACAGACCTATATACCTAAAGGTATTAGGGTACCATGGCCAACTGGTACGGATATAGTTCTTCTTAGTAGCCTGCCCTATCAGCGACCACTAGGACGACAACTTTTTTGTTTTCCCTATCGTCATTTTTGAGGGCTCATTCCATCGCGCTGAATCTGGTCTCGCCTGTTTTCAAGTTTCATAATTCTTCGTTTTTTATCATCTACCGTCTTCTGCTCCCCTATATTTCCACGCTTTTTGCACTTTATGGCGCACTCATTGTAGTGTACGAAATAAATAAATAAATTAATTAATTAATTAACGCGGCGGCATGGACAGGACAAGGACAAGGACAGCGTAAAGCTGGAGCCTGCTGAGGTGCAGGTCGCAACAAGGTGAGTAGTGCTCTTCTGGTTTCTCATTCTCGTATTAGCCGCGTGACTAGTTCTTGACGTCAGGCCGTTTTGTTTATTTCTTTAACGGCTTTTATGTTCTCAAAGGATTAATGTTTCGTTCTTATTTTATGGGTGCTTAGCTTCATGTTTTTTAGGAGATACTTCCATCACCTAAATAGCGGTGGAATCTGAGCTGGTGCGATCATTTTCCCTATAAGTGTGAAAAAAATCGTGATTTTTCGGTAGAATTAACCTTTCCGACAAGGGGGATTAGAATCAACCCTTTTGTTATGTGAAATGGTATCTGGATAAGGATCAGTTCTTTCTTGGCCATTCGGAATTAAATGGAGGGTGTGATATTAACTCCACCCACACTTGGTTTTGGCGAGAACTACTGCCCCGACACGGTCGATATGCTACTACCAGCAAAAACCAAGGTGTCAAGGCTGCGGGGAAGTCGGTCGTTGCGTGTGTTTACATGATGGTGAGTGCAGCTTACTTCCGCCAGCTGCACTCTATTCGGTCCATCTTACGCTTCAATTTTAGAGCGAGGACGTTGAAACAAAGTTTGGAATGAGCGATGAGATGTGCGGGTTTAGGGAGGATTTTTGCGACGTCAGGACTTCATGCACCGCGGCGGTCGATCCGGTGGGTCGTTATCATGTTTTTGTTTTTTCATTATTGATGTGTTGAATCCCGGACTCCATCGGTTGTCCAGCATTATCGAACCTTGTGTTCGATCTGTTTTCTAAATTTATTCATGGATGTTTTTCTTTTTACTTTTGTGTGTATTTTGCCGTGTGTTTTGTTAACTAACAAAAACCAACACAACACAATTAACAGAAGCTGCCCACATCAAAACGGACACCACAACACAAAATTTAATTTCAGAATTAAAAATAAGTAAGAATTAAGAAGGTTAATTTTATTTAATTTTAATTTGAAAATTTAAAAAAAATAAGTTAGCGTTTTTGAAGATTCGCAGCGGGCTCGTCAGTCTGGCGCATGATGCGCAAGAGAGATTCGAACTCCCTAAGTTCTACTACTGCAACGCTTTCGATACGCGTCTTTCCGGCCTAAAGGCGTTGTGTGATAACGATGGTTGTCAATTGCGAGGGTTTGTTTTAACCCCTTATATTGAGCCTTATATTCAGTACCTCAAAACTGAGACATCCTATTGCAGTGATCCATTCGAGCGTTCGAACGGTTGCGAGAATGCTCGATTAGTCTGAAGAGCGCAAAAAGATCCAAACAAATGCTCGCAGATCCCACCCTCGCTCAATTCAATTGTTCGTAGCCTCATCGACGTCGTTGCTGCTCAGTCCGAGCAATTGTTGGAATTGTGACGACGGTGTGCACCTACTTCTATTATGTGTTTTCATTCTAATCGAGAAATTGTTAATTAAATAGGTCGAAATTTACTGCTAGTGCTTCAGATCAACTCGCTGTTCGAATTTGTTAGAGCAAGCCATCGTTTAATCGGCAGAACAGAGGCAGATTGCGGTGAAGAACGCCAGCCTCCCTGATGGCTTTTTCCTCTACGGGCCCACTTAACGCAGAACTGGAATGTTGAGTGAGATCTACCATTTAAGTATCTATTAGTAGATTGGTCGAAAAGTCTTAAAACAAAATTTTGAAAACTTCCGCACTTTCATGAAAAAATTCAAAAATCCTGGGTCATTGAGGACAATGTAGAAGGTTCCAGAAGCTTTCGCATTAAGAATATATGAACCTCGAAGACAGAGAACGCAGTGGACGACCTTCTGGAATTGATGACGACGGATTACAGTTCGCTACAACCCAGAAACAACTGCGCGGGGACTGAAAAAAACCCTTTTCTGCACCCACTCCACCATTGATCTGCATTTCCACAACCTCGGCTATCGAAAAGTTTTGACAAGATGGATCCTTCATAGGCTGACCGAGGCACATAGTAAGTGCGAATGAACATATGCCAGCCACTCCTCGCGCAGCCGCATCGAAAGAAAGTTCCTGAGGATCTAGCGACAGGAGATAAGAGCTGGATCTCTGGAGTCTACGATAACAGCGCACGTCATGTCGTCTTGCTCCCACACCAGTCCAACCGGAGTCAGACCCACACCAAAGCAATCACCTACTTTGCGAAAGGTCCAATTTACTTTGAGCTGCTGGCTGCTGGCAAGACGGTCACCGATTCCATGTACGTTAATCAGCTTCGGAAATTGGCCGTTGCAATGCGAGAAAAACTGCGAAAAAGATACAGTGTCCACCTGTTGCACGACAACGCACGCCCACATCTTGTATCGACAACGTGTGAGAAGGTAGCCGAACTTGATTGGCATCCGGTAGCCCATCCACAGTGGACTGCTGAAGCATCATTTGAGAGGAAAAAACTGAAAGGCGTGATGACTTCAAAATGGCAGTTGACAGCTTCTTCAATCCGCTGATTTCTAGACGAAACTAGTAAGCGATTTGCCGAGCAGGTGGGAGAAGGTTATATCGCTTTATGGTGAAAACACTGTTGATTCCCAGTTTGTATTTAGAAAACTATGGTTGAATAGAAAAGATTTTTTGTTTCAAGACTTTTCGGCCAACCTAATATTAATATCGGTAGATTGCCTGCATTAATAGAATTCAACTCGAGCTAACATAATCTTATGATTCATACTTTTATCCGTGTCGTTTGAGCGACTTCCTCCATAGCTGGAAAAGATCTTCCCAAGTTCGGTGCGAAGACCACATCTCACAAGCTGATACTGATTTCTTCAGATACTACCTCGTCAAGGTAGCTCTTAGGTTCTTTAATTACTTTGGCAGAATCACTGCAATCTCACTAAAAATTCAGGCCTTCGACCCATTTGACGCAGTTCAAAAATACGAAGGCTCCGCACCTCAAGAACTTACCATACACCGTCACCAATGCACTTGTGGGATGTTGCCTGAACGGAATCGGATTAGGAGCGAAAGAGCTCGTCAAATCCACCGTTGAAGATCTTATCCGTTGTCCCACGAGGTACTACAATACTGGCTTTAACTTTTGGTCTTTGGGCGGAAAAAGCGAAAAAAAACGCCTTTTCCGCCGCTTTTCTGTAGCGCTCTTCAAATTGAGAAAACTGTAAATTGAGACACATGTTCGTGATCAGCACCGAGCCTTCTTCCCGATGAGCTGCTAAGCGCCCTGCGAATATGAAAAAATTCAGTTCGGTGACCTACATTCGACCAGACGCGGCGGGCTCCCTCCCTCGCGTGAGATAATTACCCCCAAAGGATATATGCGCCTAACTGGTCAGGAAACAAGAAGATTTGATTGAATATCAGGCTTACTGGATAGGCTACACTTGATGCCACATAAGTTTTTGTACTGTCCAGTTCCTGACGATCACAGTGATGTAATTTCTTGAAGGCTCGTTGATTTTGGTGTCTTCAATTTCAGGGAATGTCTCGACTTTGAAGAACACTAACTTTGTAATAGCAAGCTTGTGGACGCTTATTCTTGATTATTCGCTAAATTGTTCTGGCTGGAACCAAATGGCGGAAGGAAAACCTTTAGGATCGAAAACTTCAGAACCTACACGCTGCCAAAGTAGCCCACATGACACTTTTTGGCAGCCATTTGTGCATTTTCCCAAGAGTGAATTGATCATAGAATGATTTCTTTGCAGAATGAAGGTTGGAGAATTGGAGCCCCTGCAACCTTCAACATTTGAGATTTCGGCTACCTTAGGAGAGATTCCTGCTGCTCAATTAGGCTTCAAACTTGGTGTCAGTACGAACTTAGTCTCACTCAAAAAATTCTTCCAAAGTGGAAAAATAACTTATTAGTACATCTGCCAATGAAATCTGAGCCGAATGATAGTTTGCTTTCAATTTTTTGTTTATATAAACCGCTGCTATCGCTGCTTAAAGGATTTAGCGCACGGATCTGGAGCCGATTAGTTCTGGGGAGTCAGTCCACTCGGGGAGCGGATCGAACTCAGGAATGGCAATCGCAACTGCGGCGACCGCGGCAACTAGCGCCGCACCTTAATTAGCTACTGCCGCGTCGCCGCTGATGACTGCCGCATGGGTGGGGACGACTGCCGCGGACGCAGCGACTGCTCCCTCGGACTTTGGTTCACTCTCTTAGTGGCTTTTCCCTATCCAATTCCGGCCAGTTACTCAGGTACTCAGGTTTTATTCTTTTACTTCTCCACTACATCACAGCTACATTATTCAGGTTTTGCTGTCTCTATTACAGTCCTGTATTCCTGTCTTACTGAGCTATTTTGCCCGACCCCTACCTAGCTGCTGTTTCTATTCAGCTATTCCGAATTTTCCCGGATACTCCTTGCCTCCTATACAGCTACTAAATTGCAAGGTTTAAGCCAACATGCAGTTGCTTGCGTATTCATGATGATTGCCCTGTGCTTGAGGCCACATGGACTCCTCATGACTAGCAAGTCAATGCAACAATGGCTGAAAGTCTATCAGTAAGGAACTGATGCTATGCTAGGAAACTTGCCTTTCCTTGATGTTCTTCGGAGAATATATTTCCGATTGTCAAACCGCACGTAAGTTTGTAAGCCATATTTTTAAGAGCTACTAGAAACGAAGGATAGGAAGTTTTATTCGCTGACTTCGTTTCAACTACGTCACTGCGCTGAATGATTCTGTCCCTTATTTATATATAACAAGTGTTGACCTGTTAAGTGATGCGCATTGTCGTTTAATCATACTTGAGATATTAGTCCACAAGTTTGAGGTGCGAACCAACATCAAAGCAACAGCCGAATGCGCATCGCCTTAGGCATGCATAATTCACCTTAACTATTCCCTATAAATACTCAAGGTAATAATGTAATCTCATATTTCCCTTATCTTATCTTATACTCTGTCTCCTCTTTTAACCATATTTCCTTACTTCAAAAAATACTATATAGAAGTACTGCACCATTTATCATTTAACTCAGACAATGTCGCACCGTGCGAATACTGCAAACGAATCCGTTACAAACCTCGTGCTTGAACCCCAGATAGCAGAGCTCTATGCCGAAAGCACCGAAGAACGTTTCTATGAAGAGCAAGCAGGTATACAATCTGAGGGCTTATTATTTAGATTTTATAACTAGAAAGTTATATTGAACAAAGTTATTGTTTTTTTATATAACTACAAAGCCTCCATAGATTGCATTCGTTATGCCAGGATGGAAGAAACAGCTGGGGTAGTTGAGGTCGCTGAACATTAATCTGAAGTTCGTTTTTGACGTATCGATTGCCGTCAATCGATATTGACCAAATCATCGATTTTTTATAGAAGCCGTTCAAGCTGTGCAAAACTTCAGTCCTGGGGGTTATCGAGGTCGCTGAATATGAATCTAAAGTTCGTTTTTGAAGTTTCAATCGTCATCAATCGATATTGATTAAATTGTCGGATTTTTGTGGATGTCGTTCATTTTTTTCTTTCTAACTTGCCCCATTCGACGTAGTTAAGGTGTTCTTCCTGCAGAAGCCACGACATACGTATATGGCAGCTACAATTAATAAAAAATTATTACTACGGCGAAGCCTTAAGAAACTGGTTTAAAAGATAAAGGGGTTTGGAAAACTGTGTTTGTTTTAGAAGCATATATTTCTATTATCGACGATTTACTTTCAGAACGTCACTACTTCGGAATTCCTGAATCAAGCAGGACAGGGCAGCACCATGTCCTAATCTATAGGATACCCGGTGAAGAGCTCTGCTATAATTTCACCTATCAGAGGACAAACGCACACAACGAAGTGTACCGTTGCCTCGGTTGCTTTACTGCTGAGAATGTTTATACGAAGATCAAGGTTGGGTACCTCTTAGCAATATTTGGCTGTGTGAGCTACACTTCAAAAAAGAAGTTTCAGGTAAAAAGAGGTTGAGTTCGAAACTGACCCAGTAATGCTGCCTCATGTATGCATTCCAGTTGTATGGGTGAAAGAGAAGACGAGGAGGGTGTACTACAAAGTGAGAGCCGATTTTCCCCCAGAACAGCTGGAAGAGTGTTCATTTTTATGTAATTTACAGAATCTTCAAAAGCGGAGAAACGATGCCACGCATGCGAATTCGACACCAATGGGAGAGTACAGGAAACTATTGAATGATATTAATGACAGCTACGATTTAAGTGCGTATCTTCATAAAGCGATCACTATTAAATATGTAACTGCCAATCAAATAACAAAAACCTTTATTTTGCAGCGGGGGAAGAGAAGGAGGAGATTTTGGTATTCCTCCACAATTATGGCAAACTAAGGAGAACCATAAAAAGGTGAAATTTACATAGTAGCACATTTAAGCTATGCTTTATCCATTAATGTGTATCGTTCTATGAATATCGCATGCCACGGCGGAGAAGCTGTATCGATGCTGCATGTTCCGGACGCGCTGGCATTCCACGCCAATAATGCACAATTTCTACAAGTGCATAGTCCGGAACTATACAGTAGAAACAATTGAGGTGGGAGTCTTTACAGTTGTCCAACTTTGAATCAATCAGAAAAGACTTTTCAGCTAGCCTGCAGGAACGGCTTAGGGGCCTTGGTAGCCAAGGGGATATTTTCTATGTATCCCGACGTTAAGGAAAAGAATGGACAACTATATACTATACACGGAGTATGTAGTGACAAGGTAAGCTGATATAATTACTGTTTACTTTGTTTGCCTTATGTTAGATTTTTATTTTAAAACCCACGTGCCGCTCCTGCACGCCATCACGGACAGGAAGACTTAGGCCACATATAGAGCCATCTTCAGTGAATTGGAAGGTACTTTAATATTAATATTTATTATTAATATTTCGAAAAGATAGTTGTGCTTCTCATTCTGCAATTTAAGGAGTACTGGCGCGAATGCCTGGAGGATACAACCGCGAACTAAGGATCATACTGGACTTCGAGAGGGCGGCTATCAAGGCCGCTAAATTAACCTTTCCAACGGCTTCAATCGAAGGGTGCGCTTTCCACCTTGCGCGTGCTTGGAACAGGAAAAGGGACCAGTTCGGTTTGCGTAAGTTTATAAGGAGTAGTGAGCGATGCGAGAGGATTAAGAGATGGTGGGAGACATTAAAAGGGACTATCTTTCTACCCCCGATCTCTATCCGAGGGTCACGGCTCTTACCGGAGTTCCTGTTCCAAGCGACCATCCCGCTTACCACGTGTGCCGTTCTATTCTTAATTATTTACAGGAAACGTGGTTGGAGGGCCCCTTCAAAGGGATATGGAATAAGTGGAATAAAAAAACTCTGAGGACGAGTAATATTGCTGAGACCTTCCACAGGTGAGCTATTATTAAAATGCATAGATAGTTCTATATGATATATAGATAATTTACCCTTTTTCTTCAGTAATCTCCTTTCGGAAGTCAGAAAGAAGAGGCCCCCTACGGAGAAGTTGTTAAAAGTCCCTAAAAGGATGAATGCCCAGTCAAAAGCGAAGCTTCTGCACCATGGAAGGGTGAGTTATCAGCTTTGCAACTTTATTGGATAGCAATAATTCTAGGTAGTTTAGAACCCGGACGCTATAGAAGACTTAAGGAAGAAGGATTTGAAACGCCGCCGTAGGGTAAACGCTGAGATGAGACACTTCGAGATGCGACGCGCGAGAGGGCTACTGTGGACAAGGGTCATCACCACTTACTGCCGAAAGATGTCTAGATTCGTCACAGAAAAATCGAACTTGTAGGTATTTTTCTCCCCTCCTCCCTTTTCCGGTTTAAAAAAGTGTGCTGTTTACCTCCATGTGATCACATGATTTCAACATTTTTGGTGTACATGCTGATTCGTGTTGTAAATAAATTGACTTTATATTGCGCTTGTACAACTTTCTCGTTCACGCATCACGTCGGTCAAAAAGACGTTCCCTTCGGCATTTTCGCCATCGGCTACCTCCCGGGCCATAAAGGGAGCGGCTAGGTTAATTGGCAATTGCTAGCAAGGACAGAACACCAAAGACGGCATCGATCGAATACGAGGGACCAGTGTGACGGACTTGGAAATTAAGTCAAAAGATCTTGGAAATTAAAGTATGTGAGGAAGGCCTAGACTAACGAAGTATATCGAAGAAAGCGAGGCGAAAATGACTGTAATTCCCTGTCAAGAAGCATAAAAGAGGTTGAAAATAATCCTAAACAACATAAACGTGGAGGGAGTACATCGATATGGATGGGAAAGTAGGGCAGAAGGACCGCAAGGAGATGGACTGAAACCAACCCAGGAACGTGTTGGTTGTTTCAATCCATTGTAGAAGCCTGTTCTTCTCCCTTTGCCCTTCACCTCTGGTCTGCCCTGCCATGAGGAAATCATCGCGGCCACGGCCTGCGAGATCGCGCTGGCGGCGGCCCACGCGGCGAGTCAGCGGCCTCAGCCGCGGACTCGCCGCGATGCGGCATCGGTCGCCGCAATTAGCCATGGCGTTCGTAAGTTCAGGCCCTCACCCAGTCCAATCGCCTTGCCATGCGACCCCTCGCGCCTTCTGAGGACACCGTACATCGCCTAAACAGAGTCTTCGCACTTCAGGAGCCGCGGCGCGATATTGATCAATACAAATGGCAGCGATGTAGAATGCGTGGCGTACCTCAAACAAGGTCTGGTTAACGACGACCTCTTCCCTTCATTTGTCATGCTTAGCTTTCTATTTCTTAGTTATTATCTCGCATTAGCCAGAGAAAGCGCGTTCCAGAGAAACTACTCGGACTTGATTTCGTTTCACCACGCCTTCAAAACTTACGAATTCGGTTTTCACCCATCCTTTCGTATATTATTTTTCATGTGTAGTACAGTCCAAACCTCTATTTCTCACTGACTGTTATTAAACTATTTACTATTCTTAAAGCAGTGGTCATCGAAAAGCATGTGATAACAAAAAGAAACTCAATACCCCTGTTTGAAGGGCGAGGGAACTGCACTCGAAGGGAACTCATCTGGACGCCTCTGAATTTCACTGCCGAAGATCGAATTACTACTCGACAACTGTGACGGATATCCAGCAAGTTGTTCACCTGACCACTACTATACTTCCTCCTAGCAGAGTACATAGGATTGCTAAACACATTGCTAAATTCTTTTCTCTGCGCTTCTCACTTGCTTATTCTTCTCCTTAAGAAAACTTTCGTGAATTTCTTCGTTAGACTCCTTTGCCATGACAGTGGCTTCTAAAATTATCGAAAAAAAACACTGCAAAAAATCTAAGCGCGATTCCGAGGCTGACGCGACGGATCTGATTGGAAGTCAATTGCCCTCATCAGGGGCAAGGTGTTGCAACCACGACACGTCACCCTATAGTTGCATCCTGCAGTCGTAGGAGGAAGTAGCCCTGGGTTGCTTCGTCGGACTGCTTTAGCGCTTTTGCAGAATCAACCAGGAGAACACATGGTCCACCTGGCCTAACAGACTTCCTGAAGCGCTGGGGTTTTAGCTATTTATTTAGTTACTACGCCGCTTGATGACCTGCACCGATAGACAGTCAACTACAGGGGAAATTCTCTACGATACTGAATACAAAAACCCAATAATGGTGAATAAAAACAGGGACAACCTAATATTGCATAGACCGAACTCACTCTCAGAGACCATTCAACTCTCAATTCAGTCCTCGTATTCCTACTGAACAACCCAACTGCAATCTAGAACCCATATGCTCTATGAATGGTAAAGAACGAGCCTTTTGTATAATCGGCTAATAGGTCTAAAGCACGTCGTCGAAGAAGGCGCTGGCACTCGTGTGCATTTCGGACTGGTTCGGGTTTCGCCCAGGTTAATCAAGCCTTCCCTACCTCACACTGAGTCTTCCATTGGCTAGCCTTCCACTGATTTGGTGAACTGCTACTGGAATTATTAGGTGCGAGAGAATACACCGAGTTGTCCTTTGTCTGCCTTTATAAAGACCAGATTCACATTCAAACTCCCTCACGTTGTTCCGAATGCGTTGCGCGTTACCAGCAAGGACTGATAGATGAGCAGCCTTTACTTTATCATCTCCAATATTCATGCTCTCAAGGGGTTTACATAGACCGACTACTGCGGAATGATGCACACGTTTACGTGTGGAGAAGCGAGGCGAGCGTGCGCTGGATGTATGTTTTCCTAATGCAGTCGAGTGCCAAAATGAGCCAGTATACTTTTCTGCCTACCAGTTCGTTCCACTTACGAGATGAATGACCATTGCTGTCTTCTGTTTAAATTTTAGTGTCATGAAATAATCCGATTATGACTCTACTGTCTCCATTGCTTTTATCTATTTTTTTTTGATTCCATGTTTTGTACTTTTGTCGGGTTTCTTATGAACTATATCAGGATTATATCAGGTGTCCCAAAAGTTCTCAGCGTTTTGTGTTACTATTTTCATTCGTCTATTATTAAGTAAAAATTCACCTTGCATTGCGCACTCATGCTACCTTAGTGGCCACTGAGTGGTGGTCGGCGGCTGGTGTGATCCGTTACAACTTTTCGTCACCAGGCCAAACGATCAGAGCAGAGTCCTAATGTAATGAAATCGATGAAATGCACCGAAAATTGCGTCAACTTCGGACATCATGGGTCGACAGAAGAGGCCCGATTCTTTTGCACGATAACGCCTACTCACACGTTTCACAAATCTCTATTCGAAAATTGAACGAATTAAGCGCTGAAGTTCTGACTCACCCGCCATGTTCTCCAGACCTCTCACCAATCGACTACCACCTTTCCAAAACTTTCAGAACTTTCTCGCTTGTAAAACCTTCACCAATCAAACACCAAGCCAAAACAGCTTCCGTGGATTCTGTCGAATCTCGACCACCCCATTTTTTCGCTGACGGTATAGGTCGACCGTAGTCTCATTTACAAAAGTGTGCGCTGAGCGGCGCTTATTTCGAATAAATCCGATAAGATTGGAGAAGGTTATGGTAGTTCAAAGTGAAGCACTCAAAACGTTAAAAACATTCAACCTAATAAAATAAAAATGAATTACAAAATAATTTTGTTTATTTTGCTTAATTGGTCAACTGGGCGAATGGAGGAGCACTTTCTTCTATAACTTTGACAATATCGGTAAAACTGGAAAATCTCATCCGGGAGAAGGCATTCTGTTTCTACTCTTTTCGCTTTTCTAGCGGTGCCCACCACGACAGGAATATATCCTACGAGTTTTTTTGTCACAGCTTCTCAGCAATATCTCATGAGTTGTAAGCTATAATTCCATTCTTCGTCTCTTCCGTTGTCTGTTCTCGTTTCTGTTTTTGCCTTCGTATTTTTGCCGCTGCATCGTGGGCTGCAAAAATTCCGTCTATCACCAATCCGTTGCGTGATCTAGTTGGAAACAATTGGATGGGCCCCCCGGATTCATCAACAATTGAGCCCGCGGGTATGAGTAGTAAAAGAGTTAGCCCTAAGATAAAGGGTAGAGATCAGTGCTTCATACGGGGATATTTCCACCCCTTACACCCGCATACCCGCAGGTTTAACCCGTAGGTTGCTAAATCGGTTTCTAGAAGCTCAACTGTTCGAACTGAGGGAATGCTCATCTGGTTTTTGCCGGCGGCGTTCATCCTCACTGGTATCATCACAGAGTGCTTCTTCCTCATCTGCTCCAATCTAATCGTCTCTCACCATGTTACATATCTTTATTCCTAGTATATTGGATGGAGTTTACTCGTAACAATACTCAGTATTGCCCAAGATTTTCTGTGTAATTTGAGGAGCTATTCCTTTGGCAGACAGTATAAACCCAAACGTATCTTCAAAGGTTGAAGCTGTGTTTTTGTTATTAATTGGTCTTTGTGTTGAACAAACAGAAACGCTCAAATAGTAACCCGTAAATATAAAAACAGGAATTAACAAGAAACTGCTAAAATCATGAATCTAATATTACTATAGTCAACAACTTCAAAACGTTGGTTTCGCCACAACCTTCGAACCCTGTTTTGTTATATTTTTCTTGCTTTTTGGCTAATTTAAAGAGAATAGTCAGTGAGAAGTTTGGACTGTACTATACATGAAAAATAGTATACGAAAGGATGGGGAAAAACCGAAGTCGTAAGTTTTGAAGGCGTGGTGAAACGAAATCAAGTCCGAGTAGTTTCTCTGGAATGCGCTTTCTCCGGAAAGGAAGGGAAGGAATTTAGCAATGTATTTAGCAATCTTATGTACTCTGCTAGGAGAAAGTATAGTAGTGGTCAGGTGAACAACTTGCTGGATATCCGTCACAGTTGTCGAGTAGTAATTCGATCTTCGGCAGTGAAATTCAGAGGAGTCCGGATGAGTTCCCTTCGAGGGCAGTTCACTCGCCCTTCAAACAGGGGTATTGAGTTTCTTTTTGTTATCACATGCTTTTCGATGACCACTGCTTTAAGAATAGTAAATAGTTTAACAACAGTCAGTGAGAAATAGAGGTTTGGACTGTACTACACATGAAAAATAATATACGAAAGGAAGGGGGAAAACCGAATTCGTAAGTTTTGAAGGCGTGGTGAAACGAAATCAAGTCCGAGTAGTTTCTCTGGAATGCGCTTTCTCCGGCTAATGCGAGATAATAACTAAGAAATAGAAAGCTAAGCATGACAAATGAAGGGAAGAGGTCGTCGTTAACCAGACCTTGTTTGAGGTACGCCACGCATTCTACATCGCTGCCATTTGTATTGATCAATATCGCGCCGCGGCTCCTGAAGTGCGAAGACTCTGTTTAGGCGATGTACGGTGTCCTCAGAAGGCGCGAGGGGTCACAGGGCCAGGCGAGTGGACTGACTCCCCACAACTAATTGGCGTCCAGATCCGTACGCTACATCCTTTAAGCAGCGATAGCAGCGGTTTATATAAACGAAAAATTGAAAGCAAACTATCATTCGGCTCAGATTTCATTGGCAGATGTACTAATAAGTTATTTTTCCACTTGGAAGAATTTTTTAAGTGAGACTAAGTTTGTACTGACAGCAAGTTTGAAGCCTAATTGAGCAGCAGGAATCTCTCCTAAGGTAGCCGAAATCTCAAATGTTGAAGGTTGCAGGGGCTCCAATTCTCCAACCTTCATTCTGCAAAGAAATCATTCTATGATCAATTCACTCTTGGGAAAATGCACAAATGGCTGCCAAAAAGTGTCATGTGGGCTACTTTGGCAGCGTGTAGGTTCTGAAGTTTTCGATCCTAAAGGTTTTCCTTCCGCCATTTGGTTCCAGCCAGAACAATTTAGCGAATAATCAAGAATAAGCGTCCACAAGCTTGCTATTACAAAGTTAGAGTTCTTCAAAGTCGAGACATTCCCTGAAATTGAAGACACCAAAATCAACGAGCCTTCAAGAAATTACATCACTGTGATCGTCAGGAACTGGATAGTACAAAAACTCATCAAGTGTAGCCTATCCAGTAAGCCTGATATTCAATCAAATCTTCTTGTTTCCTGACCAGTTAGGCGCATATATCCTTTGGGGTAATTATCTCACGCGAGGGAGGGAGCCCGCCGCGTCTGGTAGAATGTAGGTCACCGAACTGAATTTTTTCATATTGGCAGGGCGCTTAGCAGCTCATCGGGAAGAGGGCTCGGTGCTGATCACGAATATGTGTCTCAATTTACAATTTTCTCAATTTGAGGAGCGCTACAGAAAAGCGGCGGAAAAGGCGGTTTTTTTTCGCTTCTTCCGCCCAAAGACCAAAAGTTAAGGCCGGTATTGTACTCTAGTAGTAATTAACAGGGTTGCATTTTGAGTTGACTCAAAATAATCTCTGCATATTTGCTTACCAGGGAAGGATCTCAGGCGTATGTCTGAATGAGGGGAAATGGATAGTAATGCGAGAATCTCCACCCTTCGAATAGTAGAAAAACATGTTTCGTTTTTGCTGAGTTCTTGAATCAAAAGGGCTACGGGTCCTCGAAGAGGGGGGGGGGGGCACCTTCAGCACGTGCCCACGTGCATGCGTGTTCGCGCGCTGTTGTGTGGGACGCGGCGGAAGGCTCCGCAGCGTCCCACACAACAGCAAAAACGGTGACCATGACCTCACCATTAATCACCATTACCTACTGCAGTTTAACATACTCCGGGGTAGTACGGAAAACGGATGTCAGATTCGTGATCCCAATCCCAAATAACCTTCCTGGGAAAAGTTTGTGCGTAATCGGTGATTATGACTTTGACTGCCATAGTCACTCTATCTACCGTAACATACCGTAATCTCCCGAAATTTGAAAAACGGATGTCAGATTCGTGATTACCACCCCAAATAACCTCCCTGGGCAAGATTTGGGCGAAGTCGGTGATTATGACATCTAGTCACCCGTACCTGCTGTAACCCGTACCTGTTGTATTTAACGTTCGCTGAAAAATACAAAAGATTGTATAATTCAGAAATTGAGAAATGTGAGTGAAGGGCAGCTCACAGAAACCTTTATTTGACAATTTAGAGTGGAATAAATGTGCAGGAGATGTGTAGGAAGTAAGCTGGTTTGGACTGCCATAAGGCAAACTTTCACGACACTACGTTCACGACTCCAGAGGTCTAGGAGAGGTCGAATTTTTTTCAGCCCAAACCTCGCCCAGGGGGTTATTAGAGGTGCTGACTACGAATCTGACATCCGTTTTTCAAATTTCGGCAAATTATGGTAGGTTATGGTGGGTGCGGGTGCACCCCCACTTTCGAGGGCCCGTAGCTCTTTGTGTTCAAGGACTCAGCAAAAACGAAATATGTTTTTCTACCACATTAAGGGTGGAGATTTTCGCAGTACTATCCATTTCCTCCATTCAGACCTACGCCTGAGACCTTCCCTGGTTAGGTACTGGGAGATGCTCGGCAACGACAACTCCTCGCGATCGCAAGCGTTTGAAGAGCGCAAGGAGTACCGATCCATTTGGGATCCATATTTCCGGAAAGTTCTATCAAAAGCAATGTTGGTACTTTAATTGACATAGAATTACTTAACCAAGATATTATAAAATATTCTATTTGGCTTTTTGTTGGGCCGACGTGCGCCAATATGTCTCACGAGATGGCCGGTTGGATCCGCCTCCTGTAAGTAATACTCACACTCAAGCAATGTCTACACAACACATACCATTTCAGTAAAAAATTAAATTTTAGAAGTCATGCAACACCTCTACTAGCGCTACTAGCTACTGCGCCCGAGTCGGACGACTTCAACATTTTCGACGCTGCTGTTCGATGAAGCTATTGAAAAAAGTCCGTGTTTCCGTTCGACGAACTTGTGATCCAAAACTTTAGAAGTCTTGTCCGTCTGTTTGCTATTGCTGTTAGAAGAACATCGCTTGTTAAGTTTTAGTGTTACTCAAACGCGAAGAATATCCTCAGTAGTAATTAAAGGTTATTAGTCTTGTATTTGGTAAATTTCTCCTGTTTTATATGCATTACCTGAAATGAATTTGTGATAGTACATTGCCTTCACCACAGAAGCATTTCAAAATAGGTACGTAGGTAGGAAGGTAAAAAGGTCCTAGAAAAATTAGAAAAAAATAAAACAACAATATAAATAAAAATTATACCCGAGTTAGGTTAGGTTAGGTTTGGTAGCTAGGCAGGCAGAGGTAGGGGTAAGGTTAGGAGAACAGTAATGCAGTATAAATCTAAATGAAAAATAAAAAATATTATAAATAAACAAAAACATATACAAAATATAAATATAAAGGAAAAATACCTAGCATTCTAGGGCACTTTGGGGGCATTTAGAAGCCCCATAGAGCGTTTTGGAGACATTCTGAGGAGTTGGAGCACTTCATGGGCAGTATGGGCAGTTGAAGCATTACACGGGTTAGTACGACGACTAGGAGGGTAATAGGAGGGAGTATGGACAGTTTCACCACAGCTCGAGGCAGTACGTGCTAGACCGGTTCACGTGCCGTCCATGTGCGCGACCTATTTGGCGGCAGCACGTGCTCGAACACAAACCGATCCTACCAGCAGCAGCTCCCCGACGTATTCTGCACGAGCGGACCAGCACATACCACCGAACCGATAAAAAAACAGATCGCCGATCGCAACTGCGACACATGTTCCCTAGCTGAGACGGTTCTCACACACGTCATGTGCTCGAGTATATGCTGCTTAGGTTACCTTCCCCGACACGCACCTTTTGGAAGAGTACCGCAGTGACCTCGCCGCTAGTCAGACGTAGGTGCCGCGTGAATCCTGCCGCCGTGCCTGAGTAGATATAGATTCTCTCTGATTGCTGTTCTCGACTTCGTCAATTCCCTCCCATTCCCCACCTCAGATTCTTTTCCACACCCGCCCCTCCTCTCCCAGGCAAAAAAATCACCAGAAATAGGACTACAGAAAAATACAGAAGAATAAACGACCGGGACGCGCCATATGCAGAAATAAAAATAGGCCGTGGGGCGATACGTGGGGGGTTTGGGTTCCTATAGGTATCGCCACAGTGAACCTGTCGACGCGCACGCATGCGTTACGGTACCGCGGGAATTCAAACGAAGATTAGCCGTAAGAGGATACCGGAGGTCGTTGGAGGCTTCGCGTGCTTTTATATCTAAATTTCTTCATTATTTTGAAAAGGATACCGCAATAGTCACAGGGGGGCTTTAGGTAAGCAGGTTATGTTGCAAGTGTTCAATTCCAATAAGTGCTTGGACGTGAGTATGGAGTGCTCCCCCCTTGGGATTGCACCGAAAATAATTAGGACGTGAAGTGCATTGTCCGTATCCACGGATAATGAGTCCGTATTCCAAGACGTTTTCCGTTTTATCTGCTAGAAGATTATTTGTATTTGTATTATTTGTGGATCATCTTCCAGCAGATAAAAGAGAAATGGGGCTCTCCATTACTAGATTTGCACCGAAAAAGGTCCTTTTTAGGTTCCCCTCTTGACTGGAAATCGGAAATCTGAGTTTATCGGGGCAACCCCAGGAGCCGGATTCATCAACGACTTACAGAGATTTAATGGAAATTACAGCTGAAATTCCTGAAGCAACGCAAACTAACGCGGCTTATTAGCAGGTGATTTGGTGAAATGTTGGCGTTATAAGGAATTTCGACTGTAATTCCTCCGTTAAATCTCTGTAAGTCGTGGATGAATCTGACCATAGGTTGGTATAGACTACCTATCATCCGTTCTATATGTTGTTTCCTTATGTCCGGAAATCGTTTAAGAGCGACCACCACCAACTAGGATTGCGCCCTTTATTCTTAGTGAAAAGCATTATTCATATTTTCTTCATATCGGAAGATACGCGCTGTCCCACGCGGCAGTCACGTGAGAATCATGCGTGTCGTGAAAGGGTTAAAACTAAAAATTCCACTAACTTGGCACGAAGTACCCACCGTTGTGATAAGAGGAGACTTCGGTTGGAGGGGGTTCACATAATAAGATATCGTTGTTTTAAACATTTCATCAAAATATTTGGCTATTTCTCGAGAACGTTATCCTCTCCATACCTGACATCATATCTGTAGTCTTGTTTTGTCCTTATGTTTTCCTTAAATAGACTTGGCGCGGACGGAGGAGGTGCCGACTGTCGCGTGCACCCGATAGCAGGTTCTTGGTTCGGATTTCCGGCGCAAGCCAACCAATCCTTCAATTCCTGTCGGTCGGTAAATTGGTACCAGACTTGTCTGGAAGGGATAAAGCGCTGACTTGAATCTGGCGCCAGGACGCCAACCAACGCGTTGGTCGGACTTCTTCGTGAAAGCCTTGAACGAACGATATGGCGCTATTTGTGTCCCTCGAGCGGGGAGGATTCATTGGAGCACTCCGGCACGCGACAGTCACGAATGGAGAAACTGTTGGCGCCCGCTCAAGCAACCCCATGAGCGGGACGACAGCTGATACGTGTGACAGGTGAAACGTTACTCCTCTGGTGATCACAATAAATAAGAGTGTTCTTGAACGTTCGATTATTCGAATATTCGACTAATAGAAATTTGAAAATCAAATGATATTCGAGCAATCGAAATTCGAATTCTTGAAAATCAAATGATATTCGATCATCCGAAATTCGGCTATTTTTCCAAGGACAAAGGTATACTGGGCACGCTCAGTATCGTTGACGCGGCTTTAATGATGAAAAATATGGCAGACACGCAGAGTGCGTGTATCTGCGTTGGAGGTGGCGGCGCGCCTATGGTACACTTAGCTTTAAATTTGGCACCCAGCGTCAGTGTGCGTCAACACTGGCTTCAGCAGCTTCACAGAATGAGCTCGGTCATTCCGTGAAGCTGCGTTCCGCCTCGTTTTTGACGCGCAAAAACCGATGCCGAGTGTGCCTAGCCCTTTAACCATATGGCAGAGACGAAGGGAATGCCGCCAAAGCGACAGCGGTAATGATGATTCAAGAAGTTATTGCTTCTGCAGCCGCTCGGCCACCGACAAGTTCTGTTCTAGGCCCTGATCGCTGATCGTGGCGAGCAGGGAATGAAACTGGCAATGATAATAGTAATGATAATGAAACTGCGTTGGCGATGGAATGGGGCGAGGAGGAGTGCCGCGCCAGGATGAGTCTCCCTTTCACTACTACGAGGCAACTTTGCCTCCTACTAGGCAGTTTTTCTGCCTCCCTCGTGCCGCGTTGCCGCAGAAGTGTGCGGAAGCCTAAAGGCCCCCAACACTTCTGCGGCAACGCTGCCACCGGCGGCCTCCCTGCCCTATCCTTACCCATAGCGGCGAGCGGCATTACCGCAGAGGCGTGTGAGGCCTTAAGGCCTAGTTCAAAGCGTACGCGTTGTGTCGCGAAGCCCACCGTTGATGCGACGCGATCATCGCGTCGCGCTCTTCTGCGAGAGTGTTGGTGCTATAAACATCATGCACTTGAAACGATAGCTTAGTAGCTAATCACCGAACGATGAGCAAATCGCTCAGCAGTGAACAGCTGTATCATCGGCGATGCTGATAATTGCATGCGATGAGGTGTTCGCTGCAGAATACTATAAACGGGGGACGAGCGTTCTACCTCCTGGTCCGCCCACCCCAACCCCTGGGCTTGCTCGAGAGTTCAGTGGCTGCCCTACGAGATAGTGGAAACATAGGGGCTGCGTTACGAGGTAGTGGAGACACAGACATCTGCGACGCCTCTGTTTAACACACTGACGACAATATGAGCCATCGGTGGCTCATAACCCTTCGCGCTGTTTTTTGTACTGTTGCAGTTGGTTTTTTATAGATGTTTTTCCTGTTCCCCAATCAACTGTGACAGGAGAATGTGCAACAGGAATAGGCAAGAAAAATGCCGTTGCTTTTATTAGATATATCGAATCAAAAAATTTTACAGGAAGGAGACCAATTCTACAATCAAATCGATTCAATTTTGTCTTTTTTGCAGAAACTTCACCCAAGCAGGTTAATTGGGGTGCTGATTACGAATCTAGTTTTTTAGTAGTTAGTTGTTTTAATCATTTCATCAAAATGTTTTGCTATTTCTCGAAAGCGTTATCCTGATCATCATATCTGTAGTCTTGTTTTGTCCTTATGTTTTTCTTAAATAGACTGAGTTGGCGCGGACGGAGGAGGTGCCGACGGTCGCGTGCACACGATACCAGATTCTTGGTTCTCATTTCCCGCCCAGGCCAACCAAGCCTTCCATCCCTGTGGGTCGATGAATTGGTACCAGACGTGTCTGGGAAGGATAAAGCGCTGACTTTATCGTCAGCTGGCTACAACAAGTCATTGTATGGCCAAATACGCATTCATGTTGCATCCACGACATCCCGTAGAAGTGCGCTGACGCATCCCAGAAAGGATTGATTCGAATGATAGCTACATGAAACCAACTTCCAGAGCCGTTACTTATGTCACCGTTTCCAGCTAGCTTCAGGCGACAACTTGAAGGCTTTTTAAACAGGGGAGGGGTGTTTTTGATTCTAACATCTTTTGGCTCACGTTAACAACTACGCTATAATTTCAGGCTACTTTCCTTTTCGGTTGTCTACCAGCGGTGTCGGAATAATCGTCTCCGAACGATTTCGTGACTCGATCGTAAGGGTCAAGCGCTTTGACGATCGATTGATGAAGATCGTTGTCGCCGCTAGGAGCGACTCTATCACCTCTTCTCTGCGTGTGCTCCGCAGAGTGGCTGCTCCGATCAAGCCAAGGAAGAGTTTTGGAGTTTACTTGATGAGAAGACAGCAGAGGTACCATCGAAGGATGTCATCATAGTCGCTGGTGACCTTAATGGGCACGTAGGTGCTGCGAAGGACGGGTACAGCTGTCATGGTGGTTTCGGATACGGGCCTCTTAACGCCGATGGTGAGCGTATTCTTGAGTATGCGGAATCGCATAGTCTCACCAATGTGAACATCGTCTTCCGAAAACGCGACACCCACCTCATCTCATACTATAGTGGGAGCTCCAAGTCTCAGATAGACTTTGTGCTTGTGAGGGATCGCGACCGAAATATTGTCACAGACGCAAAGGTCGTGCCGTATGAGACGGTCGCCCCACAAGATCGACCGCTAATCTGCACTTTGAAGATCGTCCCTCCGAGGCAGAAGTAGGTCGAGCGATGTGGTGCACCAAGAATCGAGTGTGGCTAATGAGAGAGAAGGAAGCAGCATTAATTTCTCGCGTTCGATTACCGAAACTTACAACTATCGATGAAACTTGGAAGAAAGCAACCGACGCGATACGCTAAGCTGCAAGGTTGGAACTCGGCACTGCGAAGCTTGGACAACGCAAGGTCGATAAGCAGACATGCCTGTGGACGGACGACGTAAAAGCGAAGGTTCGAGAGAAAAAGTCGCTGTATCATATGTTTCTCGGCGACAGAACAGTCGACAACTGCCAGGAGTATCAGAGGGCGAAGAAGGCTGCAAAGAAAGCTGTGGCTGTTGCGAGAGCCACTCATTATGGTGAGGTCTACCGAAAGCTCAAGTCGCGCGATGGTGAGCGGTATTTGTACCGACTTGCTAAGACCCGCCATCGCCAAACCGAGGATATTGGAAAGTTTTTTGGCATCAATGATGAGAGCGGCCATCTTCTGACATACCGCAAAAAGGCGCTGAAGCGATGGCGTGATTACTTTGAGGAAATTTCCACTATGGAATTTCCTCATCCAGCCATCCCTTCTGTGGAATCTGTTCACGGTCCCGTTCACAAGATCACCGTGAAGGAAACAGAAGCGGCTCTGAAGAAGATGAAGCCCGGCAAGGCGACAGGGCGGGATGATCTGGCAGTCGATGTCAGGGAGTCGAAGCCCTGGTATCCTGCTGAGTGGTTGGTTGAATTCTTCAACCAGGTAGTGATGGAGAAAAAAGTACCGGACTCTTGGCACAACAGTACGACGATTCCGGTTTGGAAGAAAATGAGCAGTCCTCCAGACTGCTCCAACTACCGTCCGATTCGCTTGCTTTCGCACAGCATGAAAATCTTCGAGCGAATCCTCGATAGTCGAATTCGTGAAATCGTCCAGCTTTCCAGCAATCAGTGCGGCTTCGTGGCTGGCTGTGGCACTGTTGATGCCATTTACGCCGCCCGCCTCCTGGTGGAGAAGCATCGCGAGAAACAGAAGCCGGTGCATATAGTCATTCTCGACTTGGAGAAGGCCTTCGACCGCGTACCACGTGAGCTTATTTGGTACGCCCTGCGACAACACAACGTACCTGAGGAACTTATAAAGTGGGTGTGGATGCTCTACCCTTGCCCAAAGAATAGAGTGCAAGCTGCAGCTGGAACATCAATGGAGTTTCCCATCTTTGTTGGGGTGCACCAGGGTTCTGCTCTTTCTCCACTCCTCTTCGTTGTCGTCATGGATGCCATCTCACGAGATCTTCAGAAGCCCGTCCCATGGACGCTGCTTTATGCTGATGACGTGATGCTCGCTTGCGAAAATAAAGATGATCTCGAGCGGGAGGTGCAAGCTTGGTGCGACCGTCTGGCGAGGTTCGGACTCAAATTGAATGTTTAAAAAACCGAGTACCTAACGACTGACGTGAGCGAGTCCGGCTCCATTGAGATTAACGGTGCTGAACTCGCACACACTTCGGTGTTCAAATACCTGGGATCAGCAATAGCGTCTGATGGCGGTCTGATGATTGAAGTGAGTGCAGCTTGGTTCAAGTGGCGCTCGTTGACTGGCGTGCTCTGCGACGAGAAGATACCAGAGCGCTTCAAGTCGAAGATCTACAGAGTAGTCATCCGGCCAGTAGCGATGTACGGCGCTGAGTGTTGGCCGGGGGGGGGGGGGGGGGCTGTCACTAAGGAAGTTGAAACCGCATCTTGTCAGCTATCGGCGCGACACCGAAAAGTTGAAAGCGTCATGGAGACGAAGATGCTGCACTGGAAGGTTGGAGTACCCGCTTGGACCGCATCAGAAATAATGCTATTCGGCAGAAGTTCGGTATCGCGCCGTTAGCGGACAAGATGCGCGAAGCTCGCCTGCGATGGTACGGCCACGTTCTGCGTGGGAAGGAAGACAGCTTCCGCAAGACAGAAACTGCTTCCGCAAGACAGAACTTGTGTAAAATTATTACACTCACTTGGGCAGCTGAACTTTAAAAAAATTCAAGAAAGTTATATCAAATTTTTCTTGGACAAAAAATTATTCTACCCTTCTTGAACTGTTCGTATTTTAACCAGTAGGAAACTCGTTTCAATTTGGAAGGTGTTTAATTGCAATTTAATTCGAAAAGTGTCCAACTCGACGTGAAAATGATAAATGCATATTTTACGTTGAGGCTAGGCACACAATTTTGAGAACTATAGAATTTGTGTGATCTACGCAATCCGGAAAACCCAAAAGGTCCTCAAGATTTGGCAGCATGGATCGATATTGGTGAGCTGCATAAAGTCGAACAGGCCCGTAATTACGAGAAAGAGAAGTGAGGGATTCGTTGGTCATGCAGCCGAGTGCAATGTCTCTGTAGGGCATGTCAGGTCAGTGCAATTATGGTTGAAGAAGACATCTACATCGACGCTCGATCTGGTGTGTCAAAATATTGACGTCTGGACTGGTTGAAAATTTTGTGCAAAAAAATACTTAATATGAACGCTGGGCTTCACAGCATTCATTCCGCAAAGACTGAGCATGAAACGCTGTAGTAGCTCAGTCGCACTTTTGAAAGAAGTCTTCACTTTAACCAGCTGAAATTCGGCCATCTGATCACCTGGCTTCTCGATGTTTGATAATTGGAGTCTCTACATTGCGTACGATTAGCCGACATATTTTTGGACTAACTCGTTTGCTTAGGACGTAGATATTCGCAGCCAAAATCGGCGACAGGGAGTGCTCTTTACCAAGATTCACTTGCAGTTTTCACAAATTGCAACCAACACACAAATGCCCAAAGTGAACTCAAAACGTAAATTTTCTATGTCATTTTCCCTCCTTAAAGATGATTAGATTGCAAGCTACAATAACAGGTTTATACTGAGAATGCTTCCGTTGAAATAAACAAAATCGGTTGAAGCAGCTGCAGACTCATGCACATTTTCCTGCCAAATTTGGTACCAAATGAATTGTCGCAGCCAGGAGAAGTTCATAAACAGCAGGAAAATAAAATTTAATTAGGTTTAAGAATTTTAAAATTCAACTGGGCAGCACTATTTGCACCTGGGAACATAATTAAGCGAGACTCGGCGACGGTGTTAGGTCGGGTCACAGCTATTAGGACGCTCCGTAATTGCGGCACTGGTTTTCAGGCTTCCATCCACTTTTTAATGGCGGTTGCATGCCCATTGGTAGGTACGGTGATGCTAGGAGCCCTTGTAAATTTTAGTGAGAAAGCCTTTATTTTGAAAAAAGTTATCAGTCATGCGACGCAAAAAACGCGTTTTTGCGTCGCAAACGTCGTTTGGTTGAATGTTTAGCGGCGGTACTGTAGCTAATATTTTTTAATACAAACAATTTTTCCTTTTGTTTCTTTTCAAATTTAAAGGGTACTTTAAAAATTCTCATTCTCCATTCTGACGTCTTTCGCATGCAAGACGTCTTCTCGGAAAGAATTTTGTGAAAGCCCTATGTTCCCTTTGCGTTTTCAACATACCTTACAAATTACTTTCCTCCATTATAAGAAGCAAGGGCGGGCTACTGTTTGGCAACAGCAAACACTAGTCTAATCACTTGACATCTTTTCTTTTAAAATCCATAGCCAATCGTAGATCTCTTATTTTCTGTCTTCTGCAGTTTCGCTGTTACTGGTTGTAATAAAAATGTATATATTATATAAAATGGATTGGGTAACGCGGTCCTCTACCCTTTATCCTTATAGACTGAATTAGCAGTTTAAGCCAAAAGGCCTACTGAAACCAACCCCATTGTGCCATTTACTTCGTGCTAGCAGCCGTGGCGAATGAGAACTATCGTGCTAAATGATCTCTTCAGCCCTACGATTGCTTACGTAGCGTATTACGCTAGCCGCGAAATCACCTGAAGAGACGGCTCACTGGGGCTCCATTCCAAAATAGCTGCGGCAGGTCACCCATGACATCAAAATAGGTCATTTTCAGGTCACTTTCACCAGTGTCCGAGCAGGAGCTTCTCCTTTTGAACGTCGGAACCCTGAAGGCCTTCTTCCACCCTTGTAGCCTCATGCATCGTCCTCTCGCCTCCTCTCAGTGCGACACTGCTCACCTCAAGTTCGTCCTTCTTACCTAGAGTGAAGCTATTTAACCATAAGTTTCTTGTTTCCCTTGGTTCACACAAATATCGCTGCTGTAGAAGGTTTGATCGAATTTGAGAACAAAACACAGCAACCGTCAACGCTTCTGCGACTGTATATATTTCGAGGGCAGCTTCAAAGCCTGCGTTCCACTCTTCCTCCTTGCTTGTGCCAGCTGCGCATCCTAAATTTCTAGATTTTCCGTTACTTTTTATTAACAAACATAGACAAGATGCTGTGAGCAACATCAACTGTGGCTTAAGGATGGTCAAACACCTTGTAGAGGGCTTCACCACCAAACTTTGATAATAACTGCTACTTAGCGGGCGGATGCCCGCTCTGGAGATTGCACATGGTCGTGGAGCACTCACATAAACGCGGTCTCTAATGCTCACGCCCACGTCAGCGGAAGTGAGAGTTTGTTGATGAAAGGTGACAATTTACGATTCACAGCCCAACATGTCGTAAATCGTAGTTACGCGCATTCCCGATGAATAGTCGAAAATTTTCGGTGAGAAAATTGAAATCATTTCACGTGCTCTCCCGGAATTTGTACGGTCGTTTGCAAAGCAAATATTGGAGGTTCAAGGTTCTCCAGAGGCAGAGGGACGTCAGCTGCATGATTTATTTCACCTATGATATTATGCAAAGCAGAAGGACATCCACCTACGTCAGAATTTGTGCAGCGCGCTCTTGCGCAGTGAGACAGCGTGCCAGATTGACAAATGAATTTTAATTGAATGGACTACCACGTGTCGCATGTTGCAGCATATCAAAATGACCTCAATGTAGTGAAGAAATAACACAGTTTCAGAGCTACAGGGAGAGATCAGTAGTAGGACACATGGACGTCGTGAAAACTCTAGAAGACTATCTGAATATGTAACCAGTGAGGAACTTTCGCTAAATCTTATATCATGGTGTACAGCTTCAATAAAGTCAAGATGTTTAGAAATGTGCACATCAAATCTCGATCACAGTCTGCCGGTCGAGTACAGACCCTGCCCTATAGCCACCTACCTCCGCCTAGCGCTTTGTTGTGTGACTGGTAGTTTGCGGTGATTCTCCATTGCATAGCTTTGAAGAGCATATTCATTTTTCATTGGTGTCGACTTCTAAACGTCTGTAATAACTGATGCACCCTTCTAAGGCACTACTCCTCGAAGAGGTGGGCTGCTTATATTATACTACATTATACGGTGATATCCGAATATCAGATAACCGATCAGGGAAAAATCATCTATCTCAATGTCAGAGATTTGAAAAATTTTCCGATTCGGATCACCGATATCGGTAAAGTCGCTGTTGGATCTGTTGCATAGTGCCCACATTCACATTCATTTCCCTTCTTTTTTCTAAAAGCAATTGAGCGGCACCATACCAAAAAGAGTTCCATCTTTCTTAGGGCTATGGGCAACAACAGTAATGCTAATCATCTTCCCTTTACGACTCGTTGCTTTTCACTTTGCAAATTGCAGACAGCTCGCCCGCTCCGAGCCCCTCGAGAGGCCTCGCTTCAGCTGAATTCAATCACTGAGCCTTGTTTTCTCTCGCAGGGTGTCATCTGCAGGCGGCGGTGATGTCGCTCAAGCGACATCCTCCCACCGTTCGCCCTCTTACTTAGGCAAAGCATCTCAAGAGGGGCGCAGTTTCGGTCATCACAGCTAGTCAGGAATTGAACAGAGTGAAATGCATCAGGATAAACGCTCCTTTCCTAGACTGAATATAAGGACAAAAAGAACTTAGTTATGAAAGAACGACTGGGAAAGAAATGCTTAACCTTTGTCGAGGATCTGTTGCACACATGCCAACGCCTCTGTACTATACTTGTGTCCTTCCAAAATTTTTTCGAATAAACGAATAATCGAATATATTCGGTTTCACGAAAAACCGAATATTCGAATAATGAATATATTCGAATTTTGGACCTTGTCGAATATTCGAATAATGAATATTTTCGAATTTTGGGCCTCATCGAATATTCGAATAATGAATATTTTCGAATTTTGGGCCTCATCGAATATTCGAATAATGAATATTTTCGAATTTTGGGCCTCGTCGAATATTCGAATAATGAATATTTTCGAATTTTGGGCCTCATCGAATATTCGAATAATGAATATTTTCGAATTTTGGGCCTCATCGAATATTCGAATAATGAATATTTTCGATTTTTGGGCCTCATCGAATATTCGAATAATGAATATTTTCGAATTTTGGGCCTTGTCGAATATTCGAATAATGAATATTTTCGAATTTTGGGCCTCATCGAATATTCGAATAATGAATATTTTCGAATTTTGGGCCTCATCGAATATTCGAATAATGAATATTTTCGAATTTTGGGCCTCACCGAATATTCGAATAATGAACATTCGAATATTCGAATTTATTCGAATATTCGTTCGAAATTATTCGATTCGGTCTGAAGTATGCGACAGAAGTATTTGAAATGAAAGTCAAATTGAGCCCTAGGCTAAATGCCTTTTCTAAATTCTTCTGTAAGATCGTGTCTTCAATTTTCAAATCCAAACTCTTCCAATCTTAATGAATTTCGACCGTAACGCACAACTGACATAGTGCCACAAAATTTATCAATAGCGAATACTTTGGTTGAAATTGTAAACATTCTACGGCTTCTAGCCACAAAATTTATCAATAAAGAATACTTTGGTTGAAATTGTAGATATTCTACGGCTTCTGATGACCCTCGTAAAGCAAATACAGAAATAAACGTAATCTCAAACACGACATGTTATTTAAAGGCATTATGTTAATATGTATATGATGTTTTATGTTACAAACCCGGACAAGAAAAACCAACAATTGAGTGAGGAAACACCTCGCCGTTAAGCTGAGAAATAAGGTCTCCTACAAGTGAATCACAGAAAAGGACTTTGAGAAGGATGAATGATGCTGTGGCAATTTGGGGTGAGATCGCAGCCAGTCTATACCCTTCCGACTGAGAAAATGAATGTCAAATAGTCTGCCCATGCGACACTTCTCGAACGGTATGACTGGAAGATGGTCTCCCAAACACATATTACTATTAACCAGAAGATCGCTCCTTGGCACTCAGCGTGACATACTTCCGATTGGTATTGGTGGCCGGTGATTGCGGTCGAAGAAAGCCTCAACCAAAGAACCAGGATGTGTTCCTAAGCCACACCAACGGTAGACCAAACAAACCGACGAGGAAGTACTTTCGACAGAGGACGACCTTGGCCGCATCGTTCATGTTTCTCAAGTCCATTGGTCGGCCTTCGCTTGGGTAATTAAACATGTTTCCCATTTCGAATATTTTCATGGCTCCATATGAAATATGTATACCGAACGATAGAGCTCGAACTGCTGAGCTCAAACCTTGGTTTTTCATATACTTGACTTTAGGCGAGTTATATCCAGAATGCGCAAAAACTGACTCCCAGTAGTCTATCTCAGTATCACCTGTATCACCTGTCGTCCCGTTGATCATCGACTTGCTCGAGCGGGCGCCAGCATTCATCTCTCCATTCATCCTTGTCGCGTGCCAGAGTGGTCCAATGGATCCTCCTCGCTCGAGGGACACGAAGAGCGTCATATCGGTCGTTCAGGGCTTTCACGAAGAAGTCCGACCAACGCGTTGGTGGGCGTCCTGGTGTTCTTTTGACATCCCGCGGAATCCAATCTGTGACGGCTCTCTTCCAGCGGGTGTCTGCGAATCGCATTACGTGGCCGGCCCACCTAATTTTCGACGACTTGGCCCATGCGACAGCGTCTCTGATCTTCGAACGTCGGCGAAGCTCGGAACTCCGGAGGCCTTCTCTCACTTGCGTGAGTCGTGTCACTCCGAGCATCGTCCTCTCGATTCCACGCTGCGCGACGCTGATCGCGTGTTCATCCTGCTTTCGTATAACCCAGGTCTCTGAGGCGTATGTTAGGGCAGGAAGAACAGTGGGGTCGAATAGGTGGGCACGGAGTCGGACGTTCTTCGTTTTCTTCACGACTTCTTCGACGCTCTTGAAAGCTCCCCAAGCCGCTCGTTTCCTCCTGCTCAGCTCTGGTGCTAGGTCGTTGGCCATGTTGACTTCGCGACCCAGATACACATAGCTGGAGCGAGATGTTCGTTCCGCTGAGCGAGAATGGGGCACCAGAAACTTGTCCGTTCCTCATGAACTCGTCTTCGTAAGATTAAGCTGCAGTCCAACGTACCCACATACACGATCGAAGTCGGCCAGCATTCGCTCCGCCTGGCTTATGCTTGGTGTTATGAGCACGATGTCGTCAGCGAAACGAATATGGTGCAGCTGCTGGCCGTCGACATTCACTCCCATGTCTTCTCATTCTAGTTCGCGCATGACGTTTTCGAGGGTGGCGCTGAAGAGCTTCGGGGGTATGGTATCCCCTTGCCGAACCCCTCTCCTTACGTCGATGACGACGTCGTTGTAGAATGGAGAGATCTTGGTCGTGAATCCACTGTACAGCTCTCGAAGGACTCTGATGTACTGAGTAGGAACGCCCTGAGTGAGCAGGGCGTCGAGGACCGCTTCAGTCTCGACGGAGTCGAATGCCTTCTTCAGGTCGATGAACGTAAGGCACAGCGGCAGCTTATACTCTCGCGACACTTCGATGAGCTTCGTAATGGTGTGTATGTGGTCGATCGTGCTGAATCATCTCCGAAATCCTGCTTGTTCGCGTGGCTGTCCTTCGTCCAGCGTTCTGCTGATCCTATTCAGGATGACTCGAGTGAACAGCTTGTAGACTACGGACAGCAGACAGATCGGGCGATAGTTGCCAATGTCATGCACGTCTCCCTTCTTGTACAGCAAGACGGTCTTGCTGGTCTTCCACTGAGATGGAACCTTGCACTCCGACAGGTATCATGTGAAGAGCCGCGCCACCGTGTTGATGAGCGCTGGCGGGAGGTTCTTCAGGTGTTCGGGTCTGATCCTGTCAGGGCCGGGTGCTGTACATTTCTTCACCGACGAGATGGCGTGTCGGATCTCGGAAGGGAGAACAGAGGGAACGACGTATCCATCCTGCGGAAGATGGCATGGGGGCAGGTGGACGTGGCTATCGAAGAGATCGGAGTAGAAGTCGTGGATGACTTTCTCCATGGTCCTTCTGGAAGAGGTGACGGTTCCGTCAGGACGTCGGAAAGCGGTCATCTTGGTCTTGAAGTTGGCGAAGTTTCGGCGGGCATTGCGGATGCTCAACCCTGCCTCTGCTGCTTCAGCCAACACTTCCGCCCTTCTCTCCTTGAGATCTTCCTTTATCGCCGCTCTGCATAGCTTCGCAAGCTCGGACGTTAGCTGATAGTTGCCTGACTCTCGTGCTGCTCCACGCTGGCGTATAAGCTCGAGAGTTTCCGGAGACAGGCGCCTCTTGGTGGTCTTCAAGCTCTCGGCTCCCTTAGCACTATCGTGGAGATGGCGCACGAAGTGGTCGTATTCCTCATCGACGTTGTCCATGACGGCATCTTCCCAAAGGCCGGCAAGAGAGGTGTAAAGGTCCCAGTTGATGGTCGTTCTGGGATTCCTCTTCTTGAACTTCGCGGCCTTCTCTCCTTGACGCGAAAAGCGAAACCTCGCGCGAAGGAGGCGGTGGTCCGATCCCGTATAGAACTTGGGGACAACGGAGACGTCGGTCAGGCAATACTTGCGATTGAAAATGATGTGGTCGATCTCGTTGTGGAACTGGCCACCGGGAGATTCCCAGGTCCATCGTAGGGAGGGAGGCTTCTGGAACTGCGAGTTTCCATGGATGGTCTTGGTCGACATGATAAACTCAGACAGCCTTTCACCTTGCTCGTTCCACTCCAAACCGTGGGTTCCGATGTGAAGTTCTTCTGGCGACCTTCGCGGTCCGATCTTGGCGTTGAAGTCGCCGACGATCCCCTTGTAGAAGGTGTGATCTTCCTTATAGAACTTTTCCAGCTCCACGTAGAAGGCTTCGACCTCGTCGTCGTCGTAGTCGGATGTTGGGGCATACGCGACGAATACGGTCAAAGCTGGCACGGAGCACATTGCCTCAGTCGCAGACGTCCGATTCGGGTTGTCAGAGACTCGTACGAATCGATGTTCATGGCCAAGTGCGTGTTGACGAGGACACCAACGCCGCCTACTCCCCTGCTGTCGCATGTTCCGAGGAACAGTTCTTCTCCGGAGTCGTAGGCGGCGTTTAGGGGGTGGTGTCTTCTCGTCTCGATCAGTCCGATGACGTCGTACTTGATCTTCTTGGCTTGCATCATCAGGTCCTCGACGGATGCTTCCGATGCAAGTGTGCGGGCGTTGTAAGTACAGATCGTCATCCTAGTCCTTCTCAATTTGCGCAGCCTGGTTAGGCCCTGAGATTTTAGCAGCCTCTCCGTACTCGTCCTTCCCATCGCTGCAGAAATGGGGGCTCTTTCGGGGTCAGGGGAATGAGGCCCTTTAGTGCTGCTGTGTTTGACTTCCATACAACACGGGTAGCTAGTCAGGCTCTGTCGTGCGGGCGAAGAACTCCGGGCAGCCAGCCAGACTGCCCGAAGGGACGGGGCGAGACTTTTGAGGCGGCCCCGAATCGCCTTACGATGTACTCCCAGTCTACCGAGTGCAAGCTTTTGGCCAGGCCGACACAGTTCCAATCCGCACAGTCATGGACACATCCGCGCACACTGTGCACGAACATGCCGCTCCCACGCACAAGGAACGCGTCGACCCGACACAGCGGGAGCAAGGAGTCCATCCCCTGCATCCCACCTGCGTCTCTGGGCAGCACACGGTCGCATTTGGTTCGCGTTTAATTCCCCTATCCACCACCCGGAGACGTGCCACGTGGCCCTGCAACAAGCGGCCCGAGATCCTTCTTAACAAGAGAGCCCGAAGGCTCTCTATTGAGGGAGATCCGTGGCTATCTCAGTAGCGTCGAGTATATTCGAATATATTCGAATGTTGGACCTTGTCGAATATTCGAATAACGAATATATTCGAATTTTGGACCTTGTCGAATATTCGAATAACGAATATATTCGAATTTTGGGCCTCAGCGAATATTCGAATAATGAATATTTTCGAATTTTTGGCCTCATCGAATATTCGAATAATGAATATATTCGAATTTTGGACCTCACCGAATATTCGAATAATGAATATTCGAATATTCGAATTTATTCGAATATTCATTCGAAATTATTCGATTCGGTCCGAAGTATAGTCTCTACGCTCTACGCACGTTTGACGACATCTTCGGCGCGTCTTCCGAGTCGTCAAGCACGCTGGATGATATCTTCGGCGCGTTTGAATCCGTACGTTGGATGACGTCTTCGACACGTCTTCTGAATCGAAATCCTGCAAAACCATTAGTCATTGCCCAAGACGTCGAGAACATCACCTTCTCTTTGCATCTTAACCGCAAATAGAGCCAGGCCGAAAAATATTCTGCGAAGCGCAAAATCAAACGCCAACACTACGAGCAGAATCCTTTGCGCTATCGGCGAAGAACAGCCGCTCCATGCGATACGCAAAAAGCAATGGGGAATCCCTTCAAAATATCAACCGGTGCCATGTGCTCATTTCTCTGCTTTAAATCGAACCTCTATCGAACCAAATATGCCAACTATCAGTTACCCTGTGCTATAGGTGGCCTTCTCATTGATAGAGTACCCAACTAGGTATGCTGCTATGTAGGTATTAGAGATTTCACTGAAGTGGTCCACTTCAGGCGCGGTGCCTCCTTTCAAGACCAGTGGTAGTTGGCCCCATTGGCTAACATTATAAAAACACTTCCGACCTTTGCCGCGGACGCATCCATTGGTGTCTACTATACTTCGGACCGAATCGAATAATTTTCGAATGAATATTCGAATA
>OX375867.1:56531077-56570125 GCA_947359475.1 Heligmosomoides polygyrus bakeri | reverse complement strand
CCGAAGTATAGTCTCTACGCTCTACGCACGTTTGACGACATCTTCGGCGCGTCTTCCGAGTCGTCAAGCACGCTGGATGATATCTTCGGCGCGTTTGAATCCGTACGTTGGATGACGTCTTCGACACGTCTTCTGAATCGAAATCCTGCAAAACCATTAGTCATTGCCCAAGACGTCGAGAACATCACCTTCTCTTTGCATCTTAACCGCAAATAGAGCCAGGCCGAAAAAATATTCTGCGAAGCGCAAAATCAAACGCCAACACTACGAGCAGAATCCTTTGCGCTATCGGCGAAGAACAGCCGCTCCATGCGATACGCAAAAAGCAATGGGGAATCCCTTCAAAATATCAACCGGTGCCATGTGCTCATTTCTCTGCTTTAAATCGAACCTCTATCGAACCAAATATGCCAACTATCAGTTACCCTGTGCTATAGGTGGCCTTCTCATTGATAGAGTACCCAACTAGGTATGCTGCTATGTAGGTATTAGAGATTTCACTGAAGTGGTCCACTTCAGGCGCGGTGCCTCCTTTCAAGACCAGTGGTAGTTGGCCCCATTGGCTAACATTATAAAACCACTTCCGACCTTTGCCGCGGACGCATCCATTGGTGTCTACTATACTTCGGACCGAATCGAATAATTTCGAATGAATATTCGAATAAATTCGAATATTCGAATATTCATTATTCGAATATTCGGTGAGGTCCAAAATTCGAATATATTCATTATTCGAATATTCGATGAAGCCAAAAATTCGAAATTATTCATTATTCGAATATTCGCTGAGGCCCAAAATTCGAATATATTCGTTATTCGAATATTCGACAAGGTCCAAAATTCGAATATATTCGTTATTCGAATATTCGACGTGCCCCAAAATTCGAATATATTCGAATATATTCGACGCTACTGAGATAGCCACGGATCTCCCTCGATAGAGAGCCTTCGGGCTCTCTTGTTAAGAAGGATCTCGGGCCGCTTGTCACGTCCCCGGGTGGTGGATAAGGGAATTAAACGCGAACCAAATGCGACCGTGTACTGCCCAGAGACGCAGGTAGGATGCAGGGGATGGACTCTTTGCAGCGGCATGTTCGTGCACAGTGTGCGCGGATGTGTCCATGACTGTGCGGATTGTAACTGTGTCGGCCCGGCCAAAAGCTTGCACTCGGTAGACTGGGAGTACATCGTAAGGCGATTCGGGGCCGCCTCAAAAGTCTCGCCCCGTCCCTTCGGGCAGTCTGGCTGGCTGCCCGGAGTTCTTCGCCCGCACGACAGAGCCTGACTAGCTACCCGTGTTGTATGGAAGTCAAACACAGCAGCACTAAAGGGCCTCATTCCCCTGACCCCGAAAGAGCCCCCATTTCTGCAGCGATGGGAAGGACGAGTACGGAGAGGCTGCTAAAATCTCAGGGCCTAACCAGGCTGCGCAAATTGAGAAGGACTAGGATGACGATCTGTACTTACAACGCCCGCACACTTGCATCGGAAGCATCCGTCGAGGACCTGATGATGCAAGCCAAGAAGATCAAGTACGACGTCATCGGACTGATCGAGACGAGAAGACACCACCCCCTAAACGCCGCCTACGACTCCGGAGAAGAACTGTTCCTCGGAACATGCGACAGCAGGGGAGTAGGCGGCGTTGGTGTCCTCGTCAACACGCACTTGGCCATGAACATCGATTCGTACGAGTCTCTGACAACCCGAATCGGACGTCTGCGACTGAGGCAATGTGCTCCGTGCCAGCTTTGACCGTATTCGTCGCGTATGCCCCAACATCCGACTACGACGACGACGAGGTCGAAGCCTTCTACGTGGAGCTGGAAAAGTTCTATAAGGAAGATCACACCTTCTACAAGGTGATCGTCGGCGACTTCAACGCCAAGATCGGACCGCGAAGGTCGCCAGAAGAACTTCACATCGGAACCCACGGTTTGGAGTGGAACGAGCAAGGTGAAAGGCTGTCTGAGTTTATCATGTCGACCAAGACCATCCATGGAAACTCGCAGTTCCAGAAGCCTCCCTCCCTACGATGGACCTGGGAATCTCCCGGTGGCCAGTTCCACAACGAGATCGACCACATCATTTTCAATCGCAAGTATTGCCTGACCGACGTCTCCGTTGTCCCCAAGTTCTATACGGGATCGGACCACCGCCTCCTTCGCGCGAGGTTTCGCTTTTCGCGTCAAGGAGAGAAGGCCGCGAAGTTCAAGAAGAGGAATCCCAGAACGACCATCAACTGGGACCTTTACACCTCTCTTGCCGGCCTTTGGGAAGATGCCGTCATGGACAACGTCGATGAGGAATACGACCACTTCGTGCGCCATCTCCACGATAGTGCTAAGGGAGCCGAGAGCTTGAAGACCACCAAGAGGCGCCTGTCTCCGGAAACTCTCGAGCTTATACGCCAGCGTGGAGCAGCACGAGAGTCAGGCAACTATCAGCTAACGTCCGAGCTTGCGAAGCTATGCAGAGCGGCGATAAAGGAAGACCTCAAGGAGAGAAGGGCGGAAGTGTTGGCTGAAGCAGCAGAGGCAGGGTTGAGCATCCGCAATGCCCGCCGAAACTTCGCCAACTTCAAGACCAAGATGACCGCTCTCCGACGTCCTGACGGAACCGTCACCTCTTCCAGAAGGACCATGGAGAAAGTCATCCACGACTTCTACTCCGATCTCTTCGATAGCCACGTCCACCTGCCCCCATGCCATCTTCCGCAGGATGGATACGTCGTTCCCTCTGTTCTCCCTTCCGAGATCCGACACGCCATCTCGTCGGTGAAGAAATGTACAGCACCCGGCCCTGACAGGATCAGACCCGAACACCTGAAGAACCTCCCGCCAGCGCTCATCAACACGGTGGCGCGGCTCTTCACACGATACCTGTCGGAGTGCAAGGTTCCATCTCAGTGGAAGACCAGCAAGACCGTCTTGCTGTACAAGAAGGGAGACGTGCATGACATTGGCAACTATCGCCCGATCTGTCTGCTGTCCGTAGTCTACAAGCTGTTCACTCGAGTCATCCTGAATAGGATCAGCAGAACGCTGGACGAAGGACAGCCACGCGAACAAGCAGGATTTCGGAGATGATTCAGCACGATCGACCACATACACACCATTACGAAGCTCATCGAAGTGTCGCGAGAGTATAAGCTGCCGCTGTGCCTTACGTTCATCGACCTGAAGAAGGCATTCGACTCCGTCGAGACTGAAGCGGTCCTCGACGCCCTGCTCACTCAGGGCGTTCCTACTCAGTACATCAGAGTCCTTCGAGAGCTGTACAGTGGATTCACGACCAAGATCTCTCCATTCTACAACGACGTCGTCATCGACGTAAGGAGAGGGGTTCGGCAAGGGGATACCATACCCCCGAAGCTCTTCAGCGCCACCCTCGAAAACGTCATGCGCGAACTAGAATGAGAAGACATGGGAGTGAATGTCGACGGCCAGCAGCTGCACCATATTCGTTTCGCTGACGACATCGTGCTCATAACACCAAGCATAAGCCAGGCGGAGCGAATGCTGGCCGACTTCGATCGTGTATGTGGGTACGTTGGACTGCAGCTTAATCTTACGAAGACGAGTTCATGAGGAACGGACAAGTTTCTGGTGCCCCATTCTCGCTCAGCGGAACGAACATCTCGCTCCAGCTATGTGTATCTGGGTCGCGAAGTCAACATGGCCAACGACCTAGCACCAGAGCTGAGCAGGAGGAAACGAGCGGCTTGGGGAGCTTTCAAGAGCGTCGAAGAAGTCGTGAAGAAAACGAAGAACGTCCGACTCCGTGCCCACCTATTCGACCCCACTGTTCTTCCTGCCCTAACATACGCCTCAGAGACCTGGGTTATACGAAAGCAGGATGAACACGCGATCAGCGTCGCGCAGCGTGGAATCGAGAGGACGATGCTCGGAGTGACACGACTCACGCAAGTGAGAGAAGGCCTCCGGAGTTCCGAGCTTCGCCGACGTTCGAAGATCAGAGACGCTGTCGCATGGGCCAAGTCGTCGAAAATTAGGTGGGCCGGCCACGTAATGCGATTCGCAGACACCCGCTGGAAGAGAGCCGTCACAGATTGGATTCCGCGGGATGTCAAAAGAACACCAGGACGCCCACCAACGCGTTGGTCGGACTTCTTCGTGAAAGCCCTGAACGACCGATATGACGCTCTTCGTGTCCCTCGAGCGAGGAGGATCCATTGGACCACTCTGGCACGCGACAAGGATGAATGGAGAGATGAATGCTGGCGCCCGCTCGAGCAAGTCGATGATCAACGAGACGACAGGTGATACAGGTGATACTGAGATAGACTACTGGGAGTCAGTTTTTGCGCATTCTGGATATAACTCGCCTAAAGTCAAGTATATGAAAAACCAAGGTTTGAGCTCAGCAGTTCGAGCTCTATCGTTCGGTATACATATTTCATATGGAGCCATGAAAATATTCGAAATGGGAAACATGTTTAATTACCCAAGCGAAGGCCGACCAATGGACTTGAGAAACATGAACATGCGGCCAAGGTCGTCCTCTGTCGAAAGTACTTCCTCGTCGGTTTGTTTGGTCTACCGTTGGTGTGGCTTAGGAACACATCCTGGTTCTTTGGTTGAGGCTTTCTTCGACCGCAATCACCGGCCACCAATACCAATCGGAAGTATGTCACGCTGAGTGCCAAGGAGCGATCTTCTGGTTAATAGTAATATGTGTTTGGGAGACCATCTTCCAGTCATACCGTTCGAGAAGTGTCGCATGGGCAGACTATTTGACATTCATTTTCTCAGTCGGAAGGGTATAGACTGGCTGCGATCTCACCCCAAATTGCCACAGCATCATTCATCCTTCTCAAAGTCCTTTTCTGTGATTCACTTGTAGGAGACCTTATTTCTCAGCTTAACGGCGAGGTGTTTCCTCACTCAATTGTTGTTTTTTCTTGTCCGGGTTTGTAACATAAAACATCATATACATATTAACATAATGCCTTTAAATAACATGTCGTGTTTGAGATTACGTTTATTTCTGTATTTGCTTTACGAGGGTCATCAGAAGCCGTAGAATATCTACAATTTTTTCAACCAAAGTATTCGCTATTGATAAATTTTGTGGCACTATGTCACTTGTGCGTTACGGTCGAAATTCATTAAGATTGGAAGAGTTTGGATTTGAAAATTGAAGACACGATCTTACAGAAGAATTTAGAAAAGGCATTTAGCGTAGGGCTCAATTTGACTTTCATTTCAAATACTTCTGTCGTATACTTCAGACCGAATCGAATAATTTCGAACGAATATTCGAATAAATTCGAATATTTGAATGTTCATTATTCGAATATTCGGTGAGGCCCAAAATTCGAAAATATTCATTATTCGAATATTCGGTGAGGCCCAAAATTCGAAAATATTCATTATTCGAATATTCGATGAGGCCCAAAATTCGAAAATATTCATTATTCGAATATTCGACGAGGCCCAAAATTCGAATATATTCATTATTCGAATATTCGGTTTTTCGTGAAACCGAATATGTTCGATTATTCGTGTATTCGAAAAAAATTTGGAAGGACACAAGTATAGTAGAGACCCAGAAGAGTAAGGAAGGGAACGGGAAGACGGGAGGCGGCAGCGATGCTCATTTTGGTGCTAGCGGTCGCGCGCGCGTGCGTCATCCGGGCGGAGTCCTCACTGCGTTGCTGGCGGAGAGCGTTTTGCACGAAAGTGCCGAGATTGGCAGGCTGGAGCGCGAGAATTTCTATGCGGATGCATTGTTGGGGCGTAATCGTAGATGGGAAACCTGAAGAAATGCTCAGTTTCGTCCAGTAGAGTGGAGTAGTCTAACGGTATGTTACTGGTCATCCGTTTATTTATTTATTGAAATACTCTGTATAAGACAGGAGTGAGATAAAACTGCAACACAACAAACACCAAAACTAACAAACAAAGGTAGCTCCTAAATATCTACGGACAGAGAATTTGTTCTGCTGCGATGCGTTTGAAAGAGTATTTGGATTCCGGGAGGGAGGTAGTCTTACTAAATTGTAGATAGGCTAAACCTGCTCTAACTGTGAAAAATTTGGCTCTTACCGTGGCCTTATTGTTAGGCTTAGGGAAGTACAATTTATATTGACCCTTCTGGTTACTGAGGGACGCAGAGTATAGAACTGTGAAAACTTGGCTGCGGACTGCTCCCTAAAAAGTTTACGAACCATGCACAGATCAAATAATTTTCTTCTAGATAGTAGACTCGACAGTCCAAAGTATGTACATGTTTCTGATAACCGCACTTGGAATCTTGCCGTAGAGAAAGCCACCATGCCTTACTAGAATTTTCCTAGTAAAGTTGTTCTGGATTTTTTCAAGTAATGCAATATCCTTCTTTTTGTGAGGCGAAAAGACATTCCAAAATAGGGCGAATATAAGTTTTGTAAGCCGTAATTGACATCCGTTTTTGAAATTGCGCACGATTACGGTAGGTTACGGTAGCTACGGGTAACTAAGGCTGCCGAGATCATAATCACTGAACTCGCCCAAACTTTGCCTTAGGGGGTTATTTGGGGTGCTGATAACGAATCTGAGAACCGTTTTTCGTTTTACGCTGGAGTTTGGGCGAAATCGGTGACCATTTCTTTAGTCACCCGTACCTTCCGTAATCTACCGTACTCCAGCTTAAAACGAAAAACGCATATCATATTCGTGATCAGCACTCCAAATAACCGCCTAGACGAAGTTTGGGCAAAATTGATGACTATGACTTCGGCAGCCTTAGTTACCCGTACCTACCGTGATCTGCCGTACTCCAGCGTAAAACGAAAAACGGATTTCAGATTCGTGATCAGCACCCCAAATAACACCCTAGATGAAGTTTCAGGGAAATCGGTGACCCTGCAATGTCAGATTCATGATCAGCATCCCAAATAACCCCCCTAGACGAAGTTTCAGCGAAATATTTTTTTCGACCGAAGTCGTGTCGGTGGAGTCGGAACTTTTAACTAGTGCCCGAAGGACTTCTCATGGGCTTTTGGTGAGGTTCGAGAATGCACAGATTCTGTTGTTATATATTTGCTCTGTAATCAGACCCGATTTTCATGAGGAAGCGTTAAATCATGGAACTTTAGCCAAACTTTAAGCTATTGATTAACAGCATCAAACGAATTTTTCACGCACATTATGAATCACTGTGAAGAAAAGAAGGGTGGCAATTATGATCATGAATTCACAAAAACCTTGAGTCTTCAACAAAAAGGATCATCGAATCCAATTATTATAGGTCCGCTAATATTTTACTTACTCGGCCTCTGAATATACAGCATGCTTTGCTTAATGCGTAGCCGTGGCAAGTAACGCTCGAAACACACTAGAATTACTCTTCAAATAAATCAGCTAATTTGTCATTAGTTGAACAGTTTCCGATTTTTAATATGCAGCGTTAAACTTAAAAACAAAGGTTTGTTCTTCTAAAACCCTATCTCAATAACCTGTTACTCACTTCTTGTCCTCGAATCTTCCTTCTCACTTACCTTCACCAGTTCTCTCCACTTACACATTGGACGTAGCTCAATACCATTCGATGGATGATCAGTAAGGCTGGGGGCATACTTCCATCGCCCCGACGCCATCGCGGCGCTCAGTTCATGGCCATTCCGCCGCACGCGGTCGAATAGTCAAAGGAAACTTCGCCGCGGCCACCGCAACAGTGGCGGTCTGCACGAGCGATGGCTTCCCGCCCTCGCGGGCATGCCATACTTTTTCGCACCGCGCGCGGTATTTAGCGTTGGTCCTGGACGGATCGCCGTCTCGCTCCCCTGCAGAGCGATTGGCGATGCGACGAGCACAGGGAAGTTCAAAATCTTTCGCATCGCTCTGCAATACTCATCGCCGCGATTCCATCGCGGCGACGGGAAGTATGCACGAGGCCTAACTGTAACACTCGCCCTTGATGACAAGAAATGCATGATGTCGTATATCTGGAATTTGCCAAGGCATTTGATAGGGTCAGCCATGCAAAGCTTTTATATGCATAAACTAAAAAGGATAAGTTTGCATGAGAAGGTATTTAAGTGGCTCGAATGTTTACTTTTGGGTAGAACTTTTCAAGTGAGAGTCAACTCCTCCTTTTCTGATGTGTATTAAATATCTAGCGGAATCCCACAAGGTGGAGTTCTATCATCTATACTTTTTAACATTTATGCAGCTGACATAAATGAACTGCTCGTCAATTCCAAAGCTAAATCCAAGCAGTTCGCGGATGATCTCAAAATTTATATAAAAATTGAGGGGTCTCAGGATACAGTTAAACTGTAAGAAGTAATTGACGGTCTGGTTAAGTGGTCCGAGGATTGGCAACTACCTCTGTCAGAGAGCAAAACCTTTCATATGAGAATAGGACAGTCCCTTACACCCATAAACTATCATATCAACGGTTCATCAATAACAACAGTCAGTGAAATTAAGGACCTGTGATTCCGATACACTGATACCTTACACTTTCGCCCACACTACAAAGAGTTGTGCAGGTCTGCTTTTACTCGAACGTATCACATTTTCAAAGCCCTCACAACGAAGGATAGCTCGTGATCAGCACCCCAAATAACTCCCCTAGACGAAGTTTCAGCGAAAAAAATTTTTCGACCGAAGTGGTGTCGGTGGAGTCGGAACTTTTAACTAGTGCCGTCCTTCGTGAAATGGGAACAAATTAAATCTGATAACGCTAGAAGCTTTCTTGTCTCAGAAGAGAACGGAGTGAAGTAGGTAGTCTAGGAAAACTTTTCACAAGAGTGTTTGACAATCTGTGGAAAAAACACTGTGAGCACCATACGCTCTCATGAAACGGGGCTCATCATGTTTTCTTTCTAATAGGATTTTCACCGTCGTTTAGTAAGCTAAAACCATCTTTTGACCACGTTCAAACCCGATTTCACCAGTTCTCTCTCCTTCACCCACCCACCCATTCGACGTAGTTTAGTTTACCCTTTCTTGAACTGCAGCAAGCCGATTCGGCCCAGTCAATAGATTGGGACGTGCATTCGCACTCTAGTGCGCTGGGCGGATCCGGCAACTCGTGCAACCATTGCTGGCGCTCCACCCATTGCTAGAGGTGACGGTGGCTGCCGCGCCGCGACCGCACGCATGGCTGCGAGTGAGTATCGTTGCTCGCAGCCATAGGAAGACCAGTAAAGGGAGGCCCAGCAAAAGGGGACTAGTAAGGGACAAGTGAATGGGATAGTGAATGGGGGACCAGTAACGGGGAGACCAGTAGAGGAGGACCGGTAAGGTGGGAGAGCACTACTACACCGGGGACCAGTAAGGGGAACAGTATTTTCTATCAATATCATCCAACTTGTGTCGGCTTTCTAGAAAACGCGTCACAGCAGTCGTACCGCGTGTTTCGGGACGCAGAAGACGTATCATAGACGCCGTGACAACGTTGAGACGCGTCCGTCACAGGCGCCACGCAGAATGCATCCGGGTTCAGAAAACGTTGGATTCTCAGAAAACGTTTTAAAAACTCCGTGCTACGAGCGTGTGCTTGACTTCCACTCCGTTTTCTGCCAGCACATGGCTGAGGTAGTATGTACTGGTTCAGAGAGTGACTGCAGCAATCGAAGGAGTGTTACTGTCGCCAGATAGTAGACAATATCGACCGGTTGACCAATACCGATTGAATTTATTTATGTTCCTGCAGGTTAAGCACTTGGGATTGGACTTTCACGATCTGCTTCTCTCCACGTAAAGAACCTGTGCTTCCGAGAATAGATCGCGTACATGCGAAAGGGGGTGGACAGACTTCATATTAACAGTTTTGAAAATTCTGCACTACTGTTGCCAGATGTACCATTCTATATAGTGAAACAAGTGTTCTACTATAATGAAAGTATGAAAGCCTAAAGAAGAAAAAAGAAGACGGCGGGGCGTTCTATTCTCGGGGCTTGGGTGTTATCCCCTGACCAGATGATCAGCCGCCAGCCGGCTGAACTTCTGGTTAGGGAATAACAAGGTCACATTGTTTGCTTCCGATTTTTCGCCAACCACAAGGGTTCTTTTATCAGCTCACGACCAGAAAGGGTCAATCGCCTTCAGAATGCCCCACTTTCCCTACAAGTGAGGATCTGAACGTCCCAAGCGAATCGTATAGAGACAATTCACATATTGGACTTAGCGCTAAAACATACTTCGCTTTTGCCGAGTCCCTAAACCAAAACTGTGAAAGGTGCTCGAGTAAGGAATAGCAGCTGCAACGGTGCACTGTTAACCTGGCCTATATCAGGTTGCGTAGATATGTAATGAATGCAGTTCAGTAGCGTAGGATTACTGGTTTTCACTCTTGAGAGAAGTGTAAGGAGGCTCCAATCCTTCAGGCTATGAGAATTTTGCGTTTTTAATGTCTGATTAATATTTCGGATTATTTGACTTTTTTCAAGCGCTTGCCATGCTGTGGCGTCAGATACGAGTATCCCGTGAATTTTTTATTGGAGCCCTTTTTACCTTCAGGACCGCGAAGGCCGTTAACATAATGAACATAATGGTGTGAAAGCTTCAACCCTGGTTATGCATCGACATAAAAGCGGCCTAAAAAAATAGGGCTTGTCCACACTATTGTACTTTCACTACCCCAGATCTCGAAAAAATCGCAGAAACTCCGACTCAGAGGTTAGTGGCTGCTGATTGTGGATTTGCGGTTCCTTGCATACACTATGGCGGGGTACAGGTGGTTGCCGGGTGTGTGTGTGGGGGGGGGGCTATACCATATATGCTCTCCCTTATGTATTATTAGGTCGTTGCGTATGAAACGGCCGACTTTGACTGAAGGCTTTAACAGATAATAACTTTGCTTGGAAGCAATTGTATTAATCGAAATAAGTACCACTACAATTAATGCACTTCCCCAACGCGATAGTTGCTTAGACATTCCACCTTCTCGAAAATCAGAACTACGAGAATTAAAAAACATAAGAAGCTATTTTCGACATCATCCTGGTTGCTGAATTTTTTATCCTTCACATTACAATCTAAGGGCTTGGAAAAAATGATGATCGGTAGGGCACAGATCTGTAGAATGTGCTGGATGTGGCAGAGTTTCGTATTCCAATTCATCCAGTTTCTGGACAACAATTTTTGAATGGTGCGTACGCACGTTGTCACGCAGTAGGATTAGGCCTCTTCGATTGACTAAAGCCGGCTGTTTTTCAAACAGCTTCTTTTGCATCACTTCAATTTTTGCACAGTACTTCTCCGCTGTGATAGTCTCTCCAGTCTTCAAGAAATTGTAATGGACTATACCAGCCATTGTCGCCAGCCATACGGGTTCTTGGATGGAGACCTGGTTTCGGTATCTCCTTGCGACTCTCATTCTTGTCCAGCCATTGTGGAGAGCGACGATGGGCGTCATTAAGGATCCATTTTTTGTCGCATGAAGGGCTTCCTTAGATTGCGCAGCCTTAACGAAACACAGGTATCGTGGCGCTCCAGCGTGTGCACGGCGGTCAGTTCCTGCAGGATCCATTTATCCAATGTCCTTACTTTTTCGATCGCAGTTAAGTGGCGACTGATAGTGCTGCCGTCAACGCCGAAATGCTGTGCTGGCTCTCCCACGGTTTGTCGCGAATCCGCTTCCACCATGGCTTTGAGTTGGTCGTCGTTAAGGAGTGACGGCGGCCTACCTCGGTCTTCATCTTCGAGACTTTCATCTCCAGATCGAAACCTTTCGACTCAGTGACGAATTGTGCGTTCCTTAGCGGAATCTTCCCCAAATGCAGCATTGATGTTACGAGCTGCGGCCGCGGCGTTGTATCCACTTTTTAAGTATTGCACCCTAATAACACGTCGATTCATACTGCAAAAACGACGTCTAAAACTCGGCATGAGGCAATTATTTCATAAAAGCTAGACATGGTAAGAAAGCGGAAATTCTGCACTTTCGGAAACTGAATACGATGCCTGAAACGGGAACATTAGTAGCCGCGAAAAAAAGAGGCAAAAGAGACAAGAGCAAAATCGGGCATATCATATGCAACGACCAACGAATAGTTCCCAAATATGCGGTTATGTACTCCTATGCTCGGTTATGAAGAAGCGCTAAAGATGAAGAATCCCGACACACGCGGTAACTCGCCCTTGTCTCTACCGTCGTGTGCCATGATAACAAGAGAAACGTCCAGCTTATGATCAGGATCCCAAATAAATTCCAAGTAAAGGTTGCGCCGGTTGTACAGCTGTGCAATGTCGTCTTCTCCAATAGGGTATGGGTGCTACACGCAGGTTCCCATGAAAATTTGGGCAGGACGGTTTTGTCCGAAGAGGCCGTTCCACGTGAGGAAGTGAGATGTGTAAAACTTGTAACCGCTTTACTTTGTCCTTTGTGATGTCCTGTTGTTGATCACTGCATTGAAGGTTTTTATTTCACGTTGTTGAAAATGGGATAGTAATGAGCAGTTCTCGGGATTACAGCATAGCAAGCGCTTGAAAGATTTGTGCCTGCCAGGCACACTCAAATGTTTACCGAACAGTTAAAATACGAGCCTCTCCCAGCCTTCGAGAGCCCAACGTCTCACGCCCCTCTCGTGTGTTGACGCTTCTAGGCCTGGCTAGGGATTCACTCAAACGCAATGCCTACGTAATTCGACAGGCGCTCATGTTTGTAGTTGCGCGAGAACTCCCTGGTAAATTTGGCGGTCAGCTTACTTGTTTGTATGTGCGAGTTTATACTTTTGCAGAGAATGAAAGGTCGAAATTCTCCCTATGTAAGCCCTCTCTATATATGTAGGTCCTTCGTATACACCACGCACTAGACCCTCCCCTTGCTAGACTATTAAGCACACGCCATTCCCACTTTTTCGCCTGACGTTCTTCTGCAGGAGTGGATTGCTTCTTGTGCTAATTCACCTCGGGTATAATGATACGCTGTCGGAAATCGCTCGCTTGTTCCCATCAGCAGACGATGACGGAGGCGATAGGCGGGCACTCAGGCGACAGAGTGATGCTATATGGACGTGCTGCTTTGCAACAACGGCTTCGGCATGCGAAGGAGCCATTCCGATCATTCCATGCTCTTACGCGGAGCGCGCACATGGTCCAACCACTGCTTCCTGGCTCTCCGTCGTTTTACCCCGCTCCAAAGCCGTCTTCACACTGGCCTCTCATCTCGTCGCGTCTTGCTCTGCCGAGAGTCACGTTGTGCAAGCGACAAGCGCGATGTCATTGAGCACGTGGGGCCAGGCTTCCGTAATGGGTCAGCTGCCAGCAAGCGCCGCTTCTTCCCCACCATTGTCCGGAGCTGACGTCACGGAATGCGAGAGAGGAGGAGGGCAGCTTCGGCGGCGGTCCACGTCATGCGGACGTCGATCCTCGAACTGCAACGAAGTGGGCGTCGGAAGCCCGCCCTGCCGGCTCTGTCGCCTTGCACTGTTTCATCCCTCACCACGCTTCTCACCATTTCTGTCTCATGTGATGCTCAGAGAGCGCACTTCGCAGATATCCGCGCTTCGTGCGCGCGGTACCGAAAATCGCCCTTCCGGGGCCTCTGCTTTCGCCGACCTACGCGTCTGGCAGCAGTGTCGCCTAACACTGACTGTACTTTGCTCTTGTTTTAACCACTGCATCTAAGTCAAAGAATGCGGGCGTTCTTATGAAGTTGAGCTGTTTATGGAAATCTCAGCAAGGCGAACCGTTCAAATGTCATTCAGATTGCCTTCACGACATCCATTGGAAATAGATGATTCTTGATGGGTTTGCTTAAGGCCAATCTTTTTTCTGCAGCCCTTTACCGGAAGGAGTGTATTAGGCGAGCTGTCCATCATCTCTTTTCGTCTGCTTTTCCTTTTTCTCTGGCTCGAGAGTGGCTGCTTTCCCAGTGGCGAATAGCTCTCGCACCTCTGTTTGTCCGGTCCCGAACGACGGGGCGACCTTTGCGGCACATCCTGGCCAGAGCGACTATTACACCACGCGTGTGACTGCCGAGCGGACGTCGTTTCCAGCAATCCGATCAAAGGTTTTAGTTGTGTCGCCATCTCTCGATTATCTCAAGAATTTTGCAGCAACGTAGTGTGCCACTGTTCAGCATTCCTTTCGCTGTCCCTATCTCCGTCGTACTTTAGAAGGTCTGAGCAGAGCTGTACGGTGTAGCAGCAGCACACCTGGAATGAACCTATTTTAGAAGGTCTGCTCTGAAGTGCCACTAGGCGTAGTCAAACCGAAGCATTGGGCATGAAAAAAAGATGAAAAAGAAAAAAGAATATAGCATAAGGGGAATGCTATGTGCATCCAATACGTAGGGGCGTCATGCACCGTCTCGATCAGAATTCCACATGCACCTAAATGCTCAGTCGACCAATTGACTGCGGGTGTCGACAAACCAGGCAGCGCTCTCGTCCCTTCCAGCTCTACCCAGAAGGAAAGGGCAATCGACAGCTTTCCGGGTCCAGCTGTCTTTCAGCATCCATATGACCTGCGATTCCTGAGCAACAGGCCGGTGCTGTGACCGCGAAAGCGCGTTGCTCTGCTGGTCGCCGTCGAGTAGAGAGCGTTTCGCTATCACCAGAGTGCCTTATCATGCCCAAGAAGGGCATTGCAACCACGCGACGCATCAAGAGATTCCGACCATCTCGGCGACGCTCCCGACTCCCCGTCGCAGATGCCCGCTTTGCGGAATCCTGATTATGGCCTATGTTATACTTTGGCGACGCTGTATTGTAGGGGCTGCTACGCAGTGCGTAGCAACCCGCACAACACTCTTCCGCAAGAGGTGTTATACTTCCGTCGCCGACGTCGGTGACAGCGCGTGCAGAGCACGGCGACGGTCCGTCACCGACGTCGCCGACGTCATCCAAGGGTGGCAGAAAATGCGCTTTGATGGAGTATTTTGTTTCTGTGTTGGCTCTTCGTTCCCGGCACTGCCATCATCGACACCGGACCTCGAATTACGAAATCGAGAAGTGGAAAACCGCCCGTCTTGACACCAATAGTGCCTTTATTATTCTCAACGTTCGTTTATGGTTAGTCTCACAACCATTGCCTAACGCTGTACAAAAATCCGTTCAGCTTGCAGGAACAATGAGTGTATGGGGAGGGACTGGGAGCCTAAACCTAACCTTCTCTTCACCTTGTCACCTTTCTGTCACCTTTTCTGTCCTTCTGTTCGCGCTTTCTAGGCCTTTTCGCTTTCTTTCAGAGCAAGGAACACAAAACAGAGCTGTGAAGAAAATAAGTAGTGTTTCCTCACCTTCTGAAATGATACTGCCAGCCTCTACGAAAAACTTTTTCGAAATACAGTCCATATTAATTAAGACTTAAATTTTCGTGTGAATTTCGAAAACTCCGCGTAAATTTAATTTCAATGCGATTTAACGAAAAAGGCCTTTGCTAAACTCCAATAAAGAAATTTAAAGAAAATGCTGGTAAAGTCGTTAAATCGGTAAATCAATGGTCGTTAAATAGTCTCAATGGTCTCAATCAATGGTCTCAAGACTGCCCGAGGCGTCGACGACGTCGTTGTCGACGACGCGGGCCGTCTTGAGACCATTGATAACATAACAAAGGCAAAGGCAAGTATAACAGTATAGTATAAGTGTAATATAACAAACAAGTATTGCCGCACCTACTTCTGTTTCAGTTCCAACTCTCTCTTTCTACTTTTCAAAGTTTTTGTGCGTTATTTTTGTTGTCTATATTGTGTTCAAAAAATATTCTTGCAAAAACTGAAGAAACATGATACCGTCGTGGTTACAGTGATCCATTTCTGGCTGTTACCAAGGGAAATGAATACTTCATTGACAAGAGAATTAGGCGGTGTTCGAAACGGCCGTCGAGGAAAGAGGTCAACAACTCAAACGTTAGCCGCGGCTCTGTCATAACAAGTGATGATTACAAGATGTTCAAGCACGATAACATTCAAATCCAAAATTACCAATCTCTGTCCAATAACGGCAAACAGGTAACGCGCGCAGGTGTGAACAGCTTCTCAGACGAGCACAGCTTAAACATGAATCCGCTGGATTACTCTTTTTAGGCGACTTTGAAGAATAAGGTCTGTGCTACTTTCAACAGAAGTGACCAGTCGCAGACGGCTACCCTGTTCAAAGCACGGGACGAAATCCAAGCGAGTACTTGCGGCGCGTGCTCATGAATTTTTCCGGCGGGTTCGCTCCTGTATTCACAGTAAAGGAGCCAATGTCAATTACGAGTTATTCTATCGTGTTTGCAAGATCATTTTCCATATTTCTCAAGTGAATATTTGAAAACTTTCTGCGAATTACTATTTCCACAACCGCCATTTACTGCGTCAATACTTTTTACGCACCCTGTAGTTGTTAAATGCTCAGCACTGCCGCGCACTTCTATTATTTTTATTTTATTTATTTCTACGTGAAATTCACGCAAAGCATAAACAACTCATGAGGGTACTAAAAGAAATGTTAACAAAAAACATCTCAAAAGGAGAACGTGATGAACAAGAAGATTGATTGAGCATAGATATCTATATTCATAGAAGGGCAAGCAATTAATCGTTTCGGAAATGTCTGTCTAAAGGCTTTTTGAATTTACTCAAGGAGTCAGGAATGGGTGATGTTTTCGATAATTTGACGAATTCGGAACCAGCCCTTTGTGTAAAGAACGTAGCACGCAGAGAAGTCCTAGATCTTGGAAAATGAAGCTTGCACCTCGAGTGGTGGAAGGCAGAATATACCTATGAAACCTTATCCACAACTTTCTAGTAAAGTTTTTGAACTGCTTCAAGTTTTATTATGTTACGATATGAGGACGGGTTAAATACGGTTGTACCACATTCAAGTTGTGGTCGTACATAGGACTTATATGCTGAAAGTAAATGTTTCACTGAATTAGTGCTCAAGGACTTGAATATTTTGCGAATAGTTCTATTGGCTTTACTGGATACATCATCACAATGAGAACTGAACGAGAGTTTAGGTCAATAAGAAAACCTAGATCCCGAACGATGTCCATGCTGCTGAGTTGGGACTCTATTATTATTATAGCAGGCGTTTAGCGGCCTCGCGGCCGCCAAACGTCTGGTTGGGGGCTTCGCCCCAAACCCCGAGTATAGAACACCCCGACCGTGCTCTTTTCTTCTTTAGGCCCTCTTACTTTCATTTCATTCTCCGAAATACATGTTCTACTAAGTCCTGAGGAACAGGGTGTGAGAATATCAATCCAAAGTGCTTAATCTTCGGAAACATAAATGAAACCAATGGATGTCGGTAGACCGCTCGATAGCGTTAGTCCGACAGCAATCATGTTCCTCCGATAACTTTAACCATTCTCCTTACCCTCACTCTCAACCCCGTCAATACCCCTTACACTTGTCCCGGAGTGAAATAAATAAATAAATAAAGGCGTAGTGAGAGTCAAGTACGCGCAAACTTAACGAAGCCTTTAAAAACAATCATGTTCCTCCGATAACAGATCATACTTTGCATCAGCATTCGTGAGAAGACTTTAAAAAGTCTTCTCACGAATGCTGTGCAAAGTATGATCTGTGGAACGACTTAAGGATCTGGACGCACGTTGTACGACGTCTGGGTCACGTGTTCTGAATCCGGACGCATGTTGATATCGTCTGTGATACATATGCTGAGCCCCAATGCACGCGTAACGACTTCAGCAGCACATCTTCTGGAGCCTGATACCCGTTGGACGATACTGATAAAAAGCCATGGTCGGCCCTTACTGGTCCCCTTCACTGGACCCCCTCTTTCAGTGGTCCCACCTTCACTGGTCCCCTTTACCGTCTCTCTCTTTCCCCCCCCCCCCCCTTATACTGGTCCCCTCTTCATTGGGCCTCCTTCACCACTCCCTTACTGGTCTCCCCTTTGCTGGTCCCTCTTAGTGGTCCCCTCTTCACTGGTCCTTCTTTCCACTCCACCCCCTCCCCATTACTGGACTCTCCCTGCAGTGGTCCCCCTCAGTGGTCCCCTCTTCACTGGTCCTCCTTCCTTCCACTCCCCCCCCCCCATTACTGGACCCTCCTCCTGCAGTGTCCCCCTTAGTAGTGACCTCTTCACTGGTCCTCCTTCTTTCCACTCCCCCCCCCCCCATTACTGGACCCTCCCCTGCAGTGGGCCCCTTTACTGGTCCCCTCTTCATTGGCCCTCCTTCACCACTACCCCCCCCCCCCCATTACTGGACCCTCGTTTGCTGGTCCCCATTACTGATCCCCCTTCACTGGTCACCCATCGATGACATGTCGTCTGAACCGGGACAACAGCCCTTGCACGATATCGATGAGACCCCTTCTTAACCCAAGCATCCATTCCGCCACATCGGTGACACCTCTTCTGAATCTAGACACCGACTGCGCGACATGGGTGACACAACTCCTGAACCCGGACGCCCGTCGAGCGACGTCTGTAACACGTCATTTCAAATCGGTCGTAATTTGCGCGACATCGGTGACACGTCGTCTGAACCCGGATACCACTTGGGCGACATCGGTGACACCTCTTCTGAACCTAGACACCGACTGCGCGACATGGGTGACGCAACTCCTGAACCCCGTCGCCTGTAGAACGACGTCGGTAACACGTCTTCTCAAACCGATCGTCCTTTGCGCGACATCGCTCACACGTCTTCTGACGCACGCGACACGACGTGGGTCACACCTCGTCTCAACCCGGACGCCTGTCACTCGACGTCTATGAAAGGCCAGATGGACCGACGGAAGGACGGATGGACAGACGGAAGGACAGACACAACCGCTTACTCTTTTATATATAGTAGGATTTTGTCTACAATCATTTCTACAGTCTCGAAACATATTAAGAAAAGCACACAATGTAAGCAAATTCGAGGCAGATGTGATCACCTAGAGTTTCTATCCGCAGTCTGGTTACCAAATAATGACATTGAAAACGCGCTAAAAATGTGCTCCGATGCGCTCCTGTTGACGACGTCGTCGACGTCGCCAGCGACGTTGGCGTTGCCGACGTCGGTAACGGGCTGTCGGTGACGTATCGCCGAAGTATAACATAGGTGTATCATGGGCGGAGCGAGCGCGACGCGCCAGCGCCCCTTGCCAGCAGGCCAGGCTCGTCCTCCCCCGCTCTCCACGCACTGCTGTTATTCGAGGTGTCGTGCGACTTCCCTCTCCCTGAGTTTAAACCGGGACCACACAGACTGCATTTGTAACGCATTTCTAGCCTTGCCTCCCCCCCCCCCGACTATGATAGATCCGAGAACAAATTTCTTCTGCACACCGATAAGGGGAGAGGCATGAAATGGGTAGATGTAAAGCTGTGGTGACACTGATTGTTTGCTGGGTCTCGAAAAAGTGGTCCTTCGCTTTCTAGTTTATAAATTTAAGAGATCACCAAATTATTTTTAGGTAGCATTAAAACAGTCCTTTTTGGAACATGAGTCTAATACACGTTTTTAAATTTCGGCTCATTCATCTCCTCAGCGGGACGGTACGTTAAGGTGAAGTCCCTTATAGCGAGTCTGACATTAGTTAAATGGTGAAGAGGAACTGTCTTCTCTAATTCTAGAGTCAAGACAACATTTTGTAGGTTTATCATATCGCGAACTGGAAGTGATAACACAATCCCTGGTCTGAAAAGCGATATCGGTATCGATATTTATACGTCAGAGGGCAAACGGGCTTGGTGGATTAGGGGTTTCAAAAAGCATGCAAAACGGATAGGTAAGTGAGGATAAATGTGTGATAAAAAGAGTTTAGACGAATCCCCGTTTTGAATGGATCCCACTGTTTGATATCACAGAGAAGAGATTATTGGGACGCTGTCTAGGTGGCCTAATTCTTACTCAGTTTCTTCTGATTTCATTCCTTTTGATTTTATCAAAAGAAAACGTTAACTACATAGTCTATCCATTGGAAAGCATATTCAGTCTTAGTTACATCAGAGTGAAAGTTCCTGAGAGATGGGAGCACGTATTGTGACCAACATCTCGAAGGAGACGCTATTAAACGATCCTAGGAACTATCGGTCTGTTAGCATTATTTCAATTTTTGCAAGAGCGTTTGAAAAGATCCATAAGAAACATTTTTACTCCATCTTGAATTCCACAAAAATATCTTGGAAAAACGGTTAGGGTTGCTCAATGTTGGTAGAAACGACCCTCCTTACCTCCTCGATAATTGGTGTAAGGGTTTCAAACATAAAAAACACATGGATGTAATGTATTTTCATTTTTTAAAGTGTTTGACAAAGTTCCGATAGAAAAGTTTATTTTAAAAATGAACGCGGTAAGGCCTCATCGCATGAGTATCAACTGGGAATTCCTGTCCAAAAGAACCTATCAGGTCAGGATTGAAGGCCAGTACTCCAAAACCTTTCCCGCACTAAGCGGTGTTCCACAAGGTGGAGTACTGTCTCCAATACTGTTTCCGTTGTATACTGCGAACTTCCGAGCCTCATTTATTTATTTATTTATTTATTTATGGCGTAGATCAAAGTCTTGCATCAACGATGTTAAAAAACGAACCACAAAAACATTTCTAACACAAAACACACAACAATCATGTTAAATCATGCATGAGCAGCAGCATGTCTTCGAGCACTTAACTCTATTCAACATATATTAGATCTTCTACACGCTTGCCCAGACAACCTTGCCATATTCTCGTGCTTGCCAAGCAAGAAGTTGAATTCTTTGAGAATCCTGTAGGTTAAAAAATCTGACCTGTCCGTGACTTAGCAATCGACGCTCGAAGCTTAAGCTTTCCTCTTACGGATTTTGTCAGCATCCCGTCAAAGAAATCTTCCGGTTTGATTGATAACTTATTGGAGAGAATTTCATACATCATGATAATGTCGGCAATTTTCCTTCTGTTATTCAATGATGGAAGACCAAAAAACTGAGACCGTTGGGAACCATTTGGAATCAAACTATAATCCATTGAAAAACACCTTATCATGAGCTTTCTCTGAAGCTGTTTTGAACGCTTTCCAAAAGATCAATATCTCTCTTCCTAGATGGATTGAATACTGTTGTCCTGGCTTCAACGATAGGTCGCACATAGGTTTTGAAAGCCCTTATATAGATCTCGGGAACACAGGATTTCAAAGCCCTTAACAGATTATAGATGCAAAAACTGGCCTGCTTAACCAAATGTTTACAGTGCTCTGAAAACATAAATCACTCGTTATAATATAACCCAAGTCACGAGCTTCGTCGACCATTTTTTAGAGGCTGACCATTGATTCGACACGTAGGAGTTTGGGTGCGATATTTAGATCCGATCATTAGAAAGTGCGCTTTTTCAGCCGCAAAGCGGCAGCTCCTATCTTTCTGCCCAAGAACTAATGAAATATATTGCCGTCTGAAGAGACATTGAGTTTTCAGAATCGTCTATTCCTCTGTAGATTTTCACATCATCTACATACATTTTAGAAGTGACCCCTAAATTTGTAATGCAGTTGGGGAGTTCATAGGTATACAACAAGAATAAGATTGGTGATAGAACACCTCCTTGAGGAACACCACTTAAAGCTAGGAAGACGTCTGAAAACTTGTCCTTAACCTTAACCTGATAAGTTCTTCCTGTTGAAAATTCTCGAATTCTGCTTATAATAGTGGGATGAATCCCAACTGCCTCCATTTTGACCAGTAATTTTTGAAGGGGAACTTCGTCGAACGGTTTTGAAAAGTCAAGGTACACCACATCTGTGGGTCTTTTCTCATCAAATGCTTTCGATCAGTCATTCAAGGAGGTTAAGACGGCTGTTTCTACAGATCTGCCCTTAAGAAAACCATACTGGTTTTCAGATATTACGCCATGAGCTTCAAGATGACTCAGCATGTGCTTCTTGAGAATTTTTTCGAACGTTCTTGCAAAGACTCAGGTGATGCTAATTGGCCTGTAGTTCCTGGGGTCATTTAGTGGGGCCTTCTTAAGGATCGGAGTTACAAACGCATGTTTCCACCCGCAGGAACTTCCGCTCTGATGTGACACAAATTGAATAGGTGCTCCAGTTTGTAGGCTATGTGGAGAGCAATGTCTTTTATGAAGCTTAGCGGAATGAAATGCGGAGACAGTGACAAAGATTTAGGCCGTGCCTTTTTCCAACAGTAAAGGTGGCGAAAAGTCAAGATGGATAAGGTAATTTTCCCCCTTGTCATTTAGCTGTCTCATAGGTCATACATGCAATTCAACAGTGTGATGGAAAATTGCGAGCAGGGTTTCATAGAGTTTATTAACGGTGCCTCCGGAGTTCATTATACCGATCTAGTCAATACCCACTAGGTACAATTTAAGAATAATCAGCTTTGTTGAAGTTTCGAGCCCATATAACATTCTTAGCCTTAAGCTTCAAGTCTAACTCATAAGTGATTGTAGCGTGGTCGCTAGTACCGATAGGAGGTCCTACTTGCGAATTCTTTATAAAACATTGCCGGTTACATAAAGCTAAATCCAGAATCGAATTTCGCCTGGTGGGCGAGGACGCTAACTGCTGAAAACCATGGGTTGGAAAAAACCATTCCAACCGCTTATTTCAAATGAAATTCGTAGGACTCCTATCCCCTAATGGCGCTGCTTATCCCAAAACCTGAGAAAGTTCCTAGCAGCATGACTGTTTTGATGAGATATTAGGTCAGGAAGATTAAAATCTCCCATCAAAACAGTGGTGAGTTCAGTGGCACAAAAATCACTTATCGCTTTGCATAGTTGATGTGACCCTGAGACATTGCAATCAGGGTTTCTGATAAGAAGCTCTGCAAGATATTCTTCTATGTCACATACTAGGATTTCGTAGCAGTAAGTAGTATTCCGCCTCCTTTTTTCTTAATCCGATCACATCTTATTCCTACGTACTGATTGCTGACAAAACCCAAAAGAGGTCTAAGCTCATTTTCACTGCTTAACCATTTTTCAGTTACGACGACGAAGTCGTATTTGTAGACACATAATTTCATAACTAGAGCGCTGCAGTTCCTTACAAACGACCTCACGTTTGTTAGTAGGCCTAAGCAGTTAATTCGGCTATCGTTCAGCAGTTTCCCGTAGGGCTACTGTTGAACGGCGACGAGACAAGGCGGCTAGCGACTGGGGTAGTGGGAGGCGCTGGGAAGGACACGCCTCACGAGCTTGGGTTTCCCGCATGGCACTGTTATTCCACAGTCCACCACTAGCCACCTTGCGTTGCTCCCTCCTGCCCATTCTCTCCTCCCACCTTAGTGAAGGGCACAGATAAACACCCATGTGAAGGGAGAGAAGCGCAAGCGTGGAGCAGGTCTTATCGCCAGCCGCTGAAACTTGATGGCTGGAAGTACGACCATAATGAGCCGAGGCTTGTGCTGCTTACACCTACGCATTCTATAGACCGGAATGGAGGAGCACTCTACAGCAAGATAGTCAAGTAGGTCTAAAACATATGCAAAGTCATGAGACAACCTCTAGGAAGATTTTAATGAGGAGGATTCAGAATTAGTACCAGCTTTTGAGTCTGAAGTGACTTCAGGAATAGCTGCTTTAGAGACTTCCATGGTAGCCAAATTTGGTTTCTAACAAAGATTCTCTTCCTTGAGCTGCCGAATTTCCTCCAGTAAATCCGCGTTTCTTCGGTTAATTTCTTTCATCTCTTGCCTTGTTTGAATCAGCAGCAGCTCGACGACATGACTTCTGATGCCGGATGGGCTCGCCATCGCCTCGTTGGAGTGTGGATAATGGGAGCGTCCTCATTGGTTCGGATGCCAGTGGATTGGGTGGAGCGAGCGAGAGAGGAGCGCCAACTCCATGTGGTTCTGCAAACCTACTCATGGTCCGACGAGTCCCTCTATCGGGCCGTTATGCGGGCGGGCCGCATAGCCAACAACTCGGCCTTCCTGGAGGTATGCGTGAAGTTGAGCAAGCTCCCATCGAGCGCAATCCCGGAATACGAGGCGGTCTCCAGGATACAACTGTTCACGAACGTGCCGGCAGTTACGGAAGGAGAATACTGGATGCGGTGTATGGAGCTACACCCTTATCGTGTGTCGAAGAGAGCCAGCAGAACACCGGGCTAACCATCCCCGTCGTGTACGATCACCCATATCCATCAACAGGCGGTCAGTAATTCTGACGGAGGACCAGCGGCAGGCCCTTGCGATCGGTACTACACCATTACCGATTGTGGGGATACAGGCCGCGTTCGGAACCGGCAAACCCGTCGTCGTTGCTTGTATGGCGGCAAGACAGGCGCGGGGAGGAGCTCGCATCATCGTCACCGCCACCGAACGCAGCCGCGCCCAGGTAACTGAAACCATCCTGTCCCTCGACGCGTTCTCCGACATAGCTGTTTGCCGTTACATCGCTGAATCGGTGGTTTTCGACGACTCCATCGCCGCGACTCCTGCCGACATGCATGGGATCCTCAAACGTCTGCCCATCTCTACAGGGACGAGTTGGAGGAGAAAGTATTGGACGAGTGTGAGCGCTTCAGGGATGGCCGGATCGTGTTCGAAGCCCACATACAGAATAGGGAGCGCCAAGATTTCCTAACGGAACAGGAAAGGGAGTACCTTGTCCTCGCTGAGAAGGACCTATCCGACCTGATCGACAAGGTCGTTGAAATCATGTTCCTCAAATACCAACCAAAGGTTGTCGCAATAACGACGACGTCCTTGCTGAATGCGACGGGAAAGGGCGGCATATTTAAGAATCACCTCGACGATTTCGAGCTCATCGTATGCGACGAAGCTTCGCAAGTACCAGAACCTGTCTTTGCCGCGATGCTGTGCCGTCCGCCGAGAGCGCATCATATCTACATAGGCGACGTGCACCAACTGGAGCCGTATGCGCGCTGCTCAGGGCACCACCGCCGCTCAATTCGGAGCGCTCAGCGTAATGGACATTCTAGCTCGGGCGAGGGCCGTTCCAATGGCCCCCTTGTTACCACGTTCAGAGCGCTTCCCCTTCTGAACGAGCTCCCTAACCACTTCGTCTATGCGGGGACGTCGAGGAGTGGGACGTCGGCTCAGGGGCGACACATATTGCTGAATATGATGCGGTTCCCGAGTTAGTCTCTGCCATTCATGTTTTTGGACGTCAGCGGTAGTTTCCGGAGAGCGACTCACTCGCATTTCAACGAGGCGGTAGGCTATGGTCTGCACCACTCTGGTAGGACGTCTACTAGAAAGGGGCATCGCCGCAAGTAGCATATGCATGACCATGTTCTACAAAGAACGCACCGACGGCTGGCGGATTTTGCACGCTATACCTGTCGATCTCTCCACCGTGGATGCCACTCATGGCAGGGAAAAGAACGTGGTTGTACTGCTTAAAACGACGACGGACTTCCAAGCGGATGCGGCAGATCTCTCGGACGATCCGCATCGAATGAATGTGGCGCTCACACGCTGCAGGCAGGGACAGTTGCTGGACCATTAGTCTTGGCTTGCAGTTGTGCCGCTCTGGAGCACGGCTCTCGCGTGGGCAAGGCAGCACAGAGCCATCGTTCCAGCCATGAATTTGGGGATTACGAGAGCTGAGCGTTCTGTGATTTTCACGCCTCCTCTGATCGGATTGATTTCAGCGAGCGGAGGTGCGGAGCGACCAAAGAGAAGCGACGAGACGACGACGGCGGCCGGCGGCATCGAGGACGACGACGACGACGACGAGGACCCGATAGAGAGCGAGCTGAAGGGCGACTCTGGAGGCAGCATGACCGGCTCCTCATCCCGGGACACTGTGATCCACTATTTCATCCGTATATCAACGCTGCTATGTATAAACCTTACTCCGAATCCCCTCACACTTATCACTGATTTGGGGCGGGGGGGGGGGGTGACATGCAAAATGCATGCCGATCGGGGTGCACACAAAATTCTGTGCGCTAAGTTTTTCGAAATTTTTTAACGGAAAATTTTCGTTAAATTTCGTTAAAAATACAATTAGCTGCAGACCATTATTTCAAGTGAGAAAAATTGAGGAAAACCTTATAGGTTTCAACTTCAAGAGGTCAAGTGCTAAAGTTCAAGGAATCGAGTGTAACGCTGCAATGTAAAATAAGCAATTTAACATCAATAAACGCAGAAAAATAAACAAACCTTCGGCAACAAATTAATTACAAGGTATGGAATAAAAACAACTATGGAATTATCATTGAGGATGATCACCGACAAATCGTCTTAAAGTGTGCGATCAAGCAAAACCAGGAGTTCCTCCTTTCCCAGTTCTCTACGAAACTGTTTTGTGTGACTGTTCTACAAGCATATGCAATCTCGATGCGGGCATCACCCCAATAAGTACAGAAAGAATTAACAAAGATACAATTGAAAGCCTATCAGTGGAATGGTAACACGTTGTCGAACGCACGATTTTCGAGTGCCAATCCATTTTCTGCGACGTCGGGACTGTGACACGATATCATGTCACACGGTCCCACATTGCCAGGAAGGTGTTAAACGTCACCAACATGTTAGGTTCAGAAAAAGTAGCTTCCTAATGTTTGCCATTCGCGTCTTTCTGAAATCGTTCAAAATACGTCCAGCGGCCGAAAAGATTCTGTACTTGTCCACTGTTCCACGTGGCGGACAAAAGTATTCTGGGATAACCAATGCCAGGTGAGGATAGTCATATTTTGCAAGGAATTAGACTAGTATTTTTGTGGATTCGTTGATGTGCTTAGGGACTCAGCGAAGAAATTACTAGCTCCAAAATGCATTAAAGGATAAGGATAAAGGACAGCATTACTCAATCCCTTCTGAGATGCGCCATGCATTCTAGTTCTACGCCACATCGTGGAGGCGAGTTGAATGCGTATTTGGCCATACAATGGCTTGCGGTGGCCAGCCGATGAACACGTCAGCGCCCTTCCCATCCTTCCCAGACAAGTCTGGTACCAACTTACCGACCCCCGAGGAGTAGAAGGCTTGGTTGGCCTGGGCGGGAAATCCGAACCAAGAACCTGAAACCTTGTATCGGGTGCACGCGACAGTCGGCGTCTCTTCCGACTGCGCTACGCGCCCCCAAAAGGCGTTTTCCAAAATTTCAAAACAAATTCATGAAAAATTAAAATATTCTTGATACCAGGACTGTTCGAGCTGTGGAGCCAAGATTGTTAACCACACTTTATTCGGCTGACGTTTCGGCGTCTATAGCCAGTCTACCTTCTATAGCCAGTCTACCTGTGAATAGTTTGCTAAGCAGTTCCGCCGACTCAATCGGAAATGGACTGCTATTTCAAAATCAACAAACCTTCCTAAAGCTCTGATTTCACGGCTGAGGTGTGACCATCCCGTCTGCCCAGTCTTGTATGTCCTGATCAAGACCCATAAGCTGCCTTCAGGCGAAACTCCTAGAGACCCTTCGCAGTATAACGTTAGACCCATAATGAGTAGCGTGGGTGGCCCAGCGGACCGGATTTCCTGGCTGCTAAACTTGGTTCTTGTGCAACTGCTTAGGTGTGTACCTGCCCACCTCCCTAACACTTGCGCTTTCCTGGAAAAACTCCGAGACGCAAGGTTAGAAGGGAGCTGTGTGATGGAGTCATTTGATATTACTTCACTGTACACAAATGTCTCCAAAGTAGACGCAATGCAAGCAGTCTACGAAATGCTCGTGGAACACCAGGACCATATCTCACTATATGGGCTCAGCATTGCTCAAATAATGACGCTCGTGGACAAGTGTCTTCAGTGTAACATCTTTAGATGGCCCAACGAGTACTACAGACAGGACAGAGGGCTTGCCATGGGACAACGTCTGGCTCCGGTGCTGGCCATAGCGTATCTGTCAAAAATAGAGACACATACTGGAACGTAGACCTTTGCTTTACTGTCGGTACATAGATGATTGTTTCATTGTTTGTGCAACGCAAAACGAAATGGATTCCTGTTTCGATGTGCTCATTCATCAGGCTGAGCATATTAAGCTCACAAGGGAGAAACCGACGAACAACTGGTTGCCGTTCCTTAATGTGGAAGTTCATGTCTCTCACAACACTTTCTATACTAGGTGGTAACGGAAGCCGAGCAACAAGAACATCATTGTTCATTGCAGGTCTGCACACCCTAGCAGTGCCAAGAGGGCCATTGTAAATAACATGTTTCGCACAGCGGCGTTGGTATCCTCCAACGACGAATTCGAGTCCGCTTCTAGGGAGATGGCATCTCGTATAGCGTTCTCCAATGGGTACACTTCCGACAGCCTTCCTAAGCAACGTCGTCCGCCTGCAGGAGCACAAAGATGCACAGAACAAGAGCGCACCAAAATCCCTTTCTTGGTGCCCTTCATCACGGATGCTCTTAGTGCTCAAGTACGGGAATGTATACGCAGCGCTGACTTAGAAGGTCTGGTCAGGCTAGTTAGCATACCGTTTGCTAAACTCAGGACCCAGCTTGTTAGGAACCGGCTGTATGACCGCGCTTGTGATACCCCGTCCTGCATGGTCTGTCCGTTTGGAAAGGAAGGGGATTGCACGGCCTCAGGTGTGGTATACCTCGTCATTTGCACGGAGTGCAATGAGGAATACATCGCTGAGACGGGCAGGCCGCTTTCAGTGAGGGTCAAGGAACACATGGACGGGCTTCGGAGATGCCAGATTTCCACGCCGTTGGGGGAGCACAAGCAGCGTAGCCATGGTGGCGCAATGGTTGTGGTCGCGATTACAATCCTTGCTCGAGAGGTCGATATCGCAGCACGCAAGACTCTCGAAGCGCTGTGGATTGCCTTCAAGAACCCCGCGATCAATAGGAGGGAAGAGCGCGTAGCGCTAACCCAGGAGCTGGCCCCATTTGCTGACCTCGTGGGCTCGACCCCGGAGGCGACAGCCGGAGGGTCGCTGAGGGGTTGGCTTTAGATGGCAGTCTCATTCATTCAAACTGCCTCCATCCGAGGGTGACGCACCAGCCTCTTGGCTGCTTCCATAAGGTTAGTTGGGCTGTCTCACTCCCATTTCGTCTCCTTTTCCTATTAATTCCGGAAACTCCTGTGACTTGAAATAGTTCTTGGACGAGTAACCTTACAAACCTCGCTTGACTTTTCCAGGCTCTGAAGAAGGCAGTTACGCCGAAACGTCAGCCGAATAAAGTGTGGTTAACAATCTTGGCTCCACAGCTCGAACAGCCCTATTGGTATCAACGTCATGCCAAGATTCAACGACAGTCGATCATGGAATAAAATATTCTTGCTGATTTCAATTAGCGGCGATGTCCGTTCCTCCACGTGGTGCCACTGGAAACTGCTTGCCTTTGCAAGCCGAGCAAATCACGGACAATCGAATGCAGGCGACAGGCCCTAGTGACAGGCCGGCCTACGAACATTTTGTGTCACATCATATGGTTAATGACGTTTCAGAGCCCTCGAGATAATGCCACGGCGTCCGCGGGAGCTGACGCGCACTCGCAAAGCCCGGCGAGTGTGAGAAGTATGCGAGGGTCCCTCGTGCATGGACGGCATCGGGGGGGGGGGGGGCAACTGAGCTAGTCCGAAAGTCCAGTAACGTAGACAAGACCCGCGTAGCAACGTTGAATGTGGCTACGTTAACGGGCCGCTCGTGCGAGTTGGTAGAAGCACTGAAGCGAAGAAAGATAGATTTCTGTGCTGTGCGGGAGACGAGGTGGTCCTGCTGCAAGTCGAGGGACATTGGCCGCGGCTTCAAGGCCGTTCTGTGCGGCAGTCCCAGGACCACCAGTGGTGTCGGTATGATCGTCTCCGAGCGTTTCCGTGACGCGATTGCAAGCGTAGAACGTTTCGATGACCGCTTGCTGAAGATGGTTGTCGCCGTAGAAGAGCGACGATGTCATTTCTTTTCCGCGTATGCTCCGCAGACAGGTTGTTCTACGCAAATCAAGGGCGAGTTCTGGTCCCTGCTTGGTGAGAAAACAGCGGAAGTGCCGTCAGAAAATACGATTGTTGTGGCAGGTGACCTTAATGGTCATGTCGGAGCAGCGAAAGACGGCTACAGTTGTCATGGTGGTTTTGGCTATGGGCCACCCAACGCCGATGGTGAGCGTATACTTGAGTATGCAGTATATATCACACGACCTCACCGTCGTGAACACCAAATTTCGAAAGCGTGACCCCCACCTCATCTCGTTTTATAGCGGGAACACCAAAACGAAGATTGACTATGTCCTTGTTAGGCGTCGCGACAAAGGTCTTGTCACAGACGCGAAGACCGTGCCGTACGAGACAGTTGCCACACAACACCGCCCACTGATCTGCTCGTTGAAGATCACACTTCCGAGGTGTAAACCTGTCGAGCGGTGCGGGACGGCTAGAATTAAATGGTGGCGATTGAAGGAGAAGAAAGCAGCTGTTATCTCTCGCATTCGGTTGCCGACGGTAGCAACTGTTGACGAAACCTGGAAAGAGGCTACCGATGCGATAACCCGGGCTGCACCCCTCGAACTCGGCACAACGAAGCCTGGACGGCGTTGGTCGACAAGCAGGCTTGGCTGTGGACTAACGATGTCAGAGAGAAGGTCAGGGAAAAGAAACGACTGTATCACGTATTTATCGGTGACAAAACAGTGTGTAATTGGCGGAATTATCGAGAAGCGAGGAAAGCGGCAAAGAAGGCAGTGGCTGCTACTACGCTGTAGTCAGCGAAAAACTGGAAACGCGCGATGGTGAGCGCTATATTTACCGACTCGCCAAGGCTCGCTGTCGCCAAGCAGAAGACATCGAAAAGTTCTTTGGCATTAACGATGAGAACGGCCATCTTCTGATGGATCGTAAAAGGGCTGTGAAGCGATGGCGCGACTACTTCGAGGAAATCTCGAAAATCTAGAATTTGAACATCCTGCCATTCTTTTGCTTCACCTGTATACGGCCCGTTCAGAAAATCACAGTGAGCGAAACTGAAGCAGCCCTGAGGAAGATGAAGTCAGGCAAAGCCACTGGTCCAGATGACCTGCCGGCTGACCTGTGGAAGTCGAAGGGTTGGTGCCTTGCCGACTGGATGACAGAGTTTTTCAATCAGGTTGTTGCTGAGAAGAAAGTGCCTGAGAGTTGGCAGCAAGGCACGACTATCCCGATTTGGAAGAAGAAAGGCAGCCCTGCGGACTGCGCTAGCTACCGTCCGATTCGCCTACTTTCGCACACCATGAAAGTTTTTGAGCGATTTGTCGATAGACGTATCCGGGATGTCGTCCAGCTTTCCAATAATCAGTGTGGTTTCGTTGCCGGCTGTGGGACGGTTGATGCCATACACGCCCTTCGTCTTCTGCTATAGAAGCACCGCGAAAACAGAAACCGGTGCATTTTGCCTTCCTGGACTTGGAGAAGGCCTTCGACCGCGTTCCGCGAGAAGTTATATGGTACGCGTTGCAACGACACGGCGTCCCTGAAGAGCTTACTGAGTGGGTGCGCATCCCGTGCCCAATAAGCCGAGTGCGAGCACCAGCGGGCACCTCGATGAAGTTTCCAATCTCTGTCGGAGTGCACCAGGTGTCTGCGCTCTTCCACTGCTCTTTGCGGTCGTCATGGATGCAATTACACGAGATCTCCAAAACGCAGCTCCTTGGACGTTGTTGTATGTCGATGACGTCATGCTTGCAGCAAGTGGAGACAAAGCGGAACTCGAGCGACAGGCACAGGAATGATGCGATCGCTTGGCATTGTTCGGACTCAAGCTGAACGTCAAAAAGACGGAATACTTGAGGACGGATGTGAATGAGCTCGGATCTATCAAGATCAATGGTACTGAGCTCTCACGAGTGACATCTTTCAAGTATCTTGGGCCAACAGTCACGTCCGATGGCAGCCTAAAGTTGGAGGTGAATGCGCGTGTGAGTGCAGCCTGGTCTAAATGGCGCTCGCTGACTGGGGTGCTCTGCGATAAGGCAATATCCGAGTACCTCAAATCAAAGGTGTATAGAACAGTCGTCCGCCCAGTAGCGACGTACGGTGCTAAGTGCTGGCCATTGACGAAGGAGATTGAATGCTGCCTCAGTGTAATGGAGACGACGATGCTAAGGTGGACAGCCGGAGTAACGCTTTGGACCGCGTTCCCAACGACACCATATGACAAAGGTTTGGTGTCGCCAAGATAGCCGACAAGTTGCGTGAAGCTCTACGATGGTATGGCCATGTGCTTTGCGCTAACGACGACACCGTCTGTAAGATTGGCCTGATCCTGGAAATCCCTGGAAAACGGTCCAGAGGACGCCGTAAGGCTAGATACGTTGCGCTTGGACTTAAAGATAGCTGGTCTGCATCCTGATCAAGCATTTGATCGGGAGAAATGGCGTTACCACACCAGAAGAGCGGACCCGCCACCAAGCGGGACAAACGCTACTGAAAATGATTCTTGCTGATTTCAATAGTTTTTTTAGAAACGGTTCTAATCGGGAGGATGGTACCTGCCACGTTAGTGGAGACTAAGAGTAAATGTGATAAACTCACAGAGAAAAAGTCCGTTAAAATTTCCGTTAAGCTTCTAAAAATCTCCGTTAGGTCGTTAAGCCAGATTTTAAGGAAAATGCAGTTAATTTGCTAAATTCGTTGAATCGTCGACCGTTAAATGTGCACCCCTGATGCTGATCAGGGGTGCACATTTAACGGTTAGCGATTCGACAAATTTGACGAATTAACGGCATTTTCCGTTAAAATTCGGCTTAATGACTTAACGGAAATTTTTAGAAATTTAAAGAAATTTTTAACGAATCTTTTTCTCAGTAAGTTTATCACTTTCCCTATCCAGTCTTCACTAATACTGCAGGCCTTATTCTCCCAATTAGGACTATTCCAGAAAACTATTGAAATCAACAAAAAATATTTTGATGTTTTTATGCTATTCTCATGCCTTCTATGGCGCATTTGAATTTTCGGAAATAATGCAATTGGAGATTCTTCGTCGAGCCGCCAAGCAACTCAACAAATCCACAAAGTTTGTGGTCTGACCTCCTCGTAACATATGCTTATCCCAAAATACTTTGCTCGCCACCTAAAGCAGTCGAAAAGGAGAGAATGTTTTCAGTCGTTGGACGTATTTTAAACGATTTGAGAAAAACGCTAGTGAAGGGATGAAGAACGCCGTCACTCAATCCCTTCTGTGATGCGCCACGCATTCTATTCGGGATGTCCTGGAGACGAATTGAATGCGTAATTGGCCACGCAGTAAATCACCTGTGGTGGTCAGCCGATGAAGATTTCGGCGCTTCTTCCAAGACAAGTCTGGTGCCAATTCACGGACCGAAAATTCTCCGAGCGGTGGAAGGCTTGGTTGGCGTGAACAGGAAATCCGAACCAAGAACCTGGTATAGGATATGCAAAATTCGGCGCTCCCTCCGACTGCGCTACACGCGCCCTAATAACTAAAATTCGGAAAGCTACTTTCCTGAACGTTAACACGTCAACGACAGTGTCACACCCTTTCGCCCGTGTGGGACGTGTGACAGGATGTCTTGTCAGAGTTCCGACGACGTAAAAAATCGATTGGTCTATAATAGTCACACAAAACGGTTTCGTAATGAACCAAGAACGGAGGAGGAACTTCGTGGTCTGCCTGATCTTACGTTTTAAGATGCTTTGTCGATGCGGGCACCAGCTACTCGCCGTACCGTTCTCTTGATTGATAATCCCATACCTGGTGTTATTCGACACCATGAAGATAATTTGTTGCCGAAGGTTTGTTTATTTTACTGTCCACCCTTGTTGATAAGGAATTGTTTAAGTCACATTGTAATGTTACGCTCCATTCCTTGACCTTTGGTTGTTGATCTGTTGAAGTTGGACGGAACATATAACCTTTTCCTTGATTTTTTATTTGAAATAATAGTTTGCAGCTAATTGCATTTGTAACGAAATTGAACGATTTACCGGGAATTTAACGAAAACTTCTGTAAAACAACTTCGTTAAAATAATTGGTACTTATGAAGCAAAGGGCCCGTGGTGCCGTGGGGCTGCCGGGAAACATGTTAACGCTGCAACGGCAACAGAAACGCGGCAACCCACGGCACCCAAGGACGGGTGCTTCATAAGTACCGGCCCCGTGGTGCCGTGGGTTAGCCGCGTTAACATGTTTACCGGCAACCCCACGGCACCACGGGCCCTTTGCTTCAAAAGTACCAAATAATTTACCTCACAGAACTTTGTGTGCACTCCTGTGTGATGGTGATGTAAAGACCTAAGAAGGATTGACAACGACGAAAACTCAAAGCCCCTGGCCATCGCTTTCATTAGTCGCTGGGCACAAATGTGACATAATGAAGAGCGATCTGTGCTCCTCCAGGCATTGTGGTGCTATAGCACAAAAAGCCAACGCTCGTATCTATAATCTCTTTAGAACTTTGAAATCTAATCTTCTTCCTGAGTTCTACATACGTGGCTTAAAACCCTGTGTACGGCCCATAGTATTGGGTTGTTCAGAAAGTAATTATGATTTTTGAGGGTTTCAGGAAAAAATTTATTTCCTCACAATGAAACAATATCAATCAATGATATATTGTTCGTTTTGTTCATTTATCTTTTGACATCTCTCTGCTAATCTCATAGTAGCTCTCTCGTAGAACTTCTTATCCTTCTCGGCAAAAAACTGCGCCATATAAGATTTGATACCTTCCTTTGATGAATATACTTGAGAATTATGGAGAAACAATATCAAATTTTAATGGTTTGTTTGTTTCGCCACCTCTTTTCTTATAACACCTCCTCGGTGGCTCATCAGTGAAGAAGGAGGTGTTATAATTTTCTATCTTTATTATTATATTTTTATATTTATATTTTAATTTTAATGTTGATTTTTTTTAATTTTTTTATTTTTTATTTTTTAATATATTTTTATTTTTATTTTCATTTTATTTTTATTTTTATTTTTATTTTTATTAATAATTTTTAGATATGTTACTGATTTATTTTTATTTTGTTTTTCTTTTATTTATCTATTTATCTATTTATTTATTTACTTTATCTTTATTTTTCTTTTTACTTATTTTTTAAATGTTTATTGTCAATATTTAGAAATTGTGAAAGTCACTAAACTCACTCCTTGTGCCGACCGGTTATAGAGGTTTTCCTATATAAAGTAACCGTACCGTGATCTGTTATACAGTATCTGTATGGATATGTATTATGATATGTGTTATCATTACGGTATTCATTTCATTATTCAATTCTTGGTATATTGGCACACTATGTAGTAATTTTATTAGATTGGCATTTTCCATCATTTAACAATTATATCAACTAATGTCGTTGCTTCCACATTTCTTTCACCATGATATCAATAAGATCTATTCTTATATATGTGCGTATATATTAGCAAAATAAATTTAAGCAAAGACTTCCAACTATACGAGTGTTCCCACTAAGCTTATTGCTTTATTATAGTTGTCTAACATGCCATATTTATATAATATTTGTCTGTTTTTGTTTAAGCATTTTTTTACGTTTGTGGCGATGAATTCTGTGTTAAATCCATTATGGGTAAGTATTCTGTGAAGTTCTCGTATTTTACTACAAAAATATTGGAATGTTGAGCAGACATTAGCTATTCTAAGTGTTTCTGTGTAAATGACATTACTTTTAATTCTGACTGAAACCTGTGAGTCCGCGTGAGGAAACCTGTTTACTTTAAAGTTGAAAGAATCTGTTTTGTTATATAAGTTGCTTTCAATTTTATTATTCACGACTTCTAGACTTATGTCTAAATAGTTGCATTTCTGTTCACTGTCGTGTGTCTTTTTTATTTCCAGTGTGTTTTTGTAAACCAACGTAAGTATGTAATCAACGTAAGCTTCTGGATAATTGTGAACAATAAGTATGTCGTCCATATATCTAAATGGCTTAAATAACTGGCCTCTATTTAATATTGCGCTTTTAGAATACTCAAATTCAAACATTGACATGGTTAAATCTGCGAGCAAAGGGCTAAAGTTACCACCTTGAGGAACTCCTTTATTTTGTTTAAAGATTATACTAGCGAAAACGCAATAACTATTTTTCAGTAAATAGTCTATAAAGTATAGCAGATCTGTTGCGTTATAATATCTATATTTATCATTCTGAGTTAAGACAGCTGTGTAAAAAGTTTTGAAACCGTTGCATGCTAGGAAATTTTTACCAGAATTTTTGAAACAGAGTATAACAAGGTTTTTCATTTTCTCCATTATAACATTGTGAGGTATGCTTGTGAACATATGGGTAAAATCAGCGGAATATACTTTTACACCATCAGCATTAATTCTTGTGTTATGTTAGAATTTTCGATAGCCCAATGTGTTTTAATCGTCCTTGTATTTCTAGTTGCTGTATTGGCATAGTTGATTAAATGTGTTTTTAGAAAGGTAATTATACAACAAAGTTCTAAAGCAATGGATTTGACACTACTATTATATGCCCCGGTAATAAATCTGAACTTAACTGGGTCTTTATGCAGTTTAGGTAGCGAAAAAATAATTGGTAAATCTCCATTTGTATCTACTTTTAACTTATTTTTAATTTGAAAATATCTATGTTTTTCTATTATGGGTTGCTTATTAGAAACGTTTAAATTTACATATGTGTTATTCGTGTTACTGTTATTAAAGGTCTCGTTTTTATTTTCATAGTTAATTCCCATTTCTTTCATAAGGTTAAGTAGGTAAAACTTTTTGCAAATAATACCATAATTGTTGTTTGCTTTATCTAGTCTAAATATAAAATCACTTTGTAGCTTTTGAATTGTTTGGTACGGTATATGAACTTTATTACGGATATTTTCATGGCTAAGTAATGGTTTTATTTTGTTTCTGTATTCTGTATTGAAAAGATTTCTTAACTGGTTCACTTGATCTTGTGAAATTCTGTAGTATCTACTTATGTGACTAACAACTTTTTCAACAGCGGAACTGTATGTAGAGTGTATTGTATCTCTGTTGCAGCCCATTACTGGAAGATCAACCTTAGGCATCGTTTGAGCAGGTTCATCCGGTTTTGACCATAATCGCTTATGAGTGACATTGTTGTAAACAATCCACTTTTCATCATCTGTTACTACAGTACCGGACGCGTCTTTTGAATAGACGCCGAAAAAACCGCACTTTTGCGGTTTTTGCGTCTTTTTGCTATAACTCGCCCAAAGGTCATCCATTTGAAAAACCAAAGGTACATCTGAGCTCAGGAGATCGAGCTCTATCGTTTGGTATATACATTTCATATGAAAGATCAAAAATGGCCAAAATTGAAAACTTGCGCTCCATTGAGAAGGCCGGCCGCGGACGAGTTGTCGGCCGCAAGGCGTCGAAGACAGTTACATGCCCACAATTCCTCCAATTTGAGGTGTTTTGAGAAACGGATGGTATCGTTTGATTCGTCTCTTCGAGATCTACACAATCATGTATACAACTTCGCCAAATCACCGCATTTTCGCAGTGGGTGGTCAAAAATGACTGGAGCAGACTTTTTGCTATTGGTGAAGCTTATATTCCAGGACTTGCATGTTCTCGGAGCATCTGAAGCATGGCGTAATGTGCTTTGTCATGCCAGGAGTCCTCTGAGAGTGCGCCGTGCACAATGCATATAGGATCGAACCTATCAATCGAGGGGGGACAGTTTGTAGAGTGAGCATTTAGAGAGTTTTATGAGAAATTCTCAGCCGCCCTACTCAGGAATTGCTGTACTCTGTTCCGGCGAGACTTTGGAGTGCGCTGTGCACAGTGTATATAGGATCGAACCTATCAATCGACTGGGCGCGACAGCTCGTTGAGTGGGCGTTTGGAGAGTTTTTATCAGAAATTCGCAGCTACTCAGGATTTGCTGTACTCTGTCCGGCGAGATTAAGGAGTGCGCCGGGAGCAATGCATATAGAATGGAACCTATTAATCGAGTGGGGCAACCGCTCGCAGATTGCAGCGCGGGCGTTTTCAGAGCGCAGTAACTCTGTCAAATTCGAATCGTTTCGGCTGCAAGTCCTGGCTCTTGTAGTAAGTAGTAGTACGCTGAAGTAGAGCGGGGTAGCTTAAGAAGCGGCAATGTTACAGGGGTGTGAATATGAAGGTGAGGCTTGTGTGACGTATTTTTTCCGATTTCGGTGGACCACTGCGGGAAGAAGCGGCAAGCTAACAGCCTCAAAACGCGTAGGCAAACAGGCTGTTAAGGGTACTTTGCGATTACATGCTCAGAACACCTCAGCTGCGTAAACTGCCTTAGCTTCAGCTGCCAGTTTGAAGCGGCAGAAGATAGCAGTTAGAGTTTCTTGCGCTCTTACTCAGCCAACATTGAGTTTTCGACACTCGCAGTGGTACCACTCTGTTCACCATGAAAAGCGCTATCGAATGGTATCAATTTCGACTGACTTCGGGAACATCGATTTTTCCCATTGAGGACGAGGCCGCTCGAGACCGCAGCCCGCGGCAGGCGGACGGTGACGCCATCGAAAAGCGATATCGCCAAATTGTGCCATGCTTGATACCATTCGATAGAGTTTCTCATGCTGAATTGAACGGTGTTATTAGGAGCAGACAGAACTGTAATATGGGCAAGTAAGAGCGAGGAGAACATCGACCGTTATTGTGCTAAATTGCACGCGCGGGCGTGTTCGGAGCGCGATAACTATGTCACATTTGAATTTTTCTGGGTGGAACGTGCGGATTCTGTAGGCACTAATATGGCCTAGTAAAGCGCAAAAGCACAGCAAATTACCTTACGAATTGGCAAGGTTACCGCGGTGCGAAAATGCAGGTTGGGCATGTGTGACACGACTTTTTCAGATTTCGGTCGACCGCTGCGGGTACAAGAGGCGAGCTAACGGCATGCAAACCCGTCGACGAGCAAAACAGCGAAGGCACTTTACGAAGATCTGCTCCTAACTCTCCAGCTGCCTAAACTGTCTTATCCCCATCTGCCATTTCAGAGCGGCGGACGGCAGCGGTGAAGCTTCTTCCGCCTTACTCGCCCACGTTCGAGCTTTCGAGCCCCATCAAGGGTACCATTCTGTTCAGCTCGAAAAACCCTATCGAACGGTATCAATTTCGACCAATTTTGAAAACATCGATTTTGACAGTTTCTCATCGAAGACGGCCGCGCCAGACGGACGATGACGTCATCGAAAGTCGATATTTCCGAAATGGGACGAGTTTGATACCGTTTCATAGAGCTTTTCGTGCTGAATTGCACGGTGCTTATGAGTCGTTGAGAACTGTTATCTGGGGGAGTAAGAGCAAGGAGAACATAGACCGTTGTTGTGC
>OX375867.1:56443534-56530877 GCA_947359475.1 Heligmosomoides polygyrus bakeri | reverse complement strand
AAACTCCAGTAATGAAATTTAACGAAAATGCTGGTAAAATCGTTAAATCGGTAAATCAGTAGAGGTTAGATGCTCAACACTACCCCGCACTTCTATTATTATTAAATTTTGTTCTACAATCAATTTGTAGCCAGGTTGATGCTGTTGGCCAATGGCGCATTCCCCGCGGCGTATCGCGGACGGTAACTTCAGGGTATGCCTTCTAGGTCGTGGGTCAGATAGCCTGCTGTAGGCAAATTATAGCAGCCGTACCACGGCTACGCCCCCTGCTCATAACGGGCATAAATACCTGTTACGAGCGGACCAGGGGGTCTTTTTTGTGGAAATATGTGGCAGCTCTGCTAATTCCAAATTTTCCAAAGTCCGACCAAGTAGAAGTCGAATGATTTGAACCTTAGCTCCACACCAGCTGCGTGAGTGAGCCTAACGTAGCTGCTCCTAACTCTTCCTCGTTCATCGTTCAAGGCCAGCGCTACACAAAAATTAATAGCTTTGGAGCAGTACTTGCGCCTAGAAACCATGTGGCTTTATGTTAGACCTCAATGGAGAGGATAAAAAAGGAGAAGACACTGGCTCTCTCATCTGACGTCTCACCCATCTCTTTTCCAATACCGTTTAAAAAAAACTGCTTCAAATCACACTTATCCATCCTTCTAAAGGCAAATGTGGTTAGTTAGAGAAAATTCGCCAGATTAACAATGGTCTAGCAGGCAGAACATGCAGAACAAAAATGATCATCAAGTCTCGAAACATATTAGGAAAAGCGCACAATGTAAGCAAATCCGAGGCAGATGTGATCACCTAGCATTTCTATCTGCAGTCTTGTCACCAAATGATGACATTCAAAACGCGCTGCGATGCTAAGAATGTGCTCCGATGCTCTCATGTTGACAACGTACCCAACGTCGCCACAGAATCTAACGACGACGTCGCCAACGTCGCCACAGACGCGTCGACCACGTCCAGCGACTTTGGCGTCGCCGACATCGGTGACGGACTGTCGGTGACGCGTCGCAGCGTCGGCGACGCGTCGCCGAAGTATAACATAGGCCTTACCGGCTGCGCCACCGAGGCACATCTCGTTGGGTGTCGTAGGGGTTGATAATAGTAGCGCGCACGCTTTCAGACCTCCTTTTCAGGTCTTTAAAAAAGTGTTCAGCAAAAACTAACTGTGCTTCTGGACTCCACTCACAGGGCCCTACATCCTGCCAAAATAGTATCCCAAAGGCTCACCATGAGTTGGAAACCTTTCCTTGTAAGTTTACTGTGGTTACGTGTCAAATGGAACGCATTCTTTTCTTTTGTTGTAACCATTGAAGGACAGGGGTGAATGTCGTGGTCATCCCTTCCCTTCCAAGCTGCTCGTCAAGTGTTCGGTCATGATCGCGATTTCTTGTTTCAACGAGGCATCTCTCCTCGCAGTTGTCCTTCAACTCACGGCCATGAAATCTTCGTACAAGAATCTAGATTACGGAAAAGCAGTGTCGACTTACCAAAATTACGTAAAGGCGTTCATACCGCTCGTCGGGAGCAACCGCAGCGACAGGAGCGACAAAGCAAAGCATACCTATCGATTCTTCCCAGGCAACGGCTCGGCACTGATCGATACATAGCCTTCGCTCTATCGCTCCCGCCTCTGCCGTCGCTCCCGTCGCGAAGTATGAACAGGCCCTAAGCGGTGTGTTGTGCATTCATGACACACAGTGTTTCACGGCAATTTCACGCGATATGCATGAGCATGAATTGGGAATAACTCCAGTATTCATTATAGGTAAGAAATAGTGCGGAGTTGTCCAGATGCTTAATATAAAACCAGTTTTCTTCGAGGAGGAGCACTTAACTGTTAGTAGCTTCAGGTTACCGTCGATGAACTACAGAATTTCTTACGTTAAATCAGGCAAACGTTTTTCATAGTCCTCCTTTACCGCGGTTTCTTTTTCTTGGAGCTCGTGATTATCGTCACATCTTGATTGTCTTAAGGCCCCCACAGAGTTCTGCGGCAACGCTGCTCGCCGCAATGGTTAAGGATAGGGCAGGGACGCCGCCGGCGGCGAGCTCTGCGTCTCTGCCCTATGGTTAAGCATAGGGCCGCGGCGCTGCCGCAGAACTATGGGGGCCCTTTAAGGCGCCGCAGACTTCTGCGGCGTTGCCGCTGCCCTATCCTTCATCCCTGGACAGGGACGCAGAGCTTGCCGCCAGCGGCGAGCCCGGCGGAGCCCGCTGGAGCGGCACCGCAGAAAATGATTTGAATCATACGAGACGGCGTCACTCCAGCGGCGCCGGGGAGAGCCTGTCTGCGCTCTGCCCTTTCGCGGCGGGGATCCAGAGCGGAAACGGGCGCGTCACCAGTTGGTCCTGACTAGAAAGACTACAGTACCTCGCCGTTGCCGCTGAGCGGCGCCGCTGGCCGGCCGACAGCCGCCGTTGAGCGGCATGGCTCATCGATTGCGCCGTCCGCCGCCGGCCGCTACCCGCAGAAGTCTGCGGGGCCTTTAGTCGTAAACACAGCGGACTGCTGTTTCTTTGTTGATATCAGGACGAAGAAGGTTAAACTAATTGAATTAAGGGAAGGAGACTAGTTAAGTGTTTGATAAACTTACAACCGAAGAAACCGCTTGAGTTGTCCTCCATTGTAATTTTGGAATGAAATTCGTGGGAATCGTTACGGGACCACGCAGTTGGCTACCACTCTGCTAATCAGTCGCTGCAGCTAGTGATATTTGCGTGCTTGTCAGGCGCAAATAAGGTCGGGGGGGGGGGGAGGTTCTGATGGGCAGAAAATCCCATAGAGCCCCCCCTCCCCCTCCGCCCCTATTTACGCCTTTAATGTCGCTCTCATCCCTGGCTCCAACGTATAGAGCCTGTAGTAAGGGCGCTCCATGGCTAACAAAAACCAACGCGCGGCTGTATGCGTTGCGCACCGGACAACTCGGACGGGTTTTTTCCGGTTGTAAGTGTATTTGCGAGTGACTAGTTACCGGAATGTTAATCAAAACAACACTTTTACACGATTCACTGTGATCTATCTTCAAGGCTTTTACATTCTACTACAAAGATCTCATGAATAAAGTGTAATCGTGTTACAACGCTAAAAGAGAAAAAAACATGATGATAATACCGCCTTTTAAAAACAAGATAGGGACAAGAAGAAGAAGATGTTTGCCTGCCTGAATAACTCCACTCGAGTTTCTAGACCGGTGATGTTACCACTATTCTAAACAGCGATTTCCTTATCCGGAATTCGCTCACACGCCAATTTTAGATCTATAATAGCCCGGAATAGCCCTCATCCTTCACAGAAAAGCGATGTTTCGACTAGAAACGCACTACTTCTCGTAGTATATTTCATGTCCGACCGTCGCCAAATCTTGGCGTAACGTTGAACATTGATCGTAGGCCTCATTCTATTTGTTTCAACCTTGTGACCAAGATTGTCGTTGAAACTTTATCCGGCTAACGTAGAGAGGTAGCGCAGCAATGGCCTATGTTATACTCCGGCGACGCTGTTGTCGGTGACGTCGGCGGCAGTGTTACACGGGCTGCTACGCTGTGCATAGCAGCTCGTCCAACACAGCGTCGCCGAAGTATAACATAAGCCTATGGTCCAAGAGCTACCTTACGTAAGAAGATATGAAGCAGTGCATTGCCTTCAGAAAAAGTAAAACAAGGAATTTTCCTCCAGCTGGATCGAGGACTTAGATTAACTTTCAGTTTCAAGAGTGTGGTGACCCTTAATTAGAGACAAAGCCGAATTTATTCGGGAACCCGATAGTCGCTTCTGCGTGATCATCAGGACTATACACACCCTCCGGCCACTCACGCCACGTGCCGTTCCGCCCACGGAGAAGGCTATAAAAGAGGAGACCGTGAAAACGCTTCGCGGTCTCCTCCCCTTTAAACGAGCTCGGGCTCCCTCTCCCTCTTCCTCTTCCTCTTCCTCTTCCTTCCTCCTGCTTACCGCAAGCCATCCTCCATACTATGTTTGTAGTTCTATTATAACATTTCAATGCACTCTGAATGTAATGTGATCTACTCCTCCCATCCAACTTCGTATGTTCAATTCGTATATCATAATCGTCTTGCCCAATAACCAGATAAACTCGTGTAGAAAACAAGCCTTATGTACTTTATTTCCACTACGGGACTGTGCTTCCGAGCACGTCTTCTTCACGCTAAAAAACTGAGCCGCTAGTTTATTACAAGAGCACCAAGTGGAAGTACAATGCGAGCCGCGAGCCGACGTGGTTAAATAATGGTGAATTTAGTACACATTCATATCCAAAGCAGACCTAGCAGGCGAATTTACACTCTGAAATGGTTGTAGTCACTCTCCGAATTCTATATTGGAACATCTTACGATGCAATGAAACGAAGATGTGAGCAAAGACTTATAGCATGTAAAAGGATAAAAAGCTAAAAGCATTACTCCATCCCTCTTGGGATCTGCTACGCATTCTAGTTCTATGGGATTTTGTGGAGACGTATTTGGCCCTACAATGACTTGCGGTGGCCAGCCGATGTAAAAGCCAGAGCTTTATCTTTCCGATAATATCGATCGATATTGATTTCGGCACTATTGTACTTTACGGACTCCAGAGGAAGAGAGAGGTCGAAAAAAAACTTTTTCGCCCAAACTTCGTCCAGAGGGGTTATTTGGGGTGCTGTTCACGAATCTGACACCCGTTCTTGAAATTTCAGCCGATTACGGTAGATTACAGTATGTACCGGTGACTAAGGCTGTCGAACTCATAATCACCGATTTCACCCAAACTTCACCTAGGGGGGTTATTTGGGGTGCTGATCACGAATCTTACATCCGTTTTCCGTTTTGCGCTGGAGTACGGTAGATTACGGTAGGTACCGGTGACTAAGGCTGTCGAGGTCATAATCACCGATTTCGCCCAAACTTCGCCTATGGGTGTTATTTAGGGTGCTGATTACGAATCTGGCGTCCCTTTTTCGTTTTACGCTGGAGTACGGTAGGTCACGGTAGGTACGGGTGATTAAGGTCATGGTCATCGATTTCGCCCAAACTTCAGCTATAGAGGTTATCTGTGGTGCTACGAGTTAGCACAGCATGCAAGCGGTCCGGCAGCGATCGCCTGAAAATTCTCAAATCAGCGGGAAACCATTTTTGCGAGAAACTCTTCGATAGGCGAAGGCTTAATCGAGAGATATCAATCTAAGCATCATGGCCCTCCACGCACTGTTACACAACCGCCGCCAGGAAGAACTGCGCGACTTCAGCCTGAACGACGTCTTTGACAAGCTAAACATGGACGCAGCCGATTTCTAGGAATGGCTTAAAAGGATAGGATTGCTCGCAATCGGTGACCATGACCTTGGCAGCCTTAGTCACCCGCACCTACCGTAACCTACCGTACTCTAGCGAAACTCCAGGGTAAAACGAAAAACGGATGCCATATTCATGATCAGCACCCCAAATAACCCCCTAGGCGAAGTTTGGGCGAAATCGGTGATTATGACTTCGACAGCGTTAGTCAGTGGTACCTACCATAATCTATCGTACTCCAGCGTAACTCTGAGTAAAACGAAAAACGGATGTCAGATTCGTGATCAGCACCCCAAACCCTCCCCCCTTGGCGAAGTTTGGGCGAAATCGGTGATTATGACCTCGACAGCCTTAGTCACCGGTACCTACAGTAACCTACTGTAATCGGTCGAAATTTCAAAAACGGATGTCAGATTCGTGATCAGCACCCCAAATAACCCACCTAGGCGAAGTGTGGGCGGAAATTTTTTTTCGACTCCTCCTCGTCCTCTGGAGTCCGTAAAGTACAATAGTGCCTTGATTTCTTTCTCCTCCATGCTTCGAAGTCCTTCCGTCGACGGCCATCTGAACCCCATTGGACGACGTGTTCGGTCCGTCTTTTGGACCCCACGCACATTGAACGCCGTAGAGCTCAATAGCAAGAGCATGTAGACTCTATTAAGATCATTAAGTCTAAGAGGAGATGTTTCAATTTGAATGTAATGGCTTAAATCCGACAGCCTTGGACCAAACTAATAGAACAACAACGTCGAAGTGGCTGTGATTCCTCAGGAAAATTGGATTCTAAGGGGGCTGCATGAGCAAAACTGACTGCGTGACACAAACGTTCAGTAAGGAACTGAATTTCACAACCCCAGTTCTAAGAGCAGTTCCAATGTGCTTTTCCTTAGCGTTCACCGTGAAACACGGTTACAGGGTACGGGTCAACCATGACTCATGTTTCGGCGGCTTCGTGGTGCCGTCTGCGCCCTCTCGATTAGAGATCCCGCTCTCCTGCCTCGCTGCATCTCTCCACCATTGTGCTAGAGTCCAGACAACGGAGCACCCCCGCGCTTCTCTACTGCAGGCGAGATAGGGTAGCTCGAGGAGGGCGGAACAGTGTTCTTCACACCGCCCATACGAAGGGGCGGGGCAAGGGGCGCGCCCACCGCTTATTGAGGACCAGTTGTCCGAGGAACTAGGGCTGAGGCGGGATTACCGGCCCTGATGGCGGATGCTAGATTATCACATCTGTATTTGCCAGAGAAGATGGTATTGAGTGGAAAGTTATCGAGTGGTATATTAGGGGTAACGGTAGGATCCTAAGCTGACGGAGCGTGCTACTACCAAATAATAGCTTCTGAGCGCATTATAGTCAGGATTCCGAAGAGTAAACCAACCCTCTACCAGTCCTTTGATCTGACGTAGTGTTCTAGAGGACTATTTGGTCGGTTTCCTGTCGCGACTCGATATTTAGTTTGCTTCGACTGAGAGTTTTCCGAACAAGACCCACCCCCACGAGACCGAGACGGAAACTTAAGCGATACCTTAACCGACTCCTGAGGAGTAAACGAACCCTCCATCAGTCCTTTGGTCTGACGCAGTGTTCTAGAGGACTATTTGGTCGGTTTCCTGCGACTCGATATTTAGTTTGCTTCGACTGAGAGTTTTCCGAACAAGACCCACCCCCACGAGACCGAGACGGAAACTTAAGCGATACCTTAACCGACTCCTGAAGAGTAAACGAACCCTCCATCAGTCCCTTGGTCTGACGCAGTGTTCTAGAGGACTATTTGGTCGGTTTCCTGCGACTCGATATTTAGTTTGCTTCGACTGAGAGTTTTCCGAACAAGACCCACCCCCACGAGACCGAGACGGAAACTTAAGCGATACCTTAACCGACTCCTGAAGAGTAAACGAACCCTCCATCAGTCCTTTGGTCTGACGCAGTGTTCTGGAGGACTATTTGGTCGGTTTCCTGCGACTCGATATTTAGTTTGCTTCGACTGAGAGTTTTCCGAACAGGACCCACCCCCACGAGACCGAGACGGAAACTTAAGCGATACCTTAACCGACTCCTGAAGAGTAAACGAACCCTCCATCAGTCCTTTGGTCTGACGCAGTGTTCTGGAGGACTATTTGGTCGGTTTCCTGCGACTCGATATTTAGTTTGCTTCGACTGAGGGTTTTCCGAACAGGACCCACCCCCACGAGACCGAGACGGAAACTTAAGCGATACCTTAACCGACTCCTGAAGAGTAAACGAACCCTCCATCAGTCCTTTGGTCTGACGCAGTGTTCTAGAGGACTATTTGGTCGGTTTCCTGCGACTCGATATTTAGTTTGCTTCGACTGAGAGTTTTCCGAACAAGACCCACCCCACGAGACCGAGACGGAAACTTAAGCGATACCTTAACCGACTCCTGAAGAGTAAACGAACCCTCCATCAGTCCTTTGGTCTGACGCAGTGTTCTGGAGGACTATTTGGTCGGTTTCCTGCGACTCGATATTTAGTTTGCTTCGACTGAGAGTTTTCCGAACAAGACCCACCCCCACGAGACCGAGACGGAAACTTAAGCGATACCTTAACCGACTCCTGAAGAGTAAACGAACCCTCCATCAGTCCTTTGGTCTGACGCAGTGTTCTGGAGGACTATTTGGTCGGTTTCCTGCGACTCGATATTTAGTTTGCTTCGACTGAGAGTTTTCCGAACAAGACCCACCCCCACGAGACCGAGACGGAAACTTAAGCGATACCTTAACCGACTCCTGAAGAGTAAACGAACCCTCCATCAGTCCTTTGGTCTGACGCAGTGTTCTGGAGGGCTATTTGGTCGGTTTCCTGCGACTCGATATTTAGTTTGCTTCGACTGAGAGTTTTCCGAACAAGACCCACCCCACGACACCGAGACGGAAACTTAAGCGATACCTTAACCGACTCCTGAAGAGTAAATGAACCCTCCATCAGTCCTTTGGTCTGACGCAGTGTTCTGGAGGACTATTAGGTCGGTTTCCTGCGACTCGATATTTAGTTTGCTTCGACTGAGAGTTTTCCGAACAAGACCCACCCCCACGACACCGAGACGGAAACTTAAGCGATACCTTAACCGACTCCTGAAGAGTAAATGAACCCTCCATCAGTATAAAAGCGCCTTACGCTACAAATTCAGGGCGAGCTGTATTCTTATGGCCACCTCGTTCACCAGCTGTGGTAGGTGAGACAGAGAAGAAGAGTTCACGTGGTCCCGCAACGACTGCCGAAGTACTGTGGAAAAACTCGTCCAATTCTTGGCAGGCAACTCGTCGCTACCTTTGGCTATTTAGTCGCCAGTAAATAGCTAAGGGTAGCGACGAGTTGCCTGCCAAGAATTGGACGAGTTTTTCCACAGTACTTTGGCAATCGTTTCGGGACTACAGGAAATGTGAACACACATAAGCCCTCTCCTTTACTTCTGGAACACATGAGATTGAAGGGAGAACCGAGAAGGGAGAACCACTGAAAGAGGACCAGTAGAGTAGGCCAATGAAGGTACCAGTAAAGGCGAGACCACTAATCGTAAGGAGGGCCTGTAAAGGGACCGGTATTTTCTATCAATATCGTCCAACGTCCCCCGTCGAAACTGAAGCGGTCATCGACGCCCTGCTCACTCAGGGTGTTCCTACTCAGTACACCAGAGTCCTTCGAGAGCTGTACAGTGGATTCACGACCAAGATCTCTCCATTCTACAACGACGTCGTCATTGACGCGAAGAGAGGGGTTCGGCAAGGGGATACCATATCCCCGAAGCTCTTCAGCGCCACCCTCGAAAACGTCATGCGCGAACTAGAATGGGAAGACATGGGAGTGAAGGTCGACGGCCAGCAGCTGCACCATCTTCGTTTCGCTGACGACATCGTGCTCATAACACCGAGCATCAGCCAGGCGGAGCGAATGCTGGCCGACTTCGATCGTGTATGTGGGAATGTTGGACTGCAGGTGAATCTTACGGAGACGATGTTCATGAGGAACGGACAAGTTTCTGATGCCCCATTCTCGCTCAACGGAACGAACATCTCCGAATGCTCCAGCTACGTGTAGCTGGGTCGCGAAGTAAATATGGCCAACGACCTAGCGCCGGAGCTGAGCAGGAGGAAACGAGCGGCTTGGGGAGCTTTCAAGAGCGTCGAAGAAGTCGCGACGAAGACGAAGAACGTCCGACTCCGTGCCCACCTATTCGACTCTACCGTTCTTCCTGCCCTAACGTACGCCTCAGAGACCTGGGCTATACGAAAGCAGGATGCACACGCGATCAGCGTCGCGCAGCGTGGAACCGAGAGGACGATGCTCGGAGTGACACGACTCACGCAAGTGAGAGAAGGCCTCCGGAGTTCCGAGCTTCGCCGACGTTCGAAGATCAGAGACGCTGTCGCGTGGGCCAAGTTGTCGAAAATTAGGTGGGCCGGCCACGTAATGCGCTTCGCAGACACCCGCTGGACGAGAACCGTTACTGGATTCCGCGGGATGTCAGGAGAACACCGGGACGCCCACCAACGCGTTGGTCGGACTTCTTCGTGAAAGCCCTGAACGACCGATATGACGCTCTTCGTGTTCCTCGAGCGAGGAGGATCCATTGGAGCACTCTGGCACGCGACAGCGACGAATGGAGACGCTGCTGGCGCCCGCTCGAGCAAGTCGATGATCAACGGGACTACAGGTGATACAGGTGATCGTCCAACGTGAGTCGGACGTCGAGGCACGTGTGCCGGGATGCAGAAGACGTGTCACTGAAGTCGTGCCACGTGTGTCGGGGTGCAGAAGACCTGTCATAGACGTTGTGGCAACGTCGTGAAACGTGCGTCGGGACTCCACAAATGTGTCACAGACGTTATGACACATGTGTTCGGATTTAGAAGACGGAACACAGACGTCGGATAACGTGCGTTCAGATCCAGATGACGTACCACAGATCAGACTTTGCACAGCATGCGTTGGATTTTCAAAAGGCCCTTTAGCTTCTTGCAACGAGCGTGCGCGCGCTTGACTCTCACTTCGTTTCTCTGCCGGTACATCGGTGAGATGGTATTGGAGGGGGATGGGAGAGTGGAAGGTAGAATGACTACAGAATCGGAGGAGTATTACAGTTGTCCCACAGCAAAAGATGTCGACCGGTCGACCAATACCGATTGATTTTATTTGTGTTTCTGCAAATTAAGCAGTTCGGATAGAGACTCTCACAATCTGCTCCTCGTCACGTAAAGAATGGATACTTCGGAGAATAAATCGCTACATATGATAGAGAGCGGATAAGTCGTTTTGCAGCCGCTAGGTCGTTGAATTGTTAGAGGAAGTCGTTTACTCTTTAACATCGTCGAATTATCATTTAACTTCACCATAGGCCCTGTCGCGTCCTATGGGGCGGGAAGTGCTGTTCGGAAAACAATTTCTGTTGAAGCAGCCGAACCGTTTACTTTTGAAAATGATTGCTAATATATTTTGGCTTCATCGCTGGCCCTGTCGCAGTTCTGGGTGGGGATCTTTGTCCGAAAGACTTTCTGTTGAAGCAGACAAAAGGTCAAGTCGCAGGGTATCGACCAACTAGCCCCCCACATTACTACCTAAAACCTAAGGATTGGTAGAGGGAGTCGCTTACTCTTTAAAAGGTCTGTTAAGGTACCGCTTAACTTCATCACAAGTCATATAGCGGATAAACCAACGCAATCCGAAGTCTACGCCACTGTTAAATGCCTGGCAAACGGATTATTTTATCTATTTGTTGTGAGCTGAGGCGCGTTGTTCGAAATTCCCTTTTCTGTTGAAGGAAACGAAAGGTCGAGTCTCGCAGGATACCGAAGGAGTCAGCGCACAAAATTGAGCACATATTACCCTATCCCTGATTAATTGTGCTCTACTTAAACAAGTTATTTGGACTTCTTCCAACCGTGGGCCTCTTCGAAGATCAGTACTTTGATTCCTAGCATTTGGCGCCTCTTACGTCTGCCAAGAGGCGCCTACAGCATCTCTTGAGGGCAGCCAATGGTAGGTGCGAAGGACCGTAAAAGGTGCGAGGAGCGGCACAGGTCACGACACAGGTCTGATGAACGCACAGGACCAGCGAGCAATTACTCCAATCCAGGGACCAATGTCTAAATGAGGGACCAATATGGCACTGTGAGCAACTCTAGAGTGGAGGGGAGGGGCACCCTGCCAAATGATCAGAACGCCAAGAGTCAAAAAACTTCTAAAATAAGAACGATGTTGACTTGCTTAGCTGGTAGCCAAGGTTGGTATCACGTTTATTTGACTCGGCTTACGTTTCGGCGACCTCGCCTTCGTCAGAGCCTGAAAAAGTCGAAAAACATTTATGAAACTGCCCTCCCAAACACCATTTCATCCTACAGGGTACTAATCTTAAGGAGAGATAGGGACAAGATCGAACATGATAGTTATGAAGGAACGACTGACCTTAAAGGTGGATGCCGAGATGGACCACCAGTCACCCGAAGCTGGACTTGAACGTGGGTGAATGAGTCTACCCCGCGGGACAACCCGACTTAAATACTCTGGTGGTCAGACCATACAGATCAGAACCCGCAGAGCTCGACGAAGGGTGCCAGTTCTTGGGTTACCGCGAGACACTCCTCCTTCCGGTTGACCTGGGGATTCCTAGCCGTGATCCAGAGCGCCTCAAGGGTCTTGCGCGCCGATATATCACTCTCTCGAGCTAAAATCGACACAGACACCTGCAGCATTGCGCCCGCATGGCATCGAACCCTGTGCTCCCCCCATGGAGTGCGGACATTGCCTTTTCTAAGGCCGTCCAAGTGCTTCATAGGGCAGACCCCTATGCATCAGGGTTAAGATAGTCCTCTAGAACACTGCGTCAGACCAAAGGACTGATGGAGGGTTCGTTTACTCCTCAGGAGTCGGTTAAGGTATCGCTTAAGTTTCCGTCTCGGTCTCGTGGGGGTGGGTCTTGTTCGGAAAACTCTCAGTCGAAGCAAACTAAATATCGAGTCGCGACAGGAAACCGACCAAATAGTCCTCTAGAACACTACGTCAGATCAAAGGACTGGTAGAGGGTTGGTTTACTCTTCGGAATCCTGACTATAATGCGCTCAGAAGCTATTATTTGGTAGTAGCACGCTCCGTCAGCTTAGGATCCTACCGTTACCCCTAATATACCACTCGATAACTTTCCACTCAATACCATCTTCTCTGGCAAATACAGATGTGATAATCTAGCATCCGCCATCAGCGCCGGTAATCCCGCCTCAGCCCTAGTTCCTCGGACAACTGGTCCTCAATAAGCGGTGGGCGCGCCCCTTGCCCCGCCCCTTCGTATGGGCGGTGTGAAGAACACTGTTCCGCCCTCCTCGAGCTACCCTATCTCGCCTGCAGTAGAGAAGCGCGGGGGTGCTCCGTTGTCTGGACTCTAGCACAATGGTGGAGAGATGCAGCGAGGCAGGAGAGCGGGATCTCTAATCGAGAGGGCGCAGACGGCACGACGAAGCCGCCGAAACATGAGTCATGGTTGACCCGTACCCTGTAACCGTGTTTCACGGTGAACGCTAAGGAAAAGCACATTGGAACTGCTCTTAGAACTGGGGTTGTGAAATTCAGTTCCTTACTGAACGTTTGTGTCACGCAGTCAGTTTTGCTCATGCAGCCCCCTTAGAATCCAATTTTCCTGAGGAATCACAGCCACTTCGACGTTGTTGTTCTATTAGTTTGGTCCAAGGCTGTCGGATTTAAGCCATTACATTCAAATTGAAACATCTCCTCTTAGACTTAATGATCTTAATAGAGTCTACATGCTCTTGCTATTGAGCTCTACGGCGTTCAATGTGCGTGGGGTCCAAAAGACGGACCGAACACGTCGTCCAATGGGGTTCAGATGGCCGTCGACGGAAGGACTTCGAAGCATGGAGGAGAAAGAAATCAAGGCACTATTGTACTTTACGGACTCCAGAGGACGAGGAGGAGTCGAAAAAAAATTTCCGCCCACACTTCGCCTAGGTGGGTTATAATGGGTACCAAGGTAGTGGACCTCTTCATAAGACAAATACTTCTGCATCGTTTTGCTTATCAAAAAAGATCTGTGCAGTCAAATATGCACAGAATCCTCAGTGAAATAGCAAACGAATGCAGTGGATATGGAGAAGCGATTATGAAAGCCTTCACAACCAGGACATGTTACTTTTAGAAAGCGTTTTCTAACTTACCGTTTTTCATACGCTCACAATGGCGTTGCATTAGTAGTCGAATTAATATAACAGCAGGATAGTAGTCGTAGTAGTAGCTGCAGAGCTCATTAATCTTGCGGCAGCATTAGTTGCAGGGAGAAGAGAAATGTTCCACTTTGCGACGTCTAATTAATACAGGCAGTGTGCGCCGTCAACTGATCCAAATGGGCGGGGCAAAAGGGGGCGGAGGCGGGGACTCTGCGGGCGGAGACCTCTCCGGTGTGAAAACCGGGCTCCCCCCCCCTCGAGGACTGGCTTCGTAAACCATTATTTCGCATACGTAGAATGTCGGTTAGGCGACCTCTCTTATTCGAAGCGTCGATGCGATGGGATAGTCTTGCCTTACCTTTTCGACTTTTTTAAAGAATATCATGACAAGGACATTGGTAATAGTACTCGCAACCAGTGTCCCGGCTCAAAGGTGAGATCCGATGCCTGCTGTGTCGCGAGTTTGGGACGCGCCGCGTACTTGCCAGAACGTCACAGTGGTGTGTTTGATTGGTTACACAAGGTCACACGCAAAGTATTGAGCGGCTTGGAATAGGTTATATCGCTCTTCTTGTGTAGACCAATGGGATTTCAAGCCCGCTACTTCTCAAAACCTGGCTTCAGAATGCTTCGGAGATCAGTTATTGCAGTGCTGTGTGAACACATACTGGTTTTTATCTCAAATCGATGGCCTTTCTCAGAAGTTTTATCCTAAGATTCATTGCTTCTTGTTGTCTGCAAATGAGTATATTCCATCACTATCGTCTGTAAAAAGAAACAGACCTAAGGCTCCCAGAAAAAAGGAAGCTGAAGGGTCAGAGATCGGCCTTGAGGATTGCCATCTGTTCGTAAACGCAAATGTTCTGCCCAAGGAAGACGAATAATAGAATACCATGAGGATGATCCATTTAAGTTTGTTGCTTCCTGTCTTCCACTTGCATATGCTTCCATGAAAACCATGCCATTATGTAAGCAGGACCCAAACGTCTCCACCAATTTCTTTTTACAAATCCAGTTTTGCCAGACCTGCGTGCCTTCACTAACCGATGTCTGTCGTGCCACCCAAAACGTAGCAGCTTCCAGACGACTGTTTCGTGACCTTTAGGAAGTCTGTAAGCTACGAAAGTTGCGATTCTCCTCCTTGAAACTCAGTCTTCTTGCACTGCGCGCCTCCGCGACCACTAGTGGTTATGAAGAAGCAGGCGACGAGAGGGTACTCTCACCCGGCGCTGAGTCAGCTCACCGGTCGGCAGCCGTAGGATCGCAGCCGGAGTGTCTGCTTCTCTGCGCTCTCGCCTCTCCGCTCGTCTGGTTAACCCGTGTCCTTAGGCCTCTGTTATACTCCCGCGGGAGCATCCGCGGAACGTCCGCGGACTAAGGGTGCACCGCAGACGGCGGGCGTGGCGAGGCGCGGCGATTGGTCAGGTGAGGAGTCTCGGCGCGATTCCCGCCCTTCCGCGGATGCTCCCGCGGGAGTATAACAGGGGCCTTAGACGGGTTCAGCGCCCGTGTGAGAGAACACGCTCGTCGCCTGGGTCTCCAGGACCTGCCGACCGCTGCGGAAACCTGCTGTAAATGGAGACCGAATTTCAATAAGGCCATGTTCCAAAAGAGTAGGACTTCCTGCATGTCAGAGTCAAGATGCACCGAAACCGCTACTTTCTACGTGAATAAATATGATGATTCCAAGAAATGAAGGCGTACAAGCAGTCCATCCTCAGACCTTTATTGCCCGTCTCTCTCCAGCAAAGCTTTGGTGCTTAAGAACGGATCAGTACTGGTGGTAGATTAGGGAGACACACTTCAGTGTCTTTATAACCTCTCATTTCTTCTAGTCTTAAATATAGCCTGCCACGGCGGGCTGCGCTGGAGTCCTTGCCTCTTGGACTGAGGAAATTAACTTCTTTGAACACACGAAGTCTATGCAAAGTGATTACATGTGAACTGGTCCCCGAAAAATTCCGTCACGCGCGAGCGGCGAGAGTCAGATGAGCAGAGTGAGTCTCCAGATCGGGCTAGGGAAGGGACTCCGGGGTGTCGCGAACAGGGAGGCGTGGAGTGCACGAGACGACACGACGAAAAACAGCGCGCCGCCTCGGCACTATGCTGTTTACGACGATACGGCGAAGGACTTATACGCCCTAATAATGCGGTGGTTCAGTGGATGTGATGGCGAGTAGAAGAGATGAGACAGAGTGTATTGAGAGACCAACTGGTCTATGTACAGGTGGAGCGAGAACTGCCGTGTGTCCGCTGTATGGTAGCGTCACGCCTCCTGACCTCTCAAGGCTTGAGTATCATCGTAGAGGATAGACGATGATATTCCAGGCGAGGCCAAAACGAAATCTTTGAATTACACGAAGAAATGTAATTCAAGCATGACATGATATGGATGAAAAGTATCACGATGCCGGCGGCGATCGGCTTGTTTGATGGACTGTTGCAGACCATAAGGACCGGATATGTAGAGGACTCGAGTGGCTGTTGACGGTTTGAGGTTGACGGCTGCAGACTGCTTGTTGAAAGTTGAAGACAGCTTGACGGACGAGTTGAGCAGCAGCAGCTAGTTGAGAGTTGTAGACGGCGACGGCGGTATGGAACAAAGGGAAACATGACAGATTTTAAACTTCAATCAGTACACTACCCATTTTGAAAAAGCATAATTCACTGAACATGTGAATGGTCTGGCGGTCTTGCGAGGGTTTCCCTATTTAGCTTTTCCAACGCAGGTCCAAGAATTCCGCGAGCACAACACATCACTTCTCTGTTCATTATTGACTTTTTGCGGCACGGTTTGTTGAGCAATTGAGTGTATATTCTTGGGGACCTGGCCGATCCAGCTAATAAAGTAGTGACCTGACCTAGGTTCACGCGAAAGGGCATGCCCCATGGCAGGCGCGGTTGTTTGGCAGACGCAGCACCCTCCTTACGTTTAGATATGGGTGGTCTTTGCGTCAGTGGCTGGTTCTGTACTTCGTTACCTATTGTTCGCTTGAACCCGTTTTTATTTGCAACAGTTAATTTGTTGGTTGGTGACAAATGATTAAATGTTTGAGGTTCAACGGAAACTGCGCTAAGATTTGTAAAGTTTTTGGTACAAAAGCGCTGATTTTCGGCATGATTAGTATTATTTGCTGTGCGATAATGGCAGATTTGATGGTCTCGTCGCAATGAATTCCATGGAGGACCTAGTTTGGGCTCCTTAGGGTCTTTTTTGAAGCACACTGATGCGTGGTGCATTTTCCCACATCCGGTGCAGTTCAGCTTTTGGCAGTTAAAACTGTCATGCCGTGAGGAGCAACATTTCCAGCATCTATTTTGCTCCTTTAAATTTCTTCTACGAGTTGATTTGTCAATAACAGTTTTGCATGACAAAGACGCATGCTTGCCAGTGCTGCAAAAGATACATCCCCTATTTAGTTGAGGTTGCGGAGCGTCATATCTAGGTGGTGTTGAGATGACCTCGCCATTGATTGTATTGCCCAGTCTGTTCTTTATGTAGACCCTAACGGCAATTTCGTTCTTGAGGTCACTCATGAGTTCATCGATTGATTGATTGTGCACTGCTCTGCTAGCTATGAGCACAGGCCTAACAATACTATGAGGAAACTTCGACAGTATGGTTTCGATCCAAATAGGATCACATGTAGACCTAACGTCATATCCTGCGGATACCATCTGGTTAATCAAAACCTGAATTTTTCCGAGGACTAAGGAGTAGCTGTTCACAAAATCACTAGCTGGCCTTAAATTTAGCAGCTTTCGGGCAATTTGTGACCTATTTATTGAATGCTCGCAGTAAGTATCCTTCAGCGTTTGTATCATCTATTCATAGTTGTGCGGCAGTGGCTGGATGCCTTGTATGGCGGATTTTGCCCTACCTTTTAAGCTTTCCCTCAACAGGAGGATCTTTTCGATGACGTGAAGTTCAACGTTTTTATGAACCAGAGTCTCAAAAACTGCCCAATACTCTGGAAATTCCTCTGAATTACCAAAAAATTTTGGTAAGGACACCTCCGGAGCCTTTATGGAGCGGTGTACTCCATGACCTGCCTGCGTTTTCGCTACCTGCACTGTTACGGTACTGGTATTTGCTTCAATGTTTTCGTAATTCGATTGGCTACTTTGACAATTCGATTGGCTACCACCAGCTGCGACTCAGACACTTGTTGCGTCCGAGCCGCGTCTCATTACCGTCTCGTGAATTTCCTACATCGTGGACGGGACGCTAGTCGGACGCGGACGGGACGCTAGTGGAACGCGGGCGGGACGCTAGTCGGACGCGGCTGAGACGCAAAATGCGGATGAGCTCGCGCGGATTCATTGCTCCCAATCACGTCCCACTGTGCCATGTGCTCTTGTATCGGACGAGGTTCGCATGTGGGCCAACAACTGCCGGCTTGACGCGTGCTTCGACGTTTTTGTCGCCTCGGTGGCTCAGGAATTCACCGTTAGAGCGACATGACATCGGTACCAGCTCCATTGAGTATTATTGTGCGACAACAGTTTAGTAGCAATTTCTTATGTTGTTCTCTAGTGCTATACCATTAATACTGTTAATACTATGAAACACTCCAGCAAATTTATTGTTTTCCAGCACGTTAGAAGCAATCAAAGACAATTCCTTGAGGTTAAATAATGGGCATCTCAACTCATTAGCAAAATATCCAAATTAATTCTACACTTGTCCAATTTTAAATTAAGTGAGTGTCTAGTTTAACATGAAAAATGTCCGGTTTAAAGCGAAAAATGTCCACTATGAAGTGAAAATATACGTATACTAGACACTGGAAAACAATGAACTTGCTGGAGTGTTTAATAGTATTAACCGTATTAGTGGTATAGCACTAGAGAACATTATAAGAAAGTGCTATTAAACTGTTGTCGCACAATAATACTCAATGGAGCTGGTACCGACGTCATGTCGCTCTAACGGTGAATTCCTGAGCCACCGGAGACGACGAAAACGTCAAAGCACGCGTCAAGCCGGCAGTTGTTGACCCACGTGCGAACTTCGTCGATCGAGGTTTCCTCGTGCATAAAGTATGCACGCTGTTCAGATCAAAATCTATCTGAGATATCGCTATCACTTCGACATGAAAACTAACTCCCGGCTAGATGGATCCCTTGCCCTAGTAATAACAAATGCTCGCAATTGCGTAGTTTTTGTACAACTTAAAATTCGCTAACATCTAGGTTCTGCTGCGTACTTTAATGGCATAAAGCTGTTTTCCGTGCGTTAGTCTTAAACACTCTGTGGATTGTCCAGTAACGCCATCGGCTTGTGCTGTGCAGTACTCTTGCCCTCAGGTTGCTCCTCCGCATGTCCAACGGTTTGTGTTGCCGGATAAAAAAACACCTTCCGAATCCGGACGCCAGGTTCCCCCTCACTCGTTTCTTTTTACTGGGTCTAATTGTTGGTCCGCCCTTACTGGCCTTCCCCCTTCCCTGCCCCACCTTCTTGGTCCCAACTCCTGGCCCACTTCCTTGTTTCCACTATTGACCCCCACTGGTCTCTTCTTGATGGATTCCCCGTCCTGGCCCCTCCTCCAGGTTGTTCCTTTCCTTCCTAGTAGCTCTCCTGGTCCACGCTAGGGGTTACCCTTGCTTCCCTTCTCCACCACCCCTTACGATTAGTGGTCCTCCTATGCTTACGGCAGACGTCGATGACATGTATTCGGAATCAGGACGCCCAGAAACGCGCAAAGGCTGCTGTGTGAGAAAGGCCGCGCTTCCTCTGCTACGGCAGCATCCCATGTTGAAAGGCACATTTTGTCCGCGCGGAGGCATATCTCACGCAGGTTTGACCACTCAAACGTCATCGAAGGCTAACTCAATTATATAGTGGTAGATATCCTGAAAATTCACGTCTGTTACGCCGAGGACATCTGAGGTTACCGGCTGATATTCGGGGTACTGAGTGGTTATCCGTCTTGGTAGGCAGACACATGATTGCCAAACTACATTGGAAATGGCCAACCTCAGTTCACCCCTAGGGTAGAACATAGCAGTTCTGTGTAGGTTCGTTAATTTCGTGCAAAACAGAATGTATAGGCCTGCCATACAAGGTGACCCCCCCCGCCGCCTTCCGAGCCGCTCATCAGTCGGACACCCGAAACCGCTAGAGGTGAGTTCAGTTCACAAGAAGCCAGACCGGACGCGCAGACGGGACGCGGATGAGACGGTAACTTCCGAAAACTTCTCTTGTGGGACGAGGATGGGACGCAAGAGAAGGTCTCATCACGAAAACTACCTTTGTGGGACGGGGCTGGTACGCAACGCCGCTAATAGGTACGCGGATGGGACGCAACGGTCCTAATAGGTACGCGGCTGGGACGGAACAGCTGTTATGGGACGCGGCTCGGACGCAACGAGTGTCTGAGGACGCGGTCGTGCCGCGGCACAGCTTCGCCGACCTGACCTGTCCTGTGACTTGCTCAAGTATGAACATGCAGGTTCCTTATTAGGCAGTAGAAGCAGGACATTGATCCAATAAGTAGGGCCGTTAGTAGAAATGACAGCAGAGAGTACCACAAAGTGATTGCTGAATGTGGAAACCAGGAACATGAATATTTTCACCATTGACTTCCCGTGTGCTGCGAGTGTAACGACTATGTATATGTAAACATTCACTGGGAGTGAATTTCAAATGAAGTGGTCAGTGGAGTTAAATATAATAGAGTACTCATACACCTATAAGGTCTTCTATTGGGAGGTGACGCTAAAAAGACCTATGATCCTTTGGTTTTCCGAACATAACTTGCAGGAGCGAGTCAGCCAGTCGAGATTGCTGCTTTAAAAATTGGTTGTTTAAGGCAGACCAAAGAAAGTTTCGCAACTAATTACCGCATAATTGTACTTATATGGGATTTCCGCCATTAATGAAACAATCTGGGCAGGTGTATGGCAGATAGTTTCTCAAAAAACAGATACAACATATCGTGTGCGCCATAGACACTTCTTTAGTTCAAGGCACAAGAGAAGCTGATGACCACCCCACGGTGTAGACTTTTAAAGAGTCAAGCTTCGCCCTCTTGTGTTGTTTTTGGGAAAATGGCGGTTTTCTCTTATTTTCGCCTCCATGTTGGTATTTTGGTTCCCGCCAATTCAGTGATGTTTCCATTCCTGGCGCTCCCCCCTTTCCTCAATGCATCTTTACAGATACCTGCTGAATATCAAATCTTTGCTCTTTGCGCTCTCCAGACCAGGGAGCTAAATCGCTAAGGGGCGCTGCGACGCCGCGCGCGGCAGTAGGCACGTCGCAACGCGGCAGCCGGTGATATCGAATAGTGCCCATCCTGGACTCCAGCGCGGGCGAGAAGAGACAGGCGGAACGGTGTTCTTCACACCGCCCATACGAGGGGGCGGAGCAAGGGGCGCGCCGACCATCCATCGAGGACAAGTTGTCCGAGTGCGCAAGAACAAGGGTCGAGGAGGTCGGCTCATCTGTGCTATTTCGGGTCAGATTTCGAAGGATTTCAAAAGCTAGGGCATGTGTGGTACATCTTTCGATAGAGTAGGACTTGCTTTAAAAGGGGATAGCACGGTATTCAAGATCGAAGGAAAGGAGAGCAGTTAGGAGCTATGGAAAACATACATTTCACAAAGGGATTGTCAGCAGTCGGGAATTCATTTCATCCACAAAAATATGGAACAATCGATGGAACAGCTGGATGTACGAATTTCCTGACGACTTTTCAGTGATTCAACAACAGATTTTCCCCGAAGATGATTGTGGCCCTGGTCGAAGGCTGCAACACTATTAAGCTCTGTGGAGTTTCGCTCCAACGGAGATTTAGTACAAGTTCCTTGTCTCCAAAGATGTGCAAATTCTACTTTTATTTGTATTGGAGAACCCAATTTTTGAAAATATTTTAATGTAAATACTAAGGCGAAAGCTCCTTATTTCAAAAACTACTCCTGAACTTTTTCTTAATGTGTTGCCTGACACGACTGACTGACACGGGAGAATTCCAATCGCAACTATTTTTAGGTGACCAGGATGTTCTGCTTTATCTATCGATTGGTTTGTCAGCCTAGAAAACTAGCAGTGTCTGCTGTTGATTTTGAGACTAAACTACGAAAAAAAGCTATTTTTCTGAAGTTTTTATTTTTTTGGCATAGAAGACCCTATAAGGAAGTTATCATTTCCTGCACACCCCTCAGCTTTGGTGATGGATCGAGCAATTAACCTACTTGGACGTCGTCGCAGCTACATCGCGCTTCCCTATATGACCCTTAGAGCACCACCGTGGGCACTAGCTGACGTGTAGGTCAGATAACTGGTCATTTCACACAATTTGTAAATTAGTAAACAGATTCGAATCGCTAGACGCAAACCTAGTCCCGACGAGAGATACAACCCATCACCTGTAAACTTAAAGTAAGGATAATGAGAAGCAAGTAGGATCGTGGGGCACCATGTACTACAACACTACCCAACGTTTTGTGTTGTACGAAGCTAAAAACTTTATGCAGCGCTGGTGTGTTTCACCATTGTGGTGAAGTGAGCTAGCCCATTTCTGATGGGATTGGACATGCATGTGCCTTTCTACCGAAGCGGATAACCAATGGGTACTAGATGACCTGATGTGTTATCACCATACCAGCTTGATATCCTATAAGCAGCTGTGGCTCGTGACGAAACACACGGGAGCCCGACGGGTTTTCCGTGCAAATGAACGAGGTTTTCCTACTTCTAGGAGTTCGTTTGACCATGTGAGCCTTGTGGCTGCACCGCACAGCTTACCTAAAGCTAATGATGACGTCTTCTGTCTCCTCCCATCGTAGACAAAAAACGTCATCATTGGCTTCAGGTAAGCCGGCATTCGGAAGCACCGCAAATCCAAGTTCCTGGTTCGGGTCTTGCCACTCCCAGCCCAACCATGAAGATCACGCTGTTCATAACACCAAGCTTTAGTCTAGAGGAGCGAGTGCTTGCTGACATGGATCGTGTTTGTGGGAGTGTCGGACTGCGACAGCGCTCGAGTATGAACAGATTTCGCGGCGATCGCTTGGTTTTAATCGATCTGAATGTTTTTTTTCGCTCGCTTCCGTCGCGGAGCATGGCAGGCCCTAAGCTTCATGGCACTATAAGACGATTGCTAACAAAGTCGCCGAAAATAGGGTCGAGGGGGGGGGGTCACCATGGCCTGCCGCGGCGAGTAGCTACATACAGCGAGTGTAAATGCAGTCTTATCTCCTCGTTCCGATTACAGATCCGTGTTTTATCTGCTTCTGAATTAGGCAAAGGAGGGATCTCTTGCAAGTGGGCAATTTAACACGGGCGCGTCACTCAACCCACACCCTGGAGTCCCTTCCCCTGCCCAAATCTGTGCTCTCCAAGTCAGCGGAGGAGAGCACAGAACAGAGCTATAGTATCGTTTGTTCCTTTTCTTTATTATCATTGTGTCTTGCCTCTGTTTTTGTGTTGGTGCCACTTTTTATGAGGTGACCCCCTTTTGTGTTGGTGACACTTTATGAGGTGACCCCCCCCCCCCCCGACCCTATTTGCGCCTCAAAGTCTAGCGGGATAGTGGGGGCTAGTGTAAGCAAATCGCTGTTAAAGGTGCAATAGTAATGGCCCGTCAAGGTAGGTGAACTAGAAAACGGATGTCTGAGGAGGCTGAAGAGGTTACAACGACCTACTTATGCTAACGTGCCGCAAGACGCAGTGGCTGCTGTCGCCTGTTCATACTTCTCCGGCGCCGCCGTCGCTCTCGTCGCTACTGTCACGAAGTATGAACAGGCCCATAGTTTGCACCGTCGAGCGAAGTCAGCGGTTAGCGCTGGAGCGCGTAATTTGCCACTGAAGGTAAGAAGAGCTCGAAATTTGCACAAGAGCAAGTTTAATTCTATCTTTTATCTGGAAGGTATCCTCAGCGAGTTTTAGATTGATATGCAGAGTATGGTACCATTCTCCTAGAAGCGGAGTATGAACATTTCCAAGGTTCTTTTAGATTTTGCCGATTAACAGGAAATTCGCATTGCTTACAGGATTCCTGCGGGTTCAAACCATTACAATCCTAATATACCGTAGCAATATAGAGCTGAGCGCCGGTTATTAGAAGACGTGTCGACAACGTCGTCCCACGTGCGTCGGGATTCAGCAGACGTGGCGAAGGCATTGTCCAACATGCGTCGGGATTCAGAAGACGTGCCACACACGTCGTCCAACTTGCTTTGGGACTCGGAGGAAGTACCGCAGACATGTCCAAGTCTGTCAGGATTCAGAAGACGTGCCGAAGACGTCTTCCAACGTGCGTAGGGATTCAGAAAAGTGAAGGGGAATCAGTAAGGTGGGGGGGGGGGGGGAGAGAGAGACAGCAAAGGGTGTCCAGTGAAGGGGGCAAACAAAAGGGAGACCAGAAGGTACCAAGAAGGGATGACCACTGGAAAAGAAATTTTGCAGAAATGATGACAGCGCTGGGTCCCTTTACAGTCCCCCCTCCCCTGGTGGTCCCTTCACTGGCCTACTCTACTGATCTCCCTTCAGTGATCCTCCCTTCTTGGTACCTTTTACTGGTCTCCCTTTGATTGGTCCCCATTCACTGGTCCTCCCTTTTTGGTACCTTTTACTGGTCTTCCATTTATTGGTCCCGTTCACTGGTCTCCCTTTACTGGTCCCCCTTCAATGAACACTCTTTGCTACCTCCCCCCCCCCTTACTGGTCCCCCTTTACTCTTCTGAATCACTACGCACGTTGGAAAACGTCTTCGGTATGTCCTCTGAATCCTGGCGCAATTGGACGATGTTTACGGTACGTCTTCTGAATCCCAAGGCGAGTTGGACGACGTGTGTGGCACGCCTTCTGAATCCCTACGCACGTTGGAGGTCTTCGCCACGTCTTCTAATTCCCGGCTCCCGTGGCAAACTGACAATTGATGACTGACTTCAGTCTACAACTGTACTCTCTTCAAGTCGTCTAGGACAGGGTTGTTCGGATCTCGACCAAGCAGCGAAGAGTACACGAGGCACGTGTGGTAGGAAGCACCTATAAGAACAAACACATGCCAAATAGAGTGAGTAAACGGCATATTACCGGATCTGTTAGGTCCCGGAACGACCGCCTGCACATAGTGGAAAACTCGGCCAGACAACTCGTCGCTACTTCAAGTATACACACAATGTACATGTGCGAATATTGCACAGAAAGCTAGTTGTAAGGTCTGCTTCCTGGACTTGTGTAGCTTTAGACGCGAGTGCACACTGGAAAGGAATCTTAAAATGGGTAGGTTAAATCAGTCAAACCCCTGAGTTCCTTCACTTGTCTAGCTCGAAGGATAGTCGCGATGTTATAAAAGATGGCATGTTATAAAAGCAGGACCCCACATTTCCCTCCTCCTTCTCCAGTCCTTTGAGTGCCGCTCTTAAAATCCTTCCGTATAGCTTAGTAAATCAACAATAAAATGCCTACTTAGAAGTTTGCTGGAATGTTAAAAGTTGATTCGACTCGTCATCAGAATGGTACCCAGCCTCTGACCGTGCTCAATTTCGTGAAGGGTCCTCCTTCTCTTGGGACTCTGTGTTCTCTTTAGCTCCAATTTCTTTATGGAGTGAGACAGATAAGAGTACGGGTTTCTCGACCGAAGAGCACGGCGCAAATAGGGTCCGGGGGGGGCGGGTCACCCCCCCCCCCCCCCCTACACAACGGTTGTCCGCCTCGGAAAGAAGGCACGTGTGTGTGAAACTGCATCGGAAATGGCCTACTTCAGTTCACTGTAGGGCTAGAACACACCAGTTCTGCTAAAAATTCCGGTTTCAAAAACCACAAACCGTCGTGTGGGGGTGACCCCCCCCCCCGGACCCTATTTGCGCCAAGAGCACAATGAACCGAAAGAAAGTAAGGAAGAACAGAAAAATAAGGAAACTAAAACAAAACAGACAGTGATAGCGGCGAGTTGTCCGCTAAAATGAGCATCTTTTCATACAATGAAAATCGCACCTGCCGGTTAAACTTACTGAAAGCCATTAGAATTGGAGACGGGCTGCTAAATAGGGGCACTCCGTTCCCACTGAAGCGCACAACATACTCGGTCAATTTCTTGAAAGTACATGTCTGTATTGTTTTTTATTCAAATATATTACCAGGAAATATGTTTGGTTGACAGATGGACTTGATAGAAAGGGAACTCCTCTTAGCATCGTCGAGGTTGTTATGAGAGATAGGCGTATCTGGCGTATACCAAAAGCGATTGAGTAACGCCATTCATATCCTTATATAGTGCCGAGCGTCGGGAATTAGAAGATGTGCCGCAGACGTGTTCATAGTTTCCGGACGCTTACCGCGAATCTTCTCGCTGCTGTCGCGAAGTATGAACGAGCCCATAGTTTGCACCGACGAGCGCGGCGGTTAGCGCTGGAGCGCGTAATCTGCTACTGAAGGTAGGAAGAGCTCAAATTTGCAGAAGAACTAGTTTCATTCAAAATTTTGTCTATAAGGTATCCTCAGCGAGTTTTTGATTGACGGATAGAGTATGGTACCGTTCGTCTAAAAGGGGAGTATGCACATTTTCAAGGTCCTTTTTAGGTTTTCATGCCGATTAATAGGAAATTCGCGCTGCTTAAAGGATTCCTGCGGTTGAAGCCGTTACAATCCTAACATACCGTGCTATATAGTGCCGATCGCCGGGAATTAGAAGACGTCCCGAAGACGTCGTTCCACGTACTTAGGGATTCAGAAGACGTGCCGAAGACGTCGTCAAACGTGGGTCGGGCTTCAGAAGACGTGCCACGCACGTCGTCCAACTTGCTTTGGGATGCAGAAGAGTAACGGGGGACCAGCGAAAGAATACCAGTAAAGTGACCAATAAAGGGAGACCAGTGAAGGGGACCAATAAAAGGCACCAAGAATGGAGGACCACTGAAGAGGGACCAGTAAAGTAGGCCAGGGAAGGACCAGTAAAAGGAGGACCACTAAGGAGGTCTGTAAAGGGACCAGTATTTTCTCTCAATATCGTCTAACGTGAGTCAGATTTGAGGAGACGTGCCAAAGGCGTCTGGCCACGTCTGCGAAGACGTGTCACCCACGTCGTGCCACGTGTCGAGCTGCGGAAGGTCTGTCATGGACGTCGTGGCAACGTCGTGACATGTGCGTCGGGACTCGGCAGATGTGTCATAGACGTCATGAAACATGTGTTCGGATGTAGAAGACGTGGCACAGATCAGATTTTGCACAGCATACGTTGGATTTTCGGAATACCTTTTAAAGGCTTCTTGCACGAACGTGCGTGTGTTTGACTCCCACTTCGTCATTTTGCCGGTACATGAGTAAGATGGTATTGGAGTGGGAGTGGGGGTGGAAAGTAGAATGACTACAGAATCGAAAGAGTATTATTTCCGTCGGACAACAAACGATATCGACCGGTCGACCAATACTAATTGATTTTATTTGTTTCTGCAGATTGAGTAGTTCGGATAGGGACTCTCACAATCTGCTTCTCGTAAGTAGAGAATGGATACTTAAGAGAATAAATCGCTAAATAGAATAGATGCGGATGGGCTTCACAAGAGCAGTTTTTGAAGATTCTGCCCTAGCAAATCCGGTTATACTATTCGATAAAGTAAAACCAGTTTTTATGTAATGAAAGTAAGTCCTAAAGAAGAAAAGAGCACAATCGGGGTGTACTGTTCTCGGGGTTTTGGTGGCCCCAACCAGACGTTTTCCAGCCGCTAGGCCGCTGAATTGGCAGAGGAAACCGTTTACTCTTTAAAATGTCTGTCAAATTATCATTTAACTTCATCGCATACCCTTTCGTGTCCTGTGGGGGATGTCGCTCGGAAAACGATTTCTGTTGAAGCAGCCGAATCGTTTGCTCTTTAAAATGTCTGTCGAATTATCATTTAACTTCATCGCAGGCCCTGCCACGGTCCTGGGGGGGGGGGGGAGCGTTGTCCGAAAAACTTTCTGTTGAAGCAAGCAAAAAGTCAAGTCGCAGGATATCCACCAACTGGTCCGCTAACGTACTGCCTCAAACCCAAGGATTAGTAGAGGGGTTCGTTTACTCTTTAGAATTTTTGTTAAGGTATCGCTCAACTTCATCACAGGTCCGATAGCGGCCTCATCAACGCAATCCATAGTCTACTCCACTGTTAAATGCCTGGAGAACGGATTCTTTTATCGATTTGTTGTAGAGTCACAGGATATCATCCGCACACAAAACTGAGCACACATAACTCCATCCCTGATTAATTGTACTCTACTTAGAGAAGTTCTTTGGACTTCCTCCAACCGTAGGCTTCCTCGAAGATCAGTACTTTGACACCTAGCATTTGGCGCCTCTTACGTCTGCCAAGAGGCGCCTAAGGCATTTCTTGAGGGCAGCCAATGTAGGTGCGAAGGACCGTAAAAGGTGCGAGGAGCGGCACAGGTCACGGCATCTAGTGAACGCAGAGGACCAGCAAGCAATTACTCCAATGCAGGGGACCAACGTCTAAATGAGGGACCAATATGCCTCTGTGCGCATAACTAGAGCGAAGCGGGGCGCCCTGTCGAATCATAGAACACCAAGAGTCAAAAACTTCTAAAATAAGAACGTTAAGCACCCTTAAGCCTAAATTAGATATGCGGAGTATATTCGTTCGCTGCTTTCAAGGTCGAGCTTAGAGCTTAGGAAGATACGCAGTACGAAACTCCTCTCTCGGTCTGTACTTGGCACTGCTGCTTTAAGAATATCATAGTTCCAGTTAAAAAATGAACCAATGTAGTAGATCTCTTCATAAGGCAAAGACTGCTGCATCGTTTTGCTTATCAAAAAGGGATCTATGCAGTCAAATATGCACAGAGCCCTCAGTGAAATAGCAAACGAATGCAGCGGAGGTGTAAAAGCAATTACGAAAGCTTTCACAAAAAGGATACTTTGCTTTTAGAAAGTAGTTTCTTACTTACCGTCAATGGTTCATACGCTCACAATGGCGTTGCGTTAGTAGTCGAACTAATATAATAGCTGGATAATGGTCGAAGTAGCAGCTGCAGAATTAGTCAGACTTGCAGCAGCATTAGTTGCAGGATGCAATGAAATGTCCCACTTTGTGACGTCTAATTAATGTGGGGCAGTGCGCGCCGACAACTATTCCAAAATGGGCGGAGCAAAAGGGGCGGAGGCGGGGTCTCAGCGGGCGGCGCCTTCGTCGGTGTGAAAACCGGGCTCCCCCCAGGGGCCGTATGCTCGTCTACCCCGAGCCACCCCCGATGGGGGATGGGGTGCCCCGGCGCGTCTCCCCGGTATGCTCGTCTCGCCCAGCCCCCGTTCGGGGTGAGGCCACGCCCTCCCCGAAGTGGGGAAATCTTCACCAAGCATTGAGTAGGGGGAGAGGCGGAATGGCGCGCTTATGTAGCGATGGAGAGCGTTGGTGTCGAACAGCTGAGATGGAGAACCTAGGCGAAGAGCAGGAAACGATCTGTATTGACCGTGTTTGGGATATAGACGTGCTGAACGTGCGCCGGCGATGCATGAAAATGGATTTCCTGCTATAATTCACCATCTTTGCTTGGTGTTGAGCTATGTTCCGTATATTCTGAGCCATAAAATCGAACCTCTGTAATTACTCACGGGCTGCTTAGTCTTCAAGGGCTTGCGGGTTGAAAAGGAATGTGTTCCTGGCAACCATAAAAAAACCGTTAAAAAGTGGTACTAAGGTCGTAGTAATTGATGCCCACGCCCTATTTCATGCTCAGGGTGGTCTTCTTGAGACACATTCCTCATTTATTTTATTCTCTGAAAGCAGGAGTGTATTTTACTCCGGGCGCGTTTTAGTAAAGATGGAGAAGGCGTCGGCTGCCGCGCGCATCCCTATCTAAGGTTAATCGTCCAGGTCTCTCTCCGGCTAAGCAAAATTTTCATCCCTCGGGGTCAAAGACAAATGGAAAACCGTCACTGGTGAGACTTCCTCCCTTTTTGGATTTTTTAAAAGACATTTTCCAAGTCCTTCGTGTTTATGAGGAAGTTCTTTGAGTTCTTAATTCCACTAAACCGTTTCCTTGCATTTTCGTATTCATTTCCTATTTTCCTTCGTACTTGCTAACTGCTATAAGTGGTGAAATAGAAGAGAAAGGTGAAGGCTTGGATGAAATAACCGCCTAATAAAGAAAAGTATGAAGAAAGTGCTAGAAAAGCGTAAGATGTAAGTCAATGTACCAATAGTTTATGCATTAAAAAACGCATAGAAAAGGTACAAAGAATGCGAGGAAACTAGAAGACATAGATACCCCGTGGAAGGAAGTCTCATTAATAAAGGTTTTCCATTAGACTGAGGGGACTTGTAGTACAGTTGGAGGGGCTGAGGTCCTTATGTGCATCAAAAATTGATTCAAGGTCGGTTCCAACCTCTAACCAAGCGTTTCATCTCTCCTGCTTTCCTCGTCTCAGGGAAGAGCCGAGGACGTTCTCATTCACAGCTGAGTGTAAAGAAGGAATCCAGATTATCGACCGCTCCTAAGATTTCGGAATGCAGATTTTCTGCAGTATGGCGTCAAACTCCGAGTTTCCCCTCCCCCGGGGAGCCCGGGAGACGTGCATGCCATCTCGCTCGGGGTGCCCCGGTCCGGGCATTCACCCCGAACCGGGGTGCTCGCTCGGGGTGCCCCGAACCGGGGAAGACGAGCATACGGCCCCAGAAGAGACATAGGCCCCTGGCATACCAACGCCGACGAACGCCGACACTACGCCGACGGGAGAGACCCTGCCGACGTCGCATTGGCGGCACGGTGCGATTCGTCGACGATCGTTGGCGCTGGAGCGCGTTATTAGCGCGGAATGGTCAACGGCCACTGAGAAATCATCATACCATCGCAGGCCATCGCAGTGCTTTGCACTGCGATGGCGCGTCGCAGTCCCGCTGCGATGGTCGTCGTCGGTGTGGCACCCACATGCGACGCGTCGTTGCGGTGGGGCAGGACAACTGTTCCCCGGATCGAAAATCCCTGTGCTTTGGAGCGCAACTCTGGCGCATTTCGTACCTGTTGGCAATTTCGTCGGCGTAGTGTCGGCGTTGGTATGCCAGGGGCCATAGGGGTTATGCGAGGAGGATCTCTAGTACGGAGGGCGCCGACGGCGCGACGAATCGGCGAAACATGAGTCATGGTTGTCCCTTGCCCTGCAACCAATTTTGGACAACGGTAAATCGGCACTGTTTTCCGTAATCTAGATTCTTGTGAATCTGAGATTCCTAGTAGCTCTTGCGTGATTGTTTTTCATGTCGAGTAATTCGCTTGTTTATTCGCCTACGCGTTTGTTGAGCTCAAATGAGCCTCAGTATTTCAGCGCTCCCTCCGACGATGGAGCTGACTGCGAAGCCGCGTGAGTTGCCTTTAGGCTTTGTTTTACGTCTGTTCTAGTTGAGCACTACGTTGGTCTGTAGTGTTGTTATAACCTGCTCACTAATCCTTCGAGCATTTGTTAATTGTGAAATATCCAGGTAAGTTGAATTAAGTGGCGTTTTGGTGAGCAGGATTGATTAATCGGTCTGATAAGGGTTTTTCCCCGTAAAGATATCGGTAGTGATGAGGAGGTCCTTGTCGTTATGGGCAAACCGCAGGACACCGTGTTGTTCCAGTCTTTTGTGTTGCAGTCCAGTTCACGGCACTGTGGAGCCGCTCTATTTGCGTTTCTTTGGCCAGAAACAGCCAAAATCAGTTGCTGAGTTTGGTAACGAGTCAACCAGAGACAAGCGTATCTCCAGAGACGGGTTATGCTACTGTCCTCATACGCGGAACGACTTCCCTATCTTCATTACGCCAGTCGACTTTATAGTAGCTTACTTCTCCAAACATGTAAGACCTTCACAAGGCAACTCTTGAAAACGATAATCCAGTTTGTAGTTCTTACGTACGGAAAACCACTATGATGTTAGAAAGTGTATAGAACCCTTTCACAATGAAGCGCATGACACGAATGCTGGGACACGTTTATGACCAAATACCTTCGAGCAATTTGCGAAACAACAATTTTGGATTACGTCTCCTGCCCTTATTGTTAGAAGAAAGTAAACTGACATATTATTTACTGTTCCATAAAGTTGCAGTGTTTGATAAACTTACAACCGGAAAAAACCGTCTGAGTTATTGACCGTAGTTTTGTAGTGAAATTCAGGGAAATCGTTACGGGACCGCGTCGCCTACCCCTCTGCTAATCAGTCGCTGCAGCTAGTGATATTTGCTTGCATGCTTCTCCGGCGCAAATAGAGTCGGGGGGGGGGGGGGGGCTTCTGATGGGCAGAAAATCCCATAGAGCGTCGTTAATGTCCTTCATCCCTGGCTCCAACGTATAACGCCTGTAGCAAGGGCATTCCATGGCTAATAAAAACCATGTTTGGATCGTATTTAAAGATACAAAACGGGAGCGACAGCGGTCGCGCGCGGCGGCGCCTGGCGCGTTGCCAGCTCTGTCGACCTGCCGCAATTTTCGCATTGGATCACGTCAGCATGCTTCCTACTGGCATCTGGATTGTAGGAACGAATGAAAGGCAGGCGATCCACTTTAAAACAGACCAAACCGTTAGTGATACAACTTAGCGTCACACATCAAGGAAGTTAAACTGTTCGTGTCCATTTACCCGCTTCACTTCTGAAGGAACGTTGGACTCGAGGTATTATTGTGAAACTTATGTCCAAGATATAGAGTGAATGGCCTAGAGTGGCATGCTATTAAGGCTAGTTAAGTATGTTTAACAGAACATTCAATTGAGGAAGATATGGGATCAACGCTGGATACTGAATTTAACTTCACGCCTATTATCTATATATATATATTATATATTATCGAATTTTGTAGTTATTAGTGAGCTACCTGTCACCCTCGCTCGCCCCAGAGCTCACATTTAAGGTTCATTCTTCGTAGAGAAGCGCCTTCGGTTCGTTGAACCCCATCGATCCTTGGTATCGTGGTCAAGCCCCCCTCCCCCTTAATAAACATGTGCCCGTGCGTTCATGTTCATCCATAAAAACATGCCGGAGTCTTGCATCCTTGACGAAGAGATGGATTAGTTTCTCCCGGACTCCATAATCCACTGCAGATCTCCTACTTCAGATTTTAGTAGAAGGGACAAAAGGTCGATGGGTATACCTTGCAATCCAGCTCAATGTGGGGAATCGAAAGTCAAATGGCTGGTGCCCGCTCCATTATGAGACCAGGGTCGTGGAACACTCAAATAAACACGGTTTCTGTGCTCTCCTCCGCTGACGCACCAGTCCGCTCCATTATGAGCCCATGGTCGTGGAACACCCGAGGTGTGCCTGATCTAACTTACCCGTTTTAAGCCACCTTTCCAGTGTACAGCAGGCGCCAGCCCGCTTAGTACCGTAATTTCTTAAGTTTCATAACCTCATATCCGGTTACGTTCCCTTCCCCTCCTCCTTTCCGCCTCGCTCAAAGTCTTTCCTTCTTGGACAAGCGCATAAAATGCACGAGAGTTCAAAGAAGCAGTACAGGTACCGCCACTGGCCTTTTCCTTTCTGGAATCTGCCTCCCCGATGAATCAGCATGCTCGGGGGCGAGCTGCCCCGTAATCGGCTGTGGGTGTTGCACCCCGGACAACTCGGACGGGGTTTTTTACGGTTGTAAGTGTGTAAGTGCTTTTTTTACAAAGCTGTAATGCTTCCAAAAAATTCCGTGAGTATATGGGTTCCTAGGTAAGGCTAACACACTGCACGCTCTAATTTTATTTGGTTGTCGCAGTTAGGCTTTTAGTTTTGAGCAGTTGTTGTTGACAACATACAGCACTGCACCTTATTGCTGCGGTCGATTGCACAAGCACACGAACATATTCTTTATTAAAAAAATAAAAGTAAATAAATTAGGTGTGAAGTTCATGAACATACTAAAGAAAACGTTAGTGTTGTATTGTGACACAGGTTTGTAGGTGGACAATTTATTGATAATACCCTGTGTTAGGGTGACCTGTAAAAGCGAAAGAATCACACCACGCAAATGTGGCCCGCTGATCATTCTGCAGCTCGCAGTGGCGCACAAACGGCAGAAAGTCGCTTGTTACGGCTAGGCTTTCAACTCGTTTGTTCATTTCTGGATTTCTTGTTAAAATCCAGAATGCTTCTAAAGCTTTTCGTGGTGAAATATCACCATCAATGGTCGTACGCTTCACCGCATAGTCAATAACCCGGAACGCTCCTCCATTTCGGATTGTGGTTGATGTTACTGCATGCAGCAATCATCTATGTATCTACAGTACAATGAGCGGTCAAGTACCAGCCGCCCGATTCTATCCAACAGCAGCCTGACCAAAAACAAAGCAGCCTGCCAAAAAGGGTACTAGTCGTTATTCCATGGCTAGTCCTTTGACTAACAATGTTGATTGAGGCTAGAGACGTCTTAGCGTCTTAAGGCCCCACACATTTCTGCGGCAACGCCGCGGCCCTATTCTTAAGCATAGCGGCTAGCGGGTTGCCGCATATATATATATGTGGGGGGGGGGGCTTTACCATTTCTACCAAAACAGCTTTCGCTCGAGAAATGCACGCTGAGAGGAAAAACTCAAGAGAGGTCTTCTTAAATGCCACTAAGAAAAGAGGAAGATAGATGTTAAGATGTACAGCAATCTAAGGTATCGCCTGACAGTGGCAAGTGGCTAGCAGTACTCACCTTGTGTATTACGGTTGGGGTGGCGCACCACCATAGAGTTGCCCAAATAGCATTCTGTATTTTTTTTGTTCTTGTGAGGAGCCGTGAGAGTAAAATGGGGAAAACAGGAAGGGGGCACAGGCTGAGCAAGGAAAAGAACTCCAAGTTATGGTTAGTTTGGAAACAGATGTGATAGGTGAACCACATCCCGGACTTCTTTGTGCGCTCCTGGTTTCCCTATAAGAAGCCTTTTTCGCATAATAGTGGCGAATTACATTTTTTGACATGATGAGGATTCCATGCTCTTAGGGTTGGTGCCGTCAACACGGTTCACTCTGGCCTTGGTGTGCTTCTTTGGATGTCTGGTCACGTATTCACTCCGCACAAACATGAGCTTTGCCATTGTCTGCATGGCAATCGAGAACAAGACTACAGAGGTTGTTGAGGGAGCTGTGAGCAAGTGCGGCAAGGAGATCGTCGTTAGCAGCAGCGCAAGTGACGTAAGTGTCTTGCTGTTTTACTCGCGCATTGCAATTTTAAGTGGCGTTCTCTTCTAACTTTTTGTAGTGAGATCCGGATTTAGCGCTGTCATGAATGTCGACAGCGTATTATTGCTGTGCAGTTCATTGAAAGATTTGAGATCTGATTTTTCAATGAGGTGTAACCGTTTCCGTATCTGCTTCGATTTGCTTCAAACATTTTTACTCAGCCCTCCATGGCGCCTTCATATTTCGGCACCATAGACGGCTGAGTAGTTCGTGTTAATTTATTACTCCGTGTGTAAAGCCGCGTCTATATCTCCAATGCCGAGGGGAGAACCTATAACCTTGGTGGTGGTTCACTCAAGTTTACGAAATGTTGAGCGGGCAACGCGTCAGGCTATGGTCGGGGATCATGCGCCGAGCGTCGGAATTCAGAAGACCTGCCAAATACGTCGTCCAACGTGCGGACGGATTCAGAAGAGTGAGGGTGACAGGTAAGGGAACCAGTTAAGGGGGAGCGCTAAAGGAACCCAGTAAAAGGGGAGCCACTGAGGGGGCAGTAAGGCCCCGTTTATACTTCGTCGCGGCGCTACGCGATGGCCACGCAATGAGGCCGAATTGATCGATCGCGTCGCACAATCAATATGGCCACTATACGTGGCGTCGCGTCGCGCCGCCACGAAGTATAAACGTGGCCTAAGGAGGGCCAGTATTTTCTTCACTATAGCTCAACATGTGCCGGGATGCGGAATACGTGTCGCAAACATCTTGAGAACGTAGTAGTACGTGCGTTGGGACTCACCAAATGTGTCACAGACGTATGCAACGTACGGATTCAGAAGACGTGACACGGCCAGTCCTACGACGTGCGTCCAGATCCAGAAGACGTGTCGGATCAGAATTTGCGCAGCGTTGGATTTTCAGAGAATCTTTTAACGGCTACGTGTAACAAAAGTGCCCATCCTTGACTCGCATCTGCTTCTCTGCGGACGCATGGGTAAGGGGGGGGGGGGGGTAGGGAGAATGACACTACAGGAATCGGAGGACTAGTACTGCCGTTGGACACGAAGCGATATTGACCGGTCGATCAGCACCTATTGATTTTATTTGTGTTTCTGCAAATTAAGCACTTCGGATTGGGACTCTCACGACGATCTATTCTTTCGCCAGGTAGAGAGGGGATACTTCGGCGAATAAATTGCGTACATACATACGATAGAGGGTGGACCGACATAGGAACAGTTTTGAAGTTTTCCTGCCACATCGTATTCCGTTATACCATTCTATTATATATAGTGATATAGTGAAATCAGTTATAATGGAACCAGTTCTTTACCCCAGCCAGACGTTTGGCGGCCGCTGAACGTCTGGTACTGCTATAATTTACTAACTTGCTTACTATATTCTTTTGCGAACTACACCAGCAGTAGATCATACAAGGCCATAAGGGATCATTTGAATGTGGTTCATGAAGGCTAGCTTCTCCATATTGTGAGAACATCGCCTTGGGTTTGTACAAATTTTGTACAAGGCGAACTTCGAGAATGCTTCTAGCCGACCATTCGGTATTCTCCTTCTTTATGGTGGTGAAATGTTAGGCCGTCGGTCGCAAACATTTTATAAGGCATTGATCTGATGGGCCGAATCAGCTCTCTTCATTCTTACTAGCCATAGTTTGCTTTCTCAGTATGAATTCAGGATCATTTCTCGTATCCACGGCTCGCCAGCAAAGCTTGTAGTTATCGGGTCGGTGTTTATTTTCGAAACGTTTTTCAAGCGTTTTCTTCCGACGCTAAAATAATGTTGGATGAATCACCTCTGTGAGCAGGTCTTCACCCTTCACCAGGGTTTAAGTCAATGTTTACTTGAATTTGCAAAATATTCAGAGGTTTCCGGTAGCAGCAAAGTTTTCTGTTTCAGTTGACTGTCAAAGTCGTCTGGTCGGGTGTCTGTCGTAATGCTTAAAGAGTCTTATCAACTACAGATTAAATATGCCAGTTGCTGCTGATCATGCGCCAGTTCCCCTTCGTTATTTCGTTCTGCTTCAAGTAGGTGTGCTGTTTCAGAATCAAAGCTGAATTTCAATGCATTCACTCTATCACGCAATCCTCCTAAGATTCCATGCAACATATTATACTGAAAGTCGGTTGAAGGGTGTTCTTGCTCAACAAATTTGTTCCCTTTGCTTAGCCAAAGTTTTCGGCATTATCAAGGAATGTCTCACGAAGACGGTCTTCATGGCTATGTGGATTCATAACTACGGTAGTGCTTCGAAGGGGATCCAGTTTCCTGTCCGATTGTCTCTCTCCAAATTTCGAAAATCGGGCAAGAAGGAAAGTGGAAAAAAGAAAAAAGTAGAATATCATCAAAGGGCGCGTGTAGCGCAGTCGGAGGAGGCGCCGACTGTCGCGTGCACCCGATACCAGGTTTCAGGCTCCTGGTTCGGATTTCCCGCCCAGGCCAACCAAGCCTTCCATCCCTCCGGGCTCGATGAATTGGTACCAGACGTGTCTGGGAAGGATAAAGCGCTGATTTGTTCATCGGCTGGCCACCGCAAGTTATTGTATGGCCAAATACGCATTTATGTCGCCTCCACGACATCCCGTAGAAGTATAGAATGCGCTGGCGCATCCCAAAAGGGATTGATTAACGCCGTCCTTTATCCTTTATCATCAAAGCTCCAAAACTTCTGAAGCTTCACCGTGCAAAAGTTTTGTGTCGACAAAAGAAGAAATTGATCTCGCAGTGGTTGATATAATATTTTCCTTTGTGTTTGTTGAATTTTTTTGAGGCCTAGACCACGATCGGCTTGAGAGCTTCTTGATGATTTCCATCCCAATGCTTTTGTAAATTTTGATTTTTAAGAGAGCTATGAATAATGCAGTGCCAGGCACCAGATAGTTTACAGGGCGTAAAGTGCGAAATTTTCTATCACCAGTAAGTGTTGAAGTTTACAGTTATTACAAACCCAGCGTCGTTTCAGGTGACCGGCGAATTCGAATGGAGCAAAGCTGTTCAAGGGCAGATCCTCGGAGCGTTCTTCTGGGGTTACCTGGGAAGTCAGGTCAGTATTTGATTTTTTGCGCTACCTCTAATTTTCATCGCTAGAAAGTTGACATGGTTCAAGGTGCTCGGTGGTTACTTGGCCACACGATTTGGAGGGAAGCGAGTGATTCTTGTCACAATTTTGGGGTCTTCTCTGCTCACGTTGGCGAGTCCGGTGGCTGCTCGTACTCATGCATACCTTCTCGCCGCCCTCCGCGTGGCCATTGGCTTTCTTCAGGCGGGTCTTTTCACCAGCTTTCCTTTTAGCGTGTGGTGGACCTTGGACGGTGGCATGGTGTTTAGGGCGCAACATTTCCTGCCATGCACACTATGTGGTCCGTTTGGGGTCCTCCTCTAGAGTTGTCCGTTCTTACCGGAGTCACCTATGCAGGTATCCTTTCTACCCCATTTAGGCTTGAGGTGAGTGAATGACTGTAAGCATTCAAAGATTGCTTGTTATTTAGGTGCCCAGATCGGGAACGTCTTCGTACTCCCATTATCCGGGTTTCTCTGCCAGTATGGATTCGATGGCGGATGGGCTAGCATCTTCTACACGCTCGGTTAATTTTGTTAGAGCATTTCGAAACCTCTCATCTCGTGGGAGATGACAGCGGTCTGTAAGGGGTGCGTAGACTCTCCTTCCATGTCTTGTTTTAGGTGTAATGGGAGTGCTTTGGTGTGTGCTTTGGATGTACGTGGTTTCCGACAGACCGAGCAGCCATCCACGAATCTCGGAATCGGAGAAGCTGTATATCACCAACGCTGTTGAGGCAGCTATTGGAAAGCACACCGGGAAGGTTAGTGAACACATTCCCTGATCTGCAAACGTATCAAGACAGCTTCTTTAGCACCCTGCAACTCCATGGGGAAGTATACTGAAGTCCCGTGCCGTTTGGGCTTGTTGGTTTGGCCATTTCGCTGGAGACTGGGGAGCTTACACAATGCTGGTGTCGCTGCCTTCGTATTTGAAGGACGTCCTTGGATTAGATCTGTCGGCGGTGAGCTCATAGCCACTATTCCGCTTATAGCATTCCTCATGTTACTGTGATATGCACCATTTTCTGTTTGAGGTATATACAGAACATGTTTTAAAAACTGTAACGGTACATTACAAAATGAATAAGCTTTTTGGCCATAGAACTTTTGTTGTCTGAGTCAAAGGAATGCTTGTGATCACCTGGTTAGAAAAGCAGGAAATTTTCACCTCTTTGTACTCTGCAACGCGGTACCAAATAGCTCGGCGTTTCAATGAGAGAATACGAGAGGACAGCCTCAAACTTGGGTAATTAAACCTTTTACTATTACTAACAAAAAATGACTTTTTTATTACTAACAATTATTACTAATTAACAGAAGTGGGGGAACAGAACAGGTTATGCCAACTCTAGAAGAGATGAACACAACAACACTTTGCTACCGGTAAGAGCGGAAAATGCTTGCGGGAGAATCTACCAGGTACTGCATACAAATACAAAAATAAGAGGAATGGTCGCGAGACACACTGCACGAGCGCGGAACAATAGAACAAACAACGAACGAACGAAAACAAGTAGAAACAGACGGGGCAGGGGCATGAACTCTAGAAAACACCGAGAGCTACGTGACCAGGGAGCTAAATCACGGTCAGGGGAGGAAATGATGGAACGAGTAGCAGAAACACCTCTAGAGCAGGTTAGCAACGAGCAATACCAACCAAAAGAGTAACCAGAGCAAATGAGTAAACGCCCAGGACGAAGTCGTTCCAGCCGACTGGTCACGATCGTGCGACGGACGCATAATGGCCGCCAGGGTCACCGCCCCGGTGCCTCTCGGTCAAGTCATGCGCAGTTCCACGCACTCCATCAATATAAACTCCATCAATAAAGTGAAAATGAATGGCCTGAAGAGATCAATTTGAAATTGTCAGCCCAATTTTAAATGTCCAGGGTAAACCGAAAATGGTATATGTTGTTGGGAGGGCTGAGGTAATCGCAATAGAGAGCTATTCTTCAAGAGCATTATCGTTTGAGTTGAGCAAGTCACAAGGGGGAACCATGTTGATAACAGACAGTTTCTCGCAGATTTTTAACGCTAATGTCTTTGGAAACAGTGTCGCAACAATCTCGTATGTGAGTGAAGTGCTTCGAGTGTTTACGTAATAATGATGTGTTTAGCTTGGCATGCTTTCGGCAGTTCCCTACATTGCATATTTCGTCGTCATCAACATCGGAGGAGTTCTAGCCGACTTCATCAGGAGTAGAAAAATTCTGGGTACTTTGAATACACGCCGGGCTGCGATGTTAATAGGTGAGTAAGCCTATCTGCTAGCGCTACTTTTTACTGAAAATAGTTGTTGAAATGCTCAACATTTGCGAGGCTCTTTCAGAGACTGAAACTGCGTGTTTACGGTAGTTAAGGCATCCGTGATGTCATTTGCAGACTTCACTATCTGTCACAAAAAGTTATTCGCTGTCTATTTCAGTTGTTTTGTTGAGGTACGAGAGTGGAATATTTTTCGAAGCGAACTCCAACAATGTCCTTTTCCAGTTCTAGTTTAGAGCTTGTGGTAATCTATGTGGGGCGTTGCGTGAACGAAGTTTTTTCTCAGATGCAAACTTTTGTGCGAACGCCAGAGTTCACGCTTGGTGGGGTAACAATCACTTATTTTTCGTAGTTAAACTTCAAGCTGTTCAGCTTTAAAAGCCATTAAAACCGTTGCTTGATCTCCAAAAAGTTAGGTTGGTGAGTGTGGGAAGAAACATTGGTTCAAGGTAGCCAGGTGCAGGACAGTATCTTGTTGTTTGACGAGACGACGGACGAGATACTGCGCGCGCTGAGAACATCACAGAAACGGTTTTCTTCAAGAGAATCTTATCGATCTCACGGATGTTTATTCCGGGACGTTACAGAACATCATGTTGCAATGAATGTACCGCGAATCATTGGCTTACGAAGTGCATAACAAAGGAGTTCCTGAGAAGGATTCTCATTCGACATTCGCAAACTCTTCTTCTGAACTGATGTAGAACATTCTTTAAACTGTTCATTGACTAAGATCGCGACCAACTTTGAACTTCATTCGGTCCGCCTCACTGCACTTGTCTTCTTCTGAGAGCGGTGGCCACAACCTCCTGAAGAATGCACTATTCCAAAGGCATTTCATTGATTTCTTCACGAGACCGTATTGTGCCAGAGTTAATGTTTCAGCGCTGCTTGGTCAGGCGATGTTCCTGGTGATGTCCGGCTATTGCGGCTGTGGACAAGAGGTTTGCTGAGCTCGTCAGAGGGTAGCGTTCTCTACTGCCTCCGTTACTTGCCATCATCCACTCTTTCAGGTGCTAGTTGTCGTATTCCTGGCAGCTGGTATGGCGATCTCAGGCCTTCAGTATTCTGGCTTTGTGGTGAACTACCTCGATATCGCTCCCTCTTTCTCCGGAACCATCATGGGAATGGGCAACACGATATCCTGCCTGGCCGGAATTGTCTCCCCAATGGTCACCTCGGCTCTGACGCCGAATGTTCGTGACGTGTTTTCCTATGTTTTTCCTAGCCGATACATGCGGAGTTTTCTTTCAGGGAACACAGGAAGAGTGGCAAAGTGTGCTTTGGCTGACGGCTGGTATTCTAACCACTGGAGCGACTGTGTTCGCCATCTTCGCTAGTGGTGATGTCCAGGAGTGGGCGAAGCACAAAGGAGGCGAACATCCTGAGGAGCTGCCGCTCAAGGAGGCAGAGCTCACTCTCGAGAAGGACACTCGTTAAACACTGCACATTTCCCTGCGTGTTCTCTTCTTATATAGCGCTTTGTTTTGATGTGAAATCGTTGGGAGGTGTTTACAGGGTAATTGGAGTTAGGATTTTCGTTGTAGTAAGAATATGAGTCTGCACTCGGAGTAGATTCATTTTCTCGCTGTTACGCCTGTTGAGTGCAATTTGGCTCCTGTTTTAGTTGGGAACGCTGGTGCTTCTCTGTGAATTCTTCACTTGAGTATTATCACTTAACCTCCTCGGAACAGGCTGTATATTTCGCAGCATCCATGGACCTTCTGCAGTCGTCAGCCGCTACTACAAAACACTTGGCTTCCCACACAGGTTCAACCGATCACGTCTTCATTAGGCCTTGTTTAGTGCGCGCGCGACGCGCGACGCGATGCCATGTGCAGTGGCCGAATTGATCAATCGCGTCGCTCGATCAATTTGGCCACTGCGCATGCATCGCGTCGCGCGTCGCGCGCACACTAAACGACCCCTTAGGAATGTGATCTTAAACCTCGAGACCTCTTCTAGTGAGGTGAGAGTAGTATGAGCTTCTAGACCTCTTATGCCAGGGTATAACAAGTATGTTCTAACGTTGCTTTCGCTATCGTCTTGACTATTTAATAACTTATATTGACTTCCAATATTGATAGGATTGCTTGCTCGCGGCGTGGTCGTGCAACTCGTGGCAGTTCCGCCGGTAGGCAAAAAATTCGTTTCCTTCATTTGTCTCGAGATTCTTCGCAATATTGAGCGATCTTCTGTGTTCTCACTGTTCACCGTATAGTCACGAATCATTTAATGAATCATTCCCTCTCGTCTGTTACTCCTTCTGTGCTTCGAACTAGAGACGAACATCGATAGGGGTGCTCCAGCTGGATGAGCTGTTAGGCAGCTCATCTCACTGTGCCGACTGGAAACCGCACCTTGGATACATTCCTAGCCGATCAGATCTGAACCAGCACCTAAAGTGACGAACTGCTGGAGTTTTCTCTATGTGTACTATCGCTCAGAAAAGGTCCTTCACAGCTGTGTATTATTTTCCTCATTGTCTTACCAGACGTTCAGCAGCGTACCGAGCGCACGATGTCCATGACACGTCTTCTTTATCCTTACGAGTGTGGCATGACTGTCGTAACTTTCGCCACGACTTTTGAAGGACACAGAGTCTCTGCGCCCTCTTGGTCCCGCCGCGCACGCCTGTCGAATACGCAGCCTCGATTCGCTGCGACGAAGTATGAACGCGCGCGCGGGCGCCACTTCTCCCGTCTGCCGCCGCCCCGGACGGTCGTGTCCGGTTGCCGTCCTCTCTCGTCAACATCCGCTGGACGTCACGAAGTCTGGAGCGAGCCCATTCCACCGCAGCATCGAGGAGCGCAGGGCCGAGGATAAGGAGGATCTACCCTGGCATGGACGCCAGGAAGAGGTAACCGCAGGTGCGAGGCAAGGAGCACCGCCTCGTGGGCACACGTCCCAGGCTGGAGCTCGCCGGACCCTAGCGGGCTGCTGTTGGGATTCCCCTAGTGAGTTAGGCGGGTGGTTGCGTGACTCGTAGATATGTGTACGTCTTAAGAGGTAGTGATGTGTAGTATAGTAAATCTGCACATCTATCTCATGTCTGCGGGAGTTGCGAGAAGACCGGTGAATACAACTTCTTTATTAATCGTAATACTATGTGAGAAGGAGAAGGCGCAGAGACGTGCGGGGAAGTTGGCGCAGAGTCGTAGAGGCCTCAGGGAGCTAAAGTCCATCGCAGTTCCGTCCCAATGGTTCGGTTGGGGCAGCAGGGCCCTACGTAGTTGGTGCCGCGTGGCTGGAAGGTAAGAGCATAAGCGTGCTCTTACCTTCCAGCCACGCGTGCTGTAAGTCCCCACCGATATGCCACACACGTGGCCTCGGGTCTGGACCACCGTTACCGAGCCGGTGGCGGCCAGCCCGGGGCACGACAATGACGTCTGTGATACGTTTTTTGAATTTTGACTCCCGTCGTACGTCTTGGCAGATGTCTATGACACATGTTTTGAATTTTGAGCAGCGATGGACGTAGATCTTGAAAACTTTCCCGGAAAACTGAAAATCAGGTTTGTCGGAAAACAGAAAAGCCAGAGTCGTCAGAAAACAAAATTTCAAAGCTATCGCTTCAGCTATCTGTTGTGTCTGTGCATTTTTACCAATAACCAGCACTTTGTACCATTTCTCGTCAAACTGAGCACTTATTGATGTAAGCTGAGTAGTTTTGAAATCAAACTGAACACCTCCCAAATAAAAGCGAAGGGCTATCTGGTTAAAGCAGATCCCTCTTTTTTCATAGTTTATAATTCACTTACCCCAACAAGTACAGCGCCGGGAATTTTATGAAGTTTTGGTTTTTGCAGGTAAAATAATGAATCAAATATTATTTCAACGTGCAGTAAAACGGCAGTTTTTGAGTGAAAATGAATGAAAAAAGAGATCACACCGTGTCTTCATCTGGGGCATCACTATTTTGCTTTAATTGATAATGTAAATGCTGCTTATCTGGATCTTAAAAAGGATATGTGTATTTTCTACAATTGTTTTTGTTGTACCGGTTATAAGCGTAACTGCACGTCAATAAAAGTTTTGCTACCAGTCCAAGGAAAAGCGAGACGCTGAACGGTGCATGGGCCATCCATTCTCTAACACACTGAAAGCTTCAAGTCTTCCTGTACCTTAAAATAAACTGTGATATATTATTATTTTTCCTTCAAAAATAAAGATTTTATAAAGTTGCGAGCACTGTGTTCGCCTCTTTGGTTTGAGCTGGATTACAAATTTTCCAAGAAAGTAATTGTGAATTCCCCTGAGACAAACATTTCCACCTTCTTAATCGGTGTCTTGTTTGATGTGGAACGCGATCGTTTTGCTTTGGAAGATGTCTAGTCTGACTACAAAAGTGTTCGGACCGTTTTGAAAAGTGCCCATCATGGGCCGTGAGCATACCTCGCCCCGACGCGCACCGCGGCGAAAAGGGGAGGAAATGCCGTCCTTCCGCGATGCACACCAAGTTGGGAATACAGTACTCTAGCGGGAAATTGCGTTCCCCTACCCGGAGGTAGGGGGAATTCGGACTGGAGCAGAGACGTTGCTGATTGTAGCGGACATGCTGCTATTAAGATGATGTTTCCTGCATATGCCTCCACATAAGAACAGCAGAGGAGGGGCAAGAGGGCTACTTCGTTGATGTTTTGGTATATGCGATGCTTAGTGAGGCCATTTTTGAGCAGCAGTGTTTAGCATATGAGGAATTCGACCTTTCCGTCATTCATTAAGTGAAGCAGGCATAACTGAAGCTAATTCTCAAGCAGTGTCCAAGCGTTGGGATTTTTATATTTTCATTAGTTGTTGGGTATAAGAAATGATTTCTTCATTTGCAATCTTTCGCGGCAAATTGGGTTCCTTGATTCTGAATGGAGGAAACCCCTCTGCCTTCGCGTTTATTTCAGGGTAGAGTGATTAAGCGTTTCTGCAAAGAGTCTCGCCTTGTTGACGAGTCGGATGATGATGGATCACATGATTATGCGATTGCGTTATTGATTCGCGTTATTTCCACAGATGCCTGCTCATCTCAAAACCATACTCGCCCATCTATTTGAATCGCAACGAAGAGTTTCTCACGAAGAACCAGGTCTTGGAGGTTAGGCTCCAGTATGAAATCGGCGAGAAAACCCGCTTGCAGAGAGAAGACGATGTTTTTAAGGAAGGACTTAGCAGGAATAGAGGGGTCAGCCCATCTAAAAATTCTCATTGTATGAGTTCTTTAGGTCCTAGCTGTTGAGAAGAAAGATAGGTGAAGGTCAGTGGTTATTGCCGGCGTAGAAGAACCTCGTAATTCTAATGCTATCGATCGCATTTCGCATGAAATTGATTGCAATAAGAAGATATTTCATTTTCTTCCAGTAGACTGTGTGATTATGACTATATGTATGCCTGTATTGTATCGCTTAGGAACTACTCAATTTTTTCCAATACTCATTCGAAGTTGCTGAAAATTGAAATGCCTAACTCCTTCTTTGCTAATCTTTTGTTTAGAAGAGCTCATCGACTTAAAGCTTTTTCTCTACCATGAGTGTTATTAAGACCCTTGCTCTCGAAGGCGGAGAGAGAGCGTCGTAGAATTAGTAGACAATCTGTAACCAACGTACGTCAGAAGCAGCGCAGTAGACGACCTTCTGCTATCGATGATGATGGATTGCAGCTCGCTATCAAATCCAATACAGAAGCAACTACTCGGGAACTGGCAACAACCCTAGGCTGCACCCGCTCGAGCTGCACCTACACGACCTCGGCTACCGAAAAGTTTGGACAAGATGGATTCCTCATAGGCTGACCTAGACCCCTAATAAGTGCGAATGAACATATGCCAGTCACTCCTAACGCAGCTGCATCGAAAGAAAGTTCCTGAGGATCAAGCGACTGGAGATAAGAGGTGGATAGTCTACGATAACAGCGTACGTCTGTCGTCTGGCTCCCACGCGACGCAGGTCCACCAGTCCAGCCGAAGCCAGACCCACACCAACGCAGACATTCACTTTGCGTTTGGTGGGATCGAAGGGACCAATCTGCCATGAGCTGCTGGCCGCTGGCAAGACGGTCATCGCTTCCATCTACATTAATCAGCTTCAGAAATTGGCCGGTACAATGCGAGAAAAAAGGCGAAAAATATCAACTTTCCTCCTGCTGCACGACAACGTGTGAGAAGATGGCCGAACTTGACTGGCATCAGGTAGCTCATCCACCGTATTCGGCTGGTCCTGCGCCATCGGGCTACCATTTGTTTGGACCGCCGAAGCATCATTTGAGAAGGAAAAATTTTGAAAGTTATTATGACCTCAAAATGGTAGCCGACAACATCTTCAAGTTGTAATCCTCTAATTTCTGGACAAAAGGAATCAGCGATTTGACGAGCGGATGGAAGAAGGCTGTATCACTCTGTGGTGAATATATCGTTGATTCCTAGTTTGTATTTAGAAAGCTATGTATGGTTGAATAAAAAATTTGTCTCAAGATTTCTCTGCCACCCTAATAGTATTCGCTTCATAGGAAAGAATGAGGGTGCTTGATTACTTGTATTCAGAAACAACGTGACGATATATGTGCCTTTACTGGGACATGGCTTAGTCAGGACGTCCATTCGGTCTCATCAGTCGGAGACGTGGCTTCTATAGTATCTCTAATACTAATATACCAGTTATCAGTTCTTAGGTACGGTCGTAAACGCGAAAAGGTGATGGTGTTGCTTTGCTCGAACGCTATAGTTTCTCACCTGTGCTGGTATTCAAGGAATCCATCCACAGTTCATACGAAATTTATGCGTGGAATTGGAAATTGACTTGAAACGCATTCGTTTCGTAGTAGTTTATAGAGGCCCAGGTTGTATCACGAAAATGACGGAACAACTTACGGAAGCGCTTAACGATTTGATATCTGCTACTTGTTCAAGCATGATTGCAGGCGATTTTAATCTTCCTGATATTAAATGGGATAGTTTTCCTAATGTCAAATGCAACACGCCATGCACACCGGACAGTGGAACTAGCCGGTATTCATGGACTTGTTCACCACTCATTCTTTGCACTACTATGTCAGAGTTCCTACTCGGGCAGTAACTTTTTAGACCTTCTCTTGTCTAATGACAAGGATTTAATCACTGCTGTGAGCCTCAGGGAACTCCTAAGCTCCAGTGATCATGCTGCAGTGTACTTCAAACTTAATGTACGGCACCTAATCCCTTCTTATGTAACAAGGTTTAAGTTCAAGGCAGCAGGCTTTCTAAGCATTCATCTATTTAACTAATCTTGGATGCTATGTATGAAATATTCATTGCGATTGAACTCATTCATTCCAGCACATGATTGAACTCCTTGTTCCTCCTGGTGAGGAGATTCTACTGACAAGATCTAAACTACCGGATTACTTGACCAGACTGAATAGAATTTGGACTCAAGCTTGGTTAGATCTGAGAGATGACACTGGCCCCGAATCTTCTGCCTACTTCAAGGCTCTGTATGAAAGGTTTGTTCGTGAATGGAAAAGATATTTTTCACACGTCGAAAATAAAGTCATTAACTCCGGTGACCTGCTTGCGTTCTATAGATTTTTCAACATAGGTTGTATACTAAATCTCTTGTGGGACCCTTTAAGCTGCCTGATGGTTATGTTTAAGAAAGGATGTAGACCCGGCGGATCATCTGACCGAAGTTTTCTTGAGGTCATTAGCTGACAGTTATTCCTTGCCTTGTTCTCAGCATAATTCTGATTCTGCCTTTCCCTAACTGGCCTCGCCATACTCGACTATTCCAGGTGGAACACCATTGTTCTTTATTAAAAAGATTACACACGTTCATTGGGCCTTTGAAATTCTTGCTAAATTTGACTCTCATAAGAGGTAGCAGCAGGTACCCACTAGGTGGAAATTAGCCTCCCATTCTCAAGAAGTCTCCCCACACTGTCTCCGCTACTTCAGGTCTGTGAGTGTCACTTCTGTTTTTTCACGGCTTTTTGAGAAAATACTCAAAAGCGCATAGTTCTGGACCTTTACACACATTCTATAATTTTTCCAAAGGAACATGGGTTTCAAAAGGGAAGATTAACTGTGACAGCAATGCTGGAATGTCTTAACGATTGGACTGCATTGCTGAATGATGGTAAGGGAGTCGATGTCATTTACTTCAATTTCTCTATGGCCTACAATAAGGTCTCGTACTCTAATTTGATTGAGAGACTTGTTAAGAGATAACTCGCAACCACAACAAGGCGACCGGAGCGATAGTAGCGACAAGAGCGACAGCGACAGCGCGGGACTGTATCACCTGTATCACCTGTCGTCCCGTTGATCATCGACTTGCTCGAGCGGGCGCCAGCAGCGTCTCCATTCGTCCCTGTCGCGTGCCAGAGTGGTCCAATGGATCCTCCTCGCTCGAGGGACACGAAGAGCGTCATATCGGTCGTTCAGGGCTTTCACGAAGAAGTCCGACCAACGCGTTGGTGGGCGTCCTGGTGTTCTTTTGACATCCCGCGGAATCCAGTCTGTGACGGCTCTCGTCCAGCGGGTGTCTGCGAATCGCATTACGTGGCCGGCCCACCTAATTTTCGACGACTTGGCCCATGCGACAGCGTCTCTGATCTTCGAACGTCGGCGAAGCTCGGAACTCCGGAGGCCTTCTCTCACTTGCGTGAGTCGTGTCACTCCGAGCATCGTCCTCTCGATTCCACGCTGCGCGACGCTGATCGCGTGTTCATCCTGCTTTCGTATAGCCCAGGTCTCTGAGGCGTATGTTAGGGCAGGAAGAACAGTGGAGTCGAATAGGTGGGCACGGAGTCGGACGTTCTTCGTTTTCTTCACGACTTCTTCGACGCTCTTGAAAGCTCCCCAAGCCGCTCGTTTCCTCCTGCTCAGCTCTGGTGCTAGGTCGTTGGCCATGTTGACTTCGCGACCCAGATACACATAGCTGGAGCATTCGGAAATGTTCGTTCCGTTGAGCGAGAATGGGGCATCAGAAACCCATCCGTTCTTCATGAACATCGTCTTCGTAAGATTCAGCTGCAGTCCAACGCTTCCACATACACGATCGAAGTCGGCCAGCATTCGCTCCGCCTGACTGATGCTCGGTGTTATGAGAACGATGTCGTCAGCGAAGCGAAGATGGTGCAACTGCCGGCCGTCGACCTTCACTCCCATGTCATCCCATTCTAGTTCGCGCATGACGTTTTCGAGGGTAGCGCTGAAGAGCTTCGGGGATATGGTATCCCCTTGTCGAACCCCTCTCTTCACGTCAATGACGACGTCGTTGTAGAATGGTGAGATCTTGGTCGTGAATCCACTGTACAGCTCTCGAAGGACTTTGATGTACTGAGTAGGAACGCCCTGGGTGAGCAGGGCTTCCATGACCGCTTCAGTCTCGACGGAGTCGAATGCCTTCTTCAGGTCAATGAACGTAAGGCACAGCGGCAGCTTGTACTCTCGCGACACTTCGATGAGCTTCGTAATGGTGTGTATGTGGTCGATCGTGCTGAATCCTCTCCGAAATCCTGCTTGTTCGCATGGCTGTCCTTCGTCCAGCGTTCTACTAATCCTATTCAGGATGACTCGAGTGAACAGCTTGTAGACTACGGACAACAGGCAGATCGGGCGATAGTTGCCAATGTCGTGCACGTCTCCCTTCCTGTACAGCAAAACGGTCTTGCTGGTCTTCCACTGAGATGGAACCTTGCATTCGGACAGGTAGCGTGTGAAGAGCCGCGCCAAGGTGTTGATGAGCGCTGGCGGGAGGTTCTTCAGGTGTTCGGGTCTGATCCTGTCAGAACCGGGTGCTGTACGTTTCTTCACCGACGAGATGGCGTGTCGGATTTCGGAAGAGAGAACAGAGGGGACGACGTATCCATCCTGCGGAAGATGGCGTAGGGGCAGGTGGACGTGGCTATCGAAGAGATCGGAGTAGAAGTCGTGGATGACTTTCTCCATGGTCCTTCTGGAAGAGGTGACGGTTCCGTCAGGACGTCGGAGAGCGGTCATCTTGGTCTTGAAGTTGGCGAAGTTCCGGCGGGCATTGCGGATGCTCAGCCCTGCCTCTGCTGCTTCAGCCAACACTTCCGCCCTTCTCTCCTTCAGATCTTCCTTTATCGCCGCTCTGCATAGCTTTGCAAGCTCGGACGTCAGTTGATAGTTGCCTGACGCTCGTGCTGCTCCACGCTGGCGTATCAGCTCGAGAGTTTCCGGAGACAGGCGTCTCTTGGTGGTCTTCAAGCTCTCGGCTCCCTTAGCACTATCGTGGAGATGGTGCAGAAGCGATCGTATTCCTCGTCGACGTTGTCCATGACGGCATCTTCCCAAAGGCCGACAAGGTGTAGAGATCCCAGTTGATGGTCGTTCTGGGACTCCTCTTCTTGAACTTCGCGGCCTTCTCTCCTTGACGCGAAAAGCGGAATCTCGCGCGAAGGAGGCGGTGGTCCGATCCCGTGTAGAACTTGGGGACAACGGAGACATCGGTCAGGCAATACTTGCGATTGAAGATGATGTGGTCGATCTCGTTGTGGAACTGGCCACCGGGGGATTCCCAGGTCCATCGTAGGGAGGGAGGCTTCTGGAACTGCGAGTTTCCATGGATGGTCTTGGTCGACATGATAAACTCAGACAGCCTTTCACCTTGCTCGTTCCACTCCAAACCGTGGGTTCCGATGTGAAGTTCTTCCGGCGACCTTCGTGGCCCGATCTTGGCGTTGAAGTCGCCGACGATCACCTTGTAGAAGGTGTGATCTTCCTTATAGAACTTCTCCAGCTCCACGTAGAAGGCCTCGACGTCTTCGTCGTCGTAGTCGGATGTTGGGGCATACGCGACGAACACAGTCAAGGCTGGCACGGAGCCACATCGCTTCAGTCGCAGACGTCCGATTCGGCTTGTCAGAGACTCGTACGAATCGATGTTCATGGCCAAGTGCGTGTTGACGAGGACACCAACGCCGCCTACTCCCCTGCTGTCGCATGTTCCGAGGAACAGTTCTTCTCCGGAGTCGTAGGCGGCGTGTAGGGAGTGGTGTCTTCTCGTCTCGGTCAGTCCGATGACGTCGTACTTGATCTTCCTGGCTTGCATCATCAGGTCCTCGACGGATGCTTCCGACGCAAGCGTGCGGGCGTTGTAAGTACAGATCGTCATCCTAGTCCTTCTCAGTTTGCGCAGCCTGGTTAGGCCCTGAGATTTTAGCAGCCTCTCCGTACTCGTCCTTCCCATCGCTGCAGAAATGGGGGCTCTTTCGGGGTCAGGGGAATGAGGCCCTTTAGTGCTGCTGTGTTTGACTGGAATACAACACGGGTAGCTAGTCAGGCTCTGTCGTGCGGGCGGGGTACTCCGGGCAGCCAGCCAGACTGCCCGAAGGGACGGGGCGAGACTTAAGGCGGCCTCGAATCGCCTTACATGTACTCCCAGTCTACCGAGTGCAAGCTTTTGGCCGAGCCGACACAGTTACAATCCGCACAGTCACGGACACATCCACGCACACAGTGCACGAACATGCCGCTCCCACGCACAAGGAACGCATCGACCCGACACAGCAGGAGCAAGGAGTCCATCCCCTGCATCCCACCTGCGTCTCTGGGCAGTACACGGTCGCATTTGGTTCGCGTTTAATTCCCCTATCCACCACCCGGGGACGCGCCACGTGGCCCTGCGACAAGCGGCCCGAGATCCCTCTTAACAAGAGAGCCGGAAGGCTCTCTATCGAGGGAGATCCGTGGGACTATGAACACGTTTTGTGACGATCGCTCGCCTTTGACGGCTCATACGAATGGTGTTCGTCTGAAGTCTGACAAGGGAATCTCATGATCTTCCCCAAAGGTTCTCAACGAGACCAGTATGGTAGGGCATGAGACGAGGATCACAGAGCTGGGTTTCGTTTTGCTGCGGGTCGGCAAAAAATGGTTTCACTTCAGGGGAGGCTGATAAGGCGAAAGTGACACCTGGAATGACCCTGCTGTGCTCAGAACCTAACCTGCAAAAGGTTTGGAGTTCAGGAGTCGAGGATTTGATAATGGATAGGGTTAAGGGGTTTGCTGGATCTGACACATTTTTACAGAAGAAGAGTATATTTTGGCTTCAGTAGGGTGCCGTATTATTATTGGGTAGCGGTGAATAAGGGTGGCGGGGTCACGTCCAACGAGTTTGCCCAGAAATCGCCTATGGAAATTATTTAGGCTTCTGGCCACGAATCTGTCATCTTTTTCTAAATCTTCACTTCGCTTGGGCTACATTGCACCTTAAAGTCGAAGATTGGAAAATAAGTCTGACCACATTGCAGAAGAAAGCGATTCTACTAATGTAGACAGCTTTAGTCATATCTACTGTAACCTACCGTAATCTATCGAAGTTTTAAAAATAGATATCATATTCGTGATCAGTACCTCAAATAACCCTTCTGGTAATGTTTGAGCTACATTTCTCTACCGACTTCTCCTCTCCTCCTATTCTGCGTGCACTCCTTTACTTACACATACCCATCGTAACCTTCTGTAGTCTATCGTTGCACCGGAAATGGTTGCCAGATTGGTGACCTGCCTCCCAAATAACCCTACAGATGAATTTGGGACGAAAAATCCTTTGCGACCTCCAGAGTTGAGGGAGTGAGTGCAAATGCTCCTATCTGCAATGCACCGACCCGTCTCCTGTAAGTGCATACGAGAGTGGTTGGGAAAAAATACACTGCAAGGCGACCAATCACATGAGGTGGATAAAATATGCTGTGCTTGGTAAAAGTTAGCTTAAATAGTGAAAGTTGCGAGAAGAGTAAAAAGCAGTCTGCAAAGAAATCCGAAGAGCAATGAGCTTGTCTTGATAATGGGTCAGCTCAATACTTGCCGATCGTGTTCGCAAATGAGGTGACAATAGAAACACTTCCAAAGCTAATTGAGAACATAACAAAGAGGTCATATGGGGATAGCATCTAACGGAACCATCTTCAGCGAGACAACCGTGGTCAATGGACGCGCGACATCTCTCCACTCTATACATCGGATCCGAATGAATCATTTTCGGATATCCTATTCGGATAACCTGATCCGAATCATTCAAAAATCCGGGGTCTCCGGAATTGTCGTTGTCCGAGTCATCCAATTATCCGAAGGTTCGGCCGAATTCGGAGTATTTAATGAAGCATTTTTGGATACCTGATTCGGATAACCCGATCCAAATCATCCAAAAATCTGGAGTCCGCAAAATCGCCGTTATCCGAATCATCCAAAAATCCGAAGATTTTCACTGATGCAATGTATACTCCACACAAGAAAACCAACTTCTTCCACATCTGACAACAGTTTGAAAGCGGGTTTAAGGAAGCGAATAGAATAAAAGGGCTTTTATAGAGTATAAGACGATTCTTATATGGTAAGTTAGCATTTCTCTCCTATTTTTGAAAAAGCCATTGGATTTTTGAGTTTCATAAAGCGGACCGAGTTATGATCATTTTTCTGAGATCCTTCCAATGTCGTCGGTGCAGAATCGACCAGAGCCTAAGAGAACTTGTTCATAAAAATAACCATAACTCAGTTCATTTTTTGAAAATCAAAAATCCCAATCGTTTTTTGGAAAATAGAGAGAAGTGCTTTTTAACCATTTAGGTACCAGTTTTCAGAAAAGGGGTCTTCATACGGGGCAGATGGTTCGATTTTTGGCACGTATTTCTGCAACAATGGACCAGAAATCGACCCCTCCCCCCTTATGGAGACCTCCCTGTTGGGAATCTCTGGTCCAATCTATTCGTTTCAGAAAACCATGATTTTTACATTGTGTGGAAGTCAAGAGTTGAATTTTTTTTGTGGCAGAATTTTAACTGTGTAGATGGCCTCCTCCAGGCAGAAAATTAATTTTTTATGAAAAACGAGAATTTGGAATACGATCCGCCCTAGGCATATCGAAGATCGCTGCGAAGAAGCTTGATTTTTTTTTACTGCATAATAACCATGGCTTAAAATTCTATGGAGCGCAGCTTCACTTTATCATGTTCTTTCCTTCTTTCCTTCAAGGTAGGAAATTTTTTCCGCGAGAAGACCATCCTTCATTTGCGATCGATGATATCGGAGAACGCGATGGCCGTATGTAACCTACATATCATATTTCGGAGATTTTTTGGAGTCTCTGAAAAATTCACAGGTAAACTCTTTGTGGTTAATTCGACAACTGCTTCAAAAGCCACCTATTTTTAACTGTAAAAAAACAAAATATTATGATCAAAAGATTACATACTCAAAACATCTGCGCTTTTTCTAACAAGTCATTCCATCAAACAATTACTCAATAGAATGTCTTCTTTGAACCAGTCTGACGCTGTCGAGGCTGCATCTGGAAAGGAGAATCTATTAAACGGTACAAAAATCGCATAAAATTTTTTAAAATTCAATACAGATGCGAAATAAAACGGTGTTCTACACAAGGGGGTCGTAAATTTCCGGCAAAAATCGAACCCCACGCTTTACCCTGATTCCAGATGTCACCTCCGCCTTATCAGCCTGCCCTGAAGTAATACCATTCCTTGCCGTTTTCGGACCACCCAGTGGCCCGTAGCAAAAACGCTCATCACCTCTGTGCTCATCATCTCATGCCCTACAACATCACATAAGTTTCGTTTAAAATCTTTGGGGAAAGCTCATGGGCTTCCTTGTGAGATCGCGCTTTCAGCCGAGTTGCTCGGGGTCGCGTGTCCACGTTCCACTGGGTGACATTAGTGTTCCACTCTAAGTAACAATAGGCCTCCAACTTCACCTCGGACCAGGCTCAAGCCTGAAGTTTGAGAATCGAAGGGGGTCCTACTCTCTCAGTATTGGCGGAGGATTCCCTCGAATTTCAGGTTTTTTATGTGATATTTGTATCTCTTAACAAGTTGTTTCTTCCAGGTGTGGCTACGACAATGTGAAGACTTACAAGCACCTTTTTCTGAATTTAATCATATAGGAATGAATATTTTAAAAGTTCTAAGCGCTAACTGTTCTACAATTAAAACAATTAATTTTCGAACCTGCTTTTTATGAAGCATAGAATCCATGTCTCTTGTAGTCTTCAATCACCTTTGACCTTTCGGAGGCTCCAAAAAATCTCCGACTTATGACAGTTTACATGTGGCTACAGCGTTCTCTGACATCATCGATCGCAGCTGCTGTGCCTTTTAAGTCCTCATTATTATACAGAAAAAACAAACTGCTCCGTATTGATCTTCGATAAGATTAGGGCGGATCGTGTTTGAAATTCTTCTTTTCCGTGAAGATTATTTTCCATCTCAAGCAGATCACCTATACCGTTAAAATTCTGCCACAAAAATTTCCAGTCTGGATCAATGCACAGTGAAAACTATGATTATCTGAATCGAACAGAGTGGATTGATATTGCACCGCCGTCATTGTAGAGACTAAAATGGATATTCGACTGGAGGTGTTATGCGGGGATGTGCATTTGTTTCACAGCTCGAGGGTGCCATTTCGTTGCCATGCCATAATGAAATGAAGAAGAAGGCCAGAAGTCGATGCCACCCGACGCCACATCTGATCGGGATTATAGCTGTTGGATGTTCTCGAAGGTGTCAGAAGAAGCAGACGAGCCATCCCTTTTTGTACAGAAGGATCGCTCCGGTAGAATCAGTCAATGGGAGCTGTCCAAAAATCGCCATAAATTACTCGTATACCAATTAGGTCATCAGTGAGTAGAGGAGTTCCGGCACCAGGTTCTGGAACCTGCTATGCACGCATGTTCAACTCGTCACTAGATCTTTCGACAAGATTTTCTCCCAGTTCCTTGTTAACTTAGAATGCGACGTTTTTGTGGCCACCCTTCAAGAAGCCTAGCCATGTGGAAGACAGAACTGCTCAAAGAGAACTGCCACCTTTCGTTTAGAGCCTCCTCAAAGCGGCTGCGGCTCGGATGTGCACTACTCACCCGCATCGACTTCTGTGTCGCTCATCCGTCGCGGTCTGCTTCTGACGTGCCAGAAACGGTGTTCCTGAGGCTGAGCGGATTTGGGTTAGACAAATAACGAACGTCGCCGATGTTGTGGGTAGCGATTAGTGGCGCAATTAGGAAAGGGCTGCGGAATGGGCACCGCCGACTCATCTTGCTACCTCTTCCTTCCTTCCTTGCGCGACGATGCCCTTTCTTCTGCCTTCTGAGAATGCCCCGCATGCGTGTGCAGACGGCGGATCTTGTGCGACAGTCGGCCCCGGAGCGAGTCTTATGGGCATGTAAAACGTAGTCCGTCTCCACATCTGGTGCGCTATCCTGACGCCCCGGTGAAGGCGCACCATCTGTGACGCTCAATTACACGCTGGTTTGCTGGCCATTAGCCCCTCTGCACATTTACGTATTAGGCGGTCGGATACCTAAGCCAGATCGTGCACCCGTGGAGGACGGTGTAATTGCGGTAAACACGAACCCACCCTTGCACAACGGGCACGCGCGCTGAACCATGGTCAAGCGTGGGGTTCGATTTTTGCCGAAAATTCACCATCCCCCTCCCAGAGTGGATCTGGTACGGCCCCCCTTGTGTAGACCACCATTTTATCTCCTATCCGCACCGAATTTTTTTAAAAATTTTATGCGATTTTTGTATGGTTTAATAGTTCCTTCTTTCCAGATGCAGCATCGACTGTGTCAGATCAGTTCAAGAAAAAGTGCTACTGAATAATTGTTTAATTTAGTAATTTGTTAGAAAAAACGCTGATAAAGGTTTTGTATATGTAATCTTTTGATAACAATATTTTGTTTGTTTACAGTTGAAAATAAAGCACTTTTGAGAGCACTTGTCAAATTAATCACAACGAGTTCAACTTTTCAGGCTTTCCGAGCATCTTGTGGACACTGCCCATTTCTGTACCTGAAGGAGCAACATCTGCATTCGAAATTGTGTGTATCCACAGTTTGACACACAGTAATAAAACTTGTTTTTCTGGAACGATCCACTGTATGAACAGACGCTCCGATTTGTATGATTTTCCAAAAATATTCGACACCGTTAATTACATGGAGACCGCTATTTTTACAACCTGCTTTTTAAAGCGTAAAATCCACACTTCCTATAGTTTTAAAAACTCTGTGAATTTTTCAGAGACGTCGAACAAACTCCGAAATATGGTAGGTTACTTGGAGCCATTGCGTTCGGCGATATCATCGATCGCCACTGAGGGTGGTCTTCTCGAGGAAAAAATTCTACCTTCTGAAGGAAGAGCATCAGAGAGTGAAAACTGTGCCATCTTAGAGCTCAAGATGTGACTAATATGCAGTCAAAAACTAAGCTTCTTTGCAGCGATCTCCGATATGATCAAGGAGGATCGATTTGCAAATGTTTCATGAAAAATAAATTTTTTACCTGAAGCAGATCACGCACACAGTAAAAAACTTCCCACAAAAAGTTTCAAGTCCTGTTCGATGCACAGTGTGAAAATCATGGTTTTTCTGAAACGAATAGATTGGATCGATCCCTGGTCGAAATGGCACCGACGATATAGGAGCGCCGAATTTCGACGTTCACAAAAATGACTATAACTCGGTATGCTTTTCAAAATTAAAAAAAACCATGGCATTTTAGAAACTAGAAGAAAAGTGCTTTCACACAGTATAGAAACTATTTTCAAAAAACTAGATATTCCTAGTAATCGAAGGTTAGGGTGGAGACCTCCGATTTTTGGACGAAAAAAAAATTAAAGTGATTTTGTATAAATAACTATACTTCGGTAAGTTTTTGGAGTTTTAAAAGAGTTAATAGCTTTTTGAAAACTAGAGGAAAAGCGCTTTCGAACCATGTGAGACTTAGCTTTCAACAGGGAGGTCTTCATAGGGGGTGGTGGGGGTTCGATTTCTGGTCCATTGCTGCAGAAATACTTGCCAAAAATCGAACTCCCCCGTCCCCTATGAAGACCCCTTTTTGAAAAAATGGTTTCTATACGGCTAGAAAGCATCCTTACTCTATTTTACAAAAAGCAATAGGGATTTTCGAATTTCAAAAAATGAACCGAGTTATGATCAACTTTGTGAAGAACTGCTCGTAAACTCTGCACCGTCGACATTGGAAAGATTTCATATAAATGATCATAACTCGCTTCTCTTCTCGAAATTCAAAAATCCCAATGGCTTTTTAAAAAAGAAAAGAAATATGCTAAACGACCACATATGACTCTTTTTCAAAAGGGAGGTGTTCATAGGGGGCAGGGGGATCGATTTCTGGTCGATTTTTTGGCAAAAATCGACCAGAAATCGAACCGACCACCGCCCCCTATGAAGACCTCCCTGTTGAAAACTATGTCCCACATGGTTCGAAAGCGCTTTTCCTCTAGTTTTCAAAAAGCTATTAACTCTTTTAAAATTCCAAAAACTTACCGGGATATAATTACTCAGACAAAATCTCTTTTTTTTCGCACAAAAATCGAAGGCGTCCGCCCCGTAGGAAGATCTAGTTTTTGAGAACAGATTTTTATATTTTGTGAAAGCACTTTTCTTCTAGTTTCTAAAAAGCCATTGGCTTTTTCAAATTTTGAAAACTTACCGAGTTATAGTCATTTTTGTGAACGTCGAATTTCGCCGCTCCTATGACGTCGGTGCCATATCGACCAGGGGTCGATACAATCGATTCGCTTCAGAAAACCATGATTTTCACACTGTGCGTTGAACAGGACTCGAAATTTTTTGTGGCAAGTTTTTTATTGCGTGCGTGATCTGCTTCAGGTAAAAATTAATTTTTCTTGAAAAGCGAAAAATTTAAATACGATCCGCCCTAATCATATCGGAGATCGCTGCGAAGAAGTTCAGCCTTTTACTGTATAATACTCATGACTTAAAAATTCATGAAACACAATTTCGCTCTCGCATGTTCATTCCATGAGAACGTAGAAAATTTTCCGCGAGAAGACTATCTTCAGTGGCGATCGATGATATCGCCGAACGTAATGGCTCCACGTAGCCTTCTATATTTCAGAATTTGTTCGACGTCTCGGGTAAATTCACAGAGCTCTTAAAACTATAAGAAGTGTAGATTCTGCGCATCAAAAAGCAGGATCCATGCTTCCATGTAATTAATGGTGTCAAAAATTTTCGGCAAAATGATACAAATCGAAGTGTCTGTTCATACAGTGGATCGTTCCAGAAAAACAGGTTTTATTACTGTGTGTTAAACTGTGGATTAAAATTTTATTAGGTACTACTCCACTTTCTGATGCTGCTTTCTGCAGAAGAGAGAAAATTAGTTCCGTAACAAGTCCACCCTCCGGTTGCCATTCGATCATCGCTTCGAAGAGCGCTTCCAAAAATCTTGTAGGAAAAGCACTTAATTTTGCTTAGCAATTGACACTTCAAATTTTATTGACTGCAATTTAGGACGTAGATGTCGCTCGTTTAGGCAGAAAACTGTCGCGTCCATGATTTCCTGAAAAAAATCTGAAAAAAATGGAAACTTCTCACGACTCCAAATCTGTGTGCAGAAAATCTTTATTTTTAACAAGTAATACAATCATTATTTAACTTTTTGTATTAATTTTTACAGCTTCGCAGGACGAAGGAGAGACTCCACGCCTTCGTAGGCATTTCTGAAAAAACTACTTATTAAGAATTAAAAACATCACCTAAAAACTTGAAGAATAAGAGAGACGCGTAAGCCCTAACAAAGTCCGCCTCCAGTCTTGTTCAACAGTTCTTCATGAACTTAAATACATCAATGCTAGCGAATACAAGGCTTATGAAAAGTCGGATGGACCTTTAATGCACGCAACTGATTGGGATCGTCACATCTCCACCACCTACAATACACCTGAGGTGTCTTGGCCATTGGTTCTTTGTACAAGCCGGTAGGAAACTCAGAAGACGACATTCGCTAGTAGTCGGAGAGTTGGAGAATGGGTTGGTTTCTTTGAGACAGGGCCATGGCATTATGCTAGGGAGGTGTTCTGACCCTTAATGCGGCGCATGGCAGTACTGTCAACAGGCAAAGTGTTCAACACCGCGTCACGCGAATCTGCTCACAAAGTGCGAGGCACCTCACAGCTTGGTTGGTTGGCGGTTCGGTAGAGCAGCACCTGCTGATTATAAAGTAAAATATAAAAACCGGAAGATATGCGCTTCCAACAGCAGTAAAAATATCGCGCAGCCCGCCCGCGTCCTAGCATATCAGCAACTAGCCACTTTTTCGCTGCACTTTCTGCAGCACTATTTCCAGTTTCTTTTGGTACAGGTGAATATGAATTGCCAGAAGCGGCCAAATAGAAAATGCAGCGGCTGGAGCCACAGAGCTTGTCATGTCAATGATTCCGTGTCATCTACAATACCGGCCTTAACTTTTGGTCTTCGGGCGGAAAAAGCGAAAAAAACCGCCTTTTCCGCCGCTTTTCTGTAGCGCTCTCCAAATTGAACACATTGTAAAATGAAACACATATTCGTGATCAGCAGCGAGCACTCTTTCCGATGAGCTGCAAAGCGCATAGCGGGCGCCTGAAAAATAGTTTAGTGACCTAATTTCTGTCTGGCGCGGCTGACCTCTCCCCTCGCGGGAGATAATTACACCCACAGCTCCTTAGAAGTTGGTGAAAGAAGAAATTCGGCCTACTAAAACCTCTTTTCTACTTTATCTGTACTAACACGTAGTTCTCTGGATTCCCTAGCATTTCTCGATCACAATGATGTACTTTTTTGAAGGATCCGGTAATTCAGTGCTATTGTTTTCAGAAAATGTCTCCACTTTGGAGGACTATAATTTCGTCACGTCAAGCTTATGTGTTCTCATATTCGTTTGTCCCGTTGAAGGAAACAGTGGAAATCATGCTGCAAACGTGGCATCTTCGGGGTTGAAATCGCTAGTAATTATACCCTGGCAAAGTTGGCCACATGACACTTCTTTGCAGTTAGCCGCACACTTTTTGCATGATTGAAGTGAATATAAAATCGTTTCTTTGAAGAAAGAAACACAGGTATTTGGAGGCCTATGAAAACACCTTATAGTCCTCAATGGGTGAAATTTCGACTAGGCTGGAAGACGTTTTGGCCACATAGTTACGAAGCAAACTCCCCCAAATGGTAACTGAGTGTCATTTAAAAAATTGTTCAAAAACGGAAAAATAGCCTATGGTAGCATTCTCCAGTAAATTCTGAATTGAAGGGTGATTCGATTTCAAATTTTGGTTCGCTGGAACCGGTTTATTACGACGGAAATGTCCAGTAGCCCTGGTCGGGACCCAGATTAGCTCCGGAGCCAGTCCACTCTCCTGCCTCTGTGACCCCTCGCGTCATCTGAGGACGCCGTATATCGCCTAACTAGAGTTTTCACACTTCCGGTGCCGCGACGCCATATTGATCCTTCCAAACGAGGGTGGAGTAAAATACGCGGTGTACACCAAATAAGGTTTGGATATCTACGACCTCTCCCTTTCATTTAACATGCTTGTATTTTCTGTCTTTCGTATTTCGTGTCCTCGCCATCTTACTAGAAACATGTCTTTCATATTTATTTATTTATTTATTTTTAGGGATTTTCATTAAAATGTTGCTTCTGTGGCGCGTAACGCAGTCTTGAGGAGCGCCGGACGCGTGTCGTGCGTTTCCATTGCGTAGTTTGCATGGTGGTTGAATGCATGGCGCGTTGCAGTATCATAAGTATAATGGGGTGGGGGAAGGCAGAATGTATGGCGCATCCTAGTGACATTGAATAGAGCCCATTCTGATGTCTGAGCGTTTAAACTAATAGTTGGCCTAAGGCCGGGTCATTCATGCTCTCCTGCGGCTTCGTTTTCGACATTGAGTGTAATCAACTTTATTGAATTCCCTCTTTGGAATGCGCCACGCGTTCTACTTCTACGAGGTACATCTTACTAGAAATATGTCTTTCATATTTATTTATTTATTTATTTATTTATTTATTTATTTATTTATTTACCAGACTGGTTGGGGGCTTTGCCCCCAAACCCCGGGAGTAGAGGAACCCCAATCTTACTGCTTTCTTCTTTAGGTCTTCTTATTTTTATTACAGTAAAAAACTGGTTTCACTATACAGACTAGTGCAACGGGATATGGTGGGTCAGAATCTTCACTGCTCCTAGGAAGCCTATCCACCTTCTGTCGCATGTACCCGATTTATTCTCCGAAGAAGCGCACGTTCTCTGCGTGTCGAGAAACAGGTAATGAAGGTCCCAATCTAGTGCTTAATCAGCAAAACCATAATTAAAATTAATCGGTTTTGGTCAACACAGCTTACTGTCCGATTGCAATAGTACTCCTCCGAACCCTCTCTACTCTCTCTACCCCTTCCCCCCCCCCCCCACCCTCTCCACATGTGACACATGAGTCCCGATTCTCGTGCTACCACGTTACCACGACGTTATGACACTCCTTCTGCACTCCGACACACGTGCCACGACTTTTGTGATCCGTCTTTAGAAGCCCGACACACATTGAGCGATGTTGAGGGAAAATACTGGTCTCCCTTATTCACGTTGTCCCTCTAGTGGATCTCCTTTGTTGATCACCTCCTACTGGTCCCCCTTACTCGCAATCCCTACGCAAGTTGGAGACGTCTAGCGCACGCCTTCTGAATCCCTACGCACGTTAGACGACGCCTTCAGCACGTCTTCTAAGTTCTCACGTACGTTGATCAAAGTCTTCAGCACGTCTTCTGAATCCCTACGCTCCGCACTTGAACCCGATTCATACCGTGACGCATTGCCCGACGAGTATACGGTAAACTTGGACGATCCGCCGCCAAGTATATAGTTCGCCAGAAATTGCCCATGGTTAAGCTTAAAGAAAGCGCGGATGGCGAACGAGTGCGTGGCGCAATCTTTCCCTGTGGCTCGCCGCCATGTTCACCGATCTCCAGCATACCATGATCAGCTTAAATATCTTGCTTGAGGTCAAATACTACATTATTAATTCAACTGTGAATTGTCAGCAGACTTGCTCACGGAGAGAAGAGCTAGCTTTGCTTGTTCATAGCACCTTTGTCGGAAAATCTCCGTAGATTTAGATTGCGGAGCGCACTCGCGTTTGTAATGTCGTCAACACAATACCTCAAACAGCATTCCACTATTTTCCTTCCAGAGCAGGTTTGCGATAGGGACATTGGACGGAACTTTGATGGACGTGCCAGTCTGACCAACATTTTAACCCTAAATGCAGTTTAGGAAATCAGTCCTACTAATATTCTTTTTGAAGCGATTCGATCGTTATGAAGAATTCTAGCCTTCTGTAACTAGGAATGCTTGGCCTTGAATAGCATCCACCAGTGAAAGCTTAAGAAAATATAAATTTTCTGACATATGAGTGGTATGGGATGCGCCATGCCCTCATCTGAAATTTTGCATTTTATGCTCGATTCATAGTGTTTCGCCTGAATACATGTTAAACCTCCTTTACAACAAGGTCGCTTCTATTCATTTGTGCTTGTTTTAAGGTTTGAAACTTAAAAAAAGATTATGGCTTTCGAAAAATTAGGGTATCCTAAAAATGCATGCACTATTTGAAAGATTCTAACATTGCTGCTATTGAAGCTTTTGAAGATGTTTGAGACTCTTATGAAAGTACAGGGTAACGAGATTTCTTTGGCGTACAAATGGTCAAGATTGCGCCATGCGCCTTCTGAAACCTTGCATTTCAAACTCAACTGACTGTGCATGGGCTGAATGCTCGGGATACATTCTTGTTACTATTTGGCCACATTAACCTGTGCCATGCTTCTTTTAATTCTAGAACTTGACAATCACGTGAAAGACACGAGATATGCGAGTTTATTGATGCACAATTTAAATGTGAGCAGAAGCCCAATTTTCCAAGTCGGATTCTGTGTACTGGTGGAGCAACATTCAACATTCGGGCCTACTAACAATTCGACCTAGCTCCCACTCCGAATGAACTACAGCGTGCTCGAGTACGATAAGAAGGATAAGAAATGATAAGAAATAATGGGCTGATCACTTTCTTCTAAAAGTTTTATTTCCATTTCTATGTTCTATTTTTTATTTATAAGTATACGTGCATTGTTTAAGCTAAATAAAAAATTCAATCTGTCTCCTTGGTTGGTATCTCGTAGAAGTAGAACGCGTGGCGCATTCCAAAAAGGGGATTCAATAAAGTTGATTACCCTCAATGTCGAAAACGAAGCCGCAGGAGAGCATGAATGACCCGGCCTTAGGCCAACTGTTAGTTTAAACGCTCAGACACCAGAATGGGCTCTATTCAATGTCACTAGGATGCGCCATACATTCTGCCTTCCCCCACCCCATTATGCTTATGATACTGCGACGCGCCATGCATTCAACCACCATGCAGACTACGCAATGGAAACGCACGACACGCGTCCGGCGCTCCTCAAGACTGCGTTACGCGAAACAGAAGCAACATTTTAATGAAAATCCCTAAAAATAAATAAATGAATAAATATGAAAGACATGTTTCTAGTAAGATGGCGAGGACACGAAATACGAAAGACAGAAAATACAAGCATGTTAAATGAAAGGGAGAGGTCGTAGATATCCAAACCTTATTTGGTGTACACCGCGTATTTTACTCCACCCTCGTTTGGAAGGATCAATATGGCGTCGCGGCACCGGAAGTGTGAAAACTCTAGTTAGGCGATATACGGCGTCCTCAGATGACGCGAGGGGTCACAGAGGCAGGAGAGTGGACTGGCTCCGGAGCTAATCTGGGTCCCGACCAGGGCTACTGGACATTTCCGTCGTAATAAACCGGTTCCAGCGAACCAAAATTTGAAATCGAATCACCCTTCAATTCAGAATTTACTGGAGAATGCTCCCATAGGCTATTTTTCCGTTTTTGAACAATTTTTTAAATGACACTCAGTTACCATTTGGGGGAGTTTGCTTCGTAACTATGTGGCCAAAACGTCTTCCAGCCTAGTCGAAATTTCACCCATTGAGGACTATAAGGTGTTTTCATAGGCCTCCAAATACCTGTGTTTCTTTCTTCAAAGAAACGATTTTATATTCACTTCAATCATGCAAAAAGTGTGCGGCTAACTGCAAAGAAGTGTCATGTGGCCAACTTTGCCAGGGTATAATTACTAGCGATTTCAACCCCGAAGATGCCACGTTTGCAGCATGATTTCCACTGTTTCCTTCAACGGGACAAACGAATATGAGAACACATAAGCTTGACGTGACGAAATTATAGTCCTCCAAAGTGGAGACATTTTCTGAAAACAATAGCACTGAATTACCGGATCCTTCAAAAAAGTACATCATTGTGATCGAGAAATGCTAGGGAATCCAGAGAACTATGTGTTAGTACAGATAAAGTAGAAAAGAGGTTTTAGTAGGCCGAATTTCTTCCTTCACCAACTTCTAAGGAGCTGTGGGTGTAATTATCTCCCGCGAGGGGAGAGGTCAGCCGCGCCAGACAGAAATTAGGTCACTGAACTATTTTTCGGGCGCCCGCTATGCGCTTTGCAGCTCATCGGGAAGAGTGCTCGGTGCTGATCACGAATATGTGTTTCATTTTACAATGTGTTCAATTTGGAGAGCGCTACAGAAAAGCGGCGGAAAAGGCGGTTTTTTTCGCTTTTTCCGCCCAAAGACCAAAAGTTAAGGCCGGTATTGTACATTTCTCACGGAATGCTCAGACTAACGCTTCTCCTCCCCATCATCCCATTCCATCGAATCGGCCTTGTCAGGTCTACAGGATTGCAACGACGCCTAGTGTTTCCTCCGGATACATCCAATCCGGTACACACGGCGATCGAAAAGGTCTGCATGAAAACCTAAGTGACCGCTTCCGTTGCGCCGTATCCAGAGAACTCTGCTTCATACATAGCTGGTGCCCGAAAGCCTGCAGCAATGATCACAGCTCTTCCAAAGATTATAATGATATCCAACATTCAGTTCTCAGAGTGGGTGTGTGGTCGTGGTATCCAAGGAGCTGCGGACGTCGCGTGCTCCCTGAATTGAGACTTATTGGTTCGGGTCCCGCGTAGGCCAACCGAGACTTTCATCCTTCCGCGGTCGTCTAAGTCGTGGCTGACTTGCTTGGGAAGGTCAAACACTGGCTTGTTCATTGGTTGGCCACGAAAAGGCGTTCTGTAGACCAAACACGTGTTAGAGCCGCATCCACGATATCCGCCGCTGCCCTCAGTGCTATGTACTTGTGCTACTTGTTCGAGAGCAAGATTCACAGCACCTCGAGAGAACAATCAGCTCTCGCCTGTGCATGGAGGGGATCTGGATGCTGTCGTCAGCATGGAGCCATTCAAGGTGAAGGCCTTGACAGAAATGACTCAGGTCGTTTTCCTTAGGCTTCGAGGGACTGCTACTGAGGCTCTGAGCCGTCATAACGACGTTCCGTTGCTTTATTCGTGCTTTATCAGTTATTGTTCAAGGCAGGACGATGCCTTCACAGTTCGCACAGAAACTTAACACATACCATTCTCGTCAACCTCCACAAAATATACGTCTTTCCTCCTTGCCTGATATACGTCTTTGAGTACAGCAGCGAAGTCTGAAGTACTCTTTCCAACAATAAGAAGCTTATTAGCAACATAGAAGGTTCCAAGTGGTACTCATAAGCTTGTCTATTACCGGCAATCTCCGGTTCCTCAAATCACACGGGCACTCATTCGTATAGAACATGGTTGAGAAGCCTTGGTACGGAGAGCCCCGTTATAGGAAAACTTTTGAGAGATGCTGTTGAGGTTTTCAAGTTTCTCAAACATGAGCTTCGTATTCTTCCTTCGAGGCTTTGGAGGTCCAGATCATCCCCCATTTGAAGGCACTCTTTAAATTTGGATGCATACAGATCTAGGAGACGCTATTTCATGCAAAGCAACACGGGCCTAACTCCCTCTTCTTCCGAACGGCGAATACTGGCTTAGCGAGCTAGATAGCAAGCTACCAGCACATCTAGTTCGTAAAGCAGACAGTATATGATTCAAAATGGTCTTGCGAAGATCGATTTCTTTTCTGACTTCTGATGTCCGCCAACAAATTAGGCGTTTGCTTTCATGCTTGCATTGCAGTGAACCACTTTTTTAACTCTGTCGATTGTGCACCACTGACCGCAGATGATATAAATAAATAAATAAACGACGAAAAGCATCTGAAGGTAAAGGATAGCACGGATCCCAACTAGAGCCAGAGTTTTATTGGCAACGTCAAGCCATCCACTCGGAATTCTCGATTTTCCCATGCCATAAGGCTCACAAAGCGAGCACTTCGGCGTCTTTGCCCGCACTCGATTCCGTGGACATATGGATGAATAATTGATGGTATCGGAAATCAAGCAGACGGTCGCCGCCCTCATCTCCAGGCACACTGGTATTCGACCTCGAAAACTCTTTCAAGGTTCCTTGAGAAGTGCTCTCCCCTCCAGGCACAATAGTATTCGTCCTCGGGAGTTTCCCCTTTACACAGGTACCCTGCCGCCGTATCTGAAAGTAGGGATTCACGCTGCGCTGCCTCTTTCAGAAACTGCCCTTTCGCAAACAATACAATGCGTAATCGATGTACCTCCATCATTCAGAGCAAGGAATCTATTTCACCAGGAAGCCACTTCTCAAGGAATCTTGAAAACGTTTCCTTCAAGGTCGGACTGCGCAGCCCAAATGAAGCTAAACCATCGAGGAATGAAATGAAGAGAAGCAGTTTGCCAATAGGGCAAGCTGCTCTTATGGAAAACGCTAAACCCGAGACAGCGGAACCACCTTATCGACTTCTCTTCGTCGTACAGAACAACTATGGCCACAATGAACTTCTTCTTCAGCGCTTGTTCCGCTTGCTAGCAGTGCCTGCTCCGTGGTCGCAATAAACGACTCGCTCTGAGAGATTCTCAGCTGCAGGCCATTCGACGAGAGCGGCGGATGAAGCCACTGCATCCTTAATCGGTGGCGCCACTATGACCCTTTTACGAGTGCGCAGCAGTTGAGCTTTCCAGAATTCCTCACTGCAGTTCTGAGCAAAGGCAGCGCTGCACCTTACCGCAGACCGTATCCCCTTCAACGTTCCCGCCAAGAGCGGTGCTCTTTGCAGCAGTTTTTGATTGACATTTCTCGAACATCGGCCACCAACGTCTCCGGAAGACTAGAGCAGCCCTTTCCACCTTACCTCTTCATCGTACGCTTGACGAAAGCCATAAAAGCGAATTCTGAAATTTCCTTGACAACGTTGACATCCTTCCGTTCTCCGTCGCAGCCAAATCTCCCACCACTTTGCAAATGTTACAATGTCTCGGTCGTCGATGATGAGAAGCCTCACGAAATATCGTTAAAAATGGGCACGCGAATTCAAAGCGCGTTTCTTAAAAGGCGTAGAAGATTTAGAGATGCTCGTTCGACTCCTTCTACTAGACTTGCCCTTAAACGAGAAATGATTTCGAAGCCTGAAAGCATCCATCGTCATCCCCCATATGAATCTGATCTGATTGAGTCGAGCGAACCTTCGAGCAGACGCGTTCGGATGATCAAATGTGGGTGGATTGTAACCCGATTCCGGCGCCTCGTCGAGGCTTCTCCTCCCGGTGCTCTGTTTGCCGACGCATATTGCTAGCCATTGGTAGCCTTTTGTGATTTCCTCTCGGGGTCAACCAAACATTTGCTTAGCTGCATGTCCATCCCCTCTCACATTTCTTTTCGCTCTTCTGCCTCTTCTTCATCGGCACCGATCCGCGACTCCAGAGCGCCGAAGGTGCTTTTTCGGCAAGTCGCCCGCCCATCGCTCATTACTTGGCAACAGGCGACACTGTCGCCGTTTATCTGAGCCGCGCATCTTGAAAGTTCGCCTCACGGGCGTTCTATCGAGAGAGGGCGGAAGCGCTCTGCGCTCAGCGCTTCTAACTCGATTCCTCTGGGCGATTGCGAGTTTCCCCAATGGGACGTACCGAAATGTGCCCCGAAGAAAGGGTCCCACTCACCAGACTCCGCCCATTTCAGAGAGCGCCGCCCCACGCACTACGGCCGGTGGTCATCTCCTGCTGCTGCAACCCAATCTACTCGCTTTGCACCCGTCATGCGTTCGTCGCTGACACTACTTCTATTTGTGGGTTCCTTTCTGCTTACACCATTTCGCGTGCCTCTCACTATCGGAACACTTGTAGGCACAGCATGCTCTCGCCAACGTTGTCAATTACCAGTTCCACGACGACAACGGTATGTTCAGCTCCCTTTCCAGATAGCCTGCTCTCTTTGCTTAGAGTTGGGGGGGGGGGAGTTGGTTTGGTGCAACACCTCATTCGTCGAGTGGGCGCTTTACTCTTGCATGTATTTTCGGTACGGTATCAGTCGTTCAAAAAGCGAAGGATAGCTCACCATCGGCAATCTACTAGCGCACACCTGCATCACTGGGCCCTTGGGCAGCCGTAGATGCGGAGAATTTGGTGCTCTAACTACTGATGATGCAAAGAGGAGGAGCAGGGTTGAGTTGGCGGAACGTTTCAAGATACTGTTTTATTAAGGAGCGTTTTGAGCGGGCTGCGAAGTTCGTTAAGAACGAAGATTTGCGGGGAGGGCGGTCCCTGGAAACTGTCCAATTTGTTTCGTGCGTTTCCATCTCTTTTTTCGTTTGGCTAAATTTTACAGACGATGTATGGCTCATCCGTGTGCCAATAATCATGCTTTTCTGTGGTACAGACCACAATGTTATTTACGGTTTCCCTTTCTAAAGCGCCTTATAGCATCACTTGAGTTATTTGAAACCTTTTCCATTAATTTTTACTGTGCATCAGTCCCTCCTCTAGCGGAAAACTCAATATCGCGCAGGAAAAGATTATGTAAATAGACTGATGATGTGCACTGGAGTTGTGTTTTCTGTAAAGGCTATTCTAGCTTCGATAACGAAACCACAGTTCAACCAAAACTCTTGCTTCTGGTTCACGTTTCCGTGCGCTCCATCCACGGCGTTGTGCCCAGGAAATGCCCTATTTCCTCTACCCTCAAACAAATTCAATCTGGAACTTCACAGCGCAGACTGTTGAAGAATTGCCGAGTTGACAGAAGCCTGGTTGCTCAGGACCCTTATAACCAGTGAGCTTTACTGAGCAAATGAGCAATTCTTCCACAATGAACAATTCTTCGCAAAAACTTCTTCTATAGAATTACGCCCGTCAGGTCCTCGAAAATGTGGCTGTCCTCAAAACTGACTGTCCTTAGTCCCCGTGAGAAACATGGTTAGGTTCCGCAGCGGAATAGACGTGTTTGCAGTTGATTCCGCTCAATGGGGCCTCTAAGGTCGGCTCTAATGTTGCGTGCATTCTTGTACGGAGCGCATTGTTGCTTGAGTGACCTTGCGCACGCAATTTGCCAAATCGCCCCCGCCGTCGGGGACACTTCCAGTGCAGGGACGAGATCTACTCGATAAGTTCCAACGGGTCCCTCGGGCACGGGATCCGCAACTGCATCGAAGCTCCGCTCCTGTTATCTAATAATGTCGCCGGGAGCGCGCTATCATCGCGCATTCCCTGCCTGATGGAGTCATCGCAGAGTATAGCACCTTGCTCCCAATACGGCACATTCCGCGCAAAGCTGTCACTTGAGTAGCCAGCGCCATAATGACAGCGATCGAGAGTGAGAATGAGTCGGTTCTTTCCTTCCAGAGAACGAAGTAAACGAGTGCATCGAGCGGTCCATGGAGGCGCTGATGGACGAGACGTGCCTGTTCTTCCGACAGACCACTGACCACGACGCCTTCGTCACCTTCGTCCAATCCGCGTGAGTTTTTCATTGCCCTCTTTCGGATCGCTCCCTCTCCTTCCTGTCTAATAGCCACAGATGATAAAGCGTCTGTAAGCAGTGCCACCGAAACGTTTGATGCCGCTCGTGGAAGGCAAGGGCCTCCTCTTTCGGTTATCGAAGCGGCCTCCCTCCGTGTCAGCTAGCTTTATCCACATAAATGATGCCTTCAAATTAAAAACCAAAGACGCTTGACCATCCTGAATGCGGCATTGAGCCATCTTAGCCCTATCCAGGCAGACCGGTTAAATCAGTCAATGCGTTGTGCCTGACTTCTTCTGTTGTCCTAATTAAACTGCAGCTGCGGCCTTTTCTCCTTTTCGCCGCATCATCACTTTTTCTCTGGTCAGGAGAGGTCGCTCACCAACGCGCGCTGAACCCAGAATCAAGGATGACCTCCCACAAGCGTTCGCGTGCAAGTGATTAGTAATCTATACTCGTCTCTACGTGATCGATGGGTCGATTCTCCGGCACTCCCACCTTTTTGAATTCTTACTTTGAAGTCTGGAAATAGGTGGTTTGGATTTGCTTTGCTTTCCTGAGCAACATCCACATTTACTGCTCACTAGTAGCGTGACGTTTGGTGGTGCATCGCAATGTGCTACAGCTCAGGAACCAACTTTACGAACACAAGGAAAGGCTATTGAGTCTAGACTACTAACCACTTGTACACGAGTGCATATTCCCAGGATTCTTTGACTGCGCAGTTCCGCTTGCGTCAGTAGACTTCCCTTGTCTTTACCTATGTCCAGAGTGACCCCCAGGGAAATGTCGATTTCAAAGCCATGAAGCGGTTGGAGACAAAATCCTTCGGTCGGGGACATCATCGAGCGATTGCGACCAGCTCCCGAAGACATCGTGCTGGCAGTTGCTAGCAGTGGCTGAAAAGGAACTATACATGGGGTGCGATCGAAAATCCTCGGATAATTGGATGATTCGGATCGAGTATATCCAATCGGATATCCGATAATGATTCATTCGGATCGAATGTATATTAAGAAGAGTTACGTAGCTTAACAGCTTTGGGGATACAAGAGGCGAAGACGACATCGCAAACCTGAGGGTGCTGGTGATATCCTTGCACTCATATGGGATGCTCTGCCATTCTTGGAGCCTTGCTCCGTGCATGGCACATTCTACAATTTACAAGTGAAGATGTCTCCCACGAGGACTATGTAATCCGATCGAATCTCGAAGACCTGAGAAGGCGGTTGGCAGGGGCAATTTCTATTTCTGAACATTTGAACTCCTCAGTTCACTAGACACTTCCACTCGGCTTCTTACTGTCCTCTGTGAGTGGCCTAAACATACATGAAGAGCTTGATTGTAAAAAATAAGGCAACGAAGGAATGGGGAGCTGAGTTTCAGTTTTTCTTTCTCGAAAACGTATTAGGCTGAATGGAAGGTTTTGTCAGGTCTCGCGCGTTCATGATGGGTAGCGTTAAGAGCGCACGAAATGGTCTTGCTCAACCACCCATTCAGTGTATTCACCAGAAAGCGGAGGACTTGATCTTTCCAACCATGGATGGTGCAAAGGAATTTATTGCAACATGTTTTCCTAAAACCCTGCACACTACGGATTTTCGCGCATCAACAGAAAACAGAGGTAGGCAACTGCAAGTGTAAAAGCAAGACCAGAATAGGTCTCTTTAAGTTGCAACCCTTGACAATGAAGACGCGGCTCAGACTGGCGCAACCCTTCTGATTACTGAGCACCTATCTATACGCGTATAGCGATCTGTTCGAAGCCTGCATTACACAACTGGAAGCTTTCGCAGCGATTTGGATTTCAGACCCGGACTGATCCTGATTTCTTTCTCACATCTACTCAAAGTACTCCACAAGTTCTTTATGACGGATAGAGAACCGCGTTGAGCTGAAGCTGATGGATTTGAAGGATACGATTGCCGGAGGTCCAGTATATCCGGCCTCATGATCCGTCTGCGTACCCTTCCAGGATCGTCATGTCGAAGTTGAACGAATCTCAGACTGAAGACTATCTCCACGCAGTATAATAACCAAACCTGGCTCTAAATGTGTGCGTTTTTCAAACCTCGGGACGCCTTCACTGGTGAAATAATTCTCGCGAAGCAGTATGATGTCGAATTTGTTTGCAATGACTTCAAGCGGCGGAGTTCGTCGGATTTTCAATATGGTGCCATCTGTGAATGCATCGCACATTGACAAAGGTAGAGGTAGAGATATAACGCATTTTAGTTTCAATGGAAAGCTGCTTTCTGAGCTGAGTTTTCTGAATATAAGCCCCGAAAGCTGGCGGAGCTTTCCTTACAGCCTAACGCAGAGGTGGGAGAAAAGTGCCACCGATATTTTTCGTGGGAAGAAGCAGAAGCATAAAGGACAGAAACAGAAAGAAGGATGTTTAGGATGCACCTGGCAAGGGATTAAGGAGTATAGCAGCTATCTCAAGCAGGCGGTGTCGGGTGGAACAGCAAGGTGCCACAGATGATCTAGGAATGGTGGATGGTTCGCCATAAGAGAGAAACGTTGAAACAGCATGTGGAACGTGGAATAGTTAGCAGAAATAATTAGCACGTCTTCTGATCCGGACTCAGCTCGAACGACGTCTGTAACCCATCCTCTGAATCCAGAGGCTCTTGGCATGTGTCCATCCCTCTGGGATCGGTGAATTGGTAGTAAACTTCTATGGGAAGGAATGGGAATTGACTCCTCGTCCTCTACCCTTTTATTATTTTTTCTATCCATTTCTTGGTGTCCCAGCACGCAGCTTGAACTTCGTCAAGGAATCCAGAACCATGAATTCCCCATGCATGACCTTTCTCGTCCATCTCCAGGAGCTAGTAGCCGATATTCGGCTATGTCATAAAATTTATCGTTTAATAAAAAAGATTGGAAGTTGACAAGTTACTGGTCCATGGATGTCTTTCGACTTTCATTTACATTATGCTTGAAATAGGTGTGACTCAGTGTGTAAGCACAGCAGGTTCGACGGAAGCACATCTTCTGCGGGTACCTTTTGGTACCAGACACCAGTTCATGGAAAAATCAGTGACGTCCTCGGAATCGTGTCTCCACTTCAAACTGCAACACATTTCAGGCACTGTTCCTGGCAAGAATCGAATCGAACCGTCCATCTCAACCCAAAGTGCATTTCGGTGAGTTCGGACTCGAAGTCTCCCCTTGTGCTCCTCGTATTTGCTACTAATAAGGACTGTGGCGTAGAGTAGCCGACGCTAATTGTGAGTTGTTGCAAGCGATTAGTCTCCCCCGGACCGGATTAGTCCGGGGCAGAGGTCAGTGCCCGCGAAGAAGACCTACGAGACATCTAAGCCGTGCAAGCAGCGAGTGCTTCGGCCGGTCCGCCTCTCAAGGCCTTCTAACAGAATGTGTTTCTTTTCAGGACGACTTCTGCTACGAAATGATAGGACGAGTGCTTTCGATCGACAAGCCGCGGAGCCACATCGCCCGCCATCTCAATCTCCACTACAACTGCAGCGGTTAGTGGACGTCCGGAAGGCATGCAGCCAGCAGCTGTCTGTTCTGCTACGAAATACAAGACGATGACCCTCGCCCTCTATCCTCGGATCCCCTAATTAACTACTGCAAGGCGATACGTGGCTCGGCCTGCTGGCTGCCGTCATACACCAGTCTCTCCCGTTCTCTCGTTCTCTCTGTCCGCTCCCTTTTTGTCGAGAGCGCACCTGAGCCACCACAGGAAGCCGCCACTTCCACATGGGTCAAGTGTGCTCGAGTGGAGACGCCGAGCTACCACTGTGACGGGACTGACTAACTGGGTCGAGATGGCTCGAGACGATGCCGTCTCGTCAACGCCCCCTCGCCCCTATGCATGGACCACCGCCCCAGGGAAAGTGTGGCCAATGTGCTGGCTGGCTTTCGAGCAGCCCTTCGACCAGGTCCTTGCGCATTCGGCGGAGGTCATCTCTGTTTGAACAACGCCTTCGGTGGTGATATGAAAAGTTGTATGGGAAGGCCGCGATGGCTCGGCCGCGGATATCCACTGCAGTTCTCTTCCGACCCTGTACCGAGCGCGCTAGAACCATCCGAAAACGCGCCTCCAGGAAGGAGTAGAACAGGTGTGGTCACCGTGCCGCATGCACCCAGTCCATCATTGTCACTGCGCCGGTTGCCTTTGACGGAAGATGGATGGGTTAGGGACATATATTGACGCGGAATACGCCGACTGCCGTTTACCGGCAGGGTGCTGGCTGCGGCAATTATGAGGGCATTTGAGTGGGCCGTTCGGGACTCTCCAGACCGGCGGTTGAACTTGGGGTCTGTCCGCTAGCGATTCGTATCAGGGGCAATTACCGGACGCAATCCCGCATGGCTGGAGTGATGTGTGGGAGTGCGTGATAATGAACTTTCGTGCTAGAGCCAGCCGGAAGGACTGCTTCTTTCAGAAAAGTGTACGATTGAGTGCCAGCACGACGGACTGGTGCAGGACGACTGCTCCTGCAAGTGCTCCTACGGCTTCTTCGGTCCAAGGTACGTCTCACCACAACCGCATGCCTGCATTTCTCACTAGCTCAGTTAAGAATGTCCTGTTGCAGGTGCGAGCAGCTCGCCAAACAGGCCTCCTTCACAGACAAGTCCTGTGGACTGATCGACGTCGATGGCGACGGTGTCATCAGCTTGTCGACGTTCCCCGCACCTCGCGACAAGACCACCTTCTGTCAGTGGCTCCTGCAGGTGGCTATGCTTTCCTGCTGACCGCAGCTCTCTTTTCGTGTATCTTCGCATAAACTGCATTTTTCCAAGAAATAGTGGGGCCAGCTTGTCGAATGGGGATCCGCAGACAAGCACAGCATTGTTTTTGTTGAAGGAGAGGTTATGTGTCCCGTCACCGCAGGTGCTTCCTTCACGCCAACGCTGGGTGTCTGGCCAACCTGTCGAAGCGAAGATCTGGCGCCGAACTGACAGATCTCTAGAGCGTGCTTAACATGTTGACGACAATGCGCCCGAAATTGGGACGCACTTTTTCGGTCGCGCCGGACAATGCGTCCCAATTGGGGACGCACCTCTAATAAAATTATTTCGAAACCACCGATTTGTCTCAAACTTCGCCTAGGGGGATTTTGGAATGCTGAACACGAATCCGACGCCCGTTCCACCGAATACGGCCGGAGACCTCCCACATCGACAACTAGGGTGGTCGGGTCAGAATCACCCATTTGGCTCAAAATTCGCCAAGGGGTTATTTGGGATGCTGAACACGATTCGGATGTTTTACCAAGTACAGCGCGCTGCGGTAGGTACAGGTAAGTGATGGAGAACAGTCGTCTCATTCTCTAAATAACAGACAATAGTTAAGATACAGCCGCACCAAATTTCTGATTTTTATAATGGTGTTCAGCACAAATTCTTATGTGTGGTAATACCTGTTAAGCAATACAAAACAATGCAATCGAAAATTACAAATAAACATACAAATATATTTGAAAACTTGTGAGTAAGCAGTACTTCTTACTTATAACGAACACCCTAGGTTTGATTACCCAAGTTTGAGGGCTCCTGAAGAAGGATGTTGGCCAGATCCTTATTACGCATGGCCGTCTTCTCACGGCGGGGGTTCGCTGCTGCAGCAGCTCAACAGAATCAGGAGAAAAACCCCGAGGAACTTCGGCTGACGTTCGCTTCTCCAGATACGGCATTCTTAAATAACGCTGTCGTCAAACAAGTCAATGTGCCGACGTTGGCAGGCATGGTCGGTGTACTCGCTAACCACGTACCTACGATTGGTGTCTTGAAGCCGGGAGTAGTATCTGTCACGGATATGGAAGGTCAGGTGACAAAGCTCTTCGTCTCCTCCGGGACGATGTCCATGAACATTGATGGAACCTGTCAAGTGCTAGCCGAGGAAGTCGCAAGGATTGAGGATATCGACCATACAGCCGCACGAAATGAACTGGAGGCGGCGCAACGAGCTGCTGTGGATGGAAGTGATTTAGCAAAGGCAGAGGCCCAGATTAGAGCTGAGGTTGCTGATGCCTTGCTGAAGGCTGCCACAGGAGAACAATACGCACGTACTGGATCAGCAGCATAGGAGTCTGTCTCGTGAGAGGCAGGGCCGTCTCGCCGTCGCAGTTTTCTTGTTTCATAGAGTTTACTATGTTGTCGCCCTCGATTCACAAGCTGTAGACTGTTGTAATAGAAGCAGTAAATATTACGAGAAAGCAGCCACAGTAGGCGAAGTTTGAGCTAAGTCGGTGATGTTGACCCAACCACCTTAGCTGTCGATATGTCTTCGGCTGTATTCGGTGAAACGAATATCGGATTCGTGTTCAGTATCCCAAATAACCCTGACGTTTGCGGGATTGTCGTGTCGTGAGGGGCTTGGTCCCACACGACAAACGCGCAAAAATCGCTCTGGTCGTCAACGTGTTAATTAGCTGATAGAGGCGTCTTACTGCTACATAGTGGTTGCTCATACGCAGCGTAGGAAGCTGGCTGACCATGCGTCCCGAGGTGTTCGTAGAAGCTCGAAGTCGGATTCACTGCGTGTCCCTGCGGGTGGAAGAATTCTCCTCCTTCCCCGGTATTATTTCCTTGAATTTGAGCTTTAACATTTCTAGCCGGAAGTCACATAAGAGATGCTCTCTAGAGGGCCAGACGTGTGCGCATGGTGGTTCTCCCATTAAGGACTTCTAGAACGAGGACATTGAGTTTCAAAGTCGCCCCTTCATGAGACGGGTCAATAAAAGCCGTCAAGCGCGACCCGAATTATGCTCTCCTAATAGCTGAGCTGAGAGGGCGAGCTACTCCTGAGAGGTGCAGGGAGAGAAAATGTCTAACTTTCAGTCGTCAGATCCGTGGACCTTGATCGAGGTGGACATCGAGCGACTGGGACTGGACGGCGAGGACATCAGGCCAGGATCCGTCTGCAACGACTTCTTCACGGCCTTCGGAGAGCAAGAGCAAGTCGGACCGTGAGTTTTGACGTCCTTCAAGGCGATCGTTGTTTGAGCGTGAGACGTCCTTCCGGTGGCTAACGAGCTGGGCGCTTATTCCTTAGTTCACCCATGTAATTAGGCGAGCAGCGAGCAATTAGGCAATCTCCGTCTCGTTCGCCAACAATAACAGGAAATCGCTCGCGCTCTCAGCAGCCCGCAGTCCTCGGGCGTCTTTTTGCAGATCCGCCATCCGCATCTTTTCAGGATTCCCTGCGATGGCTCGCGGAACGTGACGAGGCTGCGTTCGAAGTCCAACTGGCTGCTGCTCGAGCTGCGCAGCGACCCTTACTCGGACAGTTCCGTCACCGGTCCACTGCTGAGACACAGAGTATCGCGCATGCAGCCTGGTGAGTCGAGCGGAAGCGTTTCGAGGAGCACGGACAATGGTGGGCGGCCGCAAATGGCCTGAGGTCATGGCCTATCTCTCGGGCTAATCGAGTTGAGTCGGCACCATAGCCATTTCAATCAGCAACTGCACAAATTGGCGCCGGGCCAAATTGCGCTCTCAAACGACTTCCAGCACAGGAAGCCGTGCGATCCGCTGAACACCACTCATGGAGACGTTTACCGCTCTCTGCAACGTCGCCTGAGATTAAGTTGCGCGTCTACGGACCCTGAGACAGAGCAGTGCCGAGCGGGAGCGAGAGTACGTGCGAAGCTTATGGGATCGGAGTCATCGTGGTTTCACCTAGTTGCAGCGCCTTGGAGAAGGGGCATCTTTGCCGTCTGAAAGCTGCTCACTAAGGGAAACTATATCGAGTTGCTTCACTTGCGCTATGTTGTCCAGCAATTGTGGCCAGCATAGCTTCGTAAAACAATTTCCTGAACTCAAATTGCTGTATTTTTGACTCATTTCAAAAGGGGGAAATTTTTGGTGGGGATCAAAGATATTATAGTGTTTTGAAAGCCTTTCTTTGAGATTATAAATAGAGGAAGAAAGCGCGAAGGGAGTACTGTTGACTGACTGCGTGAGGAACGACCAGAACAGTTCAACGTCGCCCTTCTTCATGCTAACCTGCGACCCCCCCAACAAGGTTGGCGCGGCAATTTGTGGAAGGCACTGACTGGACAACAGTTCTCCATACACTCCATAGCATGATTACATGCTCCCCTGACAACCTCCTTCCCGAGCTCTGCAGAAGCACCTGTACGAGTAATCATGTACGAGTATTCAGCAGTGACCTTAAAAACGATCTCAAAGTCTCCTTGTTGTGGCAGCTCCTCTCATTATGAGAGGAACGCTGAGAATTTTCCCAGCAGGTGGCTTGCTGTCGACGACATCAGTTATGGTGGCAAATCGTTCACCATAACCGCTGTCGTCTTAATGACCTCTTTATGCAACGAATAACAAGTGTTAAAAGCTGCTCGAGGTGATAAAACTATGACGCAAGAACTTCGCTTGGTTACAGGGCCCTATCCTGTAAAAAACCACAACTACTCTGCCAGAGGGATAGACCAGAGCCCTTCTCGGACATTAGATCGTTACACTTCAAAGGTATACGGAAAACTGTAAAAAGCTAAAATACTAGAATTACATCGCGGCTCGAAGCGCTTCACAATGCTTCTCTTTCGGGTCACGTACACTGAGGACAAAGCACAAAGAGACGAAGGTTGCTAATAGTCACTCCGACTGCGGGATGCGCCAAGCATTCCACCTGTACGAGATATCGGGGACGCAAATTGAATGCGTCTCTCGCCTACAATGACTTGCGGTGGTCAGGTGATAACAAGTCAGTGTCTCATTTTTTTTCCAGACAATTCTGGTAATAATTTACCAACATAAGAGGAAAAGAAGGTTTGGTTGGCCTGGGCGGGACTGGAGCTATGAATCCAGAGTGCACGCCACAGCCGGCGCCGGCACGAGTCCACGCACATGTGACCACTGCCTGGTGGTAGTTGCCCAGCCTTCCGGGGAGGCCTTAAGTGGGCACTCGTAGACGCCGAGACAAAGCTGCTTCCAAAAAGTGCCCAGCGATATCATTAGCATTAGCGGTAAACTATCCCATTAAGTATGCGTTTCAGGAATTCGAATCTACTCGGAAGGCATGACATCTGCATCGCTACTGCCCTCGGTCGGAATGGTTGTGCTGCTGCTCGCCCTGGTTGGCATAGCGTAGCCGTCGAGACACTAGTCGATTATTGTTTGTTATGCAGTACCACTCCTCACGGGGAACACAATCCGGCTCCCTACGGGGACCGCCGCGACCTCCCAGGTCGCTTGTTTTGTGTTCGAATCATCTCTGCCATCAGCTGTTGTCGCCCTTCCTCTCGCTGCTCCTCAGGTCCCCTCTCTTGCATCTCATGGCCAACTACCTTCTCGACTTCCGCTCGCCGTCGGCCATGCCCATCCTCCATCCACCACGCGTGGCCAGCTAGTGCAAGTCATTTCTCTTGTCCTGTGCCCTACCAGTCCTTCTTGTGCCCTTTGTGTATTATTTGCATGCACTGTACTTGTACCTCCATGGCAATAACCGAGAATCACCTTATAGCATTATGTTACTATGAACTACGAACTACGACTTCGAATAAAGCCGAGGAAACTTTCGAAACAGTAGAAAACCTCACGGAGGCGAGTGGGCGGACTGGCTACTGAAGGATGCCTGCATCCTCCACCTTTTCCATTTTCCTGTTGACCCGTGGTAATACCTCCATATACACATGCCTCTAGGCACATCTAGCAAAGGTGCAACCAATTTCTAAAAACTTTCTGGAGCGAATTACATAAGATGGATGTGATCTCCCACCCCTGTCCCTCTACAGTTACCACACCGTTAACTCTCTCAAGGCGAGCAAACTAGACCCTCCCACAGTCTGGTAGAGAAAGGGGTTCCGTATGGTATATGACGAATTCTAGCGGTGAAAACGAAACTATTTCGAGAACCTTCACCTTCTAAATATTAGGAAACATATTTATTTTCCCTGAAAAAGTCCTTGAACCCAGGGCCCTGCATGTCTCTACGTCTACTATGGAGGTGCTTAGTCATCGGCAATTATATTCGACCAACTGCCATTTCTGAAGCATAAATCACATTTCTGCAAGGGCTCGCCGTTGAACTTTAGTTGGTAAATCGTTCCTAGGCTTTCTTAACGCAAACTTTCTGCGGTAAATGCGCTGAAGTTGTCAAACCAATTTACAGCAAATTGCAGCCAGCTTGGCGGCTTAATGCGGTAAAACGCCACACCCTCTTCTTCGCCAACATATCAATACACCAGACGTTCAGCGACCTAGCGACCGCCAAACAAGCTGGTTGGGGCTTCGCCCCAAACCCCGAGAATAGAGTACCCCAAGCGTCTTCTTTTCTTCTTTAGGTTTTTCTACTTTCACTACTACAAAAAAAAAACTGGTTTTACTACGCCATTTTCACGTCGAATTGGGCACTTTTCACGTCCAATTGGACACCCTTCTAAGCTAACCTAGGACTTTTGAAATCGAAGCGAACTCTTCCAAATCGAAATGAGCTTCTTTTAAATCAAATGTTCTCTAAAAAGGTTAGAATAATTTTTTGTTCGAGGAAAATGTTTGCATGATTTCTTTGAACTTTTAATTCACTTCCCGATTAAGAGAGCACTTTGTTTGACGTTTTATAAAACTCATTTTTTATGGGAAAATAAAGTTTATAGCCTACTTTTAAAAACAGGAGACTGGCGTTTTTAGTGCTAAAAAGAGATTGCGCCATGTCTTCTTCCAAAACGTTGCCATTTTTATACGATTGATAGTAGCATTTCTGTAATTGGACACCTGTTAACGATATAGCAAAACAACTGCAATGAACTCACATATCCTCACTTTGGTGCTATATATATATATATATATATATATATATATATATATATATATATATATATATATATACCAGCGTCCGTCGCCGGCTTCGCCGGCGCCGTACGCTGGACATGCGGGCCACGCCAGGCTTGCCGACTTCGCCGGCTTCGTGTGTGGCGGGCCACGCTAGGAACGTAGCCCAAACATAGTTTGGTATGGCTCGACGTGTGGGCCACGCCAGGCTTGCCAGCTTCGGGTATGGCGGGCCACGCTAGGAACGTAGTCCAAGCGTAGCTAGGGATGATTCCTCGGCCAGCGTCTCTCGCCGACTTCGCTGGCGCCGTACGCAGGACATGCGGGCCACGGCAGGCTTGCCGGCTTCGGGTATGGCGGGCCACGCTAGGAACGTAGTCCAAGCGTAGCTAGGGATGATTCCTCGGCCAGCGTCTCTCGCCGACTTCGCCGGCGCCGTACGCAGGACATGCGGGCCACGGCAGGCTTGCCGGCTTCGGGTATGGCGGGCCACGCTAGGAACGTAGTCCAAGCGTAGCTAGGGATGATTCCTCGGCCAGCGTCTCTCGCCGACTTCGCCGGCGCCGTACGCAGGACATGCGGGCCACGGCAGGCTTGCCGGCTTCGCCGGCTTCGTGTGTGGCGGGCCACGCTAGGAACGTAGCCCAAACATAGTTTGGTATGGCTCGACGTGTGGGCCACGCCAGGCTTGCCAGCTTCGGGTATGGCGGGCCACGCTAGGAACGTAGTCCAAGCGTAGCTAGGGATGATTCCTCGGCCAGCGTCTCTCGCCGACTTCGCCGGCGCCGTACGCAGGACATGCGGGCCACGGCAGGCTTGCCGGCTTCGCCGGCTTCGGGTGTGGCGGGCCACGCTAGGAACGTGGCCCAAACATAGTTTGGGATGCTTCCTCAGCCAGCGTCCGTCGCCGGCTTCGTCGTCGCCGTACGCTAGACGTGCGCCACGCCAGGCTCGCCGGCTTCGGGTGTGGCGGGTCACGTTAGGAACGTAGTCCATAGCATGTGCATAGATTGAAACAGAAATGAAAATGGGTGAGGAAAAGGTCAGCGGCAGTGTGAAAATACATTAATGCAGACGAAAATGGAGTAAGGGACGGATGTAGAAATGAAGTGAAAATGGAGGGTGAAGGTGAATGAACCCGTACCGAGAGCAAACGCACAATGTTCTCTGCTCTGCATCCCTTTGGCAGTCTGTTCATAAACACATTAGATGGGATCAACATGCCACCATCGACAGTATACTTGTGCTCGAATAATCGAATTCGAATAATTATTCGAATAATTTATTCGAATTCGATTTTCGATTATTTGATTATTCGAGTTTCGTCAATTCGAATAATTATTCGAATTCGATTATTCGAGTTTAGCAAATTCGAATAATTATTCGAATTCGATTATTCGAGGTTTGCAATTTCGAATAATTATTCGAATTCGATTATTCGAGGTTTGAAAATTCGAATAATTATTCGAATTCGATTACTCGAGGTTTGAAAATTCGAATAATTATTCGAATTCGATTATTCGAGGTGCGAAAATTCGAATAATATTCGAATTTCGAATACGTGGTTGTTTCGAATGTGGCATAATGATGATTTTTGTGAGCGGCGTTCATTTCGGCGACGATTGTTTTCGGTAGCACACTGTCGAGGAGCTCACCGTAACGAAAACGCATTAAATATCCTACTATACATAGAAGGGTAGTGTGTGTGCGCGTGCGTGTTTCCATCAGTCCATCACAACTGGGGAAATGGCGTATTGGCGATACTGACCGCAGTTGATGGCGAACGACTGCGGTCCGAAGCTTCAGCCGCTGGGGTAGTCGATCTCGCTGAACACAAATTTGAAGTTCGTTTTTGAAATTATCGGTTGAAGTTGATCGAGCTATTGATTTTCTATGGGGAATTCGTTGAGGCGAATCAATTGTATGACCGGTCTTCGTCGATATTTTCAAAATCTAACTTCACATTTGCGTTCTCTGCGACCACGACTGTCATCGATGTCATACACTTGAATACTCTACGGAAACACAAATTTCGACTGAAAATTAAAAAAACGAATTCCGATTCGTGTTCAGTGACATCGATTACTTCAGGCCTGAAGTTTCGATCTTGTTGAGTGATATTTACGAAAAATCGATAATTTGATTAATATCTCTTGATGGTAAACGTTACTGCAAAGATAACTTAAGATTCGTGTTCAGCGACCTCGATTACTTCGGAACTGAAACTCACAGTTTGCATATATGACACGACTATATACAATTTCAGTTGAAATTCAAAGTTTTTCAAATCAAATTCCACGTTGTTACACAGGGGAGATTCCAGAAAAACGTTGAATTTATTTCAAAAACGTTGAATTTCGACTGAAAATGCCGTATAACTCTACAATTTGATTGGCTGACGATTCCTGTGAGATAATGAAATGAACAAATGGAGTGAACGGTTTTTTTTTCGCCAAGGTTTGCACTTGTGCGTAGATGTTTTGCACCGTATTTCTGTAGGAATTTTTTTGTAGGATTTTGTTTGCAGGAAAAAAGTTCTCATGTCTTGCCATTCAACGAGTATTGTCAACGGTTCTGAGAAGATATTGAATATCTTCATTATTTGCTTTTTTTAAATAATTCAAATCTTTTATTTTGTCTCTGGCGAATTTTGTCGTTGAACTTACTTTACTACATTTACTTGAGCCTACACAATGCGCTTTTGGAGTGAGTAAACGGTATCAGACGAAATTGGCTAACACAAAAATCGCATCGTCCTTATTAATACACCCCGGTGCAAAATTGTAGATACCCCCGATTTGTCCATTAGTACCCGAAGGATCCGCTGCCTATGCTCAGCGGTTACCGTCGTATTCCTCACTATCGAAAGCCTCTATCGAAGAGTTTTAAGCAGGTTATCTCATCAGTGCAGGATACCACGAACTTTTATTGAAAATTTAACGAATGGAGGATAAAGGATAAAGGACGGCGTTACTCAATCCCTTCTGGGATGCGCCAGCGCATTCTACTTCTACGGGATGTCGTGGAGGCGACATGAATGCGTATTTGGCCATACAATGACTTGCGGTGGTCAGCCGATGAACAAGTCAGCGCTCTATCCTTCCCAGACAAGTCTGGTACCAATTCACCAACCCCGGAGGGATGGAAGTCTTGGTTGGTCTGGGCGGCCGAACCAGGAACCTGGTATCGGGTGCACGCGACAGTCGCGCCTCCTCCGACTGCGCTACACGCGCCCAACGAATGGAGACCGGTGCAAAATATAAGTTCCCTTCATAAAAAACCTGATTAATCACAAAAGTCCCTACAGACAAAGTAAGATTAGTACTTCGTCACATCACCTTTGTTGCAACCATATCGAAACTTCTGTTTTGAATACTACTGGTTAGTACGAACTGCATAATCCTCCATGTTCGGTTTTCATAAAACCTGGGCATATTGCGAGAATAGTCTTAATGCTTCTGTGCCACGCAGGTTTATTATAGTGGAACAACTTTATTCGGCCGACGTTTCGACATTTTCGTCGTTTTCGAAGGCCTGAAAGAAGTTCGAAACCTAAGACCAGGCACTCATTTCGGCAAAAACTCCCTTCTCCAGCTCTGTCAGTTTCAATACTTCCTGCGAGTGTCAAGCGAAATCCTACTGAAGCAAGCCGAACTCACCGTTGTTCCACAAGTACTGAGGGAGTGCTCAGCTACGCTATCACCATTGAGCAACTGAGACCTACCAAACTGCGGATCCATACTGATGTTAAGTGTATAGATTGCACGGTCTCATAGCTCGCACAGCGGGATAAACGGCAAAAACTCACTGGTGATCGAAATGCACTCACTTCGGTTATTCATTGTTGGATTACGCTCGCGGATCCAGAAGGCCTCTAGGGCCTTTCTGGGACCGATCTCACTTTCACGAAGCAACACAGTGCATTTAATATTAAAATCGTCTCCGTGATGGACATCCACTCGATGTTTACCGAGCGAGGTTACCAAACTACGCTTTTCCTTACCAGCAAGGTGTTCCCTGATGCTTTACGATCGCTCTTGTATAGCGAGAGACTGCGTGATCTGCCCTTATGGAAGAAGTGGGGACTGTGCGCAGAAAGGTGTGGTTTACCAAATCCAGTGTTTAAGCTGTGGCGAGCTATATATTGGGGAGACAGGGCGAGCTATGAGACCGTGCAATCTATACACTTAACATCAGTATGGATCCGCAGTTTGGTAGGTCTCAGTTGCTCAATGGTGATAGCGTAGCTGAGCACTCCCTCAGTACTTGTGGAACAACGGTAAGTTCGGCTTGCTTCAGTAGGATTTCGCTTGACACTCGTAGGAAATATTGAAACTGACAGAGCTGGAGAAGGGAGTTTTTGCCGAAATGAGTGCCTGGTCTTAGGTTTCGAACTTCTTTCAGGCCTTTGAAAACGACGAAGTTGTCGAAACGTCGGCCGAATAAAGTTGTTCCACTATAACAAACCTGCGTGGCACAGAAGCATTAAGACTACTGGTTAGGTTATCAATAACAGTTCGCTCAACATTGGCTCATGCATGAAGTATGGTGTTCTTCAGATCAGAAACCGAAGTGTAAGTGGTTCCATTTTTGTACACTTTGTGTATAAGAATGCCCCACAAGTTCTCTGTCAGCGGTGAGATCTGGAGGAAAACTAGACCACTGCAAAAGTTGAATTGTATTGGAGTTGAGCGAACCTCTTATAAATCTTGTGGAAAAGGTACAGAATAACAAACTACAAGGTTCTTATTCGATTTGGCGGGTTCATTTACTCTATGGTACCTAAAGCATCGATAAGGAACAAATACCTGGGTCTTCACACATTGGCTTCTCGCAGGAAATTCTTTGATATTTGTCGGGTTTATAAGTTAATCCACTTTTCGCGCTTTGTAGGCTCCAAATTCTTTGATCTGCGTGCGCCTCAAATAAAAGGGGAGCCTGAGAAGTATACTTGTGCTTTTTTAAAATTTTTCGAATGAACGAATAATCGAATAACCCCATTTTTTCGGTTATTCGAATTTCCGAATAATCGAATAACCCCATTTTTCGAAAATTCGAATGAGCGAGTAATCGAATAACACCATTTTTTAGTTATTCGAATTTCCGAATAATCGAATAACCCCATTTTTCGTTTATTCGAATTTCCGAATAATCGAATAATCCCATTTTTTGGTTATTCGAATTTCCGAATAATCGAATAACCCCATTTTTTGGTTATTCGAATTTCCGAATAATCGAATAACCCCATTTTTTGGTTATTCGAATTTCCGAATAATCGAATATTCGAAAAAATCGAATAATCGAATAAACTTTATTAAAACTTAATACACCCGGTGCAAAATAGGTTTACCCCTGGTTTGTCCATTGGTACCCAAAGAACCCGCTGCCGAGGTTCAGTAATGTTACCATCGAATTCCTCACTATGGAAAACTTCTATAGGAGAATTCTAAGCAGTTTATCCTATCAGTGCAGGATACAACGAACTTTAACTGAAAATTTAGGAAATGGAGACCGGTGCAAAATATAAGTTCGCTTCATAGAAAATCTGATTAATCACAAAAGTACCTACAAACAAGGTAAGATTAGTACTTTGTCACATCACCTTTGTTGCAACCATATCGAAAATTCTATTTTTGCATGCTACTGATTAGGTTATCAATAACAGTTCGCTCAAAATTGGCCCATACATGAAGTATGGCGTTCTTCAGATCAGAAACCGATGTCTCAGCGGTTCTATTTTTGTACACTGTGTACAAGAATGTCCCACAAGCTTTCTAGTTTTCGGTTGAGATCTGAAGAACAGCTAGGCCACTTCAAATGTTGAGTTCTGTTGGAGTTGAGCCAACCTGTAGTTGACTGCGATACGTGTATGGATGCATTATCTTGTTGGAAAATAAGGTTGTGCCTACGAAATCTTCTGAAATATGCACAAGCTAATCTCCGAGCAATTTCTGGTAGTCTTCACTGTTCATCCTACGCGAGACGAACTCCAAGGCACAAGTTCGTATCCAGAAAAAGCAGCCGAAACCATGAGACTTCCACCGACAAAGTAGCACCTTTAGAATACTCGCTTCTCTCTCCTCAAATCTCTC
>OX375867.1:56395646-56443334 GCA_947359475.1 Heligmosomoides polygyrus bakeri | reverse complement strand
AGTCGTTCGCCATCAACTGCGGTCAGTATCGCCAATACGCCATTTCCCCAGTTGTGATGGACTGATGGAAACACGCACGCGCACACACACTACCCTTCTATGTATAGTAGGATATTTAATGCGTTTTCGTTACGGTGAGCTCCTCGACAGTGTGCTACCGAAAACAATCGTCGCCGAAATGAACGCCGCTCACAAAAATCATCATTATGCCACATTCGAAACAACCACGTATTCGAAATTCGAATATTATTCGAATTTTCGCACCTCGAATAATCGAATTCGAATAATTATTCGAATTTTCAAACCTCGAGTAATCGAATTCGAATAATTATTCGAATTTTCAAACCTCGAATAATCGAATTCGAATAATTATTCGAAATTGCAAACCTCGAATAATCGAATTCGAATAATTATTCGAATTTGCTAAACTCGAATAATCGAATTCGAATAATTATTCGAATTGACGAAACTCGAATAATCAAATAATCGAAAATCGAATTCGAATAAATTATTCGAATAATTATTCGAATTCGATTATTCGAGCACAAGTATACTGAGAAGCTTTGTATCAGTCGACCTAGGAGTAAGCTGAAGGTGGCCCTTTCTCCTCATAGGACATTGGTTTGACTCGCTCTAGGTGTGTCTTCATGTTGCTGTGTTGTTGTAATACTTTTTTCAGGCGCTTGCGCTTATCGCGAGCGTATTGAATAAATAAATAAATAAATAAATAAGTAAATAAATAAACCTGCAGTTGACTGCGTTACGTGTATGGATGCATTATCTTGTTGGAAAATGAGATTGTGACTGCGAAATCTTCTGAAATATGGCAAAAGGTGATCTCGGAGTAGTTTCTGGTAGTCTTCACTGTTCATCCAACACGAGACGAACTTCCGAAACGAACGAGACAAGTCCGCATCCAGAAAACGCAGCCCAACCATGAGACTTTCACCGTCAAAGCTGCGCCTAGGGGATACTCGACCTCTTCTCTCAGATCTCTCCAGTAGTGTAAAAGAAGTGGAATCTTGAAGGGCCCGACGGGTACAGACACTATTCGAGAGATTTGAGGAGAGAGAAGCGAGTATTCTAAAGGTGCTACTTTGTCGGTGGAAGTCTCATGGTTTCGGCTGCTTTTTCTGGATACGAACTTGTTGCCTTGGAGTTCGTCTCGCGTAGGATGAACAGTGAAGACTACCAGAAATTGCTCGGAGATTAGCTTGTGCCATATTTCAGAAGATTTCGTAGGCACAACCTTATTTTCCAACAAGATAATGCATCCATACACGTATCGCAGTCAACTACAGGTTGGCTCAACTCCAACAGAACTCAACATTTGAAGTGGCCTAGCTGTTCTTCAGATCTCAACCGAAAACTAGAAAGCTTGTGGGACATTCTTGTACACAGTGTACAAAAATAGAACCGCTGAGACATCGGTTTCTGATCTGAAGAACGCCATACTTCATGTATGGGCCAATTTTGAGCGAACTGTTATTGATAACCTAATCAGTAGCATGCAAAATAGAATTTTCGATATGGTTGCAACAAAGGTGATGTGACAAAGTACTAATCTTACCTTGTTTGTAGGTACTTTTGTGATTAATCAGATTTTCTATGAAGCGAACTTATATTTTGCACCGGTCTCCATTTCCTAAATTTTCAGTTAAAGTTCGTTGTATCCTGCACTGATAGGATAAACTGCTTAGAATTCTCCTATAGAAGTTTTCCATAGTGAGGAATTCGATGGTAACATTACTGAACCTCGGCAGCGGGTTCTTTGGGTACCAATGGACAAACCAGGGGTAAACCTATTTTGCACCGGGTGTATTAAGTTTTAATAAAGTTTATTCGATTATTCGATTTTTTCGAATATTCGATTATTCGGAAATTCGAATAACCAAAAAATGGGGTTATTCGATTATTCGGAAATTCGAATAACCAAAAAATGGGGTTATTCGATTATTCGGAAATTCGAATAACCAAAAAATGGGATTATTCGATTATTCGGAAATTCGAATAAACGAAAAATGGGGTTATTCGATTATTCGGAAATTCGAATAACTAAAAAATGGTGTTATTCGATTACTCGCTCATTCGAATTTTCGAAAAATGGGGTTATTCGATTATTCGGAAATTCGAATAACCGAAAAAATGGGGTTATTCGATTATTCGTTCATTCGAAAAATTTTAAAAAAGCACAAGTATAATCGACAGTTCATGCGCCGTCAGCAGTAAACATCCTCGGAAGCGGTGGGCGCAGCGGACGCGGCGGACTTAGCGCGGCAGACGCGGCGGGCGCAGCGGACGCGGCGGACTTATCGCGGTTGCTGGTCGGTGGAGAGATTAGAGGACACCCTTTTACCCATGTAATTACGCAGGACGGTGAAAAGACAGGTGGTGAACATGCGGGACTTTGAGTCTACCATCCCATTAGGCTCCTGTGGCCTCAGGTATGCAGACGGGAACGGAGGCGACTGGGTCCTACCCAGTACCCTCGATTGTCGCCTTACGTCGCAGGCGATGCTGCAGTATCTGCGACTCCCCATAACCATACTTGCCGTAGCGGGGCACAAAGAACGAGCAAGTGCGAAACTGGGACCCAAGTCCAACACCGACAGCGCGCCCAAGGACAGTGTAAGGTCACCTATGACGGGACCCGTGGGCTGCGTAAAGGCCCCCACAGACTTCTGCGGCAACGCCGCTCGCCGCTGTGGTTAAGGATAGGGCAGAGACGCCGCTGGCGGTGAGCTCTGCGTCCCTGCCCTATGATGAAGGAGAGGGCAGCGGCAACGCCGCAGAAGTCTGGGAGGGCCTTAAGCCTTCCTCCCTTTCCCCAGCGTCTGGGCTGTTATGTTCTAATTGATTAGCCATGGAGAGTTGGTTACGGCGTCATTTTGAATCTAATAGCCTAGTGAATCTTTCCCGCAGTCTTACTTTGGCATTAGAGAGGATAGAATCATTAATGTTCTTCGACTCACCCACGGTCGACCAGCGCTGAATCGGGACGATCCAGCCTTTAGGGGCGGCATGTCAAGAAGGAAGGAAGTGATCTGACTGTGTAGTGGTATTTACTAGGTTGTTTATTGTGTTCTTCTAGTTGTTTATGCTGTTCTATATGTTGTTAGTTGCTATTTGTTGCATTTTGTTCTGTTAATAATCGTGTCAATCTCAGCATCCCTGTACTGGCCAGCAGCGACGCGATCGATCGCCGTCTGCCTCGCCTGTGCCCGGCGCCGGCCGTGTGGGTGGCGGCGGGGCGGAGCGTGCCCGCGTAAAGGGAGGGCCTTCCCCCGCGCAAACCCATATAAAGCGGGCCCGGGCGCCCCGGGTTCATTCTTGTCTCGGTGATATCTGACGAGCGGCCGGTACGGAGAGGAGTGCGGGCTCCACTGGACCCCTTTATTGGTCCCCCTTTACTGGTCCTTTTTACCGGTCCTCCTTTCACTGGTCCACCATGCAGAACCAAACTCACCCCGATGCACCTACATTCTTCGAAACAGCAATACAAACACGAACGCATACATTTGTTGTTGGTGGCAAAGATCTGACTGTACAAGGACACGAGAAGATAGAAAGGTTCATTCCGGACTAGGAAAACACTTGAAGTATGCGTCTAACAATAAGCCTTACCATAGAATTTCGGGAGCACCGGCGGCCACCACGACTTGTGCCGTGACAACCTGATGGAGCTCAGAAAACCGCCTAGTTACGAGCATCTATACAAGGCATACTCTCTTAATCTCCGACAGCCCGAGTTGGGGAGTACAACGCAACATAGGAACGCGATAAGTGAGAGAGCGCAGACTAGGACCTATGAATGTTTCCACTGTACATATCCTAGCCAAACGAATGCTTCTGGCGGACTCTGTAGGGCTCCAGGGGCAGTACACGGAACTCTGCTACCGAGTCGAGCACCCAGTCCGCAGTCAGAACCTTGAGATAACTCAGTACAATCATCACAGCCGTCGTCATGTAAGCAATAACAGATAACTGACTTACCGGCACTCCATCCATGCTCGCCTCGTAACGCCGCGCTGCGTCGAAGTCAGTCGAGTGAGGCATGAAAATGGTGAAGGCGTTCTGGGGACTGGCAATATTCCACGGCTTGTCCAAGCACTTGCCCCCGCAGACTGTGATCAGTTCTTTCAGCTTCTGAAATCGAGCTAAATCAGTATGTGGAATGAATAGCTCCTTGAAAAACCACCTGGGTAGCACATAAAGCGTTGCCTTGAAGACCTTAGGATGCAGATAATGGATCAGGTGGATGTTTCAGCAATGACTGGGCCGCTCTCCCAACATATGCGCGGCACAGACGTATGAATGTGCTGAGGGTTGTGAACGACGAGACCACAAGGGAGACGTCCATCAAGATGGACCGGTAGTTATCACGCAGAAGGAGCAACCACTGTTCATCCGAAATAGCGATGCATCATTAAGGCGAGAATGGTCCGTTACTCCGCTCTCGATGTCCCTTGCAGTTAAAAGGGTATAGGATAAACAACGGCGCTAACGAAACCCTATATAGGAAGCACCACGCTATCCACTTTCACGGGATATCGTGAAGGCAATTTTAATGCGTATCTGGCTTACAATATGACTTGCGGTGACCAGCCGATGGGCAAGTCAGTGTTTTCTCCTTCCCAGACATGCTTGGTAACAATTCACCGACCCCGAAGGAGTGGAGGATTTAGTTGACCTGAGCGGGAACCACCGACCCATGATTGGATTCGGAGAGCTTTCGAGAACTCTCCTCGTCCGACTGCGCTACACTCGCATCTGTTGCAGTTACGGGGTGCGTATTTAGAATCAGCCGTCGACCCATTATCTGCATATCATCTCTAAATGCCACTGCGGTCTGGTATCCTTCCCTTGCTAGTAGGGTGAACCTCTCTGATTCGGAAACAGCACGCCTGTAACAAACGGCTCCGCTAACTACCTCCAGCGGAGACATTTTCTGACACAAAGACCCGGCTCCGTGTCTGAACTCGCCGCGAGCGCGATCATCGCTGCTCGGTCGCAGTTGATCTGAACGCTAACAATCTTCGAGGTGGGGCTGTAGTGTACGGAAATTCGTACAATGTCGAGAAGTCGAGATTATTGTCGTAGCGGACGCCTACATCTTTCACAATGGAAACAGTAGTGTAAATTTTCGCTTAAGATACCCGCATGTAATCAACGCAACTTTTTATCTTGCTGATTGGAACTGAAACCGCTTTATAGGAGAGCAGGAACAGCAGAAGAGATTTAGGTAGACGAAGAAACTGTAGAGGTCGCAAACATTACCGCGCCACACACACACACACACACACACACACACACACACACACACACACACACACACACACACACACACACACACACACACACACACACACACACACACACCGGCTTTTCGCAGCGGTCGCAGCAAGCGTGTGTTTTCTTAATTTCGGCTCGCTCCTCTAAAGAATCCAACGAACGCACATCTAAGGGAAGCAGACGCGAATTTGAAAATTCCAATGGTAGGAAGAACTTCATTCGATCGAACAGCTGCTCAGTGGACTTCCTGGCTCGGACCCAGCCTGGCTCATCGATCAGAGCGTACGCTGCCTGAAATGAAAATTTTAGAGATTTTTGTTTTAAATTTGCAGTTAATAATTTCGAGACCATGTGGAAAACTACATCGCCCATACCGTACACCTGAGTACTCACTGTTGGCTGTAAATTTCGTGCTTTCGCTGAATCTTGCAACCATTTTCGATCGAGTAGTTCACATCTTCGCGCAATGGCGAAAACATAGCGAAGAGACCGCCGTCGACACGACCTCCCAGCTACAAAACATAAAGTGTCATTGCTTTGCTGAGGACAGATTTCGCTGATATTATCTCATTCAAATACAACGAGTACACGCCAAACTGTTTCTAGCGCACGCCCACTCTGTAACGCGTAACAACCTTTGCGCATGCAAAAGTGGGGCAAACTCCCAAAATGTATTCGCAAAAAAAAATTAGGTTTACTGAAACACATTCGCGAAGATTGCTTTGCACTGTCAGTCCTGGTGAGAGTTAAATTTTGAGATTAACTTTTGCACGGTATTTTTAATTGTGAAAAAATGCTGTCTCTTCCGTCAGTTCCCACAAATTACAGGGTGCGTATAAAGTATTGACGCACTAAACTTAAGCGTTAGAAATGACAACACATCATAAAATTTAATAAGTTTATATATAAAATGTCAACAATGATCTATCGAACAGAAGAGCATCACTTGTATTCTATATGGGCTTCTTTGTTGCGAATGCAGGGGCGAAGACGACGAGAAAAGGCATCGACGGTGCGCCACAAGTGGTCCACGTCGATTTCGCTCTATGTTTCGACCTTCAGTGACTTGATACTTTTGTGCATTCAACTTATAGAAGTGTTACATATCTTCAAGGACCTCTAAAGTGCTAATTCCGGCCGAGGGATCGCTGCAAGGAAGGCGCATTCGGCAGGAATCATGACTTGTGCATTCATCACAAGCGCATCTCGTTTTCGTGGATACAGGAGTGGAGATAAATCAGTAGAACTATCTGAATTGACGTCCTAAAGAAGCAACTGGTTTCTTGGCTTAAATCCCACCTTGACAGCAAGCCGTATGTCTTCCAGCAGGACTAGACTCCTGCGCAGAGTCGGGAATTGTTCAGGACTGGTGCCGCGCCAACTTGAAGGACTTCATTTCGGCAGAGAAATGACCTCTGTATAGACCGGATTTGAACCCGCTGAATTACTCTATAGGAGAAGTTTTGAACGACAAGGCTTGCGCTACTTTCCGCAAAAGTATGAAGTCAGTGAAGGATGGTCTGGTCAAAGCATGGAAAGAAATCGACGTGGACTACTTGCGGCGCACCGCCGATGCCTTTCCTCGGCTTCTTCGCCCCTGCATTCGCAGCAAAGAAGAACATATAAAATACAAGTGACACTATTCCGAGAGTTAGTTTATCGTTGACATTTTGAATATAAACTTGTTAAATTTTATGTGTTGTTATTTCTAGCGTCTACCTTTAGTGCGTCAATACTTTTTACGCACCCGGTACACAGCTCGCTCATCCAGCTAGTGATATTTAGCAATGCAATTCTGTTATGAATATACGGTGTCGACACCTTTTCAAGTTGTTCTGCACCTCTATGCTTCAATGTGTTCTTGCGCTTGTCCGGCATGAACTGTTCCTTGTCTTAAACCTTTTAGCAGCCACCACCTTTTCATTTCTTTCACTGTTAGAACCTAGGAAATGGACAGCCTTCTCACAAGATTTGACTTCGTCATTGAAAACTACTTTTCAGAGCTTCTCCTAAAAGCACTACCTAGCACTTGTTTCTCTCGCTGTTGTCTAGAACACAGCTTGAGTGGTGTTGATGTGATTCAGTGCATGTCGAAGTCAGAAGATCGCTTATCAATTCAGTGATATCTGCTTGCAATAAACCTAAAGTAAACCACCGCGATCGGCATATGCCGTTGCGCCTATGCAACAGACCCTCGCTAGCCATGCACAAACTCATGTATAGTGATAGATTGCTCTCCCTTATTTGTAGAGAGGTTTTTCTCGGACAGCTTAGGAATTGGAACTTGGACTTTGACAAGGAATTAAAAACCGGGCTTCGAAAATGGGAGCAAAAGCATGGCCAAGCGCAATTGTATGTGAAAATGGTCCACTTAGAGCTATTGGGTGAATCTCGTTCTCGAGTTCTGAAACTGAAAATGAGCATCACCTATGTGGACTAACGCTTCACTGCTAAATCAAAAACAGCAGTTCAAAGATAAACACATTTAAGGACGATCTGTAACGACAGAACGTCATAGCAAGATCAAAGCATGGAAAGAACAGCGGCAGAGGAAACTCACACGAGTTCATCATGACGACATGGGTTGAAGAAGGCGTGATGTCCTGCTCGTAACGGACATGAGGGAATGTTTCGAGAAACTCGTTTACTAAATGCTGAAAATATAGCCAACTAAATGCTAGAGATAAACGATATATACAGTGTGGACTCCGAGCGACCTCATCTTCAATGCAGCTCAACCGTGAAACACTGAGAGTAATCGGAGAATGTGCAGCATCTTGATTCTCCTTAATGTCAACAGCTGGACAAAGATCGCTATCTGAAACGCTAAATAGTTTAGAATGACTCTCAGGAGGGTATAATGCGCTAAATTCAAACAATGAGCCATTTCCAAGGACCTGGGATGTTACAGTTGACAATTCTTACTGAAAATCTCACGTTCAGAAGGCGAATCGAAAGGAACATGTATGGTTATGTCCAAGCAGTCGTCTTCTTCAACACCGTTAGCTTCGCTGTCGGGGGAAGACTGTGGAACGATGTCACTAGATGTCCGCGTACAAGAGGACGCTGGTTGAGCGTCTCCCTGAAACACCCGCTATCTACAATTTACCTTCAAGCTGATGGAAGTAATACTCCTCCTGGAAATTGGTTAGGGAGCAGTGTGGAATTTTTCATTCACCGGCACGAATAAGAGACCACACTGTGTGAAATTTTATACAATATTTATTTTTTAAGAAAAATAATTCATTTATTTATTGTACGTGGTAATCCACCCAAAAAACACGACGTTAACAAACAACACAGAACACAGTGAATGTGAGCAGAAAATGTAATAGTGGGTGCAATTAGTACAACATCAGTATCACCATCACCACCTATATATAAAAGAGTTTGTCCGTGGAGTGATCTAACCTAAGTGAGCTGCGCCGTATCATCCACAGCGAAAGCGGTCGAGTGATCTAACCTGAATAAGGTGCTCCTCATCATCTACAGCGCGGGCAAAATTTGCTATTGAACGTGGGATGTTGCTGCAGCAGGGAAAACGCAGCCCTTTACTGCTTAACGCAATAGCACCTACACGCGTTGTTGAGCATCCGGATTCAGAAGCCGACTTCCTGCCATTAGCATGAGAGGACTACTAAAGGGGTAAGGGTAGAAGGGGACTTTGAGGGTGGAGAACCGACGGCGATAAGGAGGCAGCGACCAGGAGGAGCATCGTGATGGTTGATGGGGAGATCAATGAAGCAGGGCAGGAGGTGGCACCAAGAAGAGTTTAGGCAATACGTAGGGATAATTAGGGAGTTACCAATCAGGGGAGGGGGACAGTGAGGAGGATCAGCAAGCAGATCCATTACCATTAAGAGAGACCGGATTTAGAGGATGTGACACCGATGTCACACAGTGGGCGTTCGCTCGCCGTCGTCGTGTCGTGAGTGTGGGAGGCCTACTTAATTGGGGTAGAGTTGTAGGGAGGATCCCGAGGGGTGAGGAGGAATATACCTTCAAGAAGGGACCTGGAAGCGGGACAGGGACGGGGAACCAACAAGAAGGGAGCCGTAAGGGAATTCATACGGAGAAGAAGGAATCTGCCATATGCATAGCGTCGTCATGCTCGATACAGCGGCGACTGCGCGCGCTTCTGAGCTTCTTGATCCAGAAAACGGACCCCACTTCGCGCAGCAAGCATCCTGATTCTGAATACGTGCCACCGACAGTGCCGTGAGCATGGGAGGACCACTAAGGGGATAGTGGAGAAGGGCGGTATGGGGGACCTCTATGGTGGACCAGGAGAGCGACCAGGAAGGAAAGGAAGAACCTGGAGGAGAGGCCAGGACGGAGAAACCAGCAAGAAGAGACCAGTAGTGTCAGTAGTGGAAACAAAGAAGTGGGCCAGCAGTTGGGATCAGGAAGGTGGGGGACTAAAGAGGGGAGGGAAGACCTGTAAAGGCGGACCAGCAATTAGATCCAGTAAGAAGAAACGAGTAAGGGGAACCTGGCTTCGGAAGACATGTCAACGACAACTTGAAACGCTAGCTGTTGAGCATGAGAACGATTGCAGAGGAGCAACCTGGGACACAAGTACTGCGCAGCACAAACCAATGACATTACTGGCCGGTCAGGAAAGACCGTCTATGATGAAGGTACCGAAGTGGTGAAGGGCTTGATGCCGATAAAGTACGTACCAAGTCCTAGATGCTAGCGAATTTTATGTTTTACAATAACTGCTTTCCATAGGTCAAGTCGCGCGAAGCGCGCAGGTGCGAGACAAGCCGTTAGGCGTGTCGGTACACTTGTAATCTATAAAAGACATACAACATCATAATCTATGAAAACCAAACTGGTAAGGAACTCCGTGCAGGCAACGGTTCAAAGTTTTTTCTGAAAAACTGGAAGGTGGAATTTCTGATGCTAAAAAATAGACTGCACCGTGCGCTAGCTCAGGAAGTCACGATTTTCCCTTGATTGATATGAAAAACTCTGAAGTTACACACTTGTCAACGATAAACATTTGTAGAAAACACACATATCTTTACCAGCATACAATGATGGTTCGATGCTCTTGTGTCTGAATACTTTGTTGTAACGGCGGATCGCTGCTAATCTCACCTTTTGTTTCCGCGCACTTCGCGGAGAGGTTGACCTCGCGGCGAACGTTCGGGTGGGCTCAAACTAGACAATGCTAACCAGGGAAGTGTCTCAGGCCTAGGTCTGAACGGGGGATGGATAGTAGTGCGAGAATCTCCACCCTTCATATAGTAGAAGAACAAGTCTCGTTTTTGCTGAGTCCTTGCACGAAAAGGGCTACAAGCCCTCGAAGGTGAAGTACAGTATCGCACCGTCAGCGCGTGCAAACGTGTATACGTGCGCGGAAACACGAACATGCGTACGGGACGTGGTGAAAGGCTCTGTGGTAAGCGAGTCGGCCACAGGGACGACGTTGCTTCGCAGGTGCTAGGCCAGATGTTCGACTCCCGCGCTATGCACTATTTTTGCATTTTTTCATGGCCGCTGCCTTCTTTACCAATTTGCTTCCTACACATTTATTTCACTCTAAATCGTCAAAAGGGTCAGGTTCGTGACCAACACCCCAGATAATCTCTATAGAAAAAGTCTGGTCGAAAACAGTGACCATGACTTTACCACTGGTCACCCATACCTACCTTCACTTCCCGTACTCCGGCGAAATACCAAAAATTGATCCAAGATTTGTGATCAGCACCCCAAATAACTCCCCGGGCGAGATTTGGGGAAAACGTTTTCCGACCTCACGTCGACCTCTGGAGTCGTGAAAGTACAACACTGATTTCATACCTTCACAATACAATACTGATTTCATACCTTTGCACTTCATTAAAAAAATTTCCTCCGTCATATGTGGCCCACTTGCTTATCTTTACAATCAGTCGCTAATGTATGGTGAAATTCCTCAACGTTGGAAGCAATGTTTTGTCACACCTATACTTAAGAAAGAACCGGCTAACAATCCTGAAAACTATCGACCAGTGAGCATCACATCTGTTTTTGCAGACTTTTTGAGATGGTTATAAAAAGCACATAATGATTCATATTACTGTTAACAGCATTATCTCTCAGCATCAACATGGGTTTGTTCCTGGTAGATCTGTTCAGACCAATTTGTTGGAATGTCTTAATGATTGGACAGAGGCGCTTGATAACAAATGCAGTTGTGATGTCATTTACTTGGACTTCGCAAAAGCATTTGATAGAGTGTCCCATCAAAAGTGCTTATTTTCAAACTGGAGAGATAAAATTTCACCTCATCCTTCTTAAATGGATTGCTCAATATCTCACCGGACGAACATTTCAAGTCAAAATAGACTCTTCGTTTTCAAGTGTAAGGCCGGGGGCATACTTCCATCGACGCGATGCCATCGCGGCGCTCAGTTCATGGCCATTCCGTCGCACGCGGTCGAATAGTTAAAGGAAACTTCGCCGCGGCCGTCGCAACAGTAGCGGCCGGCATGCGCGATGGTTTTCCGCGCTCATCGAGGGCATGGCATACTTTTTCGCGCAGCGCGCGGCGTTTAGCGTTGGTCCTGGACGGATCGCCGTCGCGCTCCCTTGCAGAGTGATGAGCGACGCGACGAACACTGAGAAGTTCAAATTCTTTCGCGTCGCTCTGCAAAATTCGCCGGGATTCCATCGCAGCGACGGGAAGTATGCACGAGGCCCAAGAGTCCACCAGATCATGTAGACTAGCAGAGTACATTACGATCCCTTACATCTTGGACTAAATTACGGGAACAAGACATCAGCGTATCTTCTTCTTATTCCTCTGGCAATAGTCTATTCTGAGAGCTTCTATATCTCTAGTCCAAATTGTCTCATGTCGTGTGGGGAATGTCAGCGCGAGGTACTATTCCAGTGGAGCGCGCTTTCACACTGGAGAGCACCATCTCCGCCTCGTGATATGGGCATGGATGTTTTAATGAGGTTGGACCACGAACGTATGCACGAGGCCTAAGGCGGGTAGTCAGTGGAGTCCCACAGGGGGGAGTCCTTTCCCCTTTGCTTTTCAACATCTTCACCGCAGATTCCTGATGTCATGCAGCAGTGCAACGTCATCACAAAGGTGTATGCTGATGATGTAAAGATTTAAAAAACTGTTGCAGGCTCAGAGGATGTACGTGTGCCGCTATTTCCTCAAAAGACTGTAGTCTTACATCTTTGTTCTGGAATGGAAACCTTCTCTTATAGGTACAACATTGAAGAATGTGCTTTACGCGAAATGGACTCTGTCAAGGATTCGGGCTTTTCTTATAGCAATAACTTAGAGTTTGAAGGCATATACGTGCTATATGTAATACGGCTATGCTACGAACATATAACTTCTTTAAGGCATTAGTCACTAGGAATAAATCTGTTCTCCTTAGGGTGTACAAGACTTATATACGTCCCCTTGTTGAATCAGGTGTATCCGTATTGCTCCGTATAAGAAAAAGGACATCTATACTGAAAGTACAGAACAACTTCACCAGGAAGCTTGTTCTTAGGACAGGGAGTTTCGTATATTCACGTGTACCGAAGGCATCAATCAGAAACAAATATCTCGGACTACCATCCCTAGATTCTCGCTGCAAGGTTTTTGACGTCTGTACGTCTGTCTTGTACACAACCTGTTATACTTTACCACCGATTCTGGGCCTTGTAGATTCTTTAAGATGAAGACTTCGCACACAAGAAGTGGCTCCGCTATGCTACAGCTCGGCCAAGAACCAATTTACGAGCAATGTCTTTCACTTGTAGGGCAGGTAGTTTATACCTGAAATTCTCTACGCACTTTCAGTTTCCCTAACACCGAGACAATTCAGAAGCCGAGTTGAAAGTTTGTTGTTCAGATCTGAAATTGGTTGAATAGTATGACTGGTTGTATGTATTGTCTCACTGTTTGTTTGCATTCCTCCCTGTGCTCTTTTTTGTGATTATTTCTGTGTTTGTTTTCTAACGTATTGCCTTATGCAATCGTAATAAAACAATAACAATAACAATAGTGCCTCAACGGCGGTTTAAATCAGCTTACTTCCTACACATCTCCTAGGCATTTATTTCAGTCTGAATTGTCAAATAAGGGTTTACTTTGAGCTGTGCTTCACTCACTTCAATCACTTTTGTATTATACGTTTTGTGTTTTTCAGCAAATATTAAATCGTGACCTCACAACAGGTGAGTAGGGCTGTCGACGTCATAATCACCGATTTCGTCGACCCTTCGTCTATGGAGGTTATTTGTGCGCTGATCACAAATCGTGCCCTTATTTGATAATTTAGAGTGAAATAAATGTGTAGGAGATGTGTAGGAAGCAAATTGGTAAAAAGGCAGTGGTCACGAAAAAAATGCAAAAATAGTGCATAGCATGGGAGTAGAAGATCTGGCCTATCTGTGACCTGTGAAGCAGCATCGCACCTTGCTGAGTCACCGATTTGCTTGCTGCAGAGCCTTTCTGCCACGTCTCCTATGTCAGCGTGCCCACATATGCACGTTTGCACGCGCTGACAATGCGATACTGTCCCCACCTTCGACGGCCCGGATCTCTTTGGGTTCAAGGGCTCAGCAAAAACGAAACATGTTCTTCTACCATATGAAGGGTGGAGATTCTCGCAGTACTATCCATTTCACCCGTTCGGACATACGCCTGAGATCCATTCCTCGAAAGATTAGCAGGAATTACTGTTCTAAGCTACTCCACCTTGTATTCCTACGATTTGCGAGGTGGATCCATCTTTCACCTGCTGAATTTCTAGCATCTAGCAACAGTGCTTTCGGTAAGCGATCTGGCACAAATTTACTACTGCAGGTATTGAATATTTGAGGATACACAGTAGCGTTGCATCTAACCTACGAAATTAGGGAATCTCAAACAAGTGTCGTGTATGCTTGCCACGCGCCTTCTGTCAGCTTACAATTAGTCAAGCATCAACTGGCTCTTGCTATTGGTCTTGAAAGGAGAGCAAAGAGCACTGGACACTACACACTAGAAAGAGCACTACATGAAATTATGAAATATCAATTCTGCATGAAATAGTATGCTTTAATGTGTAAATGTTGCTATGCCAAACGAGGTTGCAAGGTGGATCAATTTATAAAAGAGCGGCCTAACGCTTCGACCTGTTCGTCGCCTTCAGAGCCCGAGTGGTGACGAGTCACCACTCGGCAACTAACGTCAGCGGTAGCGACGGCGCTCCGCTTCAACGGTGGATCAGTGGGCCTCTGAAGACGACGAACAGGTCGAAACGTTAGGCCGCTCAATAAACTGGTCCACTTTACAACCTCGTTTCGCACAGCAATATTAACACACTAAGAAAAATGCCGAGGTTTTACTAAAAGGAACTTGGAGAATATGATTTATAGCTTTTAAGTGGTACATAATGTGTTACGTTCCTTGTTTCCATTTTGCCTGCTGACTTCTGGTAACTATTGACCCGACGGCGGACGATCCAGGCCTAGCGAGAAATTAAAACCCTCAAAATAGTGCAATAAATGGTGGACAACCCTTTTAGATCAAAGTCCTCCCGAATGTTCAAAACTACCCCTACTGTTCACCTACTACGGATCTGCGAAATCTCCTTCCATCCAGCGACAGGATAATCCAATTGCGTTCAAAATAAGGCAATGTCATGCATCAGCTTACTAGCCCACGCAAGCTACTGATGCGGATTAGCGACTTGCGTAAAGCACGAACTACCCGGCCGATTGCTTCTCGCACTCGACCCTTCTTTTCTGGAGCGGAAAGAAGTCGCCAAAGACGGTCTCCCGGATTTTGATTGAATTCATACCAACTTCCAACTTCTCACTTACTATTACTTACTCACTTTTTCAGCAGCACACGGAGCAGTCTCAGGCTTCAAAACTGGAGGTTGGGTGTCCTCCATGTCAGCGTCAGGGTCGTCAATCGAAAAATCATCTAAACAAAACTCGCTAAATCCGCCCTTAAATGGTCTTGCCGTTCCTGACTGCAAGATTAGACGCACCTATGGTAATGACATCCGACGCGCAGTGTTCGTGGATCTCTTCGGTCATGAGAGTGGGGGTTGCAGCAGCGGCGATGGGTTGCAGGTTGAGAAGCTCACATACAGCCGCGACATTCTTAAATGAAGAGTTCCGTGGCCACTGGCAAGGTCCGAACAAAGCTTTCAAAGTTAATGATAGATAACATTCGCACAATCATGAGTAGACCTCCATGCCAACAACTGTGGCATCGTAGCCCCCCCCCCCCCCTCCCAGAGCCCTAAACTACATGCCAAGCTATCGCAAAAGAGTGCCAACAAGATACCTCTGTCAACAGTTCCTTCATTTCAGGCGTCATCGCAAGGAGTGCGTGAATGTCCGAAGGGAATTGTGTGGAAGAGTTCCTTGCTTGAAAGCGTCTGTTATGCAACGAGTAACATGTCACTTCTTGCACCACATACCTCGGAACGTCGCCAGGGACTGGCGCAAACTGCCGCATATGCAGGTCGGATCGGGTAGATTGCACTGCACCTCCACTGTGCTAGACCGTGAAAACAGCACAGTAGTCGCTTCTGGCCTGCGAGGCAGAATGCTGGTCTAAAACGTTTGAAATTAGGAGGAACTGTACCAGAACATCTCCGCTGCTAATATTAGTAGGTTGTGTCGACAGTTTTCAACAACTGCACGTGCTTCAGCCTCGCTATCAGGAATGCCAACCCTGGTTGTTGAGTTCAGCTTTGCTCAGCGCCACACTCCACGAAAACATTGCACATTTCACTCAAAACATATTCACCGATGTTTTACAGTTAATCAAAACTGAGACACAGAATCATCACACCTTAGGCCTATGTTATACTCCCGCGGGAGCATCCGTGGGACGTCCGCGGACAGAAGGTGCACCGCGGACGGTCGTCGTCGTCCCGGGGCGGTTAGCGTTGCATTGGAGCGCGTTTTTGGTGCCGAATTCCGCGGGACGACAGCAGTCCGCGGTGCAGTGCACCCCGGACGGGTGCCGTTCCGCGGGCGGGAAGTATAACAGGGCTCTCGTCGTCTGTCGGCGACGATCCGCGGACGGCGGGCGTAGCGGGGCGCGGCGATTGGCCAGCTCACGGATCCCGGCGCGATTCCCGCCCGTCCGCGGATGCTCCCGCGGGAGTATGAAGGCCCCACAGAGTTCTGCGGCAGCGCCGCGGCCCTACGCTTAACCATAGGGCAGAGACGCAGAGCTCGCCGCCGGCGGCGTCCCTGCCCTATCTTTAACCATAGCGGCGAGCGGCGTTGCCGCAGAACTCTGTGGGGTCCTTAACATAGGCCTTATTGGGGCGGTGACTTTAGGGCTTCAACGCGCCATTTGCATTGCAGAGCTCTACCGAACACACCTTCCTACGCACTTTCTTGGGCTGCGTCACCTGGTCAGGCTGAGAAGTCGACTTGTTCTCAGTGCAATCAGGTTCCTCATGGATTTTTTCCAACTTCAACAGCTTTGAATCAGAACCAATTTTGAGAGGTTGTTTCCGTCTCACACGCTGAAAATAAACAGTAACTAAAGAGCTGCGATAAATGAATAGTAAGGCAAAAGAGTAGTTAGTCAGCGGTAAAACGTTGAAAAGGAGCGCATTAACGAACAGCTTTTGGAAGCGCAAACTGAGGTGTTGGCCGGAAGTCTCGCATTGGACTGTCGTTCACATGAGCTGTCATCGGTACCTTAAGAAATCTCCTTTACCAATGGTGATGGAACTCAGAAAAACGTGTTCAAAAGGGAGAACACCTGGAGGATACCTGGCTTTCAATGTAAGCGATATCTTTAGGAACAGAAATCGTCTGTTCCTGAGAATCCCGCAAAAAGTTTCGACCAAGTTGAAGGTATCCCTTCACCATTGCGTCGTGCTGCTCAGAAGCAGTACAGCTCCTGGAATCATCAAAAGCGACAGCTCATAGTAAGCACCACGACTTCCAGCAAACCGTTTCCAACCGTCAGGTTCCAAGCACTAATTTTCTATTGGCAACATTTCGCGGCTCCAAATCTTCACGCATACGCGGCTACGTGACTCTTGATAATTGTTTGGTCACTGTATTCCGGCTCCAACCTTTGCAAGCGATCCTAGGCGACAGAAAATACTCGAGTTCAGCGCATTACGGCGTAATAACTCCGCATATGTGACCAACGTGAGATGGCCTAGCAGCTGAATGACTGCTGAGTGGGGCTTCGCCCAGACGTTGCCAATCAAAACCAATGGATGTTCAGTATTTAGCGATTGACTGATTGAGATTAACTTTTGTGAAGCTCATCCAGATGCACCGATATGCGAATCATGCTTGTTGATACAGAACACACGGCATAAATTATTTGCACGCCGAACACCCGTCCATAGATCATAATACTGTCGTCACTGCTATCTTGAACGGCTACCCACGGGAAGAATACTAACATAGATCGATACTAATGGACACATCATCGTAACTTCAAAACAAAAAGCAGTTGGCCTGAATGTTTGCACTTGGTGTCAACTTCACACGTTTTAGACGTTATGTGGGTTTGTGACTTCTAAACTCTTATATAATCCACTTCGCTAAGAAGGGTAGGCGAAGTTAGAGATCTTGGTTATCTCATAAACAGCAATCTGGACTTCGGGCCACACTACAGTGTGCTCATAAAGAAAGGTATGGCTCGTATCAACAACCTTTTCCGGATGTTTAGAACCAAAAATCCCAACGTTCTATTAAAGGCTTATAAAGGGCAAATCAGGCCAATCGCTGAAAGTGGGACTACCGCCTTCAACCCTTACAAATGCAAGGATATACGTCTGTTGGAGACGGTCCAGAATAACTTCACCCGCAAACTGATGCTGAGGTGTTTTACGATGGACTATTCCTCCATTCCCGACGGTGAAACCAGAGCTATTCAATTGGGTTTATGGTCCCTAAGGAGTAGGGAAACAAAATTCGCTCTTGTGATGATGTTCAAAATACTGACAGGCAGAGTATAAATAGAAGCCTCAGACTTCTTTTCGGTGTTACCTGAGGCCAGAACAAGATATGGTTAACTATTAGGTTGTAACGAAATAAATGGCACTGAACCACTGTAAATTCAAACAGTTAATATCTCGGCTTGTAGGCAAGTTTATTAATCGAAATAAAAACCTTCTGATTCTACACATCTTTGCCAACGTGACACAAGCTTTTTTATCCCAGTAGCATAAAAATCAGAAGTTCTGGAATTGACGAAATCTTCGAAGGCACTTTCGACATCCTGTTGGTATTTGAATATTTTCCCTACCAAGAAGTCGCCAAGATGCTTGAAGAAATGGTAGTCTGTTGGGGAGAGGCCGGGAGAAAACGGAGGATGTGGTAGAGTTTCAATGCTCAGCTCATTCAATTTCTGCAACGTCATTCGTGCTACATGGGGGCGAGCATTGTCGTGCAGAAGGAGAACTCGCCTTCGGTTTACCAAGGCCGGCCGGATATCCTTCAACTTTTTCATCATTTCTTCAATTTCAATGCAGTACTTCTCTGCCGTGATGGATTCATCGGGAGGGAGGAAGCTGTGGTGAATAATTCCCAGCGAACACCACCATACTGTCACCATTGCTTTCTTTTGGTGCAATTTCGGCTTCGCAAAAACCTTGGGGCTCTCATCACTGTCCACCCACTGTGCCGATCGCCGCCGTTGTCGTACATTATCCATTTCTCGTCACAGGTTACGATGCGATCAAGGAATGGGTCCGTTTCGTTCCGTAGAAGCAGTGCGGACGAGATCTCATATCGTCGGTTTCTTTGCTCCTCAGACAGCTCGTGAGGCACCCATCTTTCCAGCTTTTTGGTCTTTCCAATTTCCTTCAGATGCCGGGCAGCTGTGTTGTGACTGACGCCAAGAGCCTTCGCTATCTCCCTGGTACCTTTGTGTGGATCCTCCTCTACCACATCTCTCAGCTTGTCCTCATCAACATCACTATGCCTCCCACGACCTCCATGTTCTTCCAAGCTCTCATCTCCATTCCGGAACTTCTGATACCAACGATACGCCGTCCGAATTGTGGAACATCCTTGAAATGCGGCGTTGATCTTCTCGTCCGCCTCCTTAGCTGTAGTGCCCAGCTTGAATTCATACAAGTAAATGCCTCGGATTACCCTTTTGTCCATCTGCAAAAAAGTCAATAAAACTCTAAAGTTTTCCCACTTTTACATAGGAAATTTGGTACTCCCCGGTAGAGCAAAGTTTGCGCTTCTAAATGATATGCCACATGTTACGGTTTGTTCTTGATGAAACGCGTAAAAAATGGCGCGAGCCAGTGCCATTTAATTCGTTACAACCTAATAAGAGCCACCGATCTAACTATGAAGAGCCAAAGCCAAATCCGGTCAAAGTTTTTTCGAACAGAACCATTCCTGTTTTTCGACCACTGCTCAAAGATAATGTGCTTCAGATGTCCCTCGGCGGATTTAAGAAGCTCATTGACCAGCGATTGAAATAGTTCCGAATTTTGTTCTTTTATTTTTATCTAATTGTCTGTTTTTTTGTAATCTCTCTTTGGATATGTTTGTATTGTCGGTTATTTCTAATGTGTATTGTATGTGGGTGTGTTGTATAGCACCGCGCGATAATTCGCGCCACAAAACAAATAAAATAAATAAAATATATAGCTGCATATTTATATAAATACCAGTTTCATTAATTTCCCCAGCTTTCCCCGTCTTATTCTAGAACAGTTGAATAAAATGCAGCAAAGTAGACCTCCAGAGCGATAATAGCCATTTCTCGCGATCGCGGCGGCGCTCGCCGCCCGTGCGATGAGGTCAACCCGTCGGCCGGCGTGGATGTCGCGCTGAGCGGCATCAGTCGCCGCGCCGCCGCGAACGGATCGTTTTAGTAATATCGCACCCCACCCTCACTGGTCTCCCTTTTATTCATCAACCCTTTTTTGGTCCCCCCCCCCCCTGAACTGGACCCCCTCACTGATCCCCATTAGTGGTCTTTTCCTCACCGGTCCTCCGTTCACCTGCTCCCCCCTCATTTGGTCCCTCTTTACTGTTCAGCTTTCTACCGGTTCCCTTCACTGGTCCCCATTACTGGTCCCTTCCTCGCCAGTCCACCTTCACCTGGTCCCCTTTCACTCGTCAATCTCTACTGGTCAACCTTCTACCGGTCCCCACATCACTGGACCCCTCCCCCTTCACCGGTCCCCATTACTCGTCCCTTCCTCGCCAGTCCACCTTCACCTGGTCCCCTTTCACTCGTCAATCTCTACTGGTCAACCTTCTACCGGTCCCCACATCACTGGACCCCTTCCCCTTCACCGGTCCCCATTACTCGTACCTTCCTCGCCAGTCCACCTTCACCTGGTCCCCTTTCACTCGTCAATCTCTACTGGTCAACCTTCTACCGGTCCTCACTTCACTGGACCGCTCCCCCTCTCTTCACCGGTCCCCATTACTGATCCCTTCCTCACCGGTCCCCTTCACCTGGCCCCCTTCACCGGTCCCCTCTTCACCTGGTCCCTCTTCACTGGTCAATCCTCTACCGGTGCCCCCTTCACTGGACCCCCCCCCCCCCCCTTCACCGGTCCTCATTACTGGTGCCTTCCTCGCCGGTCCTCCCTTCACCTGGTCCCTCTTCACTGCTCAACCCTCTACCGGTCCTCCCTTCACTGGACAACCTTCCCCCCCCCCCCTTGCCGGACCCTATTGCTGGTCCCACCTTCACTGGTCCCCCTTTAATCGTCCCCTCTTCACTGGTCCCTCCTTTATTGGTCAACCCTTTACCGGTCCCCCTTACTGAACCCCATCCTTCACCGGTCCCCACTACTGGTCCCACCTTCACTGGTAACACTTCGTGTGAATCCGGAAGCCCTGGCGCGACATCGGTGACACCTCTTCTTAACCCAGGCACCTGACGAACGACGTCGGTGCATGTCTTCGCAAGCCGAACATCGCGACGTCGTTGACACGTCGTGTGAATCCGGAACCCCTGGCGCGACGTCGGTGACAGCTTCTCAACCCGGACGTCCTTTGCGCAGCATTGGTGACATGGGTGACATGTCTTTTGAACGCGGATGCCTGTTGTACGACGTCGATGACACCTCTTCTGAACCCGGACGGCTGTTGAACAACGTCGGTGACATGTGTTCTCAACCCGAAAGTGCTTTGCGCGACATCGGTGACACGTCGTCTGAATCTGGAAGGCCTTTCGCGACATTGCTGACGTCTCTTCTGAATCAAGGCACCTGATGAACGACGTCGGTGAAACGTCGTCTGAATACGGAACCCCTGGCGTGACGTCGGTGACACCTCTTCTCAAGCCGGACGTCCTTTGCGCAGGATTGGTGACATGTCTTCTGAACCCAGGCACCGGATGAACGACGTTGGTGACACCTCTTCTGAACTCGGACGCTCGCTTTCGCGACGTCGATGACACATGTTCGGAACTCGGATGCCTTTTGCGTGACATCGGCGACACGTCTTCTGACCCCTCTCAACACGACGTAGGTGATACCTCGCTGAACCCGGATGGCTACTACTCGACGTTTACGAAAGGCCAGATGGACAGACGGAATGACAGACACAACCGCTTACTCTTTTATATATAGTAGGATTATATTATACTGGGTCGTACCGAAACCTGCCGGCGTTTAGTGCCTTGAATACTCTCATCATTGTCTCAGCTTCTGACTCAAAGACTTCAAAGTAGGTTTTAATACCCTTACGTTGAGAACAACATATAGTTTAAAAAAATATATACACAAAAATATATTCACATATATGAAATAGCTTTATATTTCACAATGAGGAACTTAGCAGCTGTCCGAAAACCCACTCCCGTGCGCTTTCAAAGACTCATTTCAAGTTGTAAAGAAGTTCTTCAGATTTGGAGGAATACCTACTACCCATCACCTTCTGTAGAAACCGCTCACCTCTTATTTATTTCTTGACGGCAAAGAGGGCACTCTACCGCACGACGACGTTGAAAGACGACATCCAGGCATCCCTTGCAGAATACGTGACCACATGTAGCCGACACAGGATTAGAGAACGTTGAGCGACTAGAAATCTCATTACAGCTTACTTCACACCGAAAACTGACTGGGTGGCACACTACAAACAGGGCTGTGAAACTAACCAGATGCCGCATTTCAGTTCGGACTGTATCTTGGCCATTACATTGTTGATCTTCAGAGCATAGTCATAAAGGGAAAGCCCCGTCATAGCGTTTGATCACACATAAAAACAAGGACGTCGCAGTTACTCTGAAATAAGACTCATCCAATAATAACACATCCGTCAGTTAAGTGACACGAAAAAGAAGGGAGTTTTGGGGAAAGAAGAGTGCTAAGTGGTACGGGAGGGAAGGAGGTCATCATGTCAGATGTGTTCTACCATTGTGGTGAATTGAACTAGACCACTTCAGATATAACTAGACACTTACGTTCGTCCTTATAGAGCGAATACCGCTGAACAGTGCGTTCAAGACACCCCTCCCGCACCCGCGAGCCACACTGCGACAAATGATGCTCGGGAGCAGAAACGAATACGTGCGCAACCAGAGCTAGAGAGAAGACGCAAGGCTTGAAAGCAACATATTAAAGCCTTACCTAAAGAGAGAAGAGGGCTGAGTGTTTGATAAACGTACAACCGGAAAAAGCCCGTCTGAGTTATTCACCGTAGTTTCGGAGTGAAATTCAGGGAAATCGCTACGGAACCGAGTTGCCTCTCCCTCTGCTAATCAGTCGCTGCAGCTAGTCATATTTGCTTGCATGCTTCTCCGGCGCAAATAGGGTCGGGGGGGGGGGGGGGGCTGGGGGCTTCTGATGGGCAGAGAATCCCATAGAGCGTCGTTAATGTCCTTCATCCCTGGCTCTAACGTATAAAGCCTGTAGTAAGGGCGTTCCATGGTTAATAAAAACCTTGTTTGAATCGCGCAGTTGTGGGCGTTGCACTCCGGAGAACTCAGACGGGTTTTTTTCCGGTTGTGTGTCGGCGAGTAGAGGGCTGTAGAAATCCTTATATATGGTCAGACAAAGCCATCGCTTAGGAGTCTTGAAATTCCTTCAGTCTCTCCAAGGAGCTTATACCTCCTAATATGAAGAGTTAGGTATAGTTAGACGAGAAAGCGAATAAATGCAACAAATAAGACAGAATTCCCAGCAGAGCTCTTTACTCTTCACCTACAGAAAACCTGCTTCGCGGCGCACAATCTACTCTGTTCATCCGTTATACCTCGTCCGAGGCGGGCTTAACTGGTTCAGCGGGTTCGTTTCGCCGCCGCCCTCGATTACTGTAGCGTAGCGAGTTGTTAAGACCGCCTCGGGCGAGGTATAACGGATGAACAGAGTAGACTGTGCGCCGCGAAGCAGGTTTTCTGTAGGTGAAGAGCAAAGACTTTACTCGTTTTATGCCCTTCTTTCTCCTTGATCTTCTAGTTTTCATATGCTTTGGGTAGTTGAGGGACTCCTGGTGCGGGTTCGCCCAATAACACACTTTAACGAAGGCAATAAAGATCGACTAACCACACCCACGTGCTGGTAAAGGCTGCACTCAACTAACAAACTATAAAACAAGCAAGGGAATAGGAAGCTTGAAAAGTCGACATGGCCTGAGCGAAACCTATGAATCCGTCTAAGGAAGTGTAGAAAATCAAGGAACTTGATGTTTTGCTTCTTTCATCATTTCGTCTTTGTAATCAGGGACCGAAAACTTACTCAAAAAAGGGAAAACTCAACTCGCCTCATTTCGTAGCGAAATCTCGCCCGAGGTGGGCGCGGCACCCGGTCAGCCTACGGTAATCGAGCGCGTCCCTCTACAGTAGTGGAGACACCTAACGTAACGCACCCGCCGTCTGACTAAGTTCATCGAGGCATTACAAATGGGACAGAGAGGCGTCGGCAACAACCCCATACTTCTCCACCGTTCTTGAAAAGCAAAGCTGTCCAGGTCAAGCTTCTTGTACAACTCCTTCAATCTGAAGTCACACAGTTCGGCTTGACGTCGATTCCTTTGGAGAGCTTGAAGTGCCACAGCTGTAGCGTATTCAACGAACGACTTGAAGCAGCAGTCCCTCCTTTTCTTTTTTTCCCGCCAATGTCGCGGATTTCGTAACTCGATTAACCGATCACTTACCCATACCAACCTCTACCTGCCGTCACCGGCAGAAACTTATGTAATCCTTGCCTTCCTATATCTATACTATCCAGCCGAATCGTGAAGAACGGATGTCAGATTTGTGATCAGCATCCAAAATAACCCCCTAGTAGAAGTTTCAGCGGCACTATTGTACTTTCACAACTCCACGGGTCGAGGAGAGGTTGAAAAAAATTTTTTCGCCCAAACTTCGGCTAGGGGGGGGGGGTTATTTGGGGTGCTGATCACGAATCTGAGATCCGTTTTCAAAATTACGGTAGGTACGGGTGACTAAGGCTGCCAAGGTCATGATCGCCGATTTCGCCCAAACTTCGGGTAGGGGGGTTATTTCGGGTGCTGATCACGAATCTGAGATCCGTTTTTCGTTTTACGCTGGAGTTTGGGCGCAATCCGTGACCATTACCTTACTCACCGGTACCCACCGTAACCTACCGTACTGCTAGCTTAAAACGAAAAACGGATGTCAGATTCGTGATCAGCATCCCAAATAACCGCATCCCAAATAACCCCCTAGCCGAAGTTTGGGCGAAATCGGCGATCATGACCTTGGCAGCCTTAGTCACCCGTACCTACCGTAACCTACCGTACTCCAGCGTAAAACGAAAAACGGATGTCAGATTCGTGATCAGCACCCCAAATAACCCCCCTAGCCGAAGTTTGGGCGAAAATTTTTTTTTTTCGACCTCTCCTCGACCCGTGGAGTTGTGAAAGTACAATAGTGCCGGTTTCAGCGAAATCGGTGATTTTGCCTGGACCACCCTTGTTAACGGTATGGGTGGTTTCCGACCGAATCGTGAGAAACGGATGTAAGATTCGCGATCAGCACCCAAAATAACCCCCCCCCCCCCTAGGCAAAGTTTCAGCCAAAAAGAAAATTCGACCGAGGTCGTGTCGGTGCAGTCGGAACGGTATTGCCCTACTTATGTTTCACTATCGAATTGTCATATCACGAGTGCTTGGCAGATTGCCAAGTTTCATCCCAGAATTTGGAAACCCGTCCCTGCCATTAAACTACGGCCTTTCATAACGGTTCGCCGAGACGATCAGAGGAATGTCAAGAACACACTCCCTGTGTTCTAGCAGCGCAGGTTTTCCCGAAAGAGAAGCCTTCCATGCCAACATCATTCGGGCGGTGACAGTGATGTCTATCTCAAAGAAAACGGTTGATTGCTTCCGTACGAGATGGACTTCCGGAAAGGCAAAATGTTCTTGGCAAGCTGGTATGTGAGGGGACTCGCCGATACACTTACAACCGGAAAAAAACCCGTTTGAGTTGTCCGGTGTGCAACGCCCACAATCTCGCGACTCAAACATGGTTTTTATTAGCCATGGAATGCCCTTATTACAGGGATGAAGGACTTTAACGACGCTACGACGCTCTATGGGATTTTCTGCCCATCAGAGCCCCGACACTATTTGCGCCGGAGAAGCATGCAAACAAATATCACTAGCTGTAGCGACTGTTTAGCAGAGGGATGGGCAGCTCCGCCCGTAACGATTTCCCTGAATTTCACTCCGAAACTACGGTAAATAACTCAGACGGGTTTTTTTTCGGTTGTACGTTTATCAAACACTTGTGAGGGGCACTACAAGGACGTTGAACCCCCTTTAAAAAAGGAGCATAAATAGGGAAACCAAGAATACAGTCCTGGAATGACCAATGATCCAGTTATAAAACTTTACCGGCGCAAATCTCCCCGGTTGGTTTTAACCAAAGTCCAAAGCCATCAAGATGGAAATAAAAATAAAAATAACTGGAGGTTATTGTGGGGTAAAGACACAATCAACTAAAGCTGTTGATTTCCCGCGCAACCAGCGCGTTGGCCATGGAGCACGGAAACTAAGCAGTGCGATGGGCCCGCATCACAGCCACTCACCTCGGCACTCATCAAGCATCGAAGTAGGGCGTGGCCCTTGGGCGACCTGCTGGCTGCTGGGCAGAGGTAACGCAGTCGGCAAGAGGCCTGACCTCGGTGGGCACCACGGAACGGTCATCTGTCCGAGTGGCGTCCAATCCAACCCGGCCTTCCACATCCGGCAGTTGGTAGTGAGAGAAGCGAAACATTGCTTTCACCCTTCGACTGGCCATTGGAAGTGATTGTGGAGGCAGACCAGGGCAAGGTGTCGTGGCCCGGGTGAGTCCGCTGCACCGGTGGTAAGACTCATGCGGCCCTCAACCCGAGGCCACGTGTGAGGCACAACCGGTGTGGAGGTCTTACCTATGCGCGCTAGCTCTTACCTAACCTGCCACGTAAGGGTGAGGCCCTTGTTGCCCCGACTTAGCACACCTCATACCAATGCGGATGTTGTTTAGGTTCTCCCGCGCGGACTGCACCTGTAGCTGTTTGAACCGTTTGACAGTTTTCGTTTAGTATAAGAGTGATCAAGTCTCCACCGGGAAGGCGCCTATCCCCTCGTCACTCCTAAATTGAAAATATACTCAAGAGGATAACCTACCATGCAGCAACATTTTTAACAAAGGGCAAAGCAAAGAAGTCTGGAGTGAGAGAATAGCATGACGGCCAGCTTGGAATCAGTTCCACAATTCCTTCTTTGTAATACCATACATAATAGGACATTCCGGAAAACCGTTGCGTTGCGAGACAAACAGGGGAGAGCCTGTTGTTGTTTGTTGAACACTTTGTATAAGGATTTGGCGAGAAGTTCAGCCTTTTGCGTTGGTTATAGCAGTCCTGCCGTCATTGGAAAGTACCGATGGGTTTGCTCCTGGCCGACCGCAAACTAGTACACATGAAAACCTTTTACCGATCTTTGCACTCAACCACCTATCTTTCTAAATGAGCGAAATATTTATGCATAGGTTTTTAGTTTTTTCATTAACTCCTTTGTAGCGATCCCAGTTGTCAGCACCATCCTTGGTAACAACGTACCTCCAAACCGTGTTACGAAAATTTAATTTCTTCTTCGATAGTCCGGCAAAAACCTCTGACCTATGCTGCATTTTCGCCAGGGTACAAAAACGTCTGCAGTGTGATGTAACACAGCATCCACAGAGGAAGCTGAAGGAGCTTATCCAGTCAACATCATTAAGGTGCTTCTGGATCACCTGTGTCACCTGTCGTCCCGTTGGTCATCGACTTGCTCGAGCGGGCGCCAGCAGCGTCTCCATTCCTCACTGTCGTGTGTCAGAGTACTCCAATGGATTCTCCTCGCTCGCAGGACACGAAGAGCGTCATATCGTTCGTTGAGAGCTTTCATGATGAAGTCCGACCAACGCATTGATGGTCGTCCTGGGGCCGGATTCATCAATGACTCACGTAACTTTAACGAAGAATTGTAAGGTTATCCAGCGATATGGCGAGCGATAAGCCGCGTTAAAAGCTCAGATAACGCGGCTTATCGCTCACCATATCGCTGGAAAGCCTCCCAATTCTCCGTTGAAGTTACGTGAGTCGTTGATGAATCCGGCCCCTGGTGTTCTCTTGACATTCAGCGGAATCCAGTCGGTGACGGCTCTCGTCCAGTACACGTCTGCGAAGCGCATTACGTGGCCGGTCCACCTATTTTTCAACGACTTCGACAATGCGACAGCGTTTCTGATCTTTGAACGTCGACGAAGCTCGAAACTCCGGAAGCCTTCTCTGACTTGCGTGAGACGTGTCACTCCGAGCCTCGTCCTCTCGATTCCACGCTGCACGACGTTGATCGCGTGTTCATTCTGCTTTCGTATACCACAGGTCTCTCAGGCGTATGTTAGAGCAGAAACAACGGTAGAGTTGAATAGATGGGCACGGACTTGGACGTTCTTTGTCTTCTTTCGTTCTTCTTCCCCCTCCCAAGCCGCTCGTTTCCTCTTGGCCAGCTGCGACGCTAGGTCGTTGACCATATTGGTTTCGCGACCCAGATACACGCAGGTGGAGCATCCGAAGATGTTTGTTCCGTTGAGCGAGATTGGGGCATCAGAAACTTGTACGTTCCTCATGAACATCGTCTTCGTAAGATTCGGCTGCAGTCCAACGTTCACACATATACGATCGAAAATGGCCGGCATCCGTCCCGCTTGTCTGATGCTCTGTGTTAGGGCCTCTACAGAGTCTCGCGGCAGCACCCCGAGAACTCGTCCATACCGCTCCCGCCGCAGTGGGACCCACGCTGCCACTGTGGTGGAAGTCGCGGCGCGGACGAGTTGTCGCGGAGCCGTCGCACGCAAAGGTCCTCGAGGGCTGCCGCAGTTCACGGCGGCTCTCACCCGCAGCGCCAGGAGCTGCGGGTCAGACCCGCTAGAAGACGTGATAGATGGGTGTCCATTATGGTTCATCTATTCTAAGCATTTTTTTAAACGAATCTACATGCCAGGGATACACTAGGTTGGTGCATAATTTCTGCCTATAAAGGAGCTTGACAACTAACAACGTAATCACCGTTATTGTTGACAAATGGAGGCGTATGGAATCCTGTACTCAAAACATAACGCAAAAAAGCTTGCACGATATAAGGTAACCTTAATTGCACTGAAAATCTCCGTGGTCTTCCAGTCACAAGTTAGTCGTCTAAGGTTTAGGAAAACCTTTGCACAGAAATGGAACAACAAAGCAGACCTTTCTTTTTAGTATGAGTTGTAACTGCATCGGACAGATCTCCCGGAGTCAACAAGGGATCGGAATGAATGCTGTCATCACAAGGGCTACCACATTATGTTCGAGCTACTTGTCAAGCGAGGAACTTTTAGTGAAGGTAGATCGACAAGAGTGAGAGCAAAATGGCACAGAACTGTTGAGTTATAAGGAGTGTTCTATAAGATTTCGGGGTTTAGACTCAAGAACTCCTAACTTGGCTTAGAAAACGCTTCTTTACAAAAGAAAAAGCGTTTTGCTTACTACATCTCTGGCATTCTCAGAGGTCGCAACTGCTGGCAAAAGTACGCAGTATTGCGTACAGTAACCCTCACAGAGCCGCACCACCCGCCGTTGTGATGGCGGGTCCGCTAGAGTTGAGCTTTTCGACAATTTTTTTCGAAAGTCGAACAATCGAATAACTCGATTTTTCGCCGTCTTCGAAAATCGAACAATCGAATAACTCGATTTTTCGCCGCCTTCGAAAATCGAGCAATCGAATAACTCGATTTTTCGCCGTCTTCGAAAACCGAACAATCGAATAACTCGATTTTTCGCCGTCTTCGAAAATCGAACAATCGAATAACTCGACTTTTCGCCGTCTTCGAAAATCGAACAATCGAATAACTCGACTTTTCGCCGTCTTCGAAAATCGAACAATCGAATAACTCGATTTTTCGCCGTCTTCGAAAATCGAACAATCGAATAACTCGACTTTTCGCCGTCTTCGAAAATCGAACAATCGAATAACTCGATTTCGAAGGCACGTTCAACAGAGAACCGAAAGAAGACAGAGCAAAACCACAGTTGTGGATGAAAAGGGTTGAACTTAGGAAGACAACTGAATCATCGTTTACGTAAGAACGTAACCAAACCTAGCTAGGAATGCTAGGAACGTAGCCAAACCTAGCTAGGAATGCTTCCTCAGCCAGCGTCCGTCGCCGTACGATGGACGTGCGGGCCACGCTAAGCTTTGGGTAAGCGGGCCACGCTGGGAACGTAGCCAAACCTAGCTAGGAATGCTTCCTCAGCCAGTGTCCGTCGCCGGCTTCGCCGGTCCCCTACGCTGGGCGTGCGGGCCAGGCCAGGCTCGCCGGCATCGGGTGTAGCATATTTTCTTCAGCACACATATAAATCCGTAAGGTTTGTGAGGTAGCTTCTATCCTATTATGTTCAAGAGTCAGCTCTCTGCTCCTGTTCAGCTCTTTCCAGCTCGGACAAGAAAAGGATACGGATAAAGGACGGTATTAGTCAGTAAATTGATGGAGGAGGCCACCTTTTAGTTTGTGGTTTTTCCCTCTTCGTGAGAAGGCCCATGAATGTCGATTTACATCTAAAATGGAACAACACAATTCAATGAAACAACAAGGGGTACGACAAGGTATTGTTGAGTAACAGTTCTATTTTCGCGCAACACAAAATGCGTGATGGGGTGCCTTACACAGTGGCCCCCTCCTCCTTCGAGCCCATTTTCATAAATTTAAGAAAAAAGTGTGATTCTACGTATAGTCACTGTACTCGGTTTGAAATTCGCGCCTGGGTTGGTTTTGAAAAGAATGACGATTTTGACGTTCATAGAGAGCGTTTTCCGACGGCGACAATTCGTCCGCAGTTTTAGTGCACGTTTAATGAGGAATTGCTCTGATCTACACATGGTAAAACAGAACATTTTCTAATGCACTGCGACCGTGGCGGACGCGACGTTCGGCAACGATCTCGACGAGTTCCCGTATGTTCAGAGGCGCACCGGCCTACACACCCAGACACTAGCATACTACGCATAGCTTGCAATATGCAATAACTAAGAAAACCGACTAACACGCCGTATTCCCATCGGAGCACGCAATAAGAAAGAGCTTTCAACGATGTCCACACTGCTTTAAATGGTCCACAGAAATAGTTTAAGCTAGCATTTCACTGATACATCCATACATCATCACTTTTACAAGAAAAATTGTATTCTATCACTTGAAAACGTTTATGAGGCTTTTTTTATCAGAATCGTAGTTTATTATCACTTATTATTATCAGTTGAAACAACCAGTATAGATCAACTATACGCACAACTATAGTTGTGCTCTCGCAAAATTTTCGACTATTGGAATGGTTTCAAATGCCCGCAGTTTTCGAGTGTTCAAATTCAAACGTAATCGAAAAGTGGTTTTATGAAGGTTAGGATTTGAATACATGCGAAAAACGCGGTTTTTAAATTTCGAATTCATTATCTAAGTTCGAATGAAAATCATTGGAATACCTGTTCGAATAGGTCATCCGAACAAAACTATACACAACACTAGACATGAGGATGAGATGGTACCCAAAATCATAATATCGCCACCAGAATCGACTAGACAGCAGTTTCGTGACGCTGCTTAATGCTCATGAGATTTTCGAGAATTCTCAGGGATTGTAATAACCTAGAAAAATCGGACTCTTACATCCTGTTCAACAGCAACCAACAAAATATCGCATTACTTCTAGTTAACTGCTACTTCTATTCAAACTCCCTCTTTAATTCACTATGACGAATCCCTAGATCTCAAGCATTGTTCGATTTCGAAATACGTTTTAACAAAACTTCGCGATTTTCAAATTTGAACCCTCCAAATGAAATCGCAGATTGATGATCGCGAAAAAGCATTGTTTGAATATTGTTCGAAATCGAACAATGTTCGAACAATGTCAAGAGTCAGTCGCCAGAAACCTCGAAAGGAAATCGTAAATCGTTCCCGCCATTTACCGTAGGCGCAGAAGTGGAGCGAGCTTGAACGTGGGTTTTTCGGGGAACGGAGACGATCCATACTCAGGCGGCCTACTCTTGATATTGTTCGAACATTGTTCGATTTCGAACAATATCCGAGCAATACTTTTTCGCAATATTCGATTACGAACAATATTCGAACAATGCTTTTTCGCCATCTTCGATTTCGAACAATGTTCGAACAACGTCTTCCTACCTTCGATTTCGAACAATGTTCGAATAACGGTTTTTCGCGAAAGTCGATTTCGAACAATGTTCGAATAACGGTTTTTCGCGAAAGTCGATTTCGAACAATGCTCGAATAACGGTTTTTCGCGAAAGTCGATTTCGATCAATGTTCGAATAAGGGTTTTTCGCGAAAGTGGATTTCGAATAATGTTCGAATAATGGTTTTTCGCGAAAGTCGATTTCGAATAATGTTCGAACAACAACGATTTACGATTTTCGAGTAATCGAGCGATTAATTGTTCGAAATCGCTCGAACAATTATTCGGCCCGATTAATCGAGCTCAAATCTAGGGTCCGCGGCACCCGCAAGACTCTGCTGCCGGCCTTAAGGCCCCCACAGAGTTCTGCGGCAGCGCCGCGGCCCTATGCTTAACCATAGGGCAGAGACACAGAGCTCGCCGCCGGCGGCGTCCCTGCCCTATCCTTAGGCCGGCAGCAGAGTCTTGCGGGTGCCGCGGACCCGCCATGACAACGGCGGGTGGTGCGCCGCCGCAAGGGCTGCTGTACGCAACACTGCGTACTTTAGCCGACAGTTACGACCTCTAAGAATGTCAGAGATGAAGTAAGCAGAACGCTTTTTCTTTTGTGAAGAAGCGTTTTCTAAGTCAAGTTAGGAGATCTTGAATCTAAGCCACGAAATCTAATAGAACACTTCTTATAACTCAACAGTTCTGTTCCATTTTGCGCTTTTGTCGATCTACCTCCGCTAAAATTTCCTTGTTTGACAAGCAGCTCGAAGATAATGTGGTAGCCCTTGTGATGACCGCATTCTCTCCGATGCCTTGTTAAGTTCGATAGGTCCGCCCGATGCAGTTATAACTGTACTAAAAAGAACGGTCTGCTTTCTTGTTGCATTCCTGTGCAGGGGTTTTCTTTAAACCTCAGACGACTGACTTGTGACTGGAAGGTCACGGAGATTTTCCAAGCAATTAAGGTTACCTAATATCGTGCTAAGCTTTTTTGCGTTACATTTTGAGTGCAGAATTCCATACACCTCCATTTGTCGACACTACCGGTGATTGTATTGTTGGCTGTCAAGCTTCTTTATGGACAGAGATTATGCACCAACCTACTATATCCCTAGCATGTAGATTCGTTTTAGAAAATGTTTAGAATAGATGAACCATAATGGACACCCTTCTATCACGCCCTCCGACGGGTCTCACCCGCAGCTCCTGGCGCTGCGGGTGAGAGCCGCCGTGAACTGCGGCAGCCCTCGGGGACTTTTGCGTGCGTCGGCTCCGCACAACTCGTCCGCGCCGCGGCTTCCACCACAGTGGCAGCGTGTGTCCCACTGCGGCGGGAGCGATATGGACGAGTTCTCGGGGTGCTGTCGCGAGACTCTGTAGAGGCCCTTAACCATAGCGGCGAGCGGCGTTGCCGCAGAACTCTGTGGGGGCCTTTAGGCGAGCAGCAGAGTCTTGCAGGTGCCGCAGACCCGCCATGACAACGGCGGGTGCTGCGGCGCTGCAAGTGTTACTATACGCAATGCTGCGTACTTTTGCCGGCAGTTGCGACCTCTGGGAATGTCAAAGATGTAGTAAGCAAAACGCTTTTTCCTTTGTGAAGAAGCGTTTCCTAAGTCAAGTTAGGAGTTCTTCAATCTAAGCCCCGAAATCTAATAGAACACTTCTTATTACTCAACAGTTCTGTGCCATTTTGCGCTTGCTTTTGTCGATCTACCTTCTCTAAAAGTTGCTCGCTTGACAAGCAGCTCGAACATAATGTGGTAGCCCTTGTGATGACAGCATTCCCTCCTATGCCTTGTTGAGTCCGGGAGCTATCCGATGCAGTTATAGCTCATACTAAAAAGAACTGTCTGCTTTGTTGTTGCATTTCTGTGCAAAGATTTTACTTAAATCTCAGACGACTAACTTGTGACTGTAAGGCCACGGAGATTTTCAGTGCAATTAAAGTTACCTAATATCGTGCAAGCTTTTTTGCGTTATGTTTTGAGCGCAGGCTTCCATACGCCTCCATTTGGCGACACTACCGGTGATTATATTTTGGTTGTGAAGCTCCTTTATAGACAGAAATTATGCACCAACCCACTATATTCCTAGCATGTGGATTCGTTAAAAAAGTTTAGAATAGACACCCATCTATCACGCCCTCCAGCGGATCTCCTGGCGCTGCGGGTGAGAGCTGCCGTGAACTGCGGCAGCCCTCGGTGACCTTTGCGTGCGGCAGCTCCGTCGACAACTCGTCCTCGCCGCGGCTTCCACCACAGTGGCAGCGTAGGTCCCGCTGCGGCGGGAGCGATATGGACGAGTTCTCGGGTGCAGCCGCGAGACTCTGTAGAGGCCCTTATGGGCACGATATCGTCAGCGAAGTGAGGATGGTGCAGTTGCCGACCATCGACCTTCACTCCCATGTCTTCCCATTTTAGCTCGTGCATGACCATTTCGAGGGTGGCGCTGAAGAGGTTCGGGGATATGATATCCCATTGTCGAACGCCTCTCTTCACGTGGATGACGACGGCGTTGTAGAATGGTAAAATCTTAGTCCTGAATCTATACAGCTCTCGAAGAACTCTGATGTACTGAGTAGGAACTCCCAGTGCGCAGGGCTTCGATGACCGCTTCAGTCTCAACAGAGTCCAATGCCTTCTTCAGTTCGATGAACGTAAGGTACAGTGGAAGTTTGTCCTCTCGCTATACTTTGTTGAGCTTCATCAGGGTGTGTATGCAGTCGACCGTGGTGAATGCTCTAAAAATCCTGCTTGCCCGCATGGCTGTCTTCGTCCAGCGTTCTTCTAATCCTATTCAGAATGACTCAAATGAACAGCTGGCAGACTACGGAGAGCAGACAGATCGGGCAATAGTTGCCAATGTCATGCACGTCTCCCTTTTTGTACAGCAAGACGGTCCTGCTGGTCTGCCATGAGATGGAACCTCGCACTCTGATAGGTAGCGTGTGAAAAGCCGCACCAGGGTGTTGATGAGCACTGTCGGGAGGCTCTGCAGTGTCGGGTCTGATACTGTGGGGATCAGGTGTTGTACGTTTCTTCATCGACAAGATGGCGTGTCGGATCTCGGAAGGGAGAACAGAGGGGACGGCGCATCCATCCTGCGGCAGGTAGCATGGGGGAAGATGGACATGGCTATCGAAGAGATTGGAGTAGAGGTCGTTGATGACCTTCTTGTGGACGTTCTGGAAGAGGTCACGGTTTCGCCAGGACGTCTGAGAGCGGTCATCTTAGACTTGAAGTTGGCGAAGTTCCGGCAGGTATTGCGGATGCTCAATCTTGCCTCTGCAGCTTCAGCCAACACTTCCGCCCTTCTCTCCTTCAGATCTTCCTCTATCGTTGCTCTGCATAGCTTCGCGAGCTCGGACGTCAGTTGGTAGTTGCCTGAACTAGGAAACAACGGAGACGTCGGTCAGGCAATAATGACGTGGTCGATCTCGTTGTGGAGCTGGCCACCGGGGGATTCCCAGTTCCATCGTAAGGCGGGAGGCTTCTGGAACTGTGAGTTCCCATGGATGGTTTTGACATGGTAAACTCAGACAACCAGACCTTGCTCGTTCCACTCCAAAGCGTGTGTTTCAGTGTGATGAAGTTCGTTATCGTTGCAATACGGCGGTGGTATCATCTTTTCTCTGCATATGCTCCACAAACTGGCTGCTCCGAGCGAGCCGAGGATGAATTTTGGAGCCTGCATGATGAGGTGACAGCAGAAGTGCAGTGACAAGACGTAATCATTGTCGCAGGTGACCGTAATGAACACGTTGCCGCTGAGAAAAACGGGCACTGCTGTCATGGTGGCCTCGGTTTTGGTTCACGTAACGCTGATGGTGAGCGGTGGCGATGTCCGTTCCTCTACGTGGTGCCACTGGAAACTGCCCGCTCTGCGAGCTAAGCCGAACACGGACATTCGATTGCAGGAGATAGGCCCTTGTGACAGGCCGGCCTACGAACACCCATGTCACATCACATGGTTCATGACATTGCAGGTTTTTCGAGATAGTGCTACGGCGTCCGCGAGAGCCGACACGCACTCGTAAAGCCCGGCGAGTGTGGAAAATATGCGAGGGTCCCTGATGCGAGGGCGTCATCGGGGGGCAACTGAGCTAGTCCGAAAGTCCCGTAACGTAAGCAGCACCCGCGTGGCAACGCTGAATGTGGGTTCGTTGACGGGCCGCTCGTTCGAGTTGGTTGAAGCACTGGAGCGTATAAGAGTTGATCTCTGTGCGGTGCAGGGGACGAGGTGGTCCTGCCGCAAGTCAAAGGACATAGGACGTGGCTTCAAGGCCGTTCTATGTGGAAGTCCCAGGACCACCAGTGGCGTCGGAATAATGGTCTCCGAACACTTTCGTGACTCGATTGTAAGCGTCGAGCGCTTTGACTATAGATTGATGAAGATCGTTGTCGCCGCTAAGGAGCGACTCTATCATTTCTTCTCTGCGTATGCTTCGCAGACTGGCTGCTCCGATCAAGCTAAGGATGAGTTTTGGAACCTGCTTGATGAGAAGACAGCAGAGGTACCGTCGAAAGAGTTGTCATCATAGTCGCTGGTGACCTTAATGGGCACGTAGGTGCTACGAAAGACGGGTACAGCTGTCATGGTGGTTTCGGATACGGGCCTCGTAACTCCGATGGTGAGCGTATTCTTCAGTATGCGGAATCGCATAGCCTCACCATTATGAACACCGTTTTCCGAAAAGGCGACTCGCACCTTGTCTCGTACTACAGTGGGAGTACCAAGACTCAGATAGACTTTGTCCTTGTAAAGGATCGCGACCGGAGTTTTGTCACAGACGCTAAGATCGTGCCGTATGAGACGGTCCCACCACAGCACAGACCGCTGATCTGCACTTTGAAGATCGCCCCTCCGAGGCTGAAGCAGGTCGAGCGATGCGGTGCAACAAGAATCAAGTAGTGGCGAATGAGAGAGAAGGAAGCAGCTGTGATTTCTCGCGTGCGGTTACCGACAGTCACGACTGTCGACGAAACATGGAAGAAGGCGACCGACGCGATTCGTCAAGCTGCACAGTCGGAACTCGGCATTACGAAGCCTGGGCGACGGAAGGTCGACAAGCAGGCCTGGCTGTGGACAGATGACGTGAAAGCAAAAGTGCGAGAGAAGAAGTCGCTCTATCACGTGTGTCTCGGCGAAAAGACAGCCGATAACTGGCGGAAGTACGAAGAAGCGAAAAAGGCTGCAAAGAAGGGCGTGGCTGTTGCGAAAGCCACTCATACTGGAGATGTCAACGAGAAGCTCGAGTCACGCGATATTGAGCGGTATCTGTACCGACTTGCAAAGTTTCGCCATCGGCAGACCGAGGACATTGAAAAGTTTTTCGGCATTAATGATGAGAATGGCCGTCTTCTTATGGACCGCAAGAAGGCATTGAAGCGATGGCGCGACTACTTTGAGGAAGTTTCTACGGTAGAATTTCCTCATCCAGCCATCCCTTCTACGGCTCCAACCCACGGCCCCGTTCAAGTGATCACCGTGGAGGAGATTGAAGCGGCTTTGAAGAAGATGAGGCCAGGCAAAGCGACTGGGCTCGATGACGTGGCAGCTGATTTATGGAAGTCCAAGTACTGGTACCCTGCTGAGTGGTTGGCGAAGTTCTTTAATCAGGTTGTGGCGGAGAAGAAAGTTCCTGAGAGTTTGCGCCAAAGTGCGACGATTCCGATTTGGAAGAAGAAGGGCAGTCCTGCAGACTGCTCCAATTACCGTCCGATTCGCTTGCTTTCGCACAGCATGAGGATCTTTGAGCGAATTGTATACGGCCGAATTCGTGACATCGTACACTTTCCAGCAATCAGTGCGGCTTCATGGCTGCCTGTGGCACCGTTAATGCCATCCACGCCGCCCGCCTCCCGATAGAGAAGCATCGCGAGAAACAGAGACCAGTGCATATCGCCTTTCTCGACTTGTAGAAGGCCTTTGACTGTGTACCACGTGAAGTGATATGGTACGCCCTACATCAACATGGAGTTCCTGAAGAGCTCATAGAGTGGGTGCGAATTCTCTACTCTTGTCCAAAGAGTCAAGCTGCAGCTGGAACCTCGATGGAGCTCCCTATTTCTGTCGGGGTACACCAGGGTTCTGCGCTTTTCCCACTCCTCTTTGTTGTCGTCATGGATGCCATCACACGAGGTCTTCAGAAGCCCGTCCCTTGGACGTTGCTTTATGCCGAGTAATGCTCGCTAGCGAGAATAAAGGTGAACTTGAGCGAGAGGTGCAGGCTTGGTGTGATCGCTTGGAGCGGTTTGGACTCAAACTGAACGTGAAGAAGACCGAATACCTAACGAAGGACGTTACTGAGTCCAGCTCCATCAAGGTTAACGGCATCGAGCTTCCACGCACTGCGGGCTTTAAGTATCTGGGATCAGCAGTTGCGTCTGACGGCAAACTGATGGTTGAAGTGAATTCACGCGTGAGTGCAGCTTGGTCCAAGTGGCGTTTGTTGACTGGCGTGCTCTGCCATTGGAAGATACCAGAGCAGCTGAAGTCGAAGATCTACAGGGCAGTCGTCCGGCCGGTAGCAATGTACGGCGCTGAGTGTTGGCCAGCGACCAAGGAAGTTGAAACGCGCCTTAGCGTCATTGAGACGAAGATGCTGCGCTGGACGGCTGGAGTCACGCGCATGGACCGCATCCGAAACGATGTCATTCGGCAGAAGTTCGGTGTCGCGCCGATAGCGGACTAGATGCGCGAAGCTCGCTTACGATGGTACGGCCACGTTCTGCATGGAAGGGAAGACAGCGTCCGCAAGATAGGCCTTGAGTTGGAAGTACCTGGAAAGCGGCCTAGAGGGCGCCCGAAGCAGCGATGGGCTAATACGTTACACGCGGATATGAAAGTAATTGGCGTCCACCCTGATCTAGCGCTGAATCGGGAAAGGTGGCGTCGTGACTCCAGAAGAGCGGACCCCGCGACGAAGCGAGACAAACGCTGAAGAAGAAGAAGAAGAAGAAGAACGCTGATGGTGAGCGCATCCTCGAGTGCGTGGAGTGACACGACCTCACCATCGTATTCACCTCACCAGATTCCGAAAACGTGAATCCCACCCAGGATCAAGCGTGGGGTTCGATTTTTGCTGGAAATTTACGACCCCCCCCCTCAGAAGCGGAATTCGTAGGACCCCCTTCCCCTCAGAAGCCGAATTCGTACGACCCCCTCCCACTCTCTTCCGTTGTTTTATTTTTTGTATTTCTTGATTTTTTCAAGGTTTCTTGTGCATTTTGAACTCTTTAATAGATTCTTCTTTTCAGGTGCGGCTTCGGCACTGAAGAGAATAATGAAACGAGTTCCCTGAACAATACATGTTTTCAAAACACAATGAAATTCTTTAAAATTTTGAATGCCATTTTCGACACTTCAAAATAAAGATTTTCTGGTAGCAGTTTTCCAATCAATACTGTTCAATTTATGCAGTTTTTTCAGGACGTCATGGACACGGAACATTCTTCTACCTGAAGAAGCGACGTTTGCATCTTAAATTGTGCTCTGAAATTGTGTTATATAAAATTTCAAGTATTACTTTCTGACGACGACTTAAGTGCTTTCCTTATAATTTTTTTTGAAGCGTTCATCAAATCGATTATGGAGCGGAAAAACGAAGAATGGACGATGGACTTCCCTATGGAAATAATGTTCTCCCATCCTTTCTTCTTCTTCTCCCGAGCGTTTAGTCCCGCGCAGTCGCAGGGTCCGCTGTTCTTATGATCCGTCGCCACCTCATCCTATCAAAGGCGTCGTCTGGCATGGCGCCGACTTCAGCGAGATCTTTCTTGATGACATCCTTCCACCTTTTCCTTGGGGCTCCTCTCGGACGCTTTCCGGGTGCCTCGAAATCTAGGGCCAACCTTATGGGGTGATCCTCTGGTCTTCTGAGGACGTGTCCATACCACCTCAGGCGCTGCTCCCTCATCTTCAGCTGGATCGGAGCTGTCTTCATCACTGCCCTAACATCCTCGTTTCGCACCCTGTCCCGACGGGTCCATCCACAAGCCCACCTGAGCATCCTCATTTCCGCCGCGTGCAATTGCCGCTCCTGCGCTTTACCTAGGGCCCAGCACTCACTGCCGTAGAGGAGGGCAGGCCTCACCACTGTTCTATAGAGCTTTCCTTTGAGTGTCCTGGAGCACCTACGGTCGCAGAGGATTCCTGTGGACTCCCTCCATTTGAGCCAGGCTGCGTTTATCCGTCCCCTGACCGCCTGGTCCACACTTCCTTCCTCGGATAGGTCACTTCCGAGGTAGCGGAATTCTTCCACCTTCTCGATCGCCTCCCCTTGGCAGTCTAGGATCGGTCTAGTGCACTGCTCAGAGCTGATAAACTTGGTCTTCTTCACGTTCAGCCGCAGGCCGTTATCTGCGAGGGCTACTTGCCACAGCCTCACCTTCTCCTCCAGCTCCTCCCGGCTGTCGGCTACTAGAGCGATATCGTCCGCGTAGAGGATGGTCCTGAGAGGGCCTTCCTCCAGGAGTTTCACTATGCAGTCAAGCGTCAGCACGAAGAGGAACGGACTCAGAGCCGACCCTTGATGTACACCCACTGTGATGTCCATCTTCTTTGTCATTCCGTGTGGGGTTCGTACCGCCGCTTTCGAGCCTTCGTACATGTCCTTTACGATTGTGATCAGACGTTCCGGGACACCTCTACCTCGGAGCGATTTCCAAAGCACGGCCCGGGGTAGCCTGTCGTAGGCTTTCTCCAAGTCCAGAAAGGCCATGTAGCAGGGCTTTCGTTTCTCCCGATATTTCTCCATTACCTGGCGAGCGATGAAGATGGCGTCTGTGGTGGACCTCTCAGGCATGAAGCCCCACTGCTCCTGGGAGATTGTCACCATCTCCCTCAGCCTCGAGTCGACCAGACGTTCGTAGATCTTCATCGTGTGCGAGATCAGTTTGATCCCTCGGTGGTTGGAGCACTCGGACGCGTCCCCTTTCTGTTTGAAGATGGGGACTATGATGCTGTCCCTCCAGTCATCCGGCATCTTACTGTCTATCATGACTCTGTTGAAGAACTGTGTCAGCCAATTGACTCCACAGTCCCCAAGCACCTTCCAAGCCTCTACTGGCACCCCATCAGGTCCAGCTGCCTTCCCGAGCTTCATCTTTCCTATGGCGTTGCGAACCTCTTCCCGCGTCCAGGATGGGATGGGTCCTTCCGTTGGTTGTTTTTCTTGAACTTCGCGACGAGGCAATTCTTCATTCAGGAGCTCCTTGAAGTACTCCTCCCATCTTTTTCTGACCTCGACTGGCCTCCGTAGTACCCTGCCGTCAGCACCCCTCACTGTCTTGACCACTCGAATGTCGGCGCAAGCTCTATGCCGCGCCTTAGCCAGCCGGATAGCAAACTTCTCTCCCTGTGGCCCGTCTAGCTTCTCATATAGGGCATCCATCTCCGCTCTCTTCGCTTTCGCTACAGCTGCTTTTGCCAGGCTCTTCATCTTCCTATAGACTGTAAGATGCTCGGGTGCGCTTGTCGTTTGCCACTGCTTATAGGCCTCCTTCTTTTTCCTCACCGCAGCCTGCACCTCTTCATTCCAGAACCATGCAGCCTTATCTCCTCTGATCCCTCCCTTTGTTTCACCGAGGGTTTCCTTGGCACATCGTAGAATCGTTTGGGTCACCCTCCTCCAGGTCTCGTTCACGGGACCAGTTGGATCCGGAAGACCTGCATCGAGCACCCTCCTTCGTAGCTCGTTGTGCTCTGAACCCCGCAGTTTCCACCATCGGATTCTGGGTTCTGTTCTTACCTTGGGTTTGCTGGGTAGAGGTATGGCCAGGTCAGCTACCAATGGCCTGTGCTGTGGTGCTACATCTTCAGCCGGAAGGACCTTCACATCCCGGACAGTTTTCAAGGCAGGTCTTCGCACTAGGATGTGGTCGACTTCCGTCCTTCTTCCTCCGCTAGCATAGGTCACCTTCTGGCTCTCCCTCTTCGCGAAGAAGGTGCTACAGACCACCAGGTCGTGGGCAATAGCCAGCTCGAGAATTCTTTCTCCATCTGGGTTCATCAAGCCGACCCCTTTACCTCCATGAACCCTTTCTACTCCTCTTCTGCCACTCCCTACGTGGCCATTCATGTCCCCTGCTATGGACAGGTAATCGCCTTCTGGTACGGACCTTATGGCCTCCTCGAGCGTGAAGTAGAAATCATCTTTCTCGTGCTCGGGGCATCCGGTCTGAGGGGCGTAGACGGACATGACAGTCCAGTAACCCTCCTTCGTGTCGAGCCGCAGTGACATGATGCGGTCGTTTATCCTTTGGACAGCAGCTACCGAATCCCTGAGGGACTCTGCGACAGCTATCCCGACACCGTTCTTCTTCGTATCCTCTCCGTTGTAGAACAGCTTGACCCCTTCTCCAATCTCCTTGGCCTTCGCTCCTTTCCATCTCGTTTCCTGCAGACACAGGACTTCTATCTTTCTGCGCTTCATCAAGTCGGCCACCTCTCTGGATCTTCCGGTCAGCGTTCCCACATTCAGAGTCCCCACTCGAACTAGCTTCTTTGGCCGAGGTCGTTCTGCCCTCGGTAGCCCTCGCATACTGACCGCAGAACTCGGGCGGGGGTTCTGCGCGCCACTTCCGGGTGACGTCCTAGCCTTTATACTGATTCCATTGCGACTTTTGATCATGGTTTGTGACAGGTTTCTCCATCAGCCGGCCTGTCAACCTGGGCCTGACGCTGGAACCGTTGCCATTTTTGCAATTTCTGCAGGGCATGACGTGCCGGACTTCACATGAGGTGACACCACAAAACCAATAACCGTTTGTGGTGTCTACCTCCCTTCTCGCCCCGGGCGGAGCTCGTATCACCCCTTTCTTGCCTTCGGGGTGCCCCTTTCGTGCCTTCGGGGCGTGCTGTGATTCAGACTTCGCTAGGCTTCCGAAGAATTGTCGAACTCCTTCTCAGCCTGGGAGACCCTGCCGGAGATTGAAAACCTCCGCTGTACATCGCAGTTCGACACCCATTGCCACCCCCACGCCGCGATGAGGCGCTGAACCATGTGGGAGAATGTTCTCCCATCCTAAGGAAACGTTATAAAAAAAAACGAAAATGAAACTACATAAACCCAAGCTCTGCGCATGATACAGGAAAAAACATGATTCTCCGCAGCGATGACGGAACTGCGATGACGATATGACTAGGATGGATCGTAAGCAAAATTCTCGTTTTTCATGAAACAAATTATTTTTTAGCCGAAGCAGACTACCCACACGAATAAGATTCTGCCACAAAAACTTTCAAAATTTGATCAATGCACAGTGAAAAAATCATGATTTTCTGGATCGAACAGGATGAATCGACCTCGACTTTGCACCAACGTCATCGGAGCATAAACTTGAACGTTCACAAAAAGGTTCATAACTCGGTAAGTTTATTGAATTTCGGAGAATATTTTAGTTTTTCGAAAACTAGACAAAAAACTCTTTCCCAACATGTAAAAACTGTTTTCAAAAAACGTTCTTCATGCGCGGCGGACGGTTCAATTTTTGAGCGAAAAAAATTGAAGTGACTACACAAAAATGCTTATAACGCGATAGGTTTTTCGAAGTTTTAAAATGCCGCTAGCTTTTCAGAAACAAGAAGAAAAGCCCTCTCTTGCTGTTAAAGATCAATTTTCAAAAAAGAGGTCTTCACGCGCGGCAGGGAGGATCCAATTTCTGGTCCATTTCGCAAAAATAAGTACCGAAAATCGAACCCCCGCCCCGCATGAAGACCCCCTTCTTGGAAATCAGTTCTTATATGATTAGAAAGCACATTTGCTCTATTTTTTGAAGGTTGAGCGGGATTTTCGATTTTCGAAAAACTAGTCGAGATATGACCAATTCCGGAAGTCGTGAACTGAATCTCGGATCGACCGTTCACCGTCGTCATCGCAGTGATCTCACAAAAATACACATAACTCAGCTAGTTTTTTTTTTGAAATTTTAAAAGAAATCCTGAATTCCCGCTACTCGTAAAAAAGTAGAGAAAAAGCGCTTCTTTATCGTTACAAAAAAAAAGTTTATAAAAAAGGGATCTTCATGCGGGGCGGGGGTTCCATTTTCGGTACGTATTTTTGCGAAATGGACCAGAAATTGGTTGCGCATGAAGACTCCTTTTTTGGAAGCTGACTTTTACACAGCTAGTTTCTGTAAGGCTAGCAAAATTTTGAAACTTCGAAAAACTTACCGAGTTATGAGTATTTTTGTGTAGTCACTTCAATTTTTTCGCTCAAAAATTGAACCGTCCACCGCGCATGAAGAACCCTTTTTTGAAAATAGTTTTACATGTTGGGAAAGCGTTTTTTGTCTAGTTTTCGAAAAGCTAAAGTATTCTGCGAAATTCGAAAAACTTACCGAGTTATGAACCTTTTGTGAACGTTCAAGCTTATGCTCCGATGACGTTGGTGCAAAGTCGACCAGAGGTCGATTCATCCTGTTCGATCCAGAAAATCATGATTTTTTCACTGTGCATTGACCAAGACTGGAAAGTTTTGTGGCAGAATTTTTTTTCGTATGGGTGGTCTGCTTCGGCTAAAAAAATAATTTTTTTTCATGAAAACGAGAACTTTGCTCACGGCGGAGAAGCTTAGATTTTTACTATATAGTAAACACGACCTAAAATTTTATATGGAACAGTTCAACTTTCTGCCGTTCCTTCCTTCAGAAGCAGAAAAGTTTTTTCCGCGAAGAGTCCAACCATCCTTCAATTGCGATCGATCATGTCAGAGAACGCATTAGCCGCGCGCAAACTCGGAGATCTTTGGTGTTCTAAAAAATTCACAAAGCTTTAATAATTGTGTGTTCTATGTGTCAAAACGCAGGTTCTAAAGTTAACATCTTCCATGTGATTAGAATATGTATCACATTCTGTATTCCAATTCATCAATATTGTATTCCACTGTGATTTGGATCGATATGTTTTCGGCAAATGACGCTAAATCAAGACCATATAGAAGATCGTTAAAAAAAACATAGTTTCATCACTGTGGGTTAAACGGGCTTAAAATTCTATATGGTACGATTTCACTTTCAGGCGCTGTTTCCTGCAGAAGAGAGAAAATTCTTCTCGAGGCAGGTCCGTCTTTCGGTTGCCATTCCTTCATCGATTCGAAGAATGCTTTAAAAATCTTGTAGGGAACGTCTTAGATCGTTTTTGGTAATTATAAAAAGGATAAAGGACGGCGTTACTCAATCCCTTTTGGGATGCGCCAGGCATTCTACTTCTGCGGGATGTCGTGGAGGCGACTTGAATGCGCATTTGACCATACAATGACTTGCGGTGGCCAGCCGATGAACAAGTCAGCGCTTTATCCTTCCCAGACAAGTCTGGTACCAATTCACCGACCCAGGAGGGATGGAAGGCTTGGTTGGCCTGGGCGGGAAATCCGAACCAGGAACCTGGTATCGGGTGCACGCGACAGACGGCGCCTCCTCCGACTGCACTACAGCCTCTCATTCACTCTAAATCTGCGAACAGGAAATCTTTATCTCCAGGAAACGCGAGTGCTTTATGTAACCGCATGGTCGTAGCCACACCTGGAAAAAATAACTTATTAAAAGATGCAAACATCTAAAACCTGAAATTAGAGAGAATCCTCTGCCAAAACCGAGAGAGTACGACCCCCCCCCTCCAGACGACGTCACACTACGACCCCCTTCGATTCCCGAACCTCAAGCTAGACCCTGAACCCACTTTATCTCATTCTACAGCGGGAATTCTAAAACGCAGATCGACATTGTCCTTGTGCGAAATCGTGACCAAGTGCTTGTCACGGACGCGAAGGACGTGCCGTATGAAACGGTCGCCACACAACACCGACCACTGATCTGCACTATGAAGATCACACCACCGATGTTTAAGGAGGTCGAACGGAGCGGTCCGTTAAGGATCAAGTGGTGGCGACTGAAAGAAAAGGAAGCAGACTTCGCGCATTCGGTTGCCGACGGTCACGACCGTCGACGAGACATGGCAAATTGCCACCGACGCGATTCTCAGTGCTGCACGTTCCGAACTCGGCACTACGAAACCGGGACGGCGTAAATCGATAAGCAGACATGGCTGTGGACTAACGAAGTTAAGGAAAAGGTCCGAGAAAAGAGGAGGCATTATACCACGCATTTCTCAGCGATAAGACAGCCGACAAATGGCGTCTGTATCAGGAAGCCAAAAAAGGCGATAAAAAGGCGGTAGCCGTTGCAAGAGCCACTCATTACGATGATGTCAAGGGGAAGCTTGAGCCGTGCGATGGCTAGCGATTTTTTCCCGACTCCGTCGACTCAAGGTCCGTCATCGCCACACTGAGAAGGTTGAGAAGTTCTTTGGCATCAACGATGAGAATGGTCATCTCCTAATGGACTGCAAAATATCGTTTAATCGATGGCGCAACTAGTTCGAGGAAATTTCGACGGTAGAGTTTGCCCATCTAGCCATTCTATACGCTCCTCCCGTGTACGGTCCCGTTGAGAAAATCACTTTTGAGGAGACAGAAGCGGATCTGAAGAAGATGAAGCCAGGCAAGACAACGGGTCTCAATGATTTGGCGGCTGACTTGTGGAAATCGAAATCCTAGTACCCAATGAAGTGGCTGGCGACGTTCTTCAACCAGGTTATTGCGGAGAAGAAAGTGTCCGATATTTGGCAGAGAAGCACTACATTCCGATTTGGAGGAAGAAGGGCAGTCCAGCGGGCTGCACAAGCTACCGTCCAATTCGTTTGCTTTCACATAGCATGGCAATCTTTAAGCGAATTGTTGATGGACGCATTCGTGACGTCGTCCAGCTTTCTACCGACCAGTATGATTTCGTACCTGGGTGTGGCACAATCGATGCCATACACGCCGTTCGTCTACTTATAGAAAAGCGCGAGAAACAGAAGCCGGTGCATCTTGCCTTCCTCGACTTGGGAAAGGCCTTCGATCGCGTTCCGTGTGAAGTGATATGGTATGCTTTAAGACAGCATAATATTCCCGAAGAGCTTATTGAATGGGTGCGGCTACTCTACTCTTGTAGAGTCCAAGCGCCAGCAGGTACGTCGATGGAGTTTCCCATCTCTGTCGGAGTACATCAAGGTTCTGCGCTCTCCCCACTGCTCTTCATTGTCGTTATGAATGCCACATCGCGTGATCTTCAGCAGCCAGTCCCTTGGATGTTGCTTTATGCTGATGACGTAATGTTCGCTAGCGAGGATAAGATTGAACTCGAGCGGCAGGAGCAAGCTTGGTGCGATCGCTTGGAGACATTTGGACTCAAACTTAATGTCAAGAAGACCGAGCATATGACGACTGACGTGGTCCAAGTGGCGCTCTCTGTCGGGAGTGCTCTGCGACAAGAAGATGCCGGAGCTGCTTAAATAGAAGATCTACAGGGCAGTCGTTCGACCTGTAGCAATTTACACTATTTCAGTGCTGGCCCGTAACCAAAGAAATTGAAAGGCGCCCCAGCGTAATGGAAACGAAGATGCTGCGGTGGACGGCCAGAGTTACGCGTTTGGACCGTGTGCGCAACGACTTCATTCGGCAAATATTTGGTGTCACCCTGATAGTTGAGAAATTGTGTGAAGCTCCTCTGAGATGGAACGGCCATGTTCTTCGCGCAAGCGGTGACACTGTCCGAAAGATTGGCCTTAAGTTCGACGTGCCCGGAAAGCGGCCAAGAGGGAGACCAAAGCAGCGCTGGCTTGATACGCTGTATCAGGAGTTGAAGATGGCTAGGTTACACCCTGATCAGGCATTTGATCGGGAAAAGCGGCACCAATATTCCAGGAAAGCGGACCCCGCAAG
>OX375867.1:56250541-56395446 GCA_947359475.1 Heligmosomoides polygyrus bakeri | reverse complement strand
TTCTGGATCTCAACGCACGCTGTACGACGTCCGAGTCACGTGTGCTGGATCCGGGCGCATGTTGCGTAACGCCTCGCGACTCTGCACCGACCTCTATGACACGTCTTCTGCACTCCGACACATGTGGCGCGACTTCACTAGCACATCTTTTAAATCCGGATACACGTTGGGCGATACTGAGAAAAAATACTCACTGGTTACGCTTCACTAGTCCCCCTTTACCTGTCCTCTTGTTGAACCCCCTACTAAATTCCCTTTCACAGGTTCCTTTTTACAGGTCCCCTTAACTGGTCCTCCTATAAAAGGTCTCCCCTCCACTGGACCCCTTTATTGGTTCCCCTTTACTGGTCCTTTTTACCGGTCCTCCTTTCACTGGTCCACCATGCAGAACCAAACTCACCCTGATGCACCTACATTCTTCGAAACAGCAATACAAACACGAACGCATACATTTGTTGTTGGTGGCAAAGATCTGACTGTACAAGGACACGAGAAGATAGAAAGGTTCATTCCGGACTAGGAAAACACTTGAAGTATGCGTCTAACAATAAGCCTTACCATAGAATTTCGGGAGCACCGGCGGTCACCACGACTTGTGCCGTGACAACCTGATGGAGCTCAGAAAACCGCCTAGTTACGAGCATCTATTCAAGGCATACTCGATCTCTTAATCTCCGACAGCCCGAGTTGGGAGTACAACGCAACATAGGAACGCGATAAGTGAGAGAGCGCAGACTACGACCTATGAGTGTTTCCACTGTACATATTCTAGCCAAACGAATGCTTCTGGCGGACTCTGTAGGGCTCCAGGGGCAGTACACGGAACTCTGCTACCGAGTCGAGCACCCAGTCCGCAGTCAGAACCTTGAGATAACTCACTACAGTCAGCACAGCCGTCGTCATATAAGCAACAACAGATAACTGACTTACCGGCACTCCATCCATGCTCGCCTCGTAACGCCGCGCTGCGTCGAAGTCAGTCGAGTGAGGCATGAAAATGGTGAAGGCGTTCTGGGGACTGGCAATATTCCACGGCTTGTCCAAGCACTTGCCCCCGCAGACTGTGATCAGTTCTTTCAGCTTCTGAAATCGAGCTAAATCAGTATGTGGAATGAATAGCTTCTTGAAAAACCACCTGGGTAGCACATAAAGCGTTGCCTTGAAGACCTTGGGACGCAGATAATGGATCAGGTGGATGTTTCAGCGATGACTGGGCCGCTCTTCCAACACATGCGCGGCACAGACGTATGAATGTGCTGAGGGTTGTGAACGACGAGAAAACAAGGGAGACGTCCATCAAGATGGACCGGTAGTTATCACGCAGAAGGAGCAACCACTGTTCATCCGAAATAGCGGTGCATCATTAAGGCGAGAATGGTCCGTTACTCCGCTCTCGATGTCCCTTGCAGTTAAAAGGGTATAGGGTAAACAACGGCGCTAACAGAACCCTACATAGGAAGCACCACGCTATCCACTTTCACGGGATATCGTGAAGGCAATTTTAATGCGTATCTGGCTTAGAAGATGACTTGCGGTGACCAGCCGATGGGCAAGTCAGTGTTTTCTCCTTCCCAGACATGCTTGGTAACAATTCTCCGACCCCGAAGGAGTGGAGGATTTAGTTGACCTGAGCGGGAACCACCGACCCATGATTGGGTTCGGAGAGCTTTCGAGAACTCTCCTCGTCCGACTGCGCTACACTCGCATCTTGTAAATCTCGACTCAATGATCCTAGGAATCACGACATTTGAAGTATGCAGCAATACTCATCAGCTTCGTTTCACAGCTTACGCCCCAATCAATGGTTCCACTAATAAGAAACTGGCCTTTCAGAGTCCCGAACACGATGAAGCCTCATTGACCATAGTTTCATGTTTCAACTCCATTGTTTGAGTTTATAGACACCCCCGCAATATTGTCTAAAGCTGTGCAGAGATTCGTTGAGTATTATTGACTGCGAAGAGATCTACATATTATATTCCTAGTTCGTCTCGTTCTTCGAGAACGCCTTTCCTTGCTCGAAGCTCATCGAAGAATTGCGAGATTACAAGCTGCCGCAGTGCCTCAGACTTATTCACTGACATTAAAAGGCATTCGACTCTGTCGAAACTGAAGCGCTCGTCGAAGCCCTGCTCATCAGGGCCTTCCTGCTCAGTAGATCAGAGTCTTTCGAGAGCTGTACAGTGGATTCACGACCAAGATCTCTCCATGCTACAACGACGTCCTCATCGACGTAAAGAGAGGGGTTCGGTAAGGGGGATACCATATCCCCGAAGCTCTTCAGTGCCACCCTCGAAAACGTCATGCGCGAACTGGAATGGGAAGACATGGGAGTGGAGGTTGACGGCTGGCACCATCTTCGCTTCGCTGACGACGTCGTGCTCATAACACCGAGCATCAGCCAGGCGGAGCGAATGCTTCGATCGTGTATGTGGGAACGTTGGACTGCAGCTGAATCTTACGAAGACGATGTTCATGAGGAACGGATAGGTTTCTGATGCCCCATTCTCGCTCAACGGAACAAACATCTCTGAGTACTCCAGCTACGTGTATCTGGGTCGTGAAGTCAATGTGGCCAAACGACCTAGCGCCAGAGCTGAGCAGGGGGAAACGAGCATCCTAGGAAGCTTTCAAGAGCGTCGAAGAAGTCGTGAAGAAGTCGAAGAACGTCCGTCACCGTGCCCACCTATTCGACTCCACTGTTCTTCATCCGCTAAGAGACACCTCAGAGACCTGGGCCAAACGAAAGCAGGATGAACACGCGATCAGCGTCGCGCAGCGTGGAATTGAGAGGACGATGCTAGGAGTGACAGACTCACGCAAGGCCTCCGGTGTTCCGAGTATCGTCAACGCTCGAAGGTCAGAGACGCTGTCACATGACCCAAGTCGTCAAAAATTAGGTGGGCCGTCCACATAATGCGCTTCGCGGACACCCGCTGGATGAGAGCCGTCACCGACTGGATTTCGGGGTATGTCAAGAAAACACAGGACGCCCACCAACGCGTTCGTCGGAATTCTTCGTGGAAGCCCTGAATGAATATGACGCTCTTCGTGTCTCTCGAAGTAGGAGCAACCATTGGAGCACTCTGGCACGCGACAAGGGTGAATGGAGACGCTGCTGGCACCCGCTCGAGCAAGTCGATGATTATCGGGAGGAAGGTGATACAGGTGATGATTTTTCAATTTTTTATGTTATTTTTGTACCTACTAATAGGTGGCTCTTTCCAGGTGTGGCTTCTACACTGTGGAGGTTCGCTCACATCGTCGTTCACTGAGGAAGACATGTTACTATTGTTTGATCAAAAGACTTAATTGATTAAAGCACAAAATTAAATGAAGCTTTTAATTCTGTTCGTTTTAAAGTCAAAAGTGAAGATTTTCTGTCGGCAGATTTCGAATGGGTGAGAGGTGTTGAATGTTTTCAGATTTTTTGCGTTGGAAACGACGGCTTCCTACCTAAAGGAGCGACATCTACGTCCAATGTTGCTTTGCACAAAATTACAACTGTTAATTACTGCTGCTTTAAGTGCTAATGCTGACTTAAGTGCTTTGCCTACAAGATCGTTTGAAGGGCTCTTCGAATTGATGACGGAGTCACAACCCAAGGATGGACTTTTCGCGGTAATAATTTCCTCCCTTCTGAAGGAAACGACATGGGGAAATGAAATTGCACTGTATGAAATTTTGAGCCCTGCTCGGAACGCAGTGATACAACCAGGTTTTCTGAAACGATCTCCTTTATGATCAGGAAGGCTCGTCTTCAAAATCGTCGATTTTCATTAGAATAAATTTTTTTACCTGAAGCACGCTACCTATGCAGTCAAAATTTAATCACGTCAAATCCCGAGCTTTGCTTGGTTCACAGTGAAAAAAATCTTGTTTTTCTGAAACGATCTTCTACTGATCAGAAGGTTCGATTTTGCATGATTTGCCGAAGAAAAAGCGTCCCAAAATCGAACCACCTAAGCACATAGTAGATGCCGCTTTATGAAAAGGTTTTTTAAAGCGTAGGATTCGTATTTTCTTTATTTTTCAATTCGCTATTATTAATTAATTAATTAATTAATTTATACTTGCACTAAGTTGTGCGCAATAAGAAGGAGTTAATTAACATGAACACGGCGTAGACAACATAATGATTAAAAAAACAAAATTTTTGAACAACTCAATACTTCACATTAATAAATGGTGAGGGCAAACTTGGAGAAAAAAAAGGAAAAACAAAACAATAAACAGACAGGAGGCACACAAAGCCAAAAATGCAGAAGCCAATGGCTTGGGAAGTGAGCAAATTGATGGAAACGAGCAGTGGCCCGCCAACACTGCAAGTCGCTACCGTTCCGTCAATGTTGTCATCCATCGTGCTGCTGCCATCCGAGCGGGTGGCTAGGGCTTGATTCCATTCCAACTGAAAGTCTCTTGCATCCTCCTCTGCACGCTCCTTGTTACGAGTTGCGCCTCTTGGCATGTTCTCGAGCGCTTGTCGGCCGTGCTGTTTGCTGCTGCTCGTGCTATTTGGGAGTATTCTCCAATCCCACGATCAGCTACGCTCCCAGTCACGCTGCACCTAAGCACTTTCCCATTCGAATGCGTGACGTGGACCAAGGGCCTGGTTCGGCTCCATCTCTAAGGGCTGAGCATGAGATGTGTCGGTTGTCGGCAGTTCTGCTTTGCCGACAACGGTAACCGCTCTTCTCTTGCCCGCTGGGACTCGCTCGATCTGTGCCTCCGGCCGATCCCCAGCAGTGAGCTGGAGCGTGTCTGGTCGGGTGCTGGCCGTTGTCGCGTTCTGTCTGAAGAGATTACTAGTTGTTTACTACGCGTGCGCGCATGCCGATCACTACTGGTTATTCGATCTATGAGTGGCAAAGGGTCTGGCTTAAGGAGGCAGAGGTGGCGACACGGAGGTGTTCTGTTCTTTCTGTTCGCTCGTAGCATGGTGAACTGCCTCAAAAGGTGATTATCATGTGTACGGCTGATAATGTCCTTTCTGAGGCCACATTACAATTGGCAGGGTAGTGGGTTAATGGTAATGGATAAGTTTACCAACAGAAGATAGTGGGCAGAGGAAAGTTTTCTATTAATGATATGATATAAATCGGTGAACGATATAATTCTAAAGCTCTACTCACACACCTCCACGCTTTTGTTAATTTGGGGTAATGCTTTAATTTCTACCCTCTACCCATCTAACCCTGGGTAAAGTCATTCATGAATCTGGCCTCTGCTGGTTCTTCCCCTTGCGTACTTCTCACGCAGTCACTGACACCTGTGCGCCGGTCGGTGAGTGCAGCAATCACAATTTTGCAGTTCGAGACCCGTCCTGCGCTAGAGTTTTGATTAGAATACGCGCAACAAAGCGTGGTTGTGAGAGCACACTATTTCGCATATACCAACAGTTCGATAATAGCATAAAGGAAATAGATATAAAGAGTGAGAAAAATAAAGCTCTACCCTGAGGAATGGAAATTTATTTGCAATTTCCACAGTACCGGACATGTCTTTTGGTCATTGGCCAGAAATACCGCGCAGGTTAGCCGTCCAAAGCGGTCCTTCCGGATTACTTCTTTAAAAATTGAATATTCCTGAAAAAGGCGCCATAGCTGAGCTCAGCAGCTCGAGCTCTATCCATTGTTATACAGTTGCCGATACTCGATGAATTTTTTTTATCGATTTTTTGCCGATCCCTCTAATCGCGCTGCTGGTTCCTCGTCATTTGCCTTCATACCCACGCGAATGATGACCGATTTTGCCCAAAATCTGGATGCAGTGTTTTTTGGAGTGCTAATTACAAATTTGATGTTCTTTTTCGATATTTCACCCAATACATGGTAAACTCACACAAGCAATGGTTATCGGTTCCGAAACGTAGAGTTCTCCCAAAATCTGCGTACAGAGGGTTTTAAGGGCGCTGATAACGAATGAGATGTCCGTTCCCATACCTCCTCGCTTTTTATATCAATACCTGTCTTCGCTTGCAGTTCTTTATGTGTTACAAGAATGCCCTTGAACGGTACCATGCCCAGTGGGTTCCGTAGCGACAGCACTAACGCGTCCTTCGAATAGACGCCGCAAAACTGCGATTGCGCGGTTTTCGTCTTTCAAATAAAACTCGCCTAAGGCCTATGTTATACATCTTCGACGCGTCGGCGACGCTGTGTTGCGCGGACTGCTACGCACTGCGTAACAGCCCGCGTAACACTGTCGCCGACGTCGCTGACAAGAGCGTCGCCAAAGTATAACATAGGCCTAAATGTCACCCGTTTGAAAAACCAAGGGCATATTTGACCTCAGGAGCTCGATCTCTATCGTATGCTACACATATTTGATATCGAGCCATGAAAATGCCCGAAGTTGAAAACTTGCGCTCCATTGCGAAGCGACGTCGCGGACGAGCTGTCGGTCGCAAACCGTCGAAAACTGTTGCGTGCTCACAACTCCTCCAATTTGAGGTTTTTTGAGAAACGGTTGGTACCGTTCGATCCGTCTCTTCGAAATCTGCGCGGGCAAGCATACAAATTTACCAGACCACCGCATTTTCGCAGTGGGTGACCAAAACGAATGACTTGAGCGGGCTCCTTGCAATTGGAGCAGCTTATTTCCCAGGCCTTGCATGTTTTCAGAGTATCTCGAGCATAGTGTACGCCGGTGCTCTGTCATGCAAGGAATCCTCTGAGAGTGCACCGCACACAATGCATATATGATCGAATCTATCAATCGAGCATTAGGCGCAACAGCTTATAGAGTGAGCGTTTGACGAATTTTATCAGAAATTTCCAGCCGCTCTACTCAGAAATTGCTGTACTCTGTCCCGGGAAAGCTTTAAAGTGCGCCGTTCATAATCTATATAGGATCGAACCTATCAATCGACTGAGCGCGACAGCTCGCAAATTGCGCCGCGGTCGTGTTCTGAGCATAATAACTCCAAATAACGCCAAATTTGAATTCTTTTAGCTGCAACTCGTGGAGTTTGTAGGCAATAGAAAGTTCAAGAAGTGCGCTGAAAGACAGCGACGTAGTATATGATTGGATAAAATTACAGCGGTGTGAAAACGCAGGTTAGCCTTGTGTGACACGGTTTTTTCCGACGACTACTGCGAAACGACGAGGCGAGCTAACGGCATGCAAATGCATGGGGGAGCATGAGAGTGAAAGCACTTTACGATGACATGCTTTCAACTCCCCAGATGCCTAAACTGCTTTAGCCCATCTGCTATTTGGAGTGGCGGAGGGCAGCGGTGAAGTTTCTTCCGCCCTTACTTGCCCATATTTGAGATTTCGATACTCGAGAAGCAGCATTCTGTTCAGCACGCAACGCTCTATCAAAAGTTGTCACTCTCGACCAGTTTCACAAAAATCGATTTCTTGACATGTTCTCGTCAAAACTCCATTTTGTTCCACTACACTTCTCCAAAGACTGGGTACTTTTCTAATTCCTCCAGCTTAAAGGACTGCAGTTCTGGACTATTGCTGAATCTAATTTTCATTGTTTTTTCTTCACCCGTTTCAAAATATTTCTCTCCAATTTCTTGCTTGAGAGCACGTGAGAGATGGTAGTCGGTAGGGGAGAGCTTAGGGCTATACAGTGGATGTGGCATTACCTCCCAGCCCAGCTCCTGGTTTCTCTTGTGAGTCTTGCAACATGTGGTTTTGCACTGAGTGCCTGACAGGGCATGTGAAATCCAAGCTCCAAATGTCCATGCAAAGCCCTTCAGATGGATTCCCACTATCCTATGAGACACTTCGAGCTTCTCTGCTAGTTGACGTATCGTCTGCCTCCTATCGGTACGAAGAAGATGGAGTAGTTCAGTGTCGTCAAATTCAGTTGTCCTTCCTGACCTTGCTTTGTCCTCGAGTGAATAATCTCCCTTTAACACATTCGCGACGAGAGCGCTCTCGCGCACAATGCGCGCGACGGCCCGCTGCCTTGTTGGCGCGCGCGGGTGTCCACTCATTTGCGTGGACATCGTCCCTCGCGAGAGTTACTTTCTGTAAGTAAATTTTAATCGATCTTTGGAAGAAGATCTGACCATTGGTTTGTTACTACAATTTGGGAATTTGAAAAGAAAATCGAACAAAAAACATCAAAAAAGGAAGTTTTTCCCAAAAATTCTCGTCCACACATATGAGTGAACACCGTCCATCGCATCCTCTCCGCTCTCCACTCATATGTGTGGACACCGTCGCGAATGAGTTAAAAACAACCACTCATAACAAGCGCGATGAATAGTAGATCCCAAGCCGTATATAGTGTTAATTTGGTCGGCTGCCTGACGTGCTGTATATCCTTTAATGAATTCATGAAGAATGCCGTGCCGAAAATGGCCATGAGGTAGATCTGGCATTGAGTCCGGAAGGTTGGATAGATAACGAAGTACAAGAAGGGTCTTGACCTGTGTCCGCGTGCGAACGGTAGACAAGTGTAATAGGATTATGAAATCAGCAATCAATACTGGCTAGTGTGTTTACAAGGAGAACGATGAAAAGCTTTTCCAAGTGCGAAGAGACTTTTTCAACCTAATAAATCCACCATGTTCCACTTTCAGTAATGAATTTTTCCTGTTTTATGGGAGTTATATCTTCTGTGAAAAAAGTTCTGATGCCACAGTGACTTCCCAAGATGGACGGACATTCTTAACTTGCAAATGGCAAGGCGAGGAGATGGGACACCTTGAATTGAAGCTGCGAAGTCACGAATCGACCAGAAATCCACTGCGTTCCTCCCTCGGCTATGGTTTTTACCTACGTTGCGCATTCTGTAACTCCTCAAAAGGAGAAGCTGGGGTGCTGAGATTTTCCCTGCACAAAATAGGTTTGAGTTGCTCCGAAATCTGTAAAAAGAGAGTGTCGAGTTTAATCGAGTGTTTTATGGGCACCCAAATTAGGAGAAAACCTACGACATCTTGATAGCATTTTTATTTTCAAGAACCTGGTCTCCAGGTCATTCAGTCTCTAAAATGCTTAGGGAGCCATTTCTCTCCATTACAAGTGCTTTCTAACAAAGCTATCTTATAAAATTTCAAGCGATTCGGCATTTTGCGTCTTTTCCGCCGAGGTCGACTTCTGGGCAGCGTTCGGCTCGACCTGGTTCATCGTCCGCGCCCACTGTAGGTCTCACTGGCACCTGCGTGCGAGACCCAGCGGTACTGTGCCATTTCTAGGGAGCTGTGTAGCATCGTAGCACGGGCGGTATTATTGATTATCCTTAGTCGTCAATTCGTTTGTTTTGAAATTTTTTTCGTAGATATTAATTAACAAAAATGTTCTCTTCTTCAATGTCTTTCTTGGCTTATCGTAGACTAGAATGGCGAGTTCATTCCAGTAAGGATGGCTAGAAGGTCATTACTAAGGTAGACCTAGAGAATCTGTTGTTGTCCATTCATAAAAAAGATAAAATTGGATTACTCTTCCGCTTTGAGGTTAAGATAACGCGGAGTCAACATATTACCGAGCGACTTCCAAGTCAGATTTCTAGGAGTGATGCGTTATGGAGGATTTGGACAACTCGCGGTTATGTGATATGTTGGTGGACTATCAAAGCAAGGTGAATTCCGATTCCACTAGATTATCTCCGACGCTACCCCATTTTCAAGGAAATTTTGGAGCACATAGGTTTACAAAATTAAATGGCACATGAATATTTACGTTGTGGCATTTTCATCAATTTTTGCTGACTTCTCTCTTGGGAGAGTAAAGAAAGTGGTCTATCTTATCGACTTCAACTGCTTCAAAATTCTCGCTCCTGACCTAGACGAGAAAAGGACGGAATTTTCTGTTGACGAATTGTATTTTATTGATCAGGTAGAAAGGTGCTAAACGCGGTTAGCTATCGTCAAATTTGGATTGTTCCGTGTTTGTCTCCCTCGAAGGACCAATAGTTTTAAAGGTTGCCTATACTGTTAGACGAAAGGATTTATTTATTTATTTATTTATTTATTTATTTATTTATTTATTTATTTATTTATTCATAGCGCGAGTACATGGCTCACACACGTGGAAAGAATAAGGAAAATAAATAAAGCAGTACCGGAAAAATAGTAGAACACAGAACATAAAACAAGAGCTGTAAGATACAGAAGAAGGTCTACCTGTGAAACCAACTACTACAATAACTTAGTTAACAGAAACTTATGGAATTTACGCAAAGGGTAGAAGGTGCTCATTGTCCGCAAGCAGCAAGTTGAGCTCGCGTAAGCTTCTGTATGTCAAAAATGTAGATCTTGCCGTGATCCTTGCAACGGGAACATGTAGGCGGAGTTTACCTCTTCTTGTTCTAATTACTTTGCCTCGGAAAAATTGAGAAGGGTTTATGTGAAGTTTTCCAGTGAGAATCTTAAAAAGCACTTTCAGGTCAGCAACCTTCCTTCTATATACCAGGGGTTTTAGACCGAGCATCCTATTTCTTTCTCGTTCGTTTGGGATGAGCGAGTAATTTAAGCTAAAGCACAGCATTATTAATTGTCGTGTGAAATTATTTTGAACGCTTTCCAGCATGTCGATATCCCTCTTCTTGGTAGGACTGAACTGTCGTTCCAGACTCAACTATGGAACGTACGTATGTTACGTAGGCTCGCAAAAGCGTCTCAGGATTTTTACTTTTAAGAACCTTGAAGAGATTATATGTGCGAAAGTTCGCAATTTTTACCATAGAATTGCAATGCTCATCAAAACTGAGCTTCTTATTTATTAAGAAACCTAAGTCTCGAACATCCTCAACCACTTTGAGATCAGTGTCTTGTAATTTATAAACAGGTAATCTTTCCGTATTATTCGCCCCAATAGGTAAGCAGCAGGATTTCTCCGGTGCAAGCGGGAGTTCCCACCGCTTAGTCCAACTACCTATGTAGTCAAGTGCCGCTTGGATGCTGTGAGTATCTTCGTTTTCCTTGATTGTTTTGTATATTTTTACATCATCAGCGTACATTTTGCAAGTCACCCCCAATCCGGCGGTAGTATCTGGAAGCTCATAAGTGTACAAAAGGAAAAGAAGGGGTGAAAGCACTTCCCCCTGTGGAACACCAGTGCAAGCGTTGAACACGGAGGATAGTGCTCCTTCGACCTTGACCTGGTATGTTCTCCCGGTAAGGAAATCGCGAGTCCACATTCGGTTATCATAGGATGAATACCAACCATGTCCATTTTGTGCAATAATTTGGGCACTGGGACCTTATCGAAAACCTTCAAAAAGTCTAGATATACTGCATCTACCCTATTTTTGTTTTCAATAGCTTCGGTTCGCTCATTAGCAGACGTGAGCATTGGTGTTTCTACAGGTCTTCCTTGGAAAAAAACAAATTGGTTATCTGAAACCACCCTGTGGTTCTCTATATGATATGTTTTTGATAATTTTTTCGCAAGTGCTGGCAAACGCTGAAGTAATACTTGTATGACGATATTTTCTCGGTTCGCTCCACGGAGACTCCTTAGAAATAGGCGTAACGAAAGCGTGCTTCCATCTTTTAGGCACTTCGGACATCATGATGCTGAAATTGATAATGTGTTCTAAAGGATAAACTATGTGGCCTAAAATCTTTTTAATAAAACCTAGTGGAATCAAGTCAGGAGAAACAGAGTAGGATCTTGACCATTTTGAGATAATATCGTAAATCTCCTCTTTGTCGAACCATGGTGAAGTGTCTATTTGTGGAAAGGAGCGAGCAGAAAATGAATTCGAACTAAACACACCTTCACCCTGTGTTTGAGGTGCTGAAGAGTTCGAACTCACAGGTTTGCCGAAGTGCTTAAGGAAGTGCGAGGCAAGCAAATTTGCCTTATCAGATGGTGATGAATAAGGGCAGCCATTATTATCAAATAGGGTGGGTATGACTATCTTTTTTCCACTGCGGGAATTAATATATCTATAGAAACCGTTCCTATCCTGAGATCCGAGGATTTTATTCTCTAAATAAACATTATACCTCAGAATGGCTTTATCCACCTTGTTGCTACATGCAGCGTAATTATTGCAGTCATTTGCGTCATTGGTTGCGGACGCCACATACCACATGTACGTGCGTTGCTGTTCCATTCTCTTCAAGTAGTGCGACAGCCTTATTTCTTCCTTTTATTCTCCGAAGAAGAGCGAATATTTCAACAACGTGATTCAGAATGCCTAGAAAAGTCTCATATTTATCTTCCACCGTTTGAAGATGGTACAAGCTTCCTATCCAGTCAACACTAGCAAGGAAATCCCCAATGTCTTCATAGTTTGCACCACCAAAGTCCCTTTTCCATTCAAAGGTTGGTCGATTAACATCAAAAAAAATCAGAACGTTACTGTATGATCGCTACTTCCTAAGGGAGGACCAACGCAGATATCATCAACAAGCCCTTGCTTGTTGCACATGACTAGGTCAAGCAACGCACTACCTCTAGTTGGGCAAGGCACGAGCTGCTCTAATCCATGGGATTCGAGCACATCGCGAAAGACCGCTGACGTACGACATATATTCGTTCCGTATAGATCTGGGAGGTTAAAATCACCAAGAACAATGCTCGGAACGCAACATGAGCAAAAATCACTGATAGCTTTTGCAAGATGGCCAGAGCCAGTAGCGTCACACGTTGGTGCGCGATACACTCCTACAATACGGAACAGGTCAGGGTGATGTCCGACGTCACAAACTAGTAGCTCATAGTTATCACCAGCTGATTCATGGAAAATTAAATTACACGATAAGTAGTTTTTCACAAGAAGAAGTACACCTCCGCCTTTTTTGCGATTACGATCACACCGTACGCCTGTGTATTGAGAACATGCTATTCTTAAGAGAGGATTTAATTCGTTTTGAGAGGTCAGCCATGTTTCAGTCAGAAGGACCACGTCATAGTTATACTGATAGAGACCCAAAGTCAAAAAATTACAATTCTTCAACCTAATATTCGAGAGAAGGCAGAGAAGCTTGGAGTGTGGTTTCCTGCGAGAGCTCAAGCGGTTTCCCGAAAGGCTACCGTGCTGCGAGGGACCGATTCCGTTTCTGGCATTTAGCTGTGAAGGTAGTAACTGCTGAACGTGCTGAGACAGCGAACTATCTCCTCCACAGTCAACAATTGACAACCCTCGATTGCTCAGACGTTCACTTCGTCTGTGCTCTCTTTACTCCCTGGTGAGTGAGGGGCTAAGGTAAATGCCCCTTTGAAACGGAAAGAAGCGCAGACGAGGGGCACGTCTGATTGCTTCAGCTTGGAACCGACTAGCGGGGACGACAACTTTTACAAGCCTTGGCCTATTCTGCTGCGGCCGACCCATACGATAAACCGCTATAGGCTTACATTCAACGCCTAGGAAATCAAGAATCTTATAAACACAGTCAAAATCATGACAATTTCTAACTAAAGAACTAACCGCTGACGACTCAACAAGATTAGATATAACTATAGATCGTTTATGCTCATTGCCCTCGGACTTGACATAATCCCTTACAGAAACATCTGCCCTTAAAGGCTTATCCGACAGTTGCACCTTCATCAACTTTTTTTCAAAAGCATGTTTTCCTCCCTCAAGCTTTTGACCTCCTCCAACAACTCCGGGTTCCGCTTATTCAGCTCCTTGACTTCTCTCCGGGTCTCCATCAACAGCTCGATGACCATCTCCACGTAGTTCGGGACTCTTGCGTTTCCCAACAGGGCCCGTAGACGGTCAGTCTCCTGTTCGGGATCAGTTGATCTCTTCGGGCTGTTAACTGCAAGAGAAGACACACGAGCAGGAGACGGCATCGTATCGATCGAACTGGTGGAAAGCAAGAAATGCGTTCCAAAAGAGCTGAGAATATACCTTTAAGAGTGGCAAGTTATCGAAAGGTATAGTGTCTTGTCTCCTTGCCACTAGAGACTGCTCGTTGGAACGAATGACGCAGCAGAATATTCCTAGACGATGAGGAACGCAGAAACACGGCGAGGATGCAGATATGACACACCGCACCGTGTGTGAGACGAGGGAGCATGTTCGAGATGCAGCTTTACAAAGATTCGAAAGTGGCAGGTACTACTTTTTCGATTAAAACGCCTCAATTTTCCACAGATTTTCCCCTTTTTGACCACTATTAGAGACGTTCAAGAATAATACCGAATTTGAACCAAAATGTGTATACTCAAATAGATCACTTGGAACCCATTTCTATGGTCCTTGTAAAAAATCTTTAACATACGTTCATATCTCGCTTGCCGATAAGTCAACTGAACTCACAATCAGTGCTCTGGCCTCTACCTAACGGATATGGCGCAGCCGGCCGGAAATACCTACTTTCAGAGCCCAGAAACTCGATTTTGGGCTAGTATCGTGTCTATCTCCTCCAGATCTTGCTACTCTCGAAGCCACATACATCTCTTACTTTTTATGTGAGTGCATAATACTAGACGACGAAACCTAGAAATCCACTTTATAGGGAGGTCAATGAACGTGGGTGAACTGGTACAATGTTTGGTGTTCTATTGCTCAAACTCGACACCAATCTGTAAAACTCTCCAAGGTGGCCCATAGTATTGGTGTCGAGTTTGAGCAGTAGAACACCAAACGGTATATCAGTTCACCCGAGTGTTGTGTGGGACGAACTCCCACTCAAAATTCGAGGGCTTTGTATTTGGGTGGTACATTCTTGTAGGTGCTGATAAAATGGGCAAATAAATATATAGCGGTGTACGTCAGGAGTGCATGCTAGTGTGGCAATTCAAGGCCTAACCATGTTGAAACCTACTTTGCTTTATCCTACATTTATTTTCTCACGCATTTATTTACAAGCACTGCGACACCTAATTTTTCGACAAGTGTCGAAGCAAAACCGAACCTGGAAGCTGGTTTCTAGTCCAAAGAATCGTTTTTCTCCATTTTGCAATGTATTATTAGATTCTCGTAAAACATCGAAAATTCTCAGAGTTATGAGCGTTCAAATTCCGGTAGCTGCATTCTCTAACTTTATCGGTCGCTTTCGAACGCACTGTTTTCACAGAAACAGTTTCTAGCGCCGTTTGAAAGGAAAGCGAAAAAATGAAAAATTTATCACATAAAATTTCACAGAATGCAGTAAACGTCGTTTCTAACGTTGTTTTGGATGTTGTTTTGAGCATGTGACGTTATTAAGCATTACCCCCTTGTACAAATATGTATTCCTCTTCCGGCCATTTTGGATCAAAAAATTCTGCCCCTCTTTGCTCAAAATCATTTCAATAGCGTTTGTCCCGCATGGTGTCCGGGTCCGCTCTTCTAGTGTGGTGGGTGAGGGACGTTCTGCCTGAAAGCGACACGGGCAAAGACGCGGGACAGTGCTTGCGGAGAATTAGCGCCGACTCGCGCCGTGACACCCGCCGCTTCGCACTCAGCCAAACAGCCCTCGCCGTGGAAGTGATGGTGACCCAGCCAACCACGGGAGCCTGTAGGCCGACCACATTTGGTGTGATTACAATCGACAGAGGGATAGGAAGCTCGGACGGCTTGCAGTGCAGTCCAGAAATTGGGATTGATCTGAACCCTACCATCTCCTCTATTATAATTTCGAGCTCTATCGAATGAGCCAGGGAAGAATCTTGTCTTAATAACTCTGAAAAACTACATTTTTTTCGGGCGTTGTTTAACTTTTTTTTTTGCTTTTTTTGCTTTTTTTGCTTAAATATCAGTTTTTGTTTATACCAGGATTAATTACGAGGCATGTTTCCATACTACTGATGTAAACCCTACAAGGCAAAAATTGCGCAAGGATTCCAATTAGATAGACGAGAGATCTTTTAACAGAAGTTTAAAGCATTCGTTTCAACATGGCATCTCTTTAGCATTTCGTAACTGATTTTTCCATGAAACTTTATAATGCACACATCATGTATTTTAAAAAGAACATTGAAATGGGTGGTTCAACAAATCTAAAAATACTTGAGATTTATGGAGAAATAATATGAAACCTCAATGGTTTGTTTCGCCACCTTCCTTCAGACAATTTTATTATAACACCTCCTCGGTGGCTCATTAGTGAAGAAGGAGGTGTTATAATTTTCTATTTTTATTATTATATTTTTATATCTTTGTTTTTAATTTTAATTTTAATTAATATTTTTAATTTTTATATTAATAGTTTATTTTATTTTATCTATAATTTTTAAATATGTTTTTGTTTTGTTTTTATTTTGTTTTATTTTATTTTTATTTTATTTTTGTTTTCTTTTTTTTGTTTTATTTTTTATACACATTTTTCCTTTTTGAATATTTATTGTCAATATATAGTTCGCAGAGAATTTTAGTTCTAAAGTTCACAGAGGATAAATTTCATCACACAATACTTCAAATTGCTCGTCCAGTCTTTTGTGACTTCTGTCAGTATTTTGACCTCACGTTCCACAGGCAATGTACCTGCATAGCCAATGTCTCCTCCACCAATTAACGAGTTAGGAAACACTCATGAAATTTCTTGAGGAAAGTAGAGTACTTTGGTGTTCTTAGGAGATCCACTGACTATCAAATTGAACTCGTTGGGCAATTTCAGGCTGTGAACATGCTCTACGCAATGAAGGATCATAATGTTGTTTTCAAGAAGGTTCAGCACATGGGTTGCTCTTAGAAAGTCTCTCGTCTATCTAACTATATTTCTCGCGCAATTTCAGCCTGGAAGCATGCCTCGCAATTAATGATTGGCTGGGTCAGCATCGCCTCTGCGGCGAGGGCTTCCTGGCTGAGCGCGAAGGGCGGGTGTCACGGCGCGAGTCGGCGCTAATTGGCTCCGCAAGTACTGTCCCGCGTCTCTGGCCGCGCCGCTTTCAGGCAGGACGTCCCCCTCCCAGTGTGGTGAGGCCATTTCTCCCGATCAAACGTTTGGTCGGGATGCACACCAGCTATCTTTAAGTCCAAGTGCAACGTATCTAGCCAACGTTGCTTCGGTTCCTAGTTCAATGCCATTCTTTATCGTATTTCGTGCATGTAAGCTTGAAACAGTCTCCAATTTGTTCAACCCATAGCGAATCTACTTTTCTTGAAAACGTTTGAGTGTATTAACGGGAAAGCTTGAACTTTAGGCTCTGGACGCTTTCACAATATAGGACTTGCTTTCTTCTGCATCGAAATGATGAGCTTCTGCATCGAAATGATGGAAACGTTCTACATACCTGTAAAACGTAACCAGCTCTTCTGGCGTTCCTACAATTACTAGGTTCAACTATTACTGGAACCAACATGTCATCTATTATATCCCCACCAGATATAACATTTAGAGCAAAAATGGCAATTTCTTTCACAACATTGTGAGTGATCATATCTCTGGTAGGATCCTCGCAGCGCAGGCACTGTGAATGCATATTTGATAGAGGATCCTTTCCCACGACTGCCTCCTCTTAGTTTTCGAGCGCGGCTTCCCAATTTGGGAACTTTGCCACTTCATGAGAAATTGTAGAGTTATACCATGTCAACTTTTTCCGTATATTTCTGACGAGAAAGCTCTCAGCAACCACTTCTGATATGGAAGACATTGGATTGTATTCTTACGGTGAGTCCAAGTGCTCATTCGTCTAGTTAGTAGTTCTAGGTTAAAAGCTTCATAACTGTGCTCTGTACTATACTCAGATATCACGCACTCATTTACAGGAAGTTTGGTGATCGACAAATTAGTAATTGAACTTGGAATGTTTCAAAAAGAAAAGAATATTTCTATTAGTTTATTTCTACGAAAAAAATCAAAACAAATGAATGTGACGAGTAAGGATAATCAATTATACCGTCCGTACAGTGATGCTACGCAGCTCCCTAGAAATGGCATAGTACCGCTGGGTCTCGCATCCAGGTGGGAGGCAGACCTACAGCGGGCGCGGGCGATGAACGAAGAGCCCAGGTCGAGCTGAACGCTGCCCAGAAGTTGACCTCTGCGGAAAAGGCGCAAAATGCCGTGTCGCTTGAAATTCTATAAGATAACTTTGTTATAAAGCACTTGTAATGGAGAGAAATGCCTCCCTAAGATATTTTTAGACTGAATGATCTGGAGACCATGCTCTTGAAAACGAAATGCTATCAAGATGTCGTAGGTTCCTCCGAATTTGAGTACCCATAAAACACTACTCGATTGAACTCAACACTCTCTTTTTGGTTTTGGAGTCACTCAAACCTATTTTGTACAGGAGAAATCTCAATATCGTAGCTTCTCCTTTTAAGGAGTTACAGAACGCGCAACGTCGGTAAATTCCGTAGCTGAGGGAGGAACGTAGTGGATTTGTGGTCGATCCATGAATTCGCTTTTTCAGTTCATAGTATCCCTCGTCCTTTTCCTAGCTGTGCTTCGATGTCTGCAATGTCTGCCAACTACAGCAAAACACTCGACCCTCAGAACCCTTTTTCACAGAAAATATAGCGAATGTGATATAAAGGAAATTCACCGTTGAGAGTGCAGTGAAGTGAATTTACGGCAGCAAAAAAAAATTTCAAGTTGGAAACGGCCTATCTGCACTTCCTATACACGTTTTAGAGTTCAGAACAAGTTTTACCTTTGTAACTTCCTTTTCAAAGAAGTTACAGTAACTGCTACACAGATAAAACTCGCTGCTAGGGAAGAATGGTGGACGGATTGGGGACGTTAAATCTAGTCATTTTGCCAGATCTAATATCTCTCCTAAGTCGACTGAGCTGTCAGGAATTTTCAATAAAGCACAATTAGCTATTCCATGAGCGAGTGGTAGCGCAATGTGAGGATATCGTATACTGCAAAGCCGAGGTCGAGGTTCACGCACCGCATCCCATTCATGCCAACCAATTCCTTCACTCCACCAGAGTCGGCTAATCGATCCTAGACGTATGTATCTAGTAAGAGCAAATCTGACTTGCTCATCTGCAGTCGCTGCTATTCATTGTGCAGACTAAACATGAAGTAGTAGCATGATCCACATCCGAGAGCGGATCATGCTACTACTTCATGCTTAGTCTGCACAATGAATAGCAATGAATAGCCAAATTAGAAATAGGTTAAATCTGCCTTCTATTTTTTGCATCGTCTCCCTTGATGTGACCAGACAAAGATAATTTTTGGCAGTGCATAAAGGAAAAATTTGGTAGTCCTTTCTAGAATAAACTAAATAAATTAAGAATAAGATAGGATAGAATAATGTCTGTGCTTTACTAAATCCTCGGTCTACAGAATTTCTCCCCAAGAAGCTCTTGCAGTCAATTATGCCAGTCTTGGATCCGCGCGTTTAAATGTCCTTTGGACGCAATTAGTGGATACGTCCCTCGGTAATGAGTATCTCCTGGCGCTCTCAAAAAATAGCTAAACGGCGAAAATGTTTTTATAGCAATGGATAGATTCACATACTAGCGTGATCTCATGTAGGAGTAGAAGAACAGAAAGAACGCGAATAACGCGCCTACCGCACCCTTTTTCCAATCCTTATGGTGGGTATTGTAGAAACGAAGGAAAGGTTTGAAGAGGGCGGAAAGTTCAAGGATTTACTGGACAAGGCGCTGCCCGTTGATGCGAAGGAGTTCTCTGTTGCATCTGCGGGGCCATACGCGTACTCCGTAGCAGGTCTTTCGTGGATCGAGCGGAAGGCTTCCGCGTGTTCTACTCCACCCCGCCCACAGCCACCTTCGAGGAGGCGCTGGATGACTTCTTGGCCGCGTAGGAAGTGAAACCGGAATGGATAGAGATCTCACTTACATTACACGCATATATACAGCGGTGACAAGGCCAATGCGAAGAAAGTTTTAGCAAACTGCTAGCTATAAAACCTAACGATGAAGCGGAACGCGAATATCAACAGGAAGCGAAGAGACTACCGTTGGAATGCTAACATGGGTGTGCATGAATCCGACTTCTATACCATAGTATTTCAGGTTGTCGCGTTGCATCCTTGGCTCCACGTCAAAAATGGCAGCGCGGAGGAAGCGCTTTATCGGGTAGTGTACAAATTAAGGTAACTTCGAACCATCCTCAGGCCATTGAAGACGATAAAGCGGTCGAAGTGTCAGGTCTAAAATAAATATTTTCATCTACCGATCTCGTCGGTACAGAAGAAATAACGAAAGCGAACTCGAAATTTTATTTCAGTAACAGTAGAATTTTAGATCAAGATGTCGCACCTCTAGATAGAAAAATATGTCATGTCCATGGCATCCTCAAAAAATCAGTTGAAGTTGAACTCAACGTGACCGATTCGAAAACTGCAGCAGAAAATCTTCATTTTTAATTGTAGAACCATCAGCATTTGATACCCCATAGGATTCAATTCAATGCTCATGTCTCCTTCTGCCGACGAAGCTGCGTGCGAACCTCCACTGTGCAAAAAAAAATACAGGCCAGTTGGAATCACTTCAATATTCGCAAGAACTTTTGAAAAGATTCTTAAGAAGCATGTCTCAACACATCTATGTAGAAAGCCACAAAGTAATCTCCGACAACCAGTATGGTTTCCTAAAAGGCAGATCGGTAGAAACTACGCTTTCCACCTCTCTCAAGTACTGGTCCAGGGCTATCGAGGAGAAAAAGTACATGGATGTTTTATACTTCGACTTCTTCAAAGTCTTTGACAAAGTCCCTCTTAAGAAATCGCTTTTAAAAACGAGAGCCGTGGGGATCCATCTCATGATAACGAATTGGGCTTGGCAGCTACTTCAGGAAGAGCGTATCAAGCAACTATCAAGCGTGAGTTCTCTAAATTTTTTCCCACATTATGTGGTGTTCTGCAGGGCGGAGTGCTTTCCACACTCTTGTTTCCAGTTGCATACCTATGAGCCCAGGATTCACTAACCATTTGAGCGCCGAGCGCAATATGTATGCCGACGACGTTAAAATCTACAAAAGAGTTGAGGGGTCTGAAGACTAACAAAGTCAGCTGCTGGCTTTGTTAGTCGTTGGGCTGAATTATGTGGATCGCACTTTCAACGAAAAAACTCTTCTTTTGATGATTGGACCAAAGAATCAAAGTCGGACGCCGACATGCAGAATTAGTGACAAGCCGCTCAACAGAGTGAATGAAGTTCGAGATTTACAACAACAATTTACAATTTACGATTTTTTGTTAGGCTACAGTGCTACCAGTGACCTACTTTTCTCCCAAACTTGCAGAGTTTTGGTGAAAAAACCAGTTATCGTATCTACAACCACTTCGGGGTTTTGAAATCCAAGCTACCTGAAGTCTACATACGTGCCTATAAAACATGTGCCACCGATTCATCAGTGACCACAATGTTTAATCTAACGAAGACGAAGGACGCTGACCTTTTGGAAAGGGTTCAAAACAACCTCACCAGGAAACCTATGATGAGGTGTCATTCCATGCATTACAACCTAATACGTCATGGTCCTCAACGATCTCTGTTTGTGGTTTTTCGTAATTGAAAATACAGGGTGGTCCACTTGAAGTGTTACACAGAAAACAATATACAACTTTGTATAAACAAACGCAAATGAGAAAAATGTACAATCATTCGAAAGTCAGGAAAATTCTACATAACTCTGGAAAATTCTAGTGCGGCTGCGTCGCAACATCAATCCGCCGGTCGTGAGTCCTTTTTTTTTTGATTTTGTTGGTTTTCATTCTATTAAGAAGTATTTCGGAGTCCTTCCTAGTCCTTGTAGGTGTTCCTTCTCTACCAGTGTTCATTGATTGCACATTTTTCTGAGCTACTTTCCCGTGTGTGGTTGTTTAGCTATTATATTCGCTTTGTTTGCTAATTGATTGTGGTTGACCAAGGATCAATATGGCGAGACGTGTGCAACGGGCTGGTAGGCAATCTCAAGTAGCCTCTTCCCCATCTGCTGAGAGGCCTATTAATGCTTCTGATGGTGAGGTTGGTAGCCAGGATACTGAAAAGATGACGGTCTCCCAGCTTGTTGCAAAGGCGCTCGAAATTAATAAGGATCCTTTGGTCAACGAGCTTCTCCTCGCGCTTAAGGTAAAAATTCCTGCTGAGTTTGCTGAGGCCATTGAGAGCGATAAGCGCGACCACTCCATACTCATTAGTGGTCTTCAGGAAGCTCCTGACAACTACTTAGCATCTGAGCGTCAATCCGATGCTGAGAAGAAGGTTCGGGAGGTCCTTGACTTCCTAGATGTGGAGTGTCCGTTCACCTGCTATCGCATGGGAAAACTCAGCACTCAGCGTCCGCGTTTGGTCAAGGTTATACTGCCTACCAGGTTCCATTGGCGGTCAGTACTTGCCAATGCTCGATTATTACGCGGTTCGCCTTTCTCTCATGTTTTTGTACGCAAGAGCATGACGAGCGAGGAGAGACAACGAGAATTTGAGCTACGCCAAATTGCTCGGGAGCGTAATAATGGCATGGCAGGTAAGGAGTGGGTAGTCTATAGAGGCCAATTGACACGCTTGTCGGAGTTAACTCCAAGAAGCGTGGGAAACCTCTAAATCGGCACGGTTCTAGAACCCTGAAATGTTTTCTTTTAAACTCTCGTAGTATTTGTAACAAACTTGACCATTTACAGTACTTTCTCAGTGTTAGTAAGCCTGATCTTGTAGCTGTAACTGAAACTTGGTTAACTGAGAGAATTTTGGATTCCGAAATTATTGGTGACTTTTCTTTTAATATTTTCCGCAGTGACAGGAGTAACGGAAGAGGCGGTGGGGTTTTTTGTCTAGCTAAATCAGATCTTTGTGTGAGGGAAGTCAAACTGGACCGACCAGGCATTAATGATGTGCTTTGTGTTGACATCATTCTCCCCCCGTTTAACTCGGTTACTCGTCTGGTAGTAGTTTATCGACCTCCTAGCTCTCCCCATCACAATGATGACTTATTGATTGAACTTCTCAAAGATCTTTCATGCAGTTATAAGGATACAATAATCATGGGTGATTTCAACCTCCAGATCAATTGGGCTCAACGTCAGGCGTTGAATGCTTTATCCTCCAAATTTCTTGATTTTTTGAATACGCAGGTTTTTGTCAATTAGTAAATGACTCGACGCATGGCGATAATGTACTTGATATAATTCTGTCATTGTCCAATAACATCTCCAATGTTTCCGTGCTTGCGCCGCTTGCCTCTTCGGACCATTCAGTAGTTGAATTTGACTTGCTTGTTCAGAGCTGGAGCTCATTCATTTGTCCAAGACCAGATTTTGCCAACGTCGATTTCGCCTTACTTAGTCAACATTTGAGTTCCGTTGATTGGTGGTCAGTCTTCGACAAATATAGTTCAGTCTCTGAGTTGTACGAGCGGTTTTGCAAAGTTCTTTATTCGGCTCTAGCCTTGTTCGTTCCTTTCAAAGTGCCGAGAGTAAATCATGTTAAATATCCTAAGCATATCCACAACCTTCTTTGTCAGAAAGAGCGGTTGTTCCATGAAAACAGAGATGCCCTCAGCAATTCCCTTTACAAGAAGGTCTGTGCAGATATAAATTACCATTTAGTAAAATTCTTGGATAATTATGAGCGACGCCTTTCGCACAGCAGGTCTGCTCGTTGTCTGCATCAATACGTTCGTAGGAGGATGAAGAATACTGGCTCTATTCCCACAATTGTAGACGAACAATCAAACCCTATTTTATCTGACAATGAGAAAGCTTGCCGCATTGCGGAGTATTTTGCCAGTGTCTTTTCCGCAGGACAAGACATCTCCTTAGGGGATAGCAACTTAGCAAACGCTGAAAACAGGCATCCCTTGTCCGAATTTGATCCAACTTTGTACTTTCATCCGGAGGACATTTTTCGCATTTTGGGTGAACTCAAGCCATCTTGTTCTGAGCCATGGGACGGTATTCCACAAATAATTTTCAAGAAGTGTCGCACTGCTCTTTCCAAACCTCTTGCACACATTTTTAATATGTCCTTATTCCATGGTGAAGTGCCTTATTTATGGAAACAGGCTATTGTCACCGCTTTACCAAAACGTTCCGGAAGCTGCAGTGTGACTGACTTTAGGCCTATTAGCCTCACCCCAACCCCTGTTAAGGTTATGGAAAAAATTGTGAGTGCGAAGATTTTCTCTTTCCTGAAAGAGCGGTCGATCATTGCTGCGGAGCAGCACGGCTTTATGCCGGGTGCCTCCACACTAACTAATCTGATTGACCTTTACTATGACTGTTGCAGAACTGTTAACGATGGTGGTTCTTTGGATATAATATATTTCGATTTCTCAAAGGCTTTTGATAAGGTCAGCCACTTCAAACTTGTTTCCAAACTTCAGCAAGCTGGTGTCTGCGGAAAGCTGTTGCAGTGGCTAGTATCCTATCTTCAAGACCGTACTTTCACTGTTAGAATAAATAGTAGTTTTTCTAGTATTTACTGTTGTACTAGTGGTGTCCCTCAAGGGGGTGTCTTGTCACCATTACTCTTCATCCTCTATACTAGCGATCTCCTGCTGTTACTTAAAACTTCGCCTCTTGTCAGAGTTCAAGCCTATGCTGACGACATAAAAATTTACGGATCTTATACCTCGAGTAATTATGTGGAAGTGAGGCAAGCATTGAAAAGTGCTATTGAAAAAATGGCTGCATGGGCATCTGAGTGGGAAATTCCCCTAAATTTGAATAAATGCCAGGTGATGCATGTTGGAACATTGGAGGCTGTGGAATATGAGGTTAGTGGTGTGCCGTTGTCTAGCTGTCGTATTGTTAAGGACTTGGGAGTTCTCTTTGAACCCACGCTTGAATTCAGAGCTCACATAGATTACATTGTTCGGAAATCGTACTCAGCACTTTTCCTGATTTTTCGGAATGTTAAATGTTCCGATGTGGCAATATTGATTCGCCTTTACAAGTCGTACGTATTGCCTCACTTGGAATATTGCTCGCCGTTATGGAGCCCCAGAACTAGAAAGCTTGTGCTCAAAATCGAGAAAGTACAGAAGCTTTTTACAAGGCTTTTATGGTACCGTTGCTCGAACCCTATAGATCGCCCACTCCTTCCTAGCTATGAAAATCGCCTGAAGCTTTTTAAGCTTCTGCCACTTCAAGTCCGTAGGATAATATCTGACTTGGTCTTTTGCTTTCGCATTATCAGGAACGAGGTGAATCTCTCAGCGAGCAAGTACTGGGTTTATCGGCCAGTTAGTTTAAGGCAAAATAGGTTCAGCATCTTTTACTGCAAAATCCACCGTCCTAGTAAAGATAAGCTGTTCAATATTGTGTTCTACCGGTGCTCTAGATGGTTCCGTCTTCTACCCATTGACGTCTTCCAGGTTCAGTCGGGCTCGGGGTTCAGACGAAGGTTGGTGAATCTTGCCCTTCGGGGTGATTTCTGTTTCAACGAGAACTGCTTTTAACATACTGCTTTCCAGTGGACCGGTGGATGTTTCTCTCAAGCAGTGTTATCCATTGATTGAACGATGCATTCTTCTGCCAGCCTCTACCAGTGCCTAGTGTCACAAGGATTACTTGCACCTATGTTCTCTTCCTTCCCGCTAGCCTGTGTACTTCGATCCTTTTCTATTCCTCTCTTTTTTGTTGCCTATGAAGGGGCCTTGGAACGACATCTTTTTTTGTACCAAAAAATAGAAAACAACAGTAAATAGATGGGATATTTTTTTCTTATCGTGATTTCTCAATAAAAATTCTTTCTTATGCTGAATGGTTTCACTTTTTCTCTATAGTTAACATTCAACCTTCCTCAAAAAGTTACCCAGCCGTCACCTCGATCCTTGTCATGCAAAGGTTTTGTTCAATCTATTACCAATATCTCACTACATATGGAGAGAAAAATTTATTCCTGGGCCGTCCCCGTGGTGCATACCAGTATAATGAGGCTCCTGAAACACGGAGCCCGCCCGGGGACGCGTGCTCAGGATTTTCTGAATTTCTTTTTTCCATGATTCGACTTTGCATGATTTTAGCATTCCAATGGCTTGGTTAACTTCATAAAGTTCCTCTTTTCGACAATATATCTCCGGTGACCTTCCTAATGGTCGCCAATTTACAGGTTTTTAGTGAACAAATATGTTAATAGTCCTAATATTTTTTTATTTTTATTTTTTTTATATGGCGGCAAGTACTACGGTGGCAATTCAAAGATAAGATTGGTGCAAAGTGAGATGTTGTTTCAAAACCTCTTCTGCTTCGCTGTCCATCTATTGTTTTTGTTGTAGTGTTTGCGTTCCATTTGGTTTGATTGGATGCTGTTTTATGCATGGTTGGTTATACTGGACTAGTATTTTACCCAGTTCCACTGATATTTGTCTTTTTTTCCTTCATTTATGCGATTTTCTGTTCTTCTTAGTTGCTTTTTCGTGTGAGCACGTCTTCGGGACGTAATAAATAAATAAATAAATAAATAAATAAATAACATATCATACATCACATTCAAAATGTGCTCCTTTGGCTTCAATGCAGGCATACAATCCCTTTCGGAAATTCTTGATGATGCGCGCGATCATTTCCGGTGAAATTTTGTCCCATGCCTTCTCCTTTTCACGAATCCAGTGAACTGTGTCTGAAAGAGCAAGCTTTTTGCTCAGGGATTGACCAGATGGCGAAACCCATAGGGTTGAGATTGGGCGAGTTTGAAGGCCAAATATCCTTTGTTCACAAATAGGGGAGATTGGCCTCACACCACTCCAGAGTCTTCTTGGCACCGTGAGCTTGTGCCCAATCTTGCTGGAAGGCCCAGTCGATGTCTCTAGCATTTTATTGTGCACATGGTATCACCACGTCCTCCAGGATTTGCTTCCGGTATATTTCGGCATTGATCTTAACTTCTTTTTGAATAAAAACCAGCTTGGTCTTGCCCAGGTCCGATATTCCAGCCCAAATCATCAAGGACTGTGGGAAATGACTGCAGCATGCACATGCAGCACTGATTTTGTTTCTGTCTACTGTTCTTTATTTATTTAAAGCGCACGACTTGTGCAATAAATGAAATGAAATTAAATGAAATGAAATGAGCTCTTCCGATGTTGACGGCTCTTGCAGATCCTTTCGGCAACAGCTTCCGTTGATTGTGCACATTCCGGTGTGGTTCGACGGTAAACATCTTCTCGTCTGTGAAGAGCAACCGGTCGAGCTTGTCATCGCGCATAAGGGCCTTCATCTTTCTGTATTTCTACAGTCTTAAGGACTTCATTTCCTCAATAAGGTGCTGTCATTTAACGAGTTTGTAGGGATACAATCCCAGATAATCCCTGATTAGTCGTTGCATAGTAGAGCGACTTAAGTTGTGCCCCTTAGCTAGTTTCCTGATGCTTCGTGCAGGATCTCGGCGAATTTTGTTTTTGACGGCCTTTTGAAGGGCAGGAGTCTTCGCAGTTCGCAGTGGTCTTCCTCTCGGACGATTTTCGATCCCTCCAGTCTCTTCCAAACGTTTGACGACCCGGTGCACTTGCATCCGATGCAGTTTGAGCGTCTTTGAAATCGTGGAAACGGACGACCCGCGCTTGAACATAGCGACTACTGCTGAACGATCCTCAAGCGAAACCATGTTTACCTAAAAACGGAAAATAATACTGACCATAGGTAGACTAAAGAATACAGAGAAAACGGATTACACCACAGCAAAGCACAAAATGTAAGAGATATTTCCAAAAATGGACTTTTTGTAGCCCGTAACACTTCATGTGGACCACCCTGTATAATAGAATGAAAACCCCGACCTCCTCATGATGTATGTACAATATTCTCGCCAACGAAGCTCCCTGTCAACGCGCAAGAATTTTTTGATGAGGCGCTGATGATATTCGCAAGAGGAAGGCTCAAACTTTGAATCTTGTTAAGGACGCGGGTTAGGTCAGACTTTCTAACGTATGGGATCCTTAAGGACTTTAATCTGCTGCTTGGGAGGTACGATAATCTGGTGAGTCTGTCTGTGCAACTGTAGAATGTATCTTGATTGACAAATATTTCAATGTTGTGCTACATGACGTGTGTTGAAAACGTAGCACAAGAATTGATGTCTAACTGAGTTGCTTACGTATCTTAGTTGTTTTTGCAGGGTTTTTGTTGTTTCTTTTTTTGTTAGTTTGACGCGAAGACTCATTTCTACGTCTTGACTAATTGAAAAAATAAATAAATGTCGAAGCCACACATAGAATGAACGACTTATTGTGGGACATAAAAATCACCTAAAAAGCTGAAAAAACACGAGACCGTCCTCTACCAAGGCCAAAACAGACTATCACTCCCTCTCAATAAAACGAAGCTACAGTTCATCCGCACCTTAAGCCTATGTTATACTTCGGCGACGCTGTTGTCGGCGACATCGGCGACAGTGTTGCTTGGGCTTGCACACTTCGATTCGCGAATCTCGAGATTGATCCTCTACGCAATGCTTCGAATTAAGACAGCAATGCCATTCCACATCCACTGGCCACAAACTCGCTGCGGATCAACTCCAAAAATGGATGTTTCCAACCTTACGCGCAACGTAACCCTCAAAAGAAAGAGGCTAGCATGGTAATAAAGGAAGGACACCAGGTGATCATGGAACTTTGAGATGAGGATGCACCCTCTGTCTGCGCGCATAGTCCTCCAACCACAAGGGGTCGAGCTCAAGTAGATTGGGAACAGCGGCCGATTGTGAACAGGTGTGACGCAATGGATAGATCAGCGGCGTACTGAGGCGAAGCGGTTTGTTGATAGACTCTTCCATGGGACGTCACCTTCCACTCCCTAAAAAAGATACGTGAAAACGAAAAGATAAGGCCAGAAAAGAAGGCTGATTCACAGGTACTGTTGTGCATTCGCGACCTCAGGCGTGAAAAAGCTTTTCGCGCGACGTCGGTAAAATCCATGGCCGGCGGAGGAACGCAGTGGATTTCTGGTCGATCCGCGACTCCGCAGCTTCAATTCAAGGTGCCCCATCTCCTCTCCTTGCCATTTTCAAGTCAAGAATGTTTGCCCAGCTTAGGAAGACACTCGATGCATCAGAACCTTTTTCACAAAAAATATAACTCCCGTAAAACAGGAAAAATTCATTACTGAAAGTGAAACATGGTGAATTTATTAGGTTGAAAAAGTCTCTTCGCACTTCGAAAAGTTTTTCATCGTTCTCCTTGTAAACACACTAGCCAGTATTGATTGCTGAGTTCATAATCCTATCACACTACCTTCAGCTGGGACCTCTACACCTCTCTTGTCGGCCTTTGGGAAGATGCCGTCATGGACAATGTCGACGAGGAATACGATCGCTTCGTGCACCATCTCCGCGATAGTGCTAAGGGAGCCGAGAGCTTGAAGACCACCAAGAGACGCCTGTCTCCGGAAACTCTCGAGCTGATACGCCAGCGTGGAGCAGCACGAGCGTCAGGCAACTACCAACTGACGTCCGAGCTTGAAAAGCTATGCAGAGCGGCGATAAAGGAAGATCTCAAGGAGAGAAGGGCGGAAGTGTTGGCTGAAGCAGCAGAGGCAGGGCTGAGCATCCGCAATGCCCGCCGGAACTTCGCCAACTTCAAGACCAAGATGACCGCTCTCCGACGTCCTGACGGAACCATCACCTCTTCCAGAAGGACCATGGAGAAGGTCATCCATGACTTCTACTCCAATCTCTTCGATAGCCACGTCCACCTGCCCCCATGCCATCTTCCGCAGGATGGATACGTCGTTCCCTCTGTTCTCCCTTCCGAGATCCGACACGCCATCTCGTCGGTGAAGAAACGTACAGCACCCGGCCATGACAGGATCAGACCCGAACACCTGAAGAACCTCCCGCCAGCGCTCATCAACACCCTGGCGCGGCTCTTCACACGATACCTGTCGGAGTGCAAGGTTCCATCTCAGTGGAAGACCAGCAAGACCGTCTTGCTGTACAAGGAGGGAGACGTGCACGACATTGGCAACTATCGCCCGATCTGCCTGCTGTCCGTAGTCTACAAGCTGTTCACTCGAGTCATCCTGAATAGGATCAGCAGAACCCGGGACGAAGGACAGCCACGCGAACAAGCAGGATTTCGGAGAGGATTCAGCACGATCGACCACATACACACCATTACGAAGCTCATCGAAGTGTCGCGAGAGTATAAGCTGCCGCTGTGCCTTACGTTCATCGACCTGAAGAAGGCATTCGACTCCGACGAGACTGAAGCGGTCCTCGAAGCCCTGCTCACTCAGGGCGTTCCTACTCAGTATATCAGAGTCCTTCCAGAGCTTTACAGTGGATTCACGACCAAGATCTCTCCATTCTACAACGACGTCGTCATTGACGTAAGGAGAGGGGTTCGGCAAGGGGATACCATATCCCCGAAGCTCTTCAGCGCCACCCTCGAAAACGTCATGCGCGAACTAGAATGGGAAGACATGGGAGTGAAGGGCGACGGCCGGCAACTGCACCATCTTCGCTTCGCTGACGACATCGTGTTCATAACCCCGAGCATCAGTCAGGCGGAACGAATGCTGGCCGACTTCGACCGTGTATGTGGAAGCGTTGGACTGCAGCTGAATCTTACGAAGACGATGTTCATGAGGAACGGATGGGTTTCTGATGCCCCATTCTCGCTCAGCGGAACGAACATCTCCGAATGCTCCAGCTACGTGTATCTGGGTCGCGAAGTCAATATGGCCAACGACCTAGCGCCGGAGCTGAGCAGGAGGAAACGAGCGGCTTGGGGAGCTTTCAAGAGCATCGAAGAAGTCGCGAAGAAGACGAAGAACGTCCGACTCCGTGCCCACCTATTCGACTCTACCGTTCTTCCTGCCCTAACATACGCCTCAGAGACCTGGGCTATACGAAAGCAGGATGAACACGCGATTAGCGTCCCGCAGCGTGGAATCGAGAGGACGATGCTCGGAGTGACACGACTCACGCAAGTGAGAGAAGGCCTCTGGAGTTCCGAGCTTCGCCGACGTTCGAAGATCAGAGACGCTGTCGCGTGGGCCAAGTTGTCGAATATTAGGTGGGCCGGCCACGTAATGCGCTTCGCAGACACCCGCTGGACGAGAGCCGTTATCGACTGGATTCCGCGGGATGTCAAGAGAACACCGGGACGCCCACCAACGCGTTGGTCGGACTTCTTCGTGAAAGCCCTGAACGACCGATATGACGCTCTTCGTATCCCTCGAGCGAGGAGGATCCATTGGACCACTCTGGCACGCGACAGGGACGATTGGAGACGCTGCTGGCGCCCGCTCGAGCAAGTCGATGATCAACGGGACGACAGGTGATACAGGTGATCACACTTGTCTACCGTTCGCACGCGGACACAGGTCAAGACCCTTCTTGTACTTCGTTATCTGTCCAACCTTCCGGACTCAATGCCAGATCTACCTCATGGCCATTTTCGGCACGGCATTCTTCATGAATTCATTAAGGGATATACAGCACGTCAGGCAGCCGACAAGATCTACCACCATATAATTGAGTTAGCTCCCTGCCCTGTACATGATGAGGCGTATCTCACTCAGGTTGGAAACCTGGCTGATATACGCCTCGTGGAACCACATCCAATCTCATGAAACCTCTTGCAAGGCCTCCGCATACCTCGCGCGGGCAACGTCTGCCGTTCAACATGGGGCGTTGTTACAGCAGAGGACGCGTAGCCTCCTCCTATTTGACACAACGGCGTCTGCGCGCGTTTCTGAGCGCCTGGATCCAGAAAACGTGTTCCCTTCGTCGCACCACAACCGTCTGGAGTCAGAAGATTGAAAAGAAAGGAAGCAGAGGTCACATCGTCGTCGTACGACGACCGGCCGCATGCATAACTCAGCATTATCCCATTTTGAACGGAAAACTTTGCTCGCGCCAGGTACGCCTCTGCGTACCTCGCGGGGGCAACGTTTGCCGTTTAACATGGGATATTATTGCATCAGAGGAAGCGCATCCTCCTCCTGCTTGACACAACGGCGTCTGCGCGCGTTTCTGAGCGCCTGGATCCAGAAGACGGGTTCCCTTCGCCGCACCACAACCGTCTGGAGTTAGACGAGGAGAAACCGTAGTTCTACGACGAGGGATCGCATTCAGAATTGAGAATGAGATGTTGTTACAGCAGAGGAAGCGCATTCTGCTCCTGCTTGATACAACGGATTCTGCGCGCGTTTCTGAGTGCCTGCATCCAGAAGATGGGTTCCCTTCGCCGCACCACAACCGTCTGGAGTCAGAAGAGGGGACACCGTCGTTCTACGACGAGGGATCGCATCCAGAATTGAGCATGAGATGCTGCTGCAGCAGAGAAAGCGCATTCTGCTCCTGATTGATACAACGGAGTCTGCGCGCGTTTCTGAGTGCCTGCATCCAGAAGATGGGTTCCCTTCGCCGCACCACAACCGTCTGGAGTCAGAAGAGGGGACACCGTCGTTCTACGACGAGGGATCGCATCCAGAATTGAGCATGAGATGCTGCTGCAGCAGAGAAAGCGGGTCCTCCTCCTGCTTGACACAACGGGGTCTGCGCACGTTTCTGAGTGCCTGAATTCAGAAGACGGGTTCCCTTCGTCGCACCACAACCTTCTGGAGTCGGAAGATCGAAAAGTAAGGAAGCAGAGGTCACATCGTGGTCGTACGACGACCGGCCGCATGCCGAACTCAGCATTATCCCATGTTGAACGGAAATCTTTACCCGCGCCAGGTACGCCTCTGCGTGTATCTCCCAGTCGAGTATTTTCTCATGGTCAACTGTACGTGGCGTGCTCGCGAATACGACAGAAGTCCCATTTGAAGATTTGGTTAACACCAGGACTCAAGTCGATACCAAACGTAGTATTCACCGAGATGCTTCAGTAAGTGTTGTCTTTTCGTTGTTCCGTTAACAAAATTGTTTTGAAGGTCACACGTACTTTTTGTGTGTGAGTATTTTCTGAGAAAAAAGCGCAAGCCTATAACCCCGCGAAGCGGGCAAGTGCGAGACACGCCGTTAGGCGTGTCGTAGCACTTGTTAACATTATATACAGCTTGGGATCTACTACTCATCGCGTTTGTTATGAGTGGTTGTTTTTAAAGGGAGATTAGTCACTCGAGGACAAAGCAAGGTCAGGAAGGACAACTGAATTTGACGACACTGAACTACTCCATCTTCTTCGTACCGATAGTAGGCAGACGACATGTCAACTGGCAGAGAAGTTCGAAGTGTCTCATAGGTTAGTGGAAATCCATTTGAAGGGCTTTGCATGGACATTTGGAGCTTGGATTCCACATGCCCTGTCAGACATTCAGTGCAAAACCACATGTTGCAAGACTCACAAGAGAAACAATAAAGGAACTGGGCTGGGAGGTAATGCCACATCCACTGTATAGCCCTAACCTCTCCCCTACCGACTACCATCTCTCCCGTGCTCTCAAGCAAGAAATTGGAGAGAAATATTTTGAAACGGGTGAAGATCTCAAAATTAGATTCAGCAATGGTACGACTCCAGAACTGCAGTCCTTTAGGCTAGAGGAATTAGAAAAGTACCCAGTCTTCGGAGAAGTGTAGTGGACCAGAATGGAGTTTATCTCTATTGATTTGACATTGTAGTTGTGAAGCAATAAATTTTTGAAAAAAATGAAAAGACTTTTTTCCAACCTTATATAACTGGCAAAATGTTATGGATGGCTCCACCTCCTTTTAATCTCTTTGCATTAAAGTTCAGAACAGGAATTAACTTTGTAAATTGCTTTTCAAAAAGGTTACAGTACCTTCTCAACAGTGAAACCCATTGATGAGGAAGAAATAAGAAAGGACTGGGCATGTGGAATCTGGTTATTCCTCTATACTTTAGAAGGTCAATTATTTTACAAAAGATTTTATTTATTTGTTTGTTTATTAATAAAATCACCTCACATTAGTGCGCAGTGCAGGAACATTTACAATATCAACACTTTGATACCGTGGAAGTCATTTTATTTTCATTTCCTAAAACTTTGAGGGGAATAACATTCTTTTCATACTCATAATCACTCCCATAAAAATTTCGTTGTGTCGAAACATTGTTGGAGGGCAAGCTAGAGCAGTGTGTTAAAATATTACACAAGAGCCAGAATGAAGCGGTTTCTTGGAAACCAGCCCAGCTATAGCGCGGTTCACTTGTTTTTCATTTTTATTTTATAATTCCTTTCAGTAACGCATATTTGATATAGTTAGTACCCGTGCGAATGGTAGCGCAATCGGGGCATACTCGGCTGTCACATGCACCAAGAGTCGAGGTCTGGGTTTGAGCCGCTCCGTCTAGGCCAACCAATCCCTTCATTCCGAAGTCGGCAAGAGCTCATTCAAATCGCCTCTTCGATATCTACTGTTGTACAGTGCGCAATCCCAATAGGAGATGATTAACATCAGCTTCAATAAATACATTACCATACCTAATCCTTGGTTAGTAAAATTGCTTCAGTGGTTCAGCGTGAACTTTTTGCACTTCTACCACACGCAAAAAATCGATCGACGGTTTATTAAAAACCTCAAACTTGGGTAATTAAACCAGTAATGAAATGAATAAAGTAATTGAAAGACAGCTTAACAAATAAGGCAGAAATAAGTGATCAATTGGATTAAAAAACAAAGGAAGGATCAATACGAACAGCTACAGAGAAACAACAATAGGAGAAGCCAAATAAGAAATAAAGAGAAATGTGGAGCTAGAAATTAATAAATGTGAGGCGCCGCGCATTCCCACTGGAGAGAAGATGTTGACTGAAGCGCATGCCGCCGTACTTATAGGATTCCCCCCCCCCCCCCATTCCTCCCCGCGTCAGCGCATTTTGCGTCCGAATTCAAAGACTGATAGCTGGCTCCTCAACGATATCCAACTTCCCGTAGTGCATTTGAGGATCCAGTACCTCCTCCGTGAACCAACGGAGAAGCTGATACGTTAAAATGAAAATGTCCGTGAGAGCGTCGGAGTCTGATTCGGCAGTGAATGTGTGCAAAATGCGCAAAATGAGCCCACACAGCTTACCTTTGAAATGATTTCGAACCACCTTCAGGTGTCTAAAGACAACGAAACGGTTGAAACGTCAAGCTTAAACAAATATTTCCACCTACCAACCTCTTTGGCACCGGAAAAGTAACGCAAGTGAACACTGATGCCGAGGTTTCAAGATGAGAGGGCACCGAGAAAATTTTGAGTGTTAATTAACACAAATAATTAAATGAGTAAATAAACTTCTAATGCTGGCTTAAGTGCTTCATTAGAAGGATCTTATGAAGGGATCTTTGAATCGATCACGGAGTCGCAACCGAAGGGTGGACTTATAATTTCTTCTTCTTCAGCGTTTGTCCCGCTTCGTCGCGGGGTCCGCTCTTCTGGTGTCGCGACGCCACCTTTCCCGATCCTGCGCTTGATCAGGGTGGACGCCAATTACTTTCATATCCGCGTGTAACGTATCGGACCTACGCTGCTTCGGGCGTCCTCTAGGCCGCTTTCCAGGTACTTCCAACTCAAGGCCTTTCTTGCGGACGCTGTCTTCTTTCCCACGCAGAACGTGGCCGTACCATCGCAAGCGAGCTTCGCCGGCTATCGGCGCGACATCGAAATTCTGCCGAATGACGTCGTTTTGGATGCGGTTCATGCGGGTGACTTCAGCAGTCCAGCACAGCATCTTCGTCTCCATGATGCTGAGGGGCGTTTCAACTTCCTTAGTGGCAGGCCATCACTGAGCGCCGTACATCGCTACCGGCCGGACGACTGCTCTGTAGATCTTCGACTTCAGGTGCTCTGGTATGTTCCTATCGCAGAGCACACCAGTCAGCGAACGCCACTTGGACCAAGCTGCACTCACGCGTGAGTTTACTTCAACCATCAGACCGCCGTCAAACGCTATTGCTGATCCCAGGTATTTGAACGCCGAAGTGCGTGCAAGTTCAGTACCGTTAATCTTAATGGAGCCGGACTCGCTTACGTCAGTCGTTAGGTACTCGGTCTTCTTGACGTTCAATTTGAGTCCGAACCTCGCCAGACGGTCGCGCCAAGGTTGCACCTACCGCTCGAGATCATCTTTATCTTCGCAAGCGAACATTACGTCGTCAGCATAAAGCAGCGTCCATGGGACGGGTTTATGAAGATCTCTTGAGATGGCATCGATGACGACAACAAAGAGGAGTGGAGAAAGCGCAGAAACCTGGTGCACCTCAACAAAGATGGGAAACTCCATTGAGGTTCCAGCCACAGCTTGCACTCTACTCTTTGGGCAAGAGTAGAGCATCCGCACCCACTCTATAAGTTCGTCAGCTACGTTACTGTTGTGTCAACACTCCGGTACTTTCTTCTCCTTCACTACCTGGTTGAAGAATTCAGCCAACCACTCAGCAGGATACCAGAGCTTCCACTTCCGCACATCGACTGCCAGATCATCCGACCCTGTCGCCTTACCGGCTTCATCTTCTTCAGAGCCGCTTCTGTTTCCTCCACGGTGATCTTGCAAGCGGGACCGTGAACGGAATCCACAGAAGGGATGGCCGGATGAGGAAATTCCATAGTGGAAGTTTCCTCAAAGTAATCACGCCATCGCTTCAGCGCCTTTTTGCGGTCCATTAGGAGATGGCCATTCCCATAGTTGATGCCAAAGAACTTTTCAATATCCTCGGCATGGCGATGGCGGGTCTTAGCAAGTCGGTACAAATACCGCTCACCATCGCGCGACTCGAGCTTTCAGTAGACATCACCATAATGAGTGGCTCTCGCAACAGACACGGCTTTCTTTGCAGCCTTCTTCGCCCTCCGCCCTCCTGCCAGTTGTCGGCTGTTCTGTCGCCGACAAACACATGATACAGCGACTTCTTCTCTCGAACCTTCGCTTTCACATCGTCTGTCCACAGCCATGCCTGCTTGTCGACTTTGCGTCGTCCAGGCTTCGTAGTGCCGAGTTCCAACCTTGCAGCTTGGCTTATCGTGTCGGTTGCTTTCTTCCAAGTTTCATCGACGGTCGTAACTGTCAGTAACTGCACGCCAGAAATCACAGCTGCTTCCTTCTTTCTCGTTCGCCACCACTTGATTCTTGCAGCACCGCATCGCTCGATCTGCTTCAGCATCGGAGGGGTAATCTTAAAGGTCCAGATCAGCGGCCGATGCTGTGGGACGACCGTCTCATACGGCACGACCTTAGCGTCTGTGACAATACTTCGGTCGTGATCCTTCACAAGCACAAAGTATCTAAGACTTGGAGCTCCCACTATAGCATGAGATGAGTCGCGTTTTCGGAAAACGGTGCTCACAATGGTGAGATTATGCGATTCCGCATACTCAAGAATGCGCTCACCGTCGGCGTTATGTGACCCGTATCCGAAACCACCATGACAGCTGTACACACCTTTCGCAGCGTCTACGTGCCCATTAAGGTCACCAGTGACTAAGATGACATCTTTCGGCCGTACCTCTTCTGTCTTCTCATCAAGCAGGCTCCAAAACTCTTCCTTGGCTTGATCGGAGCAGCCAGTCTGCGGAGCATACGCAGAGAATAAGTGATAGAGTCGCTCCTTAGCGGCGACAACGATCTTCATGAATCGATCGTCGAAGCGGTCGACCCTTACGATCGAGTCACGAAATCGTTCGGAGCCGATTATTTCGACACCGCTGGTGGTCCTGGGACTTCCACATAGAACGGCCTTGAAACCACGTCCTACCCTGTCCCTTGACTTGCTGCAGGACCACCTCGTCTCCTGCACCGCACAAAAAGCCAACCTTCTTCGCTCCGGTGCTTCAACCAATTCGCGCGAGCGTCCCGTCAACGTACCCACATTCAGCGTTGCCACGCGGTCCTGCTTACGTTACGGGACTTTTGGACTAGCTCAATTTGCCTCCCCCCCCCCCCCCCCCCGATGCCGTCCTCGCACCAGGGACCCCGCATGGTTCTCACACTCGCCGGGCTTTGCGAGTGCGCTTCGGCTCCCGCGGACGCCGTAGCACTATCTCGAGAAACTTGAACTGTCATGCACCATGTGATGTATCATGGGTCTTCTTAGGCCAGCCTATCACAGGGGCCTGTGACCTGTTTTCTTTAGTTTTTAATGCGTTTTTAGTTTTTCAAAAGCTCTTTTCTTTCAGAATGCCGGAGGCTGCGTTCTCTGGCTTGGACGGTTGCGTGCTAAGGCCTGACTAATTAAGGAACAATTTTTTCATCTTACTTTAGAGGCAAGTCAAAAAAAATAAAAATATGACCTCTAAATTTTTTGAGCCCTGACTATTTTACAGCAAAAAAATCGTGTCTTACTGCAGAGATCTTCGATATGATCAATGTCGTTCGATTTTCGCGACGTTTTTTTTTCGGAAAATGATGCAAAGTCGAGTCTATATCGCTTCAGAAAAGCACTTCAGAAGACGCTTAAAAAAAACGATTCTTCCAATGTGTATTGAGCAAAGCTTGGATTTTTATGGTGCAAATTCACCTATATAGTTCGTTTACTTCAGGTGAGAACGATTCTATTTTCATGAGAATGACGGTTTTGAATACGACCCCACCTATTCATAACGGAGATCGCCGTATGTAAGCTTGGTTTTTACCGCATAATAATCACTAATCAGGGCTTGTTCAGAAGGAAACAAATTATTTCCGTGACAAGCCAATGCTTCGCAGTACTATGCTGGAAGAAAAACGAATTCTGCGCCTAGGAAACAGCTTCCATAAAAGCAGCAGCTTCTGTGTGATTGGACGTGTTCGGTTTTTGCATACTTTTTTCTCTGCAAAGCAAAATTGAAACCTCTGGTCATATAGAAAATCGTTTCAGAAAAGCATGCTTTTTTACTTTCTGTTGGCAGCGGAATGTAATCTTATTTTTTGCACAAAATCTGGTTCACAGATACAGGTCATCTGCTCAGGTAAAAAATGGATTTATTTTCACGAAAAACGACGATTTGGAAAACGACCCCCCATAATCACATCGAACATCATTGCAAAAAGACTCGATTTTTTACTGCCTAATTGTCATGGCTTTTTCACTTTCTGATAATTGTCTCCGTTGAAGAGGAAAAAATTATTTCCGAGACAAGTCAAGCGTTCAGGTACGACTTCGTCATCGATTCAAAGAGACTTCATTCAAAGAGACCAAAAAACTTTCTGTGAGAAGCAATTAAGCCAGCATTAAGTACTAATACTCGAAATTTTATAGACGTCAAGATGTCGTGATGTCCTCCAGTTGGGGAACGAGTCATGTCCATGAAATCCTCGAAACGTCGACAAAAGTTGAACTCGACGTGATTGATTCGAAATTGGCCCGCGGAAAACCTTTATTTTTTACAGTAGAACCATCAGCAAGCAAAACATTATGGTATTAAATTCCAAGTTCATAACGTGTCTCCTTCTGTGAGCGAAACTGCATGCGAAGACGTCGAAGCCATACCTAGAAAGAACGATTTATTTTTGATAAGGGGACCAAGGTCACATAAAGAGTTGAAAAATTCAAGATAAGAAATAAAACGTAGATGAAGACAAGGGGGTCCTCAGCATTCTGTGCTAAGGATAGCTGCCGATCACGCAAAAGTCTTACAGCCTAGGTCCCTTTTCATGGAAGATGTAGCGCGTGTCAAACGGGGAGGTTACTTGTTGTTACAGGACGTTCTATTACGATCAAAACTCCTGCACCAGGTGCGACTCGAACCCGCACCTTGAGCTCTCCGGGCAGCGATGCCACGCTCTACACCACCAGCGCTGTTTGACTTGGAGAAGCTACTGTAGAGTGCGAAGTGCAGTGGACTTATGGCTAGCTAAAACGTTCACTTCTAAAGCCCCAACAGCACTAATTCTCTATGCCTCAGAGTGCAGAATAAGCTCCAGTTTTGTGCCACCCTTTTCAAAAAATTTCTACAGTAGCTGCAACTCTGGTTAAATCCATTCCTGATGAAGAAAAGATGACAGGGTTGCGCCGTGAAATTTGATCATTGAGCCTTTCATTCCTACGGAGTCTGAAATCGGTGAATCGGTACCAGATTTGTCTGGGAAGAAGGGAACACTGCCCCGCCCATCAGCGGTTGCCATTGTGTAGGCCAAACACGCATGAAAATCGCCTTCGCGATATCCGGTAGAAGTGGAATGCATGGCGCGTTACAAGAGGCATTGACTAACATTGCCTCTTATCGGCTGTTTTCGCTATTCCTTGACGTGACCAAAAAACGGAAACTTGACTCTAAAAAAGGAAAACTTCGCAGCTTTTCGCAAAATTAGTGATGTTTATTAGAATATTAGCGGACGCGCTTGCGATCTTTACGGACGTCTTGCTCTATAGAGTCTTCCTAGTGAAGCGCTTCCCGTCATTCACGCTACATATGTACACCCATCACTAATGAGTATGCCCCGGCGCTGGCCGAAATTAACAATTGCACACATCGGAAAATGTTTTTACGGCATCGAGTTGGTCTTGCTGAGGCGATCAGGTTCGATCGCTGTGCGAGTTTCTTTAGGGAAGGTGGAATCCAAGTGGTTCAACAAAAAGGATAAAAAGAATCTCGCCACCGCGTTTTCGCGGCGTTTTTTTTTCAATCATTGTCACGGGTATTTTATTGTAAACTGTGGAAGGAAGTGCAGAGACACTTGGTAAACAGGTGAGCCTAGGACGGTGGCTGAGAATCGAAACATTCAGTAGTCAACGCTCCCCATCGCCCTCCTACCACGCATGTAGCGGCTATGAGCGGCTGTGAGTGACAGTAAGCGGTGAGGAGCAAAAGCGTTGCTCTGGTTTGTATTTCTTTGATGCATAGTAACGCACACTAGTTTTTATGTCTGTATTTCTCGTCTACTCGACAATCCCCGTTCGCAAAATGGCGAAGAGAAGCGGCCGAAGATCCTATCTCGATCAACGGAAATGCTCGCGACGATGATTGTTTTCCCCATGCATACCGGTTCGGCAGGTCGTACACAGTTGAACACTGCCCTGAAGCTTATGGTTAATTTTGGGGTGGGTAGTCAGGCACCTGGGTGAGAGTTACAGCAAAAACGCCTAACATCCAGTAACTATCCTGGCATTTTGCACCAATCGCACCTGAATCTAACAGTCACATCTTCGACGCTATGGAATCCATACCCGAATTTTCGGCTGATCGTGGAGCCATGCCTTTCAATCGCCGCTAAATGTTGAGAATTTTGCATCACAACGGATTGGTAGGTCGTCACATGCAAACGCACCATGCGATTCCCACTTTCCTTCAACTGACGTTAGTGGCATTTGTAGGCAGGCACAATACGGGTTTTGGGAGAGGGGAAGAGGGAGAGTGAGGAGGGAGGAGCTGCGCAGCGGAAATTCGGAAATTTTAGGTGAAACCCAATTAGATTATCACATTACCATGTAAGCATTGCAAAACGACTCGCCTTCGGCCGTTGTACCCACCTCCCACCCTTCCGCCCAGTCAGGTTCCATGGGCTTCATGGCGGAAAAAGGCTCGTCGTGGTTGTATGGCACGCGATGTTCTGTATTGCACGAACTAATTTGAACTCGACTAATTTTTCGAAATTCAAAAATCCTGCTTGCTCACCAAAAATAGAGCAAATATGATTTTTCACCGTGTACTATTGAACTTAGTGTACTGCACTAAATCTTGTTCAAAATAGGTCTACTAGGGGTAATCTGCCATGGGAAGAACGAATATCATAGTCGCTTTTTGCGGAAATGCCGTATAAGCCCGCTATATTGAGCTCGAATCGCCCAAGGCCCTGCGAAATAGCGCACGCTGGGAAGATACGCAGGGTGCGCGCCTCCTGCCGATGCGCACTATTTCGCCGTCTTTAGTCTGCAGCAGAGCTTAGCCAGGGGCAGAGGCCTTGAAATCTCGAAAAGCCATGAAAGCTTTTGTGTGTCCTTCTCCCCGTCAGCGGGTGGCAGATTACTAGGGGTAGTAGACCTATTTTGAACAAGATTTAGTGCGGTACATTAAGTACAATAGTGCCTTTTACCGTATAAGAACGGATATCCAAAAAGGGGTCTTCATGCACTGCGGGGGTTCGATTTTCGGCACGTATTTTAGCGAAATGGACCAGAAATTGGACCCCTCCCACCGCGCATGAAGACCCCTTTTTAGGAAATAGTTCTTACACACTGAAAAAGCGCTTTTCTTCCAGTTTTTGAAAAGCTAGGAATTTTCCAAATTCGTAAAACTTACCGAGTTATGAATCCTTTTGGGAACGTTCAATGTTATGCCCCGATGACATTTCTGCAAAGTCGACGGCAGCGCGGCAGTAGGTACACCCGCCCCTGCTAAGGAGCGTGGCGTCAGGAGGTACAGCCGCTGTTCAGAGGACCGGAAGCTTTTATTTTGCGTGTCAAAGATTTCGTAAGGTAGACGTTAGACTCTCGGTGAAGCCTAGGGGGTTGGAGGTGGGTGAGCAAGGGGGATGAGAAGAAGATCGCACACCCCCCCCCCCCCCCCAGCAGGGTGCCAGGGGGCGGGTGTACCTCCTGACCGTCCCCCGAAGTCGACCAGAGGTCGGTTCAACCCGTGCGATCCAGAAAATCATAATTTTTCACTGTGAATTGATTACGACTTGGAGGTTTTTGTGGAGAAATATGGGTGGTCGGCTTCGGTTAAAAATAATTTTTTCATGAAAAACGGGAATTTTGTATACGATCCATCCTAATCATATCCTCATCGCTGCGCAAAAGCCTTTTTTTGCTGGACGGTACACAGTGCTTGGATTTTTGTAGTCTTCATTTTGATTTTTTACGTTGTTTCCTCAGGATGGCAGAACATTATTTCCATGCCGAATCCATCGTTCACCATTCGTTTGCCGCACCGTAATCGATTCGATGAGATGTTCAACGGTCCAAAAAAGGAAGGCATTTATGTCGTCGTCAAAAAGTAGACTCAAAATTTTATATAATACAATTTCAGAACACAGTTTTAGATGCAGACGTCGCTCCTTCAGGTAGAAAAATATGTCCATGACGTCCTGAAAAAAACCTGCACAAGTTGAACGGTGATAACTGTAAGACTGTTACCAGAAAATATTTATTTTGAAGTGTCGAAAAATGGCATTCAACACTTCAAAGAATTTTATTGTGTTATCAGAGCATGTATTGTTCAGTGACATCCTTTCAATGTTCTCTTCAGTGTCGAAGCCGTACCTGAAAAGAAGAACAAGGGTTCAAAATACACATAAAACCTTGAAGAAACCTAGACATACAAGGAATAAAACAGTGGAGGAGAGAGGGAGGGGGTCCGCTTTGGAGGGCAAGGGTCGTAAATTTTCATCAAAAATCTAACCACACGCTTGATCCTGGTGGGGGGGGGTGGTTGTTATTACAGCCGAAGGTGAGTCGTTTTAAGGCCGCCACAGACTTCTGCGGCGGCGGCGCCGCTGCCCTATGCTTAACCATAGGGCAGAGACGCAGAGCTCGCCTCCAGCGGCGCCGCTGGGCGGCGCCGCTGGCCGGCCGGCGGCACCGGCGGCGTCGCTGGCCGAAATGACTTGAATCATTCCACCCGGCGGCGCCGCTCCAGCGTCTGTCTGTCTGCGCTCTGCGCTCTGCCCTTTCGCGGCGGGATCCAGAGCGGAGACGGTCGATGCGGGCGCGCGATCGTCATCGGGGCGCGTTATTGTTAAGCACCAGTCGGTCCCGACTAGAAACAGTACAGTACCTCGCCGTCACCGCTCCCACTGATGATGAGTCAAGCCGCTGAGCGGCGCCGCTCAGCGGTTTCGCCGTTCGCCGTCGCCGCTCGGCGGCGCCGCTGAGCGGCGCCGCTGAACGGCGCCGCAGAAGTCTGTGGCGGCCTTTACACTGCTTGCCTGGTGATGTTATTATCTCACTGGTTTTTGCCCGAAACTTCCACCCCCCCCCCCAATCCGTGTTGCATCAATTTGCATGCGATCTCACGACCAGACTGCGTAATGAAGTTGCTTGTGCACACGAGGATATGTCCTTTATCCGATGCAAGCAAAATTGGCACACAAACACACACACACACACACACACACACACACACACACACACACACACACACACACACACACACACACACACACACACACACACACACACACACACACACACACACACACACACACACACACACACACACACACACACACACACACACACACACACACACACACACACACACACACACACACACACACACACACACACACACACACACACACACACACACACACACACACACACACACACACACACACACACACACACACACACACACACACACACACACACACACACACACACACACACACACACACACACACACACACACACACACACACACACACACACACACACACACACACACACACACACACACACACACACACACACACACACACACACACACACACACACACACACACACACACACACACACACACACACACACACACACACACACACACACACACACACACACACACACACACACACACACACACACACACACACACACACACACACACACACACACACACACACACACACACACACACACACACACACACACACACACACACACACACACACACACACACACACACACACACACACACACACACACACACACACACACACACACACACACACACACACACACACACACACACACACACACACACACACACACACACACACACACACACACACACACACACACACACACACACACACACACACACACACACACACACACACACACACACACACACACACACACACACACACACACACACACACACACACACACACACACACACACACACACACACACACACACACACACACACACACACACACACACACACACACACACACACACACACACACACACACACACACACACACACACACACACACACACAGACTCCGAACCCTTGCGGAGGTCTCTATAGTCAAAAATGAGGTAAAGGTATAAGCGGATTAGATGTGAGTGCCTGGTGATCAAGGATCACATTTCGAGGATTTACGATTTGTGACCCAAATGTCTTAAATCGCAGATCATAAAAAAGTTTCCCAAAAATCACCGTAAATCAAAAAATCGTCGGTCGTAATTCGTGATTGAGCACACCCCTGGTGCTGAGTGAAGAGCACGAAAATGGCTTCCGAGACTTGTGACGCGGTGTACAGAGTGACACGTTATTATGTCATCGGCGCCATGACTGGGATGGTGCTGGAATCGTGCGAAGGTTTTCAGGAAACATGCTGATGCCTCTAATGTAGACACAAATAAAATCATTGGAAAAAGAAATAAAACCGAGCGGCGAGCCGTAATATTTTAGGCTGGTAGTACGAACACACAAGTTTTCGCCGCGCGACTCTGCCCAGGGTCAAGCTTGAGGTTCGGGAATCCAAGCGGGGGGGGGGGGGGGTCGTACTGTGGCCTCGTCTGGAGGGGAGTCATGCTCTTCCGGTGTTGGCAGAGGATTCTCTCTTATTCTTCAGGTTTTTAGGTGATGTCTTTAATTCTTAATAAGTTGTTTTTTGTTTCAGGAATGCTTACGAAGATGTGGAGTCTCTCATTCGTCCCGCGAAGTTGTAAAAATTAATATAAAAATGTTTCAAATAATGATTGTATTACTTGTTAAAAATAAAAATTTTCCGCCGGCAGATTTGGAGTCAATGAGAAGTTTCCATTTTTTCAGTTTTTTTTTTTCAGGAAGTCATGGACGCGACAGTTTTCTGCCTGAACGAGAGACATGTACATCCTAAATGTACCTAGCGACTCAGTAGACGAGCTGAACAGGTCGCCAAACGTGCCTGGCAACTCGGTAGACGTGCCGAACACGTCGACGACCGTGCATGGCGAGCCGTAGATGTACCGAACACGTCGGCGACCGTGCATGGCGAGCCGTAGGCGTGCCGAACACGTCGCCAACTTCAGCCCTGGGGGTATTCGAGGTCGCTGAACACGATTATAAAGTTCGTTTTTGAAGTGTAGGTCACTATCAATCGATATCTATCAAAGTATCGATTTTTTATGGATGTCGTCCAAGCGGTCCGAAACTTCAGTCCTGGAGGTAATCGAGGTCGCTGAACACGATTATGAAGTTCGTTTTTGAAGTGTAGATCACCATCGATCGAATTATCGATTATTTATGGATGTCGTCCGAGTGGCCTGAAACTTCAGCCCTAGGAGTAATCGAGGTCGCTGAACACGATTATGAAGTTCGGTTTTGAAGTGTCGATTGCCATCAACCTATATTGAACAAATTACAGAAGATGTGCCGAACATGTCGTCCGCTAAGGAAGATCATTGAGGTGGACCAGTAGTAATGGGGACGAGTTCTACTAAGGGGGAGTAATGGGTGACCACCAAAACGCCCTATGTATAAAAGAGGAAGGGTTTTTGGTCTGAAGTTAGCCCCTTGGACTTTGTGTACTTCTTTCTGTAAGTTTGAGGGATATTTGGCAATTGTCCAATCTGTTGTCTACCATCGACGTCTCACTGCCAGACGGGTGGTGGCACCCATATGACGAGGTCTCGAAAGATGTCTCTATTGTTTTTGGCTATATGCCAAGACCAAGGAACACCCATATGACGAGGTTTCGCAAGACGCGTCTGTGGGTCATACCTCATTGTTCCTTCCCAGCTCTGCTGTGTGGCGCATTTGCGTTATTTTGCCTCATCATACTATCGTACTATATAATAATCCGCTAAGCGATGAGTCACACTATCGACCGGCGATGAGTATAAAAAAGGGAAATTACGGGGCACAAATTAAGGCAAGAATTTAGCGGAAAATACCTAGACGGCTTCTACGCGCCTGGCGATCAGTAGACGAGCAGAACATATTGTCGACCATGCATGGTGAGCCGTAGACGTGCCGAAGACGTCGGCAACCGTGCCTGGGCATTTAGATGATCATCGACGGAAGGCCTTCACAGCAGGGAGACAATCGATCTCGATCGATATTATCGATTTTTTGCGGATGTCGTTCAAGCGGCACGAAACTTCAGCCCGGGGGTAATCGAGGTCCTGACCGATGGTTTTCTTCCAGATTTAACCGATCGGGGTGGAGATGGGGGGGGGGGGGTGGGGGACACGCGGGTATTATGGCCAAAGGAGTGCTCCACATCAGGTGGAAAGTTTCAACGTGGAGGCCAGTATCGATCGATATTGTCGATCGCCTGACCGGTGGTTTTCTCCCCGATTTAACCGATCGGGGTTGGGGAGGGGGGGGGGAGTGGGAGATACGCGGGTACTATGGCCGAAGGAGTGTTCCACAACAGTCTGAGGACGAAAGCACTGATTAACGCAAATAAATTACGTTTCTGAACTGTCTGAAGATAGTGCCGACGTTGAAGAGATGTTGAGGATGGAGGGAGGGAGAGCTGGACGGTTTCATATCGAAGAACTACTCACCTGATCTTAAAGAAGGTAGACCAAAGTTCGAAATTATTAAGGTTTTCAAATGCCTCTTTTTACTGCTAAGGTGCCGAGAAGGCTGCACAAGCAGAGCAGCTGCTTGAAGTGAGTGATCTTGGCTTAGTGACTCTCTAAGGTCGCGCGAAGCGCGCAAGTGCGAGACACGCCCACAGACGTGTCGAAGCACTTGTTGTGTATTAAAATAGTATAATAAAAGTATTATGAGATAGCATAGCTACAGTACTGGACGCGAGTCTTTTGAATAGACGCCGCAAAAACCCCTTTGCCTTTTTTGCGTCTTTTTGATAAAAGTCGCCTAACGTTCACCCATTTGAAAAGCCAAGGGCATATTTGAGCTCAGGAGCTCGAGCTCTATCGTTTGGTATGCATATGTCATATGTAGCCATGAAAATGTCAGAAATTGAAAACTTGCGCTCCATTGCGAAGGGCAGCCGCGGACGAGTTGTCGGTCGTAAGCCGTTGGAAACCGTTTCGTGCTCACAAGTCCTCTAATTTGAGTTTCTTGTTTGGAGAAACGGTTGGTACCGTTCCATTCGTCTTTTTGAGATCTATACAATCATGTATACAACTTCGCCAGATCACCGCGTTTTCGCAGTGGTGGTCAAAAATGTCTGGAACAGACTTTTTGCGATTGGATAAGCTTATATTCCAAGACTTTCACGTTCTCGGAGTATCTCAAGCATGACGAAATGTGTTCTGTCATGCAAGGAATCCTCTGAGAGTGCGCCGTGCACAATGCAAATAGGGTCGAACCTATCAGTCGAGAGGGGGAGGGACAGCTTGCTAAGTGAGCGTTTAGGGAATTTATTGAGAAATGCTCGGCCGCCCTACCCAGAAATTGCTGTACTCTGTCCCTCCGAGACTTTAGAGTGCGTTGTGCACAATGCCTATAGGATCGAACCTATCAATCGAGTGGGCGGCGCGACAGCCTGTAGAATGAGCATTTGGGTAGTTTTAGAGAAATTCACAGCCGCCCAACTCAGAAGTTGCTGTACTCTGTCCCGGCAAAACCTTGGACTGCGCTGTGCACAACGTATATAGGATCGAACCTATCAATCGAGTGGGCGCGATAGCTCGCAAATTGCACCGCGGGCGTGTTCTGAGCGCAATAACTCTGTCAAGTTTGATTCTTTCCGGCTACAACTTGTGGGATTTTGTAAGCGGTAGAAAGTTCAAGAAGTGCGCTGAAACACAGCGACGTCGCTTGTGACTGAACAGAGCTACAGCGGTGCTAAAATACAGTTTAGCCTTGTGTGACACGAGTTCAGTCGACTACCGCTGGAAGACAAGGAGAGCTAACGGCATGAAAATGCGTGTGCGAGCAAGAGACTGAGAACACTTAACGAAGACGTGCTCGCAACTCTCCAGATGCCTAACCTACCTTAGTCCCAGCTGCAATTTTAGAGCTGCAGAGGGCAGCAGTGAAGTTCCTCCCGCCCTTACTCGCCCAACTTCGAGTTTTCTACACTCGCAATGGCACCTTTCTGTTCAGCTCGAAAAGCTCAATCGAATGGTGTCAATCTCGACCAATTCCGGGAGAATTGATTTTTTGGCAATTTCCCATCGAGGACGCTGACTTCATCGGAAATCGATGACTTCGAAATTTGCCAAATGACCTCATCCAAAATTATTTAAGGGGTTATTTGGTGCGCCGATTACGAATCCGACGTCCGTTTTTGAAAATTCCGCATACTTTGATAGGGTTTTGGATTTTCTCCTGGATAACCGTGGATGGTCGGGTCAGTAACACCGATTTTCCTCAAACTTCGTCTAAGGGCAGGGGTTATTCAGGGTGCAGAATACGATGCCGAAGACTCCATTTGGCCGATTATGGCAGGAGACCACTCATACCGATAACCGAGGGTGGTCTCTCTAGATAATTTTGGATGAGGACATTTGACAGATTTCGAAGTCATCGATTTTCGGTAACGTCATCGTGCGCGCAGTCTCGGCGAAGAACATCCTCATCCTCGATTGGAGATTGTCAAAGAATCACTTTTCCCGGAATTGGCCGAGATTGATACCGTTCGAAAGAGCTTTTCGAGTTGAAGCTAATGGTGTTATTGCGAGCATCAAAAACTCAAACGTGGGCGAGTAAGGGCTGAAGAAACTTCGTTGCTGTCCTCCGAAGAAAAATGTAAAATGGCAGCTGGGACTAACCAGGATACTATCTCAACGATAGGTCGGAACGGCGCAAGTGTTGTATATGGGCAGAACCGCCTCTCCCTGGGAAGTAACAAACTGCGGATATCTCGACCCCAATACAACCCTGCGCAGAGTTAGGGGCGAAGGAAGTCGCGTGTTGACGCCCTGTTGGTTCACATGCTCCACAGCTGACGGGCGCGCGCGGGATGAGGGCTCGTATCGCAGCTCAGCGCAGTGCACAGGTGGCGTAGTAGGGGAGAGAGCTCGGGCTCGTGAACGAGGGGTCGGGGGTTTGGATCCCGCAGACTGCGTTTGTTTTGCACTTTAGCAAAATCCATGTTTATCATATAGATAATCCACCTAGGGTATTATGGTGTGTTATAGAGCATGTTTACATATAACATGTGCTTCAAACTACAGATTAGCTAAAATGTTCACTTCTGTGTGTCACTTATTTTAAGTCTATTTTGTGTGGAGCTGTAGTTATATAACTATAGATATTTTGTGGCACTAGTTAAAAGTTCCGACTCCACCAACAAGACTTGGTCAAAAAATTTTTCTGCTGAAACTTCGTCTAGGGAGGTTATTTGGGGTGCTGATCACGAATCTGACATCCGTTTTTCACGATTCGGTCGGAGGCCACCCACACCGTTAACAAGGGTGGTCCAGGCGGGGTCCCCGATTTCGCTGAAACTTGGTCTAGGGGTGGATATTTGGGGTGCTGAACACGAATCTGACATCCGTTTTTCACGATTCTGTCTCTACCTGCCGTCACCGGCAGAAACTTTAGGAATGTAATCCGGTGCCTTCCTGTATTTATATGTACTATCCAGCCGAATCGTGAAGAATGGATATTAGATTCGTGATCAGCACCCCAAATAACCCCCTAGACGAAGTTTCAGCGAAATCGGTGACCCTGCCTGGACCACCATTGTTAACGGTATGGGTGGTATGTTATATGTAAACATGCTCTATAACACACTATAATACCCTAGGTAGATTACCTATATGATAAACATGGATTTTGCTTAAGTGCAAAACAAAACGCAGTCTGCGGGATCCAAACCACCGACCCCTCGCTCACGAGCCCGAGCTCCCCCTACTACGCCACCTGTGCACTGCGCCGACCCTCGATAGCAGTCCTCATCCCGCGCGCGCCCGTCAGCTGTGGAGCACGTGAATCAACAGGGCGCCAACAGGCGACTTCCGTCGCCCCTAACTTGGCGCAGAGTTGTATTGGGGTCGAGATACCTGCAGTTTGTTACTTCCCAGGGAGAAGCGGTTCTGCCCATATACAACACCTGCGCCGCTCCGACCTACCGTTGAGATAGTATCCTGGTAAGACAGGCTAGGCAGCTGGGGAGTTAAGGGCACTTCATCGTAAAGTACCTTAACTGACTTGCTAGCCTACGCATCCGTAGGCCGTTAGCAGATGGCGTGTTCCCACAGTGGTCGACTGAAATCGGAAAAAAATCGTGTCACACAAGGTTTACCTGCATTTTCGCACCGCTGTAGCTTTCTTCCGTCAAAAGCTACGTCGCTGTTTTTCAGCGCACTTCTTAAACTTTCTGATGCTTACAAAATCCACAAGTTCCGGTCGGAAAGATTCAAACCAAGAGTACAGCAATTCCTGAGTAGGGCGGCTGAGAATTTCTCTGAAACTACCCAAACGCTCACTCTACGAGCTGTCACGCCGCCCACTCGATTGATAGGTTCGATCCTATATGCAATGTGCAGAGCGCACTCTCAGGGGAATCCTGCATGACAGAACACTTTACGCCATGATTGAGATACTCAGAGAACATACAAGTCTTGGAATATAAGCTTCTCCAATCGCAAAAAAAAAGGCGAAGCTGTATACATGTTTGTGTAGATCTCAAGGAGACGAATCGAACGGCATCAACCGCTTCTCAAAAAACGTGAAATTGGAAGAATTGTGAGCACGCAACCGTTCTCGACAGCTTGCGACCGACAACTCGTCCGCGCCCGCCCTTCGCAGTGGAGCGCAAGTTTTCAATTTTGGATATTTTCATTGGATATTTTCATAGCTACATATGAAATATGTGAGCCAAGCGATAGAGCTCAAGCTCCTGAGCTCAAATATGCCTTTGGTTTTTCAAATGGGTGACTTAGACGAGTTATATCAAAAACACGCAAAAACCGCAAAGCGCGCTTATTGCGGCATCTATCCAAAGGCGCGTCCGATACCATGGTTTTATAGAGCCATGAAAGAAACTGAACTTACAATCTGTCTATCGATCAGCTAATCCTTACTCTTGTTTTCCCCAAAATAACTCCGCTGTAGTACATCAATCACTATCAGAGTGAATATCGTATATCCTACGACAGTACAACTCATTTTGCTTCTTCCAATATTCTTTACGAGGAGTGAAGGCGCCTGTAGTCAAATTGGCGCTAGAGTGAAGTGTGGGACTGTGCTGTGGGCATCAATAGGGTTGTCGAAGAATCCAGGGGATGAAGGGGCTGATTAGCACAAGCAGCGACATTACTGAACCGCCAGGAGATGATGCCGATGTTGGGTGCTGTGGTGGGAGGGGGGGGGGGGGGGGGGGGTTCTGGGTGGCTTCATACCGCAAAGCTACTCACCTGATCTTAGGGGATGTAAAGCAGCTGGAACAATAAGATTCTCGAATATTGCATTTCTTACTGATAGGGAGGGAAGAAACCTGCATAAGCAGAGCAGCTAGCCTGATGTGATTGTCCTTAGCTTGGTGCTACTGCAACACTGCGCGCAAGTGCGAGGCGGGGCTCGAGCGTTCCAACCTCTCGTCCCCCTGGTCCGCCCACCCCCCAAGCAGGCTCAAGCGTGGGGTGCGATTTCTGCCAAAAATCTACGACCCCCACCTCACCAGAAGGGTCTTGGTACGACCCCCCCCCCTTCGAGAGAATCGATGGATTTTAATGTTAAGTTGTCTCTTTTGTTGCAATCAATTTTAGAAATTGGAAAGAAAAAAGAATATTTGTTAATAATCAATTAATAAAGTTTTTACGCAAACAAAACAGTTAAATGAAGATTTTTTAGGAATGGCAACGACATGGCAACACCCTAAGCACCGCTTCTTCTACGGAAAGAAGACGTCATTTCAATTCGAATTTAATAATAATCTAATAAAATTTAAATAGTTGCTGTATTAATTGTTGCATATGGATTTCACCAAAAGTTACGCTTCTTTTTGTAGCAGAAAAAAATCAGGCCTCTCCTAAGCAACCTTTCATTCGATCATGTCGAGTGATTTTCCTGGAACCTTTCTTGAAATTTTTCAAAGCAAAATGCTTCCTGAACAAGGCTACCACTGAAGCTGCAACTAGAGTTCACAACAGCACAGACTTTATTTAGCACTTGTTCAAAAAAAGTTTTACCTATGCGGTCTTCCTTGCGATCAGGTGAGGTCATGCTCAATTTTTTTTCAAAAATAACGTTTTTTCCTGGATGGAACAAGTCCAGCACAATCCATGCACTGGGGGAAGGTCTCCAGCGCTTTTGGTTGGGTCAAATCGCCGAAAATTAGGGGGACCAGTCGCATAATGCGCTTCTTTGAATCCGCTGGACGAAAGCCGGGACCGAACTCATTCCATAGAATGAGAAAATGACACGAACAAGCTTACTTGCGCGTTAGCTCTAGTTTATACTTGCGCCGCTGTGCGGCGCGGCACCATGGTCGGAATAGATATCGAAGGGGCGACGCGAAAAATCGATATCTATGGCGAAAGTGATGCCGCGCCCCGCGTGACGGCGCAAGTATAAACTAGGGCTTAGGCGCCTTTTATATTCCGGCCGCGTCAATTCTGGCGCGACGCGACTGGAGTTCAGTCAGACTGCCCGAAGGGTCGGGGCGAGACTCCTCGCCGCGCCCTGAATTTGACGCGCCGCTGCGCGATTGCAGTTAGAAAGGGGAACGTCAGATATGATGGGCCACAAGCTTCTGCTTACTACAGTCCGTGAGCCATGGATGACGAAGGAGACTGTCCAGGAGTCATTGGAGAACCACAACAGAAATGATTCGTTCGGCTAATCAGCGGAATGCATCTTGCTAACTTTAGTGGAGGGTTTTCTGTGGGGAGCGACGAGTCCTCTTTGAAGACTGGGGTCGAAGTCGTCCGCTCAAACTACGGTTGAAACTGGTGAGATATTGAGTCGAATCCCCTGTAATGCAAATGGCACTAAACGACCCTTATTTTGCAGCATGTGCGGGTTCAAAATTAAAAGTGCTGGAAGGTACTCATCGTCGGTAATCAGTCAGAATTCTCTCTTATGTGGCCATTCCCGTGTCATTGTGCACTACGCATGTCTTTAGTGTAGTAGGTGAAAAATCGGAAATGTCTGCAGATCTCCATTTCCTTCCTAGGTTACGACAGGTATGGGTGACTAAGGTCATGGTTACAGATTTTGCCCAAACTCCAGCGTGATTTAAAAAAAAAATGAATATTAGATTCGTGATCTGTACCCCAAATAGCCCCTAGGCGAAGTTTAGGCGAAATCGCGATTATGACCTTGACAGCCTTGATCACCCGAGCCTACCCTAATCAAGTGATCAACACCCTAGAGAACCCCCCCCCCCGGGTGAAGTTGAAAAACTTTTCTTCGACCTTGCCTTTACCTCTGGAGTCCTGAAAGTACAATAGTGCACCCATTTTGTTACACCCTTTCTGTTCTGTCGATTGGGGAACCTAAACAAAAAGGCCATAGCAAAATGGTTCATCCCGGTGTGAAATCTCCCACTCCACACCGAGTCTGCCGCAGCTGATTGCGCCTCGAAGCGCCCTTCCCTCCCGCGGCGCGATTCGACGAATACGTGACCCAAAATTACCGCAGGGGGAGTTCTTTCCCCTCTGCTCTTCCTGCTCTATACCCACGAACTGCCAGAATCTCTTTCACGATTTGGAGTTATTTGTAAAATGTATGCTGACGATATCAAGATCTATAAAACCGTTGAAAGTACAGATGATTTATATGCAGTTCAAGAAGCAGTGAACTACATAGATTCCTGGGCTGAGAAATGGGAACTATCTCTAGCAGCAGAAAAATCTAAATGTTTTGTCGTTGGAACCAATCGCACTGTCGTAACCCCATCTTACAAGCTAAGAGGTGTCACATTAGAAACAACTGCTGACATCTGCGATCTTGGCTTCCTAATATCTAAGGACCTCAGTTTTGACTTGCATCATAAAGCATTGGCCAAGAAAGCTAACTACCGCATCTACAACCTTTTTAAAGCACTGAAGAGCAAAGATCCTCAAATCCTTTTGCGGGCGTATAAGACATACGTGAGACCCATTGTAGAGTGTGGGACAACAGTTTTTAATCCTTCGAAGAGAAAAGACATTCTTCTTCTAGAAAATGTTCAGAATAGTCTGATGATGAGATGCTACGGGAATAACTATTATCAGATGCCAAATGCCGAAAGAGCGGAGATGTTAGGATTACCAAGCCTTTTCATAAGAAGGAAAAGAGCTGACCTCCTCATGATGTTTAAGATACTCACTGGTAGGGTTTCTATAAACCCACTCAACTTTTTTTGGCACTAGGCTGACAAGAAACATAAGAGGGAAGCTCAGACTTTATGTTTCGGTGGCAAAATCGCGAGCCCGAGCAAGCTCTTTCACCTACAGAAATTTAAAGGAGTTTAACCACATTTTGAGCACAAATGAAGAAGTCTTAGGTCTATCCTTGCACGGTTTCAAGAAGCTGCTTTTGCGTATGCAATGAGTGCAATGAGTGTTGTATTCGTTTGTTTTTGATTGAGTTTATGCGTTTTTATTCTAACATTGTATTTTCACGTGTGGCCTTAGCTCACGTCATGAATAAATAAATAAATAAATAAATAAATAAATAAATAAATAAATAAATAACAATTTCGTCAAATATGGTGTTTTGGGGCGGCGGAATATGAAAGATGCGGCGCCGCAAGTGGCGCAAAAAAATCGATAGCTGTGTCAGCCATCACGCCGCGCCACGCGGCGGCGCGAGTATGAAAGGCGCCTCAGTCGGTCCTACGATGATGTTGCTGGAGCCCACTGAGAAGTTGGGGAGATAAGTGCTGCAGGTGATAGGAACGAGAGCAGAGAGCACTAACGTTTCATAAAATTAAGCATTCCGAGAACATCAAAACAATATATTTCGCCAAGAAACTTGATCTCGCTTGCTTTCCAGGCTTGGATAGGTTTTCTAGGAGGTACACTTCCATAAAACGCGACTGGATTTCAGGCCGTGTTGCTCTCGGCTTAGCAAAGCACCGTGACACTTTTTCCGGGAAACTGGTGAAAGATAGCCCTGTGTAGTGTTCTGTTGTATTTGTGTACATTATTGCAGTGTATCTGTATTTTCCCAGCAGCGAGATCGATCGATCGCCGTCCGCCCCGCCTGTGCCCAGCGCCGGCCATTCGGAGGCGGCGGGGCGGCGCGTGTCCACTTAAGGCCGCCACAGACTTCTGCGGCGCCGCTCGGCGGCGCCGCTGCCCTATGCTTAACCATAGGGCAGAGACGCAGAGCTCGCCTCCAGCGGCGCCGCTGGGCGGCGCCGCTGGCCAGCGACACCGCTGAGCAGCGCCGCCGAGCGGCGCCGCAGAAGTCTGTGGCGGCCTTTAGGGGTCGGCCTTCCCCGCGCGCAACTCCAGGGAGGGGGGGGGGGCCCGGGCGCGCCGGGCTCATTCTGGTCTGGTATCAAGGTTGTGAGCGGTTGGCTCGGAGTAGCAGTCTTCAACTGGTGCGTGGTGGCGAGCAGAGGGATTCTTGTCTCGGTGGTTCCTGGCGAGCGGGCGGTACGGAGAGGAGCGCGGGCACAGCAGAGGCGGACGGATCGACCCCTACTGGTGCCATAAGGATCTAATAAATCGATTCTCCTGTCCGGTTCAGGCCACAACCCTAGACATCCGCCCCCGGGTGAAACACCCCGGGATTACAATATACATATATGTATATATATATATGTATATATACATATATATGTATATATACATATATATACTGCGTTTAAAAAAGTTAGATTCGCCCTTGATTTTCTTGTTTCTACACGAAATTCGGTTGCAGTCGATTCCAAAACTGTATCAGTGAATTGAGCATAGCAAAAAACGTAGGGGTAAAAGACTTGAGAGAAATCTGCAATGACTGCAAGAAATGAGAAAGGATTGCGTGAAAGCACTCAACTCGAGGTTGTTCAAAAAAGGTACGTTCACCGTCTAAGAAGACACGGCTAGAAAGGCAGGTCAGTTGCAATTACTTTGTTAGTCAATACTCCTCCTAGCAAAGTGTTTACAGTAAAATGGGCCGCGGTTCGATGCTATTAACCGAAGAACAAGCTCAAATCAAGGCACTCAGTGAAGCAGAACTAAGCCACCGCCAAATTTCGACGCAGCTGAAGCGATCGCAGAAGGTGATCAGCAAATTCTTAAGGAATCCTGATCAATATGGGATGAAGAAGCCTTCAGGATGTCCCAGGATCCTTTCCTCCCGAGATGAGATGCAAGTCGTGCGTATGATGTCCAATGCATCGGTCAGCCTGGAGCGGGTGCGCAAGAGCCTTACTAAGAAAGTCACGAGAGGAACTGTCCGAAATTGCCTAATACGAAACGGCAACATTCATTATATAAATATAATCAACATCACCTGTATCACCTGTCGTCCCGTTGATCATCGACTTGCTCGAGCGGGCGCCAGCAGCGTCTCCATTCGTCCTATCGCGTGCCAGAGTGGTCCAATGGATCCTCCTCGCTAGAGGGACACGAAGAGCGTCATATCGGTCGTTCAGGGCTTTCACGAAGAAGTCCGACCAACGCGTTGGTGGGCGTCCTGGTGTTCTTTTGACATCCCGCGGAATCCCAATCTGTGACGGCTCTCGTCCAGCGGGTGTCTGCGAATCGCATTACGTGGCCGGCCCACCTAATTTTCGACGACTTGGCCCATGCGACAGCGTCTCTGATCTTCGAACGTCGGCGAAGCTCGGATTTCCGGAGGCCTTCTCCCACTTGCGTGAGTCGTGTCACTCGAGCATCGTCCTCTCGATTCCACGCTGCGGGACGCTGATCGCGTGTTCATCCTGTTTTTGTATAGCCCAGGTCTCTGAGGCGTATGTTAGGGCAGGAAGAACAGTGGAGTCGAATAGGTGGGCACGGAGTCGGACGTTCTTCGTTTTCTTCACGACTTCTTCGACGCTTTTGAAAGCTCCCCAAGCCGCTCGTTTCCTCCTGCTCAGCTCTGGTGCTAGGTCGTTGGTCATGTTGACTTCGCGACCCAGATACACATATCTGGAGCATTCGGAGATGTTCGTTCCGTTGAGCGAGAGTGGGGCATCAGAAACCCATCCGTTCTTCATGAACATCGTCTTCGTAAGATTCAGCTGCAGTCCAACGCTTCCACATACACGGTCGAAGTCGGCCAGCATTCGTTCCGCCTGACTGATGCTCGGGGTTATGAACACGATGTCGTCAGCGAAGCGAAGATGGTGCAGTTGCCGGCCGTCGCCCTTCACTCCCATGTCTTCCATTCTAGTTCGCGCATGACGTTTTCGAGGGTGGCGCTGAAGAGATTCGGGGATATGGTATCCCCTTGTCGAACCCCTCTCTTCACGTCAATGACGACGTCGTTGTAGAATGGTGAGATCTTGGTCGTGAATCCACTGTACAACTCTCGAAGGACTCTGATGTACTGAGTAGGAACGCCCTGGGTGAGCAGGGCTTCCATGACCGCTTCAGTCTCGACGGAGTCGAATGCCTTCTTCAGGTCAATGAACGTAAGGCACAGCGGCAGCTTGTACTCTCGCGACACTTCGATGAGCCTCGTAATGGTGTGTATGTGGTCGATCGTGCTGAATCCTCTCCGAAGTCCTGCTTGTTCGCATGGCTGTCCTTCGTCCAGCGTTCTACTAATCCTATTCAGGATGACTCGAGTGAACAGCTTGTAGACTACGGACAACAGGCAGATCGGGCGATAGTTGCCAATGTCGTGCACGTCTCCCTTCCTGTACAGCAAAACGGTCTTGCTGGTCTTCCACTGAGATGGAACCTTGCATTCGGACAGGTAGCGTGTGAAGAGCCGCGCCAAGGTGTTGATGAGCGCTGGCGGGAGGTTCTTCAGGTGTTCAGCTCTGATCCTGTCAGAACCGGGTGCTGTACGTTTCTTCACCGACAAGATGGCGTGTCGGATTTCGGAAGAGAGAACAGAGGGGACGACGTATCCATCCTGCGGAAGATGGCATGGGGGCAGGTGGACGTGGCTATCGAAGAGATCGGAGTAGAAGTCGTGGATGACTTTCTCCATGGTCCTTCTGGAAGAGGTGATGGTTCCGTCAGGACGTCGGAGAGCGGTCATCTTGGTCTTGAAGTTGGCGAAGTTCCGGCGGGCATTGCGGATGCTCAGCCCTGCCTCTGCTGCTTCAGCCAACACTTCCGCCCTTCTCTCCTTGAGATCTTCCTTTATCGCCGCTCTGCATAGCTTTTCAAGCTCGGACGTCAGTTGGTAGTTGCCTGACGCTCGTGCTGCTCCACGCTGGCGTATCAGCTCGAGAGTTTCCGGAGACAGGCGTCTCTTGGTGGTCTTCAAGCTCTCGGCTCCCTTAGCACTATCGCGGAGATGGTGCACGAAGCGATCGTATTCCTCGTCGACGTTGTCCATGACGGCATCTTCCCAAAGGCCGACAAGAGAGGTGTAGAGATCCCAGTTGATGGTCGTTCTGGGACTCCTCTTCTTGAACTTCGCGGCCTTCTCTCCTTGACGCGAAAAGCGGAACCTCGCGCGAAGGAGGCGGTGGTCCGATCCCGTGTAGAACTTGGGGACAACGGAGACATCGGTCAGGCAATACTTGCGATTGAAGATGATGTGGTCGATCTCGTTGTGGAACTGGCCACCGGGGGATTCCCAGGTCCATCGTAGGGAGGGAGGCTTCTGGAACTGCGAGTTTCCATGGATGGTCTTGGTCGACATGATAAACTCAGACAGCCTTTCACCTTGCTCGTTCCACTCCAAACCGTGGGTTCCGATGTGAAGTTCTTCCGGCGACCTTCGTGGCCCGATCTTGGCGTTGAAGTCGCCGACGATCACCTTGTAGAAGGTGTGATCTTCCTTATAGAACTTCTCCAGCTCCACGTAGAAGGCCTCGACGTCTTCGTCGTCGTAGTCGGATGTTGGGGCATACGCGATGAACACAGTCAAGGCTGGCACGGAGCCACATCGCTTCAGTCGCTGACGTCCGATTCGGCTTGTCAGAGACTCGTACGAATCGATGTTCATGGCCAAGTGCGTGTTGACGAGGACACCAACGCCGCCTACTCCCCTGCTGTCGCATGTTCCGAGGAACAGTTCTTCTCCGGAGTCGTAGGCGGCGTGTAGGGGGTGGTGTCTTCTCGTCTCGGTCAGTCCGATGACGTCGTACTTGATCTTCCTGGCTTGCATCATCAAGTCCTCGACGGATGCTTCCGACGCAAGCGTGCGGGCGTTGTAAGTACAGATCGTCATCCTAGTCCTTCTCAGTTTGCGCAGCCTGGTTAGGCCCTGAGATTTTAGCAGCCTCTCCGTACTCGTCCTTCCCATCGCTGCAGAAATGGGGGCTCTTTCGGGGTCAGGGGAATGAGGCCCTTTAGTGCTGCTGTGTTTGACTGGAATACAACACGGGTAGCTAGTCAGGCTCTGTCGTGCGGGCGGGATACTCCGGGCAGCCAGCCAGACTGCCCGAAGGGACGGGGCGAGACTTAAGGCGGCCTCGAATCGCCTTACATGTACTCCCAGTCTACCGAGTGCAAGCTTTTGGCCGAGCCGACACAGTTACAATCCGCACAGTCACGGACACATCCACGCACACTGTGCACGAACATGCCGCTCCCACGCACAAGGAACGCATCGACCCAACACAGCAGGAGCAAGGAGTCCATCCCCTGCATCCCACCTGCGTCTCTGGGCAGTACACGGTCGCATTTGGTTCGCGTTTAATTCCCCTATCCACCACCCGGGGACGCGCCACGAGGCCCTGCGACAAGCGGCCCGAGATCCCTCTTAACAAGAGAGCCCGAAGGCTCTCTATCGAGGGAGAATCAACATAATATATTACATCTTATACCCAATTTGCTCAATTATAATACAAAAAATATTAAATACCGAAACAATAGCACTTCTCCGATAGTGTAGTAAGATTTTTCTTATTGTATATAACATTAGAATGGAAGCAAGAACTATTTTGAAAGCATTTTGACGAATAGTGATAAAGATATAATTGATATACTTTTACAAAAGTTGGTTAGTCGGTTTCATTTTATTATCACCTCTCCTTTATTGATTTTTAGGTAATCAAATTGGGACGTCCGACTTTCCCGTCCGAATTTTTACCAAAACTCCGGTTCTGTGGTTGAACTTTTTTGCTGGGTGTTATATGTCGTTTGGAAGAAGGTGTCTTGTTCAGTAAGAATTTGTGTCGCGTTTATTGGCTCACGCTGATTTCTGTCGAATATCAACATCTGAAGAAGGAGAAGGAGTTGTTGGTGAAGACGATTTTTCTCTTTTTGGTATTTTATTGATATTCAATAGAAATTAATAAATGCGACACATATTCTTATAGAGCAAGACATTCTCTTTCGAATGACGTATAACACCAACCCAAACAGTCCAACCACACTACAGGAGCTGTCGGCAAAAATAACCATTCTCCTTCGGACTTCCCAATTTGATGGCCTAAAAATCAATAAAGGACAAGTGAGAAAATAGGATCAAAGCAAATTCTTGTAGTAAAGAACACTATCTTCCAAATGCTGTGAAAAATTGCGCAAAAATTGCAATCCTAAGCGGAGAGAACAAGTGCGCAAATGGCCACTTTTTCACTTTTCACTTCAACGACCTAAAAACTGACGAAATTCATGATGAAAAAAGAAACGCAATACGTGCTCTGATAGTGCAAATCATTTTCTTTCGAAAGCTATGCAGCGCTATGCAAGAGACCACCGGCGAAATCTGCAGCGAATCATTGAAAAAAAACGGAAAAAAAAACGGCGAAGACTTATGGGACAACCTAATATATATATATATATATATATATATATATATATATATATATATATATATATATATATATATATATATAATAATTTTCACTAGTCGATCGCTCGTCGAAGTGATTGGAAGGTGCTATACTTGTACTTTGTTCAACCAATCGTAACTCATTCACTTTTGAGATTTATGTAAATGCGGGTCGCATCCAGAAAACTAGAAGAAATTCTCTTTCTGACGATTACAGAATCGTCATTCAAAAAAGGCGCTTTCATGTGCGCCCGGGGGATGCGATTTTTGCTTGAAAAAATTAGAATGATTTTACAAAAGCGGACATAACTCGCTTACTTCTAAGAGCTGTGCAAGTAGGGCGGCATTCAGAAAACTAGAAGAAATGATCTATCTTGCAGAGGCAGTATCATGATTCTCATACGCGGACGAGAGGTGCGACTTCTCTGCGATTTTTGTGGAGATACTTGCCGAAAACCGAAAAACGCAGGCCCTCGCTCGCGCATGAAGATGCCTTTTTTGAAAAGCGGTTTTGTGATAGTCAGAAAGAATATTTTCTCCAGTTTTCCGGATGCCGCCCCCATTTGCACACATCTCAGAAATAAGTGAGTTATGATCGTTTAAGTGCCGGCTACTTCGTAAGACCTCCCGTTCCCGCAAAAGGATAAAGGATAAAGGATAAAGGACGGCGTTACTCAATCCCTTCTGGAATGCGCCAGCGCATTCTACTTCTACGGGATGTCGTGGAGGCGATTTGAATGCGTATTTGGCCATACAATGACTTGCGGTGGCCAGCCGATGAACAAGTCAGCGCTCTATCCTTCCTAGACCAGTCTGGTACCAATTCACCGACCACGGAGGGATGGAAGGCTTGGTTGGCCTGGGCGGGAAAGGGTGCACGGGACAGTCGCGCCTCCTCCGACTGCGCTACACGCGCCCTCCCGCAAAAGACCAGAAGAAATTCTCTTTCTGAAGATCACAAAACCGGTCCCTAGAAAAGGCATCTTACATGCGCGGCCGAGGGGGTACGAGTTTTCTGCGACTTTTGCCAAAAATCGCAGAGAAATCGCACCCACTTCTATACCATTTGCGCTTGCTCCCACTTTTGCCGTTCTTCCTCCACTAAAAGTTCCTCTGTTGACAAGCAGATTGAAGATGATGTGGTGGCCTTTGTGATGACAACATTCCCTCCGATGCCTTGTTGAGTCCAGGAGTGCTGACCGATGCAGTTATAGCTCATACTAAAAAAAACGGTCTGCTCTGTTGTTGCATTTCTGTGCAAGAGTTTCCCCTAATCCTCACACGGCTAACTTGTGGCTGGAAGGCCACGAAGATTTGCAGTGCAATTAAGGTTACCTAATATTCTGTCAAGGTTTTTTAGTATTCGTTTTGAGTGCAGACTTCCATACGCCTTCATTTGCCGACACTAACGGTGATTATACTGTTGGCTGTCAAGCTCTTTTATGAACAGAAATTATACACCAACCTATTACGTTCCTAGCATGTAGGTAGATTCGTTACAAAAATGTTTCCAAATGGTTGAACCATAATCGACACTATACTTATGCTCGAATGACCCATTCGAATAGGTATTCGAATGATTTTCATTCGAATTTGAATATTCGAATTCGGGTATTCGAAAAATCGCGTTTTTCGAATGTATTCGAATTCGAATGTTCAAAAAAATCGCGTTTTTCGAATGTATTCGAATTCGAGTGTTCAAAAAATCGCGTTTTTCGAATGTATTCGAATTCGAATATTCAGAAAAATCTCGTTTTTCGAATATATTCGATTTCGAATGCTCGAAAATTTTCGGTATTCGAAACCATTCGAATATTCGCAATTTCCCAGAAAGCAAAAATTATTCAAGTATTCGAAGAGTGTCATTCGAATGCCCAACAAGAATTTGTGTATCGGCGTATTTTGAAAAGGCGTGGTGGGTTTCTCGGGTAATGTGGGTCGCCAAAACGGTTCTGTCTGTGAATCAAAGCTGTGGTACGATGGTGGCTCGGTGCTCGGATACTGAGCGCCTCATCGATACTAGTCACTTCCCGAAAAGCCTTCCTGTTAAGAGGGAGAACTTCCACAACGTCTTACAATGTTGAATTGCAAAAAATTTCCCACGGAGAATCGCTGCAGTGGTGAATGACCGATCGGGGACCAGTAATCGTCGCCATCCCGATTGGTGAACTTTGAGAGAAAACCACTTTCACCGATAAAAGTATGGATAGTATCAACCGAAATTGATTGCCTGATCAATCTGTGACATGGTCTTCTGAATTAAGGCGCTCGCTGGAGACGTCTGGATATTTTCCAGTATTTTGTGTACCTATTCTACGCTAATTTTATGCACCTGTTCCTGTTAGTAATTTCTGACGCATCGACGATCGACAGCTCTTAGCGCGCTCCTATTTAGTATCAGACGTTTTTTAGATCTTAGAGTATGGACATAAGGGTTAGTTTTATCTGGACCAGTTTTGCATTCCACTCAAGCAGTTCTAGAAGCTATTTTCGCCGTAAACGTAATAACGTAAAGGATGAAGGACAACAGAAGGAAGGAGAAAGGTAAATTCTTGTTTGGGAGGTACCAAGCATTCCACATTTGTTACAGCGCCTGTGCAAAGCGGCCGAGGAAGAGTAGGAATTGTTAACAAAAAATTGAAAATGATGGTTCAAGTGGCGTTTCAAACGGACGTTATTTGTCCTTCACGCTGCAGTTAAGAGTCTGAGACCACAAGCTAGCAAATGTCTGCAGGATGGGCGTGAGGGTCAACAGGGTGCGCTTCTGTCTTCTGCCACGTCGGATGTCTCTTGGTGCAGAAGAGTACCTCATGAAGTCGGCTTTGTAATTTTCGTCACGCTATGCTCTTCTGCTCCTCCGTGGTCTGAATGCTCTGCTTCTGGATTTCGTTTCTGCAACGACTACAGTTCCGCAAAAGCTATATTATAAGGTAGGACTTCACAAAGGGGAGGCGGCGTAGGTCGGCCGGATGTTATCGATCGATTTTATCGATTTTTGTTCTGAATTCGCCATTTGAAGTGGGATTCGCATGGATACGTCGGCCGTATGCCGCACTTCACAAAGGGGAGGCGGCGTAGGTCGGCCGGATGTTGTCGATCGATCTATTTTTCTGAAGTTTACCGTAGTTTATCAATATGTTGGCTGGAGAACATTCACAAGTTCATCGCAAATAAGAAATATACTTACTTGGGTGAATCACCAGAACGAAATGAGACTGGCCCTCATGGGTAGCCTATTCCTAGCTACTTGTAATACATTTTGTGGCCGCAAAATCGACAGTGTGATATTTCACATTTGTAGATGAGCAGGACAGACTTTCTACAGTTTTACATGTAGTACTTTGTCGTCAGTCCTTCATTAGCTGCCGCTAGGCAAAAGCATTGTTTCATGAAAGTTCTTTAACAGTCAGTCTGCCACCAATTTCAAAAAGGATTGTTTTAAAGTGACCTAGAAGCTTACAGTAGCTCAACCAGATAATGTTTCCTTCAAATGTGTTGTAAACCTTTCATTTGTTCCTCATAAGCAGCAATTAACAAAACACTAGTATTCCTTCGAGAAAAATTCGTATTCCAGTAAGCAAGGAAATTAGACGCTTCCATAAGCCCTTTGATCGTTCTACGTGTAAGTTCTCTATCTCATTTTTACGACTCACATGGGGGTTTATGAGATGCCTGTCGATAAAAACCTCGTGCTTAACTAGGAAGGGATCCGTTATGCATTGCTTTTTTTTCTCTTCTGTGTTTCGAATATTCGAATTCGAATATTCGAATCGAATATTCGAATTCGAATATTCGAAAAATCGTGTTTTTCGAATGTATTCGATTTCGAATGTTCAAAAAATCGCGTTTTTCGAATGCATTCGAATTCGAATATTCAAAAAATCGCGTTTTTCGAATGTATTCGAATTCAAATGTTCAGAAAAATCGCGTTTTTCGAATATATTCGATTTCGAATGCTCGAAAATTTTCGGTATTCGAAACCATTCGAATATTCGAAATTTCTGGGAGAGCATAAGTATAATCGACACCTCGACACCTCGTCCCCTGGCCCGCCCACCCCAACCCCTGGGCTTGCTCGACAGTCCAATGGCTGCCTTACGAGATAGTTGAGACGCAGACATTTGCCACGCCTCTGTTTAAAGGGCAGGGGTAGGACGCCACTCCGCCCTCGGACACCTTTGCAACCGGTGGCTCCGCGACAACTCGTCCGCGCCGCGGCTTCCACCACAGTGGCAGCGTGGGTCCGCACCAGGGGCATTTAACGGTTAACGATTTAACGAATTTAACGAATTAACGGCATTTTTCGTTAAAATCTGGCTTAACGACCTAACGGAAATTTTTAGAAATTTAACGGAATTTTTAACGGACGTTTTTCTCAGTGCGTTTATCACAAATACCCTTTCTCTTCACTAATGATGCAGGCTCATTCTCCTAATTAAGACTGTTCCTGAAAAAAAACTATTGAAATCAGCATAGGTATTTTAACGTTTTCACGAAATTGTTTTGAATTTTGGAATTTTTAAATGGATTTTTCGGCGCATGTAGCACAGTAGAAGGAGGTGTCGGCTGTCGCGTGCACCTTACACCAGGCTTCTGATTCGCCTGCAACATTGTTGAAAATTAGGCCAACCAAGCCTTCCATCCCTGCTGGGTCGGGGAATTGGTATCAAACTTGTCTAGGAAGGATAAAGCGCCGACTTCTTCATCGGCTGACCACCACAAGTCACTATTTGGCCAAATGCGCATTCGGATCGCCTCCACAATATCCCGTAGAAGTAGAATGCTTGGCGCATCCCAAAAGAGATTGAGTAATGCCGTTCTTTATCCTCATCCTTTAATGCATTTTGGAGCTAGAAATTTCTTTGCCGATCCTCCAAGCATCTCAACGAATCCATAAAGATACTGGTCTAACCTCCTCGTAGGATATGCCTATCCTCACGTGGCGTTGCTTATCCCAGAATACTTTTGCTCGCCACCTGAAACAATCGAGACGGAGAGAATGTTTTCAGCCGCTAAACGTATTTTAAACGATTTTAGAAAAACGCTAATAACAAAAATTAGGAATGCTACTTTTCCTGAACGTTAACACGTTGACGACGTGTCACACCTTTCTGCAGTGTGGGACCGTGTGACATGATACCACGTCACGGTCCCGATGTTGCAAAAATTGATTGGTCCAACGCACAAGGCACTCGAAAATCGTGCGTTCGAAAAAGTGTTAACATTCCACTGATAGGCTTTTAATTGGATTTTCATTATAACTTCTGTGCTTCATGGGCTATTGCTCGTATCGAAATTGTATATGCTCGTAGAACAGTCACACAATACGGTTTCGTAAAGAGCTAGGGAAGCGGGGAACTCCGGGTTTTGTCTGATCGCACATTTTATAGTAAGATGCCTTGCCGGTGATCATCTTGTTGATGTTGTTGATGTTTGTTGATGTTGAATTGTTTATTTTCATTGCAGTATTAGACTCCATTCCTTGAACTTTAGCTGTTGACCTCTTGAAATTGAAACCTATAAGGTTTTCCTTGATTTTTTCCTCTTGAAACAATGGTTTGCAGATAATTGTATTTTTTAACGAAATTTAACGATTTACCGGAAATTTATCGAAAATTTTCCGTTAAAAAATTTCGTTAAAAAATTTTAACGGACGGAATTCAGTGTGTACCCCTGGTCCGCACTGTGGCGGGGGCGATATGGACGGGAAGAGACTCTGTAGAGGCCCTTAAGCGGCGTGCACTCTCCGCAGAGGCAGTGCAGGAGCTACGCTGAGGTATAGCATGGAAGGGCGGAGTTCCACGCGGCAGTGACGGGATGTGCACACTCCACTGCCATAGTGCTGTCGGCAGCGGCCGCAGCGGCAGTGGCAGCAGGGAATCACGATGGTGAGGTTATGCGACTCCGCATACTCAAGGATACGCTCACCTCGCCAGCCACAACGATGACGTCTTTCGACGGTACCTCTGCTGTCTTTTCATCAAGCAGGCTCCAAAAACTATTCCTTGCTTGACCCGGAGCAGCCGGGTCTGTGGAGTATACGCAGAGAAGAATGATAGAGAAGCTCCTTAGCGGGCGACAGCGGTCTTCGTCAATCGATCGTCAAAGCTTTCGACGCGTACAATCGAGTCTCGGTTACGTTCGAAGACGACTGTTCCGACACTATTGGTGGACCTGGGGATTTCCACATAGAACGGCCTTGAAACCTCGCCATATGTCCTGCAGCAATGACCAGCAGCAGGACCAGTCATCTCCTGCACTGCAAATCAACTCTTCTTCGCTCCAGTGCTTCTGCTACTTCGCACGAGCGGCCTATCAACGTATCCACCATTCGGCGTTGCTACGCGGTTCTGCTTAGTTACGGGACTTTTGGATTGGCTCAGTTGCCCCTCGATGCCGTCCTCGCATCAGGGACCCTCGCATCCTTCTCACACTCGCCGGCTCTGCGAGTGCGCGTCGGCTCCCGCGGGACGCCGTACAGTACCGGACGCGTCTTTTGAATAGACGCCGAAAAAACCGCACTTTTGCGGTTTTTTTCGGCGTCTATTCAAAAGACGCGTCCGGTACTGTAGCACTATCTCGATAATCATCTAACGTCATCAATGTGATGTGACATGGGATCTTCGAAGACCGACCTGTCACAAGGGTTCTGTCGCCTGCATTCGACTGTTCGTGCTCAGCTTAGCCCGCAAGCGAGCATTTTTCCAGTGGCACCACGTGGAGGAACGGACATCGCCACCACTTTATAAAAGTGTTATTAACACGAAAAAATGAAGCAAGACACACTGATAGTAAAGAAAAACAAACGAGCCATGCCATAACTCCATCCTGTGCTCGCGGAGTACATCCTGGAGTTCCCATCCTTGTCCAATATGGAAGCAAATAAAAGGCGGATCTGTAATTGAAAAGAGGAGATAAGACTGCATCTACATTCGCCGTGTGTAGCTAGTAGCCACGACTGCATCGCTTTCACATACTATGGTGACCCTTCCAATACGATAACGCCTACGCGTGTTCCCTTATGCATTTCGTTTAGAAAAGCTTCACAATTGAAATCTGAGTTACTTGGGTGACAAAGACAAAAACGCTCAATGCAGTTGAATTCGAATCGATCAAACTTTGGTCAATTGTCCGCGGCTGTTTACTTATCGTAAATATCCTCCAAAGACAAACTGTACCAAAGAATTCGCTGTCGTCACAACCTGACCTGAATTCTTCATTGAAACATTCTGTAATTTTCCTGAACAACTACGGCAGTATAGAAGAATCTTGGGCTGTAAGTCTGCCTAGCGAAGCAGGCACTGCAATAGCAGGTTCTGTCAGGACCCATGAAAACGTTCAAAAACGTTCAGCCGTGCAATGATGCATCGTACCTTGGATTTTCCCAGAAGCTGGACAACTGACATTTCCATAAGACACGATGGACAAGACATAGTATGAAATTCGTTATTATAGAAGTCTTGTTGCTACCGTTTGGTTTTGGAACCTTGGTGGTTTCTCTTATTTAGGAATTTTGTACATGATAGATGTTGCTATTTGTTGCGAAGATGAAGACGTAGACATCTACTTGCCATCTACATGAAGTCGTAACAACCATTAAATAAAAGGATCTGGCTTTCTACATACTAAAACATAGCACTGCAGCTAAGGGAAACTTTATTTAACGAATTTACCGACCTTACCGAATTCAACGCAAACAATTTTTCCGTTGAAAAATAGTCGTTGAAAACTCACCAAAAACATTCAACGCACACCCCTGGTCCGAAGCAGAGCGACGGGGTGGAACGCATTGCTCCGTTCGAATCGCGCCGCTTGGTGATGGAAGAATAAACGGGGCCTTAGCCAGGCGGAGCTAATGCTGACCGACTTCGATCGTGTACGTTCATGTTCTGGAAGAAACGAGCGGCTTGGGGAGCTTTCAAGAGCGTCGAAGAAATCGCGAAGAAGATTCCTGGGCTAACATACGACTCAGAGACCTGGGCCATATGAAAGCAGCATGAACACGCGATCAGCGTCACGCAGCGGGGAATCGAGGGGACGATGCTCGGAGTGACGCGATTTTCGCAAGTGAGAGAGGAAGCTGTCGCATGGACCAAGTTGCCAAAAAATAGGTCCCTGAGGGATGAAGGGTTGATTGGCCTGGGCGGGAAATCCGAGCCAGAACCCAGAATCGAGTGCACGCGACAGCCGGCACCTCCTCCAACTGCGCTCCACATTCTCGTATTTATTTATTTATTTATTTTATGCGACTTTGACTAGATTTATAGAGAATTCTGTCTATTAATTGATGTCAAACTCATAGCAAACGCTAAAGGCTATGGTATAACCTAACTGATGGCAATTCTGGCAGAGGATGCAGCTTATCCCGAAGGTTTCGATGTCTGTTCCTCCACGTGGTGCCACTGGAAACTGCTCGCTGTGCGAGCTAAGCTAATCACAGACATTCGAATGCAGGCGACAGGCCATTGTGACAGGCCGGCCTACGAAGACCCATGTCACATCACATCGTGCATGACAGTTCAAGTTTCTCGAGATAGTGCTAGTCCGCGGGAGCTGACGCGCACTCGCAAAGCCGGCGAGTGTGAAAGGTATGCGAGGGTCCCTGGTGCGAGGACGGCATCGGGAGCAACTGAGCCAGTCCGAAAGTCCCATAACGTAAGCAGGACCTGAGGTGGCAACGCTGAATGTGGTACGTTGACGGGTCGCTCGTGCGAGTTGGTTGAAGCACTGGAGCGAAGAAGAGTTGATTTCTGTGCGGTGCAGGAGACGAGGTGGTCCTGCCGCAAGTCAAGGGACATAGGACGTGGTTTCCAGGCCGTTCTATGTCCCAGGACCACCAGCGGTGTCGGAATAATCGTCCGAACAATTTCGGTACTCGATTGTAAGCGTTTGACGATCGATTGATGAAGATCGTTGTCGTCGGTAAGGAGCGATTCTATCACTTCTTCTCTGCTTATGCTCCGCAGACTGGCTGCTCCGATCAAGCCAAGGAAGAGTTTTGGAGCCTGCTTGATGAGAAGACAGCAGAGGTACGGCCGAAAGATGTCATCTTAGTCACTAGTGACCTTAATGGGCACGTAGGTGCTGCGAAGGATGGGTACAGCTGTCATGGTGGTTTCGGATACGGGTCACATAACGCCGACGGTGAGCGTATTCTTGAGTATGCGGAATCGCATAATCTCACCATTATGAACACCGTTTTCCGAAAACGCGACTCATCTCATACTATAGTGGGAGCTACAAGTCTTAGATAGACTTTGTGCTTGTGAAGGATCACGACCGAAGTATTGTCATAGACGCTAAGGTCGTGCCGTATGAGACGGTCGTCCCACAGCATCGGCCGCTGATCTGCACCTTTAAGATTACCCCTCCGAGGCTGAAGCAGGTCGAGCGATGCGGTGCTGCAAGAATCAAGTGGTGGCGCATGAGAGAGAAGGAAGCAGCTGTGATTTCTGGCGTGCGGTTACCGGCAGTTACGACTGTCGATGAAACTTGGAAGAAAGCAACCGACACGATACGCCAAGCTGCAAGGTTAGAACTCGGCACCACGAAGCCTGGACGACCAGCAGACATGGCTGTGGACGCACTATGAAAAAGCGAAGGTTCGAGAGAAAAAGTCGCTGTATCATGTGTTTCTCAGCGACAGAACAGCGGACAACTGGCAGTAGTATCAAATGGCGAAGAAGGCTGCAAAGAAAGCTGTGGTTGTTGCGAGAGCCACTCATTATGGTGATGTCTACCGAAAGCTCGAGTCGCGCGATAGTCAGCGGTATTTGTACCGACTTGTACCGACAGGATACTATCTCAATGGTAGGTCGGAACGGCCCCAGTGTTATATATGGGCAGTACCGCCTCTCCCTGGGAAGTAACAAACTGCGGATATCTCGACCCCAATACAACTCTGCGCAGAGTTAGGGGCGACGGAAGTCGCGTGTTGACGCCCTGTTGGTTCACATGCTCCACAGCTGACGAGCGCGCGCGGGATGAGGGCTCGTATCGCGGCTCAACGCAGTGCGCAGGTGGCGTAGTAGGGGAGGGAGCTCGGGCTCGTGAACGAGGGGTCGGGGGTTTGGATCCCGCAGACCGCGTTTGTTTTGCACTTTAGCAAAATCCATGTTTATCATATAGATAATCCACCTAGGGGTATTATGGTGTGTTATAGAGCATGTTTACATATAACATGTGCTTCAAACTACAGATTAGCTAAAATGTTCACTTCTGTGTGTCACTTATTTTAAGTCTATTTTGTGTGGAGCTGTAGTTACGTAACGATAGATATTATGTGGCACTAGTTAAAAGTTCCGACTCCACCGACAAGACTTCGGTCAAAAAAAAACTTCCGCTGAAACTTTGTCTAGGGTGTTATTTGGAGTGCTGATCACGAATCTGACATTCTTTTTTCACGATTTGGTCGAGGACCACCCATATCGTTAACAGGGGTGTCCAGGCAGGGTCACCGATTTCGCTGAAACTTTGTCTAGGGGGTTATTTGGGATGCTGATCACGAATCTGACATCCGTTTTTCACGATTCGTCTCTGCCTGCCATCACCGGCAGAAACTTTAAGATTATAATCCTGTGCCTTCCTGTGTCTATATTATCCAGCCGAATCGTGAAGAACGGATGTCAGATTCGTAATCAGCACCCCAAATGACCCCTAGACGAAGTTTCAGCGAAATCGATGACCTGAACCACCCTTGTTACGGTATGAGTGGTATGTTATATGGAAACATGCTCTATAACATACTATAATACCCCTAGGTGGTCTACCTATATGATAAACATGGATTTTGCAAAAGTGCTGAATACGAATTTTCGCAATCTGCGAGATCCAAACCCCCGACCCCTCGTTCACGAGCCCGAGCTCTTCCCTACTGCGCTACCTGTGCACTGCGCTGGGTCGCGATACGAGCCCTCATCCCGCGCAGCCCGTCAGCTGTGGAGCACGTGAATCAACATGGCGCCAACATCAACACGCGGCTTCCGTCGCCCCTAACTCTGCGCAGAGTTGTATTGGGGTCGAGATACCTGCAGCTTGTTACTTCCCAAGGAGAGGCGGTTCTGCCCATAAACAACACTTGGGCCGTTCCGACCTACCGTTGAGATAGTATACCCGCCATCGCCATGCCGAGGATATTGAAAAGTTCTTTGGCATCAATGATGAGAGCGGCCATCTTCTGACAGGCTGAAGCGATGGCGTGATTACTTTGAGGAAATTTCCACTATGGAATTTCCCCATCCGGCCATCCCTTCTGTGGATTCTGTTCACGGTCCCGTTCGCAAGATCACCGTGGAGGAAACAGAAGCGGCTCTGAAGAAGATGAAGTCCGGTAAGGCGACAGGGCCGGATGATCTGGCAGTCGATGTCTGGAACTCGAAGCTCTGGTATCCTGCTGAGTGGTTGGCTGAGTTCTTCAACCAGATAGTAAAGGAGAAGAAAGTACCGAAATGTTGCCACAACAGTACGACGATTCCGATTTGGAAGAAGAAGGGCAATCCTGCAGACTGCTCCAATTACCGTCCGATTCGCTTGCTTTCGCACAGCATGAAGATCTTCGAGCGAATCCTCGATAGTCGAATTCGTGAAATCGTCAGGCTATCCGACAACCAGTGCGGCTTTGTGTCTGGTTGTGGGACCATTGATGCTATACACGCCGCCCTCCTCCTGGTGGAGAAGCATCGCGAGAAACAGAAGCCAGTGCATATCGCTTTTCTCGACTCAGAGAAGGCCTTCGACCGCGTACCGCGTGAGCTTATATTGTACGCCTTGCGACAACACAACGTACCCGAGGTACTTATAGAGTGGATGCGGATGCTCTACCCTTGCCCAAAGAGTAGAGTGCAAGCTGCAGCTGGAACCTCAATGGTGTTTCCCATCTCTGTGGAGGTGCACCAGGGTTCTGCGCTTTCTCCACTCCTCTTTGTTGTCGTCATGGATGCCATTACAAGAGATCTTCAGAAGCCTGTCCCATGGACATTGCTCTATGCTGATGACGTGATGCTTGCTTGAGAAGATAAAGATGACCTCGAGCGGAAGGTGCAACCTTGGTGCGACCGTCTGGCGAGGTTCGGACTCAGATTGAATGTGAAGAAGAGCGAGTACCTAACGACTGACGTGAACGGGTCTGGCTCCATTAAGATTGACGGCACTGAGCTTGCACGCACTTCGGCGTTCAAATACCTGGGATCAGCAATAGCGTCTGACAGCGGCCTGACGGTTGAAGTGAACTCACGCCTTAGTGCAGCTTGGTCCAAGTGGCGTTCGCTGACTGGTATGCTCTGCGATAGGAACATACCAGAGCACCTGAAGTCGAAGATCTACAGAGCAGTCGTCCGGCCGGTAGCAATGTACGGCGCTGAGTGTTGGCCTGCGACTAGGGAAGTTGAAACCCGCCTTGGCGTCATGGAGACGAAGATGCTACGCTGGACAGCTGAAGTCACGCGCATGGACTGCATCCGAAATGAAGCTATTCGGCAGAAGTTCGGTGTTGCGCCGATAGCGGACAAGATGCGTGAAGCTCGCTTGCGATGGTACGACCACGTTCTGCGTGGAAAAGAAGACAGCGTCCGCAAGATAGGCCTTGAGTTGGAAGTATCTGGAAAGCGGCCTAGACGACGCCCGAAGCAGCGTTGGTCCGATACGTTACACACGGACATGAAGGTAACTGGCGTCTACTCTGGTCAAGCGCAGGAGCGGGAAAGATGGCATCACGACACCAACAGAGCGGACCCCGCGGCGAAGCGGGACAAACGCTGAAGAAGAAGAAGAAGAAGGTGCAGCTTATCCGGAAGGCTATCCTTAGAGAAAACCCAGCCTGATCTGGGCGCCGATCCAAGAAGATTCGATACGACGTCGATCCAGGCTGAAGATGCAGCATAACCCAACACTGACCCAAGGAAAGGTTGCCCCCTTTGATGGGTGCAGACGCCGACAGAGGACGCTGCCCGATCGGGCGCCGATCTTGCCAGGGTTTACAGCCCAGCTAGACGTCTAACCACGCCGGTACAGCTGGCAAGCACACAGGGTACTAACAAGAGAGAGGTCTGAAGCGTATGTCTGAACGGGGGGAGCGAGTCATATAGGGAGAATCCTCACCCCTCAATTGGTTGAAAATGTGTTTATTTTTTGCCAAGTCGGTAAACCCAAAGAGTAGGGAGTCACAATGGGATACGGCGCAGCACGCGTTTGCGGTCTTGTACGCCCGCGATACGTCTGCAGCGTGGCTCGGAGCGCAGGTGGGTAGAGGGTTGACTCGTGCGAGGGAGGTCAGGGGTTTGGTTCCTCTGCGCTGCTGCATTTTTGCATTTCAACTTATTGGTTGAGATTTGGGGGATTCTGACGTCTACACCATTTTCAGACGTTTTCTGCGCATTTTTCCAGCTGTACGGTGTGGTATTCAACATGATGATAAATGTTCAGCACAGATACAAAGTGCCTGTTTAGTGAATCGCGGTGTCTTCCTCCATGGTTATGAGCACGCAACCGAAATTCAATTGAAGACGTACCCTTTTCTCCGAAACAAGAGTTCCACCCGAAAACGTTATCATATGCCCTCTGCTTGCCTGCCTCTCCACGTCCATCAGTTCATCGTGCGGATCTCAATCTTCCTCTTCTTCTTCCGCCACTTCCAGCTGTTCGTCTTCGTCAACTTCAAGTTGACGTGCTTCGAAGTCCTTGAGTATGCTGGCCATCCGTTCGGCCAGCTTGATTTCTTCCCTCGAAGATTCCTTGTCTAAAGGTGGGCATCACTTCAGCGTGAGCAGGTGGATCACCACTCGACCGTCGGCGGACATTGTCGGTGCTAGGTTCTAGAAAACCTTCAGCAGACCTCTGATTTCCAGATGACAGGTAGACATGAGGGAAAGAGTGCATCGATGCGTTTAGCTTAATTTGCGGGATCCGCACACCTCGTTTCTCATTTGAACCACCTCCGACGTCACAACGTGGCCTCTTTTGAAAATCCGAGCAGGATGGTTTTTCCCGAGGCCTTTGGTCCATGTATGGAAACAGACTATGAGGAGCCTGTAGCCTTTATACGCTATCCGTAAGGTGCCCAGTGGTGCTTCATGCACTTTGTAACTGTGCATCACTGGTGTTGAACATTTATACATCACCATGTTGAATACCACAACGTATCGCAGGCAAAATGTGCAGAAAACGTCTGAAAATGGTAAAAACGTCAGAATCATCCAAATCTCTACCAACCAGTTGAAATGCGAAAGTGCAGCAACGCAGAGGAGCCAAACTCCTGACCCCTCTCGCATGAGTCAACCCTCTACCCACTTGCTCTCCGAGCCAGTGGCTGCAGAAGCATCGCGGGCGTACAAGACCCCCAAATCCGTGCTGCGCCGTATCCCATTGTGACCCCCCCCCCTACTCCTTGGGTTTACCGACTTGGCAAAAAATAAGCACATTTTCAAACCAATTGAGGGATGAGGATTCTCCCTATATGACCCGCTCCCCCCGTTCAGACATACGCTTCAGACCCTTCCCTTGTTAGTACCCTGTGTGCTTGAATGAATCGAGAAAAGTTATGTCGCGATTCATCGAGAGTCGGACGTGATATGTCGGGTTTTGTCAGTTTTACACCAATTGCACTGTTAAGCGAAGGCTCAACCTTACTGTTCTATAACAACGGCTATTTCTTACTGCATATCCCCGTTCTGACACGTGGTAAATAACAACCGAACACCCTTTATTTGTATTGTATTTGTATATTCAGAGAAATGATAGCAGAACTGACGTGAGCCTTAACAGAACTGAAGCTGAATTTGAAAGGAATTTACTGCACAGTGCAGTTTTTGCTCCTGTGCCAACGAGGTTGGGATGTGGAAGACTTCATCTTAGGCCTGATGCTTCGACCGTCTCGAATGTCTTCAGAGGCCTGAAGATGGCTCGGTGTTTTTAGTTTATTCGCTACCCGACCAAACCTTCATCCACGCTGCCATTTTTGACCTGAAGTCAAGAGCGGCGCGAAGCTCTTAAATGATGAAGATCAACTCACGCAACTTCCCGCAACCGAAGGTGGCAATGTCCCTACTCGTAGGTTGTGGACCAGTAGCAAATGAACTCACTAGGAGCTCATGTCACTTCTGGCCGTTCAGCTCGCAGAGCGGTGCTATCAACCACCGCTCGGCAGCACAGAGTTGAAGTCCACGATGGTAATGGCTTCGATACCGAGTACTACATAGATCCCGTTGTTGTCCGAGGCAGAGATTCCATCGCGCAAAGCGCTCGAAGAGCTTTGGACTTCCACGATAAATCCAAGTACAAGCAACAGAAGTGAGTGGCTGCCTATAACAAGCGATCAGCTGCCGTTTGTTCCTATAGCTCTGCGAGCTGAACAACCAGGTGTGACGCGGGATCCTGTGAGTCTCCTCCGCTGCTGGTCTACTACAATGTAATTGCGAGTAGAAGTAGTTTTGCTACACTCAGTGGTGGGAAGTCGTGTGGGTTCATCTTCATCATTTAGGAGCTTCGCGTCTTTCTTGAGTTCCTATAGCTGTCAAAAATGGCAGCGCGGGTGAAGCTTTTGGTCGGGTAGCGTGCGTGTATAGGATTGTTCGCCAATTAATGTCGTTTGTTCTCACAGATGCCGTGAACTATATTTATGTGTAGTAGTGATTATAGTTGTGCTCTCGCGAAATTTTCGAATAATCGAATGGATTCGAATACCCGCAATTTTCGAGCATTTGAATTTCGAATACATTCGAAAAACGCGATTTTTTGAACATTCGAATTCGAATACATTCGAAAAACGCGATTGTTTGAGCATTAGAATTCGAATACATTCGAAAAACGCGATTTTTTGAACACAAAAACGCGATTTTTTGAACATTCGAATTCGAATATTCAAATTCGAATGAAAATCATTCGAATACCTATTCGAATAGGTCATTCGAGCACAACTATAGTAGTGATTGCATGGCTTACATTATTATACGCCGTCTTAAAGGTTACACTTTGAACTATCTTTGTTAAAAACTGAGCGTCATTAGTAGAAACTCGTTGGTAAAGAATTAAGTTGAAAATGGACAATCAAAGAGAGCGTTATCGGCATACTTTACTGCTTTGCTCCCGAAAGGGCAGAAATTCGATGCAAACTCGAAAGAAATCATGTGAAGTTTGCGGTGAGGACTGCCTACCTCCTTTGAGGGACGCCACTCTCACCGCTGGTTCTCTCGCTTTCGCTCTGGGAATTTTAATGTGTAAGATGCACCACATACTGGTCGTGCAGTCACCAGTGGTGACGACAAAATAAGGCGTTAGTCGAAACTAATCGTCGAACGGCAACTCGAGAGATGGCAGAGAAGCCTGGCATATCGAACTGAACCGCTTACTTAAACATGCACCAGCTTGGTTACGTAAACGAACTGGATGTTTGGGTTCCTCACGAATTAAAGGAAATCCTCTCAAAAATCGCCTTGACATACGCGAGAGTGTAGTCTGCTCTGAGCTGCTTCCAGGAAACCAAACTACCGACTCAAATGTCCACGGTAGTAACTATCGAAATTGAACGAAGAAACCAAGAACAAACTCCCTGAACTGGCCAGCCGCAAAGGCGTGTTCCATCATGATAACGCCGGACCCATACCTCTTTGATAAATCGCCAAAAATTAACGGAGCTCACTTGGGAACTGAATCCTCATCTGCCCTGATTTACCACCATTTTTCATATTGCCGAAATATGGCAAAAGGGCATCCAACAAAATGGCCTATATAGTGGTTAATGTTTGTTGCTAATATAAATAAATTCACTTTGAAAAATATGAAAAACGACACTAATTATCGAATAACCCAATAAAAACGTCGGATCATAAATAGACCTCTGAAGATGACGAGACGGCGAAACATGAGGCCCAGAATAAAGTCTTCCGCCTACGAATCCGTTGGCAAGAAGCAAAAGCTTCACAGGAAGCATCGATGCCGAGGTCTCAAGATGGGGAAATTGGATTCTACCCCCTCGTCCCTCTGGCCCTCCCAGCCCCAATCCCCTGGGCTTGCTCGAGATTCCAGTGGCTGCCTTACGAGATAATGGAGACGCAGACATTTGCCACGCCTCTGCTTAAAGGGCGGGGGGGGGGGGGTAGAACGCCACTCCGCCGGAAATTAGAGACGTTACTGCAGTGCCGACAGCGGGTTCGTGGACCGCTACGAGGGAGGTCAGTGAACTCGGTCCGGAGATTCTGAATGAGACCTACATATATGATCTTGTAGGGCATCGGACGAGGATCTCAGAACTGTTTCGTTTTTGCTAAATGCCCCTGGGTGGTCCAAAATTAGCAGAAAATGGTATCGTTACAGGGCGGGCTGATAAGGCAAAAGTGGCACCTGGAATGGTCGTGCTCAGAACTTGACCTACAAAAGGGTTGGAGCCCAAATTAAAGTTAGATTATAGTGATACGATAATTTCCTACGTTCCCTAGACGAAGCTGCAGTGTGCATCCAAGTGATTCATTCACATCAGTGGTGGCAGCGGCTGGATGGCCGAGTGGATAGCGCGGCGGACTTACGGGTCGAGGGTTCCATTCCGGGGACGTCTATGCGATTTGCTCTGTGGAGTGCTCCCTTTTTGGCTAATAAGGAGCACATTTTGGCTTCGGTAGGTTACCTTCTTCGCTTCCTAACCCCGCTTTCAACCTGTTGTCAGATGTAAGGAAGCTAGTTTTGCCGTGTTGTCGTGTAGTTTGTCGTGTAGGGTGATGTTGAGCATCCACTAAACCATGCTTGTCACGCTGAGGAAGCTCTCGTTAGATGCTACCTCCATATGACCTCTTTGGAATGTTCTTAATTTGTTTTGAAAGTGTTGCTCGCTGTCACCATATTTGTGAGCACGATCGACAAGTATGGAGTTGACCCATCATCAAGACATGCTCATCGTTCTTCGGATTTCTTTACAGACTGCTTTTTATTGTGCGCAGCTTTCACTATTTCAGCTCATTGTTACCAAGTACAGCATATTTTATCTACCTCATAGTATTTATCTAGCTGTGTATTTTTCCTGACTATTCTCCTCTACAGCAGGGCATTGTAGCTATGACCACTTGCACTCACTCCCTCAACTCTGGAGATCGAAAAAGGTTTTTTCCGTCCCAAATTCATCTATAGGGTTATCTGGGATGCAGTTCACCAATCTGGCAACCATTTTCGTTGGAACGATGAATGGCAGAAGGTTACGATGGGTATGTGTAAGTAAAGGGGTGTACGCGGAATAACCGGCACTGCTGCCTTTCACGACTCCAGAGGTCGAGGAGAGGACGAAAGAAAAAATTTCGCCCAAACATCGCCCACGGGAGTTGTTTGGGGGTGCTGACCACGGATATGATACCTGTTTTTAAAATTCCGGTATATTACGGCAGGTTACGGTAAGTATGGGTGTGTAAAGCTATCTACGTTAGCAGGATTGCTTTCTTCTCCAATGTGGTCAAACTTAATTTCCAACCTTAGACTTCAACTATCGATGGAAAGTAGTGCAAGAAAAGTGATAATTTAGAAAAACAGTGACAGAATCGTGGTCAGCAGCTTAAATAATTCCCATAGGCGAAGTCTGGGTGGGAAATCGGTAGTCATGACTGCGTCACCCTTATTCACCACTACCCAATAATACGGTAACCTACCAAAGCCAAAATGTACTCCTTATTAGCCAAAAAGGGAGCACTCCACAGAGCAAATCGCATAGACGTCCCCGTAATGGAACCCTCGACCCGCTCCCGTAAGTCCGCCGCGCCACCCAGTCGCTGCCACCATTGATGTGAATGAATCACTTGAATGTATACTGCAGCTTCGTCTAGGGAGCGTAGGAAATTATCGTATTACTATAACCTAATTTTAATTTGGGCTCCAAACCTTTTGTAGGTCAAGTTCTGAGCACGACAGGACCATTCCAGGTGCCACTTTTGCCTTGTCAGCCAGCCCTGAAATGATACCATTTTTTGCCATTTTTGGCCCACCCAGGGCATTTAGCAAAAACGAAACACAGTTCTGTGATCCTCGTCCGATGCCCTGCAAGACCATATAGGTCTCGTTCAGAATCTCCGGACCGAGTTCACTGACCTTCCTCGTGAGTCCGGTGTTCCCCGAGCCGTTAGCGCCTCTTTCGCCCTTTGACCTCCGCGTCGTAGATCACTTGTGGACACCGGCGGAGCCTCAGAGTCCCTGGCTCTCCAATGGGAAGCGCCCCTCCCCCTCCCGCACGAGGGCGGAGCCCGACGGCGCCGTCAGCCTATTCCCATTGGCGCCGCCACGGTCCCCTCCCGTGCACAGTCGGCGCCCTGAGCCGCCGCGGCGCCACTGCCCGCCAGGGGCGTGGCCGCCACCGCAGACTCCGCCCCCCCCACGGGCCGCCCGCCGCCACTCCAGCGCCGGTCGCGCCGGCCGGGAGGTGCGCAGCAGGCCGCACCCGGGGGGGGGGGGTCCCGGACGGGGCGGGGGCGCCGCCCGACGCCGCGGGTCCGGTGGTCCGCGCCGCGGGCCCTTCGATCGCCGGCACTGCGGCGGGGCGGGGCCCTCCGGCGGTGCGTGTGATCGATTCCGCTCTCGTTACGCAGACACTCCTCTTTCAGGCTCAACCAGGCCAGCAGACACGGTCGCCATGTCCGACGCGCGTGTGAAGTTCCAGCTCTCGTCCGCTCCGGAGCCCGACGAGGAGGTTCGTTGCGGTCTGCCTTCGGTCCGAACAGCGCTGCCAGAGGGCGACGTGCGGGCGGAACAAGGGGCGAGATGGCCGCGTTCCTTGACTCTCGCCCGACGGCCGCTCTCCCTTCAAAAGCCTCTCCCTTCTGATCTCCGTCTCCCCGTTTTAGCCGTTCGCACCGCCACGGGTTTGTTGAGTTGTCCTTCTCTCACGAAGATGTAGCAGCGATCTTTCGTTAAGGCGAGGTCACCGATGGGATCAATCCTAGTTGGAAAGGATGGAGGGAGTTCCGCTCATAGAGGGAGAGATATGGCTGCCATTCTAGGGTTGCGGACTCATTACTCCCATCAACTCCTACTAGAATTGAGGCCGAAAACGGTTCGAATACACCGAGTGTGGCATCAAGTTAGAGAGCCGCACTGCGCTACCTTTTCACAGATTGGAATAGTCTGCTGCCGCAGCTTGCTTCCGTTCTCGTGACTGTAACTGGATGGGGAGGAGTGATGGGGGGGGGGGGGGGGGAGACCGTTTGATGCATTCTTTCCTTCTAGTTTTGCTGCCTCTTACGAGCATCTTCCCGTGCCGAAGGCAATCCGATCGTTTCAGGTGTTCCTTCCTCCAGCACCTCTTCTCGCTGGAGCACATGTGTCCGGTCTCCAATCGTACCGGGAAAAGTACCGCTCCTCAATCAACGACTCCGATGCATTCTGGAGAAGCGTGGCTGAGGAGCTTCACTTCGCCGAGGGCTCATCGAAGGTACCGATTTCAGCGCCTGGCTGTTTACTGTTTTGATCGTTTTCGTCCAGGGGTTGGAGTGGAACTTCGATGCGAAGAAAGGCGACGTCTTCTGTCGATTTATGGATGGAGCAAAGACTAACATCTCGTACAACTGCTTAGAACGAAACATCAAGCGCGGACTGGGAAGCAAGGTAGGCCGCTAACCGCTTCTTCGCACGCGTTTTCAAGTCGTAAAGCGCCGATCTTCGCTACGCAAAGAAAGCATATCGCTTTGAAACTCGTGATGAACTAATCCGAGAGAACGATACCGCAGGGCGCAAATAGTAGGGTCGGGGTGGAGTCACCATGCAGTACAGCCCTATTTGCTTTCTGAAACCGGATTTTTTTGTGCAGTAATAGTGTGTTCTACCCCTACGGCGAACTGAGGTAGACCATTTATAATGTAACGGGACATACACGTGGCTTTTTACCAAGTCGTACAACCATTGAGTAGGGTGTGACCTCCCCCCCCCTCCCAGATCCTATTTGCGCACAGCAGGCTGTGCCGCAAATTCGACTATACCAAATGTTTACGGAGAAACGGGGAAGCTCATGCTCCGCATTCCGTTTATGTTAAATAAGGAGTTGTCCAGTTCTGCTTTTGCTTAGAGCACGGCTCAGGGGCTTGGCATGGCTTCTAGACGTGGAGCACAGCAAGCTCTGTGGCCGCATGTCCTCTTCCGAATTTGTCGGAAGTCTCTTTGCTGCCCCATGATATCAGAGCTGTGGTGATCATTTAGGGATTAGTGGTGTGGCATAGGAGCAGGGAGGTAATACTGAATTTGGGGCTGATCCTCGATAGGATTCGGCCAGTGGTTGCAGAGGCAACCCAACACTGCGTGTCCTCAGCTAGGACTTCCAATTTGTCCATCGCTAGACCTTCAGCTGGTTCAATGTGGAGATTTTCAGGTGGCCTATATCTGGGAAGGAAATGAGCCCCTTGACAACTTCAAGATTACCTATAGCGAACTTCATGCCCAGGTGAGCCGGCCTGCTCCTCTTCTGCAACTTTTCCACTCCCCAATCCGTTTGTTAGGTGGTTAACTTCTCTGCCGTCCTACGCGCTCATGGAGTGCGAAAAGGAGATGTAGTAGCACTCTATCTTCCAATGGTGATCGAACTCGCAGTTGCCATGCTAGCGTGCGCCAGAATTGGTAAGCGGAGCACTTGCCATTGCGTTCTTCACTCGAGTTCTCAATGCCTTCTTTGCTTCTTTGCAGGAGCGATGCATTCCGTGGTTTTTGCCGGATTCTCCGCCTCAGCTTTAGGGGCGCGAATAATAGATGCCAAGTGGGAACGCTTCTACTTGGTTTTATGCTTCTTCGTAGAGAACGGGATTAAGTGCTGTCTGCTTCAGATGTCGGGTTCTTGTCACCGCTGACGGCTTCTTCCGCGGCACGAAGCTGGTCGACTTGAAGCGAATTGCCGACGAAGCTGTCTTGGTAGCCGACGAAGGAGGTGTGGAGGTGCAATCGGTCATCGTCGTCGAACATCAGAAGCGAGTCTCTGTACCGAACACCTGCAGCTCCCCCGCGGTACGTATGCTCTTATCACCTCGTCTCCTGCTTCTGTAATCGCCCTCGCGTTTGCAGCAGATACGAATGAACCCGATCGACTTTAACTACACGGTCGAAATGGCCAAGCATAAGGGAGTCGATTCCCCTGTCGAGTGGATGGACGCTGAAAGTCCGCTGTTCCTGCTCTACACTTCGTGAGTACTCTTAGCTATGAATGCGATGGTGCGGTGGGTTAGGAGAGACACCGAATAGGCGATTCAACTGCTGCAAAATACTTTGTTAAAGTGAGGAAAATATGAAATCGAAAACCCACAATCCATGAAAAGCAATATTCCACGTCGTCGTCGTCGTTAGTCTTGTAAATGTCGCGAACGCCCTGCAGTGTTTGCGGCTTCGCGACGTGGCGCTTTTCTTGACCCCTTTGTACATGCTTCGTGCTACATTAACACTGCGTAAGTAGCATCAATCACGGCATTTCTTGTGTGCGAGCACTTCACTGCACTGGTCACCGTGTAGACGTAGTCTGGAAACTAGTGGTCATGTGGTTCTCTAGTTCGCAGTAACATTCCAACCAACGAACGGAGCGTACATTTTGCTGCGTACTTGTTCACACAACGCCTTGCCTATAGAGGTACACTTTACGTTTGCTAAATTGCTGCCTCCGTATGAGTTCGTGTGGCGCAGTCCGTGAGAGGCTTAACCGTGAAAGGTTCACGACTGAACCTACAATACCGCCGTATTGGTGAAGCGTACCATGCACGTAAGAAGAACTAAGGATGTGATCTCTACCACACCCGTGTCAAAATTAGCCACATGCTGGAGTTCTTCCCCTTGCTCAATCTGTGCATTACCCCGCCAGCCGCGGAGGAGAGCACAATGCGCAACGGAAAGCACTCATTTCTCGCGCCCGAAACCGCTTCTCTATATAAGTTCCCCTGACGATCTCACCTAGAGGAGGTGCGTGCGATGCCGATCTTCATCGTTTCTATCTTCCTGTTACACCTTACCTCCATACCAGGGATGAACGGACAATGAAATTTTGAAACCCGGATAACGGATAATTTTGTTCAAAAATGGCCGAAAAAACGGATAACGAACAAACAACAAAAATCAAAACTACTTTTAAACCATTCTTTCTCCTTTAATAGGCTGGGAGTTATAATACTGTCCACGTCACGTGTCAAATAAGCCACTTCCCTCTTGTTGGTGTTTTTCTTCAAGGCGCGTAGTAGCGCAGATGGAGGTGCCGTCTATCGCATGATATCCGATTCAATGTTCTTGGTTCGGATTTCCCCCAGGTCATCCAAGTCTTCCACGCTTTTGAGCTCGATGAGCTGGTACCAAGCATGTCCGGGAAGAATAATGCACTGACTTGTCCATATGCTGGTCGTTCTATAGGCCGGATGGGCGTTCATACTGCCTCCACCACGTCCCGTAGAAGTGGAATGCGAGGCGCATCCCGCGAAGGAATTGACTAACGTCGTCTTATATCCTTTATTCATATTTTTTAGTTGCAATAGAGTCGCTAGGTATAGATCCTACAGAACTTCTGAGCCTTGATGGGCAGGCATTAAAAAGTCGCTTTTCGTCTACTCTTTGATCAGCTTTAACACTAATTCTTGCCCAGATCGAACAAGACTCTATATTGCTCCGAACAAGGCGAATTGCTGCTAAGGGTATTCGGGGAGAATGGCAGTAAGTTCATCAAGCTGTGGAACCTATGCTGTTAAACAGACTAATCTCGGCTCTTGCGAGCGTCTTCTTCAGAGTCTGGATAAGAGCAGAGGAATTGCCAATTCGATGAACATTTCAAGTACAGTAGTTTCATATTGATTCGAAAATAAGATGAAAGAGGCGTTGGACAACAAGTGTCCTTACGAAAGCAGGGCAAAACCTGGTAAACCTCTTCGCATAGAAATAGACGTGACTCGTGCACCTCATTCACTGACATCTACTCCCATCCAAGAGTGTTTTGTAAGCCTTTAGGCTGTTTCCACAGTCATGGTCGGTCTGGTTTTTTGCCCCTCCTTCATTTCGTCTTTCCAATAGCATAAGAAGCTATTGCAACCCGCTGTGATTCACGGACAAGTACTCCTTCAGGCTTTGTTTTTCTTGTTCAGACCCTGAAGGTGGTTGCGCTAAAACGACGGCCGAATTAGGTTCGTATACCAGTATTGGATCCACAGCCCCTTGACAGCTTTTTCTACTGTTCAACAACTACCCGTAAACCTACAGATGAATCTGGATTTATTTGGTAATATTAAAGTACTGGTACATAGTACTAGTACATCGACCAGCCATAGGAAGTTATCACTGGAAGCAGTGGAAGCATAGTTTCAAAGAACTAGAAGTTAAACATCTGGCACATCTTTGAAATGAGCTGATTCATATGAACGTTTATCCCTTCCTCTTCTGTCGACTGGTTTTTCGAGATCGTACATTGTGCTAGAAGAAATTTTGGGGGAACCCTACAACCAGAAATGAGCAAGGAAGCGTTCTGCGTTTTAAAATCCGCTATGAGCAGGTAGTTTAGCCTAATCATACCACAGGGAACTAATCATAAGAAAGGACACCAACCTAGCACGGCAAACGTGTCTCAATTAGCAGTGCAAAAAACACAAAACGATTTGTAAAAAATTGTCCTTATATTTAACTAATCATAAAAAGCCAGAAGACTAAATTAATTCAGCCAATGATAAGCAGTCATGAGTCAGATTTTGTTGTTTGTTATTCGGCGATTTTCGGCCGGATAACGAACAACAAAACGGATAGGCCAAAACCCGCCGGAAACCGGATAACGGATAACGGTTAATCCGCTCATCCCTGCTCCATACGATGTAGGAGTGGGTGCGTTTAAATGCACTGCTTGCATGAAGGGAAGCACCCCTCTTTGAGCCATTATGCGCCGTTCTTGCAGTGGATCGACGGGCAAGCCGAAGGGAATTCAACACTCCACCGCCGGCTACATGGTGTACTCCTATTTCACCACGAAGTGCACGTTTGACGCGCACCCAGAAAAGGACGTCTACTGGTGCACGGCCGACTGTGGTTGGATTACGGGACACACGTGAGTTGCCTGCTCATCGACCGTCAGCTCTTCATCTGTGAAAACGTTTTCTTCAGGTATTTGCTCTATGGCCCGTTGATGAATGGTATGACTGGCGTTTGGTTCGAGGGTGTTCCCAATCATCCAGGCCCGGATAGGCTTTGGGAGGTGGTCGACAAATATCACGTGCGTTGCTTTTTGTCGTCTTCGCGTTCTACATTCCATTTTTGTCTTGCATAGGTGAAGGAAGGTATTAAGCGCTAGTGGCAGCATTTCCTCGTCATGATCAGTCTCTCGCAATCCCATTCACTACGCCTAAGAAACCCAGAAGTGGGATACATCTTATTTGCTACAAGAAAATAGTGTCTGCAGTGAAAGGTTGTGCAACGAGATAGACTGCGCAGAGGGAGTATTTTTTGAGAACCACTATAGGTCTATCACTTGCTGTTACTACTGTGCTGTCCTGCGATCCGTTTCCCATCCACCCTCTCCCTTTCACTTGCACTGGTCCAACTTTCATGCAGTACTAATTTTAAACAACTAGGCTTAGCGACTAGAAGGCAGTTGCCTGGTGAAAATCAACTGACCAGAGAACTACCTGAAGTGTAGGTCTGAATCAGCGAGGCGATCTGTGTAGGCAGAAGTAAAGGATAAAGGATAAAGGACGGCGTTACTCAATCCCTTCTGGGATGTGCCAGCGCATTCTACTTCTACGGATGTCGTGGAGGCGACATGAATGCGTATTTGGCCATACAATGACTTGCGGTGGCCAGCCGATGAACAAGTCACGCTCTATCCTTCCCAGACAAGTCTGGTACCAATTCACCGACCCCGGAGGGATGGAAGGCTTGGTTGGCCTGGGCGGGAAATCCGAACCAGGAACCTGGTATCGGGTGCACGCGACAGTCGCGCCTCCTCCGACTGCGCTACACGCGCCCGTAGGCAGAAGTAACAATATGCAAATATGTCGACCCGAGTACAACTTTGCTCAACTTGCTCCGCTGACGCGGATGAGAGCAAAGATTTGGGCAGGGAAGGGGACTCCAGGATGTGGCTAGAGTGACGAACTCGTGTCTAAATTGCCTACATCCTGGAGTTCTCTCACTTGCCCAATTTTCACACACAGATCTGTAATCGAAAAGAGGAGATAAGACTGCATTGTATGGTGCTACTCGCCACAGCATGCTATGATGACGTGACGCCCCCCCCCCCCCCAACTACCATAGCGCCAGCCTCTCGTTGGCGTAGTACTAACAAGGGAACAAGAGCTAACTATTCCGAGGTTTCAAGAATAGAGAAGCTGAAGTCAGTCCGTAGTTTGCTTTGCATCTGAATAAATTTCTTAATCTTTAGGTAAACAAGCTCTACACGTCACCAACAGCTATACGTGCCTTAATGGCGCTGGGAGACCACCACGTAAAGAAGTGAGTTGCAATTGTCGACCAGTGTACAATCTCTTAGATTTCCTTAACGTTTCTCTTCGAACTAAAAAATTTCCAGGCATTCGCGAGCTTCATTGGAACTCTTAGGAACGGTCGGGGAGCCGATAAATCCCGCGGCGTGGAAGTGGCTATACGAAGTCGTTGGCGACAGCAGATGCGCTATTGTAGACACCTTCTGGCAGACTGAAACGGTAGGTTTTGGCTGTACAACCGGGTTTCTTGAAGCAGTTGCGGAGCTCGTTTTTGAGGACGTGGGGACACTTCACCAGCTCCACGATCTCTAGGAACGAGTGCCGCCGGTGAAAAGCCGAAGTTTCAGGGTGGCCACATGATCACACCCATGCCTGCGGCGACCCCGATGAAGCCGGGCTCAGCGACGTATCCCTTCTTCGGCGTTAACCCAGTTCTTCTCGACGCCGATGGCCGTGTGATTGAAGGCCCGGGGGAAGGCAACCTCTGCTTCGACCGAGCTTGGCCTGGAATGCTACGCACTGTTTTTGGCGACCACGACAGGTAGGGGACCTTGATGCTCCAAGTCGCTCCTGCAAATCATTCTGCGCTGCTCCAGATTCGTGAAAACGTACTTTGCTCCGTTCAACGGCTACTACTTCACTGGTGACGGCGCGCGGCGTGATGAGGACGGTTATCTGTGGATCACGGGTCGTGTTGATGACTTGATGAATGTCTCTGGCCACCTCTTATCAACCGCGGAGATCGAGAGCGCGCTTGTGGCGCACGACAAGGTGAGTCTTTAGCTTCCGTCTGCTGCTCCTCTATCGTGGTCTACCTGACGTTCATGTCTTCAGGTCGCGGAGGCAGCAGTCGTGGCTGCTCCTCATGACATCAAGGGTTCCTTCCCGTACGCGTTCGTCACGCTGAACAGTGGCGAGAAGATGAGCGCTTCGCTCGTCGCCGAGCTGAAGAACATGGTTCGCAAGAAGATCGGAGCCATTGCCGTTCCTGAGGTTATCCAGTCCGCTCCCGGACTTCCGAAGACCCGTTCCGGGAAGGTGACCCGGCGCATTTTGCGCAAAATCGCCGAAGGCGCCGAGAGCGGCATGGGGGACACCACCACTCTAGTCGACGAAGAAGTGATCAAGCACCTGATTGCTGGCCGTGTTCATGGCTGAGTATGGTGGCTTAGCTGTGCAGTGTGGCCTCCTGCCATTAACTCTGACTGCGAATCGCTTTACTAATATTTAACATTCCATTTATCCAAATGAGCTGTAACAAAACCAGTAACCTCCTCTGTTGAGAACAAACTGTACGAATGCGTTCTCATTGTCCTTAACATCAACTCCCAGAGGGTTTTGTACCTGTAAATATAATTTAATCGACACTTAGCGCCTATTGTGATCTTGTGACCAGATTCTGTGTTTCATGGCGGTACCATGTATTATTTCTCGGTGAATGTAAACGTTAGAACATTAGTGATGATCATGAGCTGATAGCTATAGATGAACTGATTCGATGTGGATGAATACGTGATATTTGCTTCGTGTACACTTCACCATACGCCTCTGCGTCGCTGGAAAACACCTGAGAAATCTCTGGGTCGTGGAATGGCTCATCTATTAATTTCTGCACTCGTGAGTGTAGAACGAAATAAAACCCACGTAGTCTCAAACATCCTGAAATAATGTTCTGAGGTAGGAGTTTTGTCAGTTCTTCATGACCTCGAAAAGTAGGAAACAGTAAGGAGCAGTCTAGGACAGCCTGGGAATGACTTCGCTGCTGGCCCGCCGATGCACAGGATAGGTCCAGTACTAAAGTGTGCTCCTGGTGGTGACCCCGTCTTCAGGTCACAGGAGCCTATGGCTGTTGTACGCCTTCAGGGAATTGTGTGGGGGTGGGCCGTCGCGAAGAAAGCGAGTGATTCCATCACCTCCTAGGTTGCTATCCATAAACGGAAGTGGGGGGGGGGCGGGGTGGAGGGCTATGTGTCGCCCCGAGATTGGACACTTAGTTGTCTCCTTTATTCGAACTATTCGAAAGATATTGTAGATTTTGGTGCAAGGCTAGGTCCACACTGATTTTCCTACTCAAAGTCCTGGGATTTTCTCCAGAAACCCGTGAACTAAGAGCGTTAAGCTCTGAAACATACAGGCTATAGCTGCAGTAGGAGATCTATGCCTGTTTTGGGTGGGTTAAAGTTGGCATGATTGGAAGAAAGATGGGGTGGACCCCTCTCTAGACTTGCGCCGAAGTTCCTCCTCCAGGACAGTCTCTCAGTGCTAGTCAAAACGACCTAACCCAGAGTGACAGACTCGTGTTTCCTCCGGGTCCGGACGTTAGGTACCGCTTAGATACCTCAACTGGGCACGCCTCCATGGAAACCCCGCTCACGCGGAGTTGTTATACGATGGCACTGCAACCGATCTCGGGCATCCAGCCATAGCTGTTCTCTTCGAAGCAAGGGACACCGTCTGCTTTCCCATTACAGTCGTCTGCTAGTAACCACTTGCTCTTTCACGAAGGTTTTCTTGTGCTTCTGGCTACAAGAACTCTTCTTGATAAGCAAGATGATGTTTTTTCCTCCAATGGGTAATCAGCTAATAGATGAATGATCTACAAATGTATAAGTCTTAGTTTACCTGAATCAGGGTCAAGCTTGAGCTTCGGGAATCGAAGGGGGGTCGTACTGTGGCCTCGTCTGGAGGGGAGTCGTGCACTTCCGGTTTTGGCAGAGGATTCTCTCATATTCTTCAGGTTTTTAGGTGATGTCTTTAATTCTTAATAAGTGGTTTTTCTAGGAATGCTTACGAAGGGGTGGAGTCTCTCCTTCGTCCCGCAAAGTTGTAAAAATTAATATAAAAATGTTTCAAATAATGATTGTATTACTCGTTGAAAATAAAGATTTTCCGCCGGCAGACTTCGAGTCAATGAGAAGTTTCCATTTTTCAGTTTTTTTTCAGGAAGTCATGGACGCGACAGTTTTCTGCCTGAACGAGCGACATCTACGTCATAAATTGCCGTATATAAAATTTGAAGTGTCAATTGCTAAGGAAAATTAAGTGCTTTTCCTACAAGATTTTTGGAAGCACTCTCGGAAACGATGACCGAATGGCAACCGGAGGATGGACTTGTCACAGAACTAATTTTCTCTCTTCTGCTGGAAACAGCATCAGAAAGTGGAGTTGTACGCAATGAAGTTTTAATCCACAGTTTGACACACGGTAATAAAACCTGTTTTTCTGAAACGATCCACTGTATAAACAGAAGCTCTAATTTGTATGATTTGGCGAAACTTTTCGACACCGTTAATTACATGGAGGTCGCTATCTTTTTAAAGGAAGTATTCTGCAACAATGGACCAGAATTCGAACCACCACCGCCCCTAAGAAGACCTCCTTATTGAAAAACGATTTATGCATGGTCAGTTAGCATATTTACTCTATTTTTCGAAAAGCAATTGGGATTTTTGAATTTCGAAAAACGAGCGGAGTTATGATTATTTTTACGAAATCACTCCAATGTCGACGGTGCAGAGACTGCGAGCAGTTCTTCACAACTTTGATCACAACTTCATCCATTTTTTGAAATTCAAAAATCCCAATTGCTTTTTGAAAAATAGAGGAAAGATGATTTCTATCCATATAGAAAGCAATCTTCAAAAAAGGGGTCTTCATATGGGGCGGGGGGGGGTCGATTTTTGGCACGTATTTCTGCAACAATGGACCAGAATTCAAACCCCCACCGCCCCCCTATAAAGACCTCCCTGATTAAAACTAATTTCTATATGGTTCGAAAGCGCTTTTTCTCTAATTTTCAAAACGCTATTAAATCTTTTAAAATTCGAAAAACTTATCGGGATATAATTATTTATACAAAATCACTTCATTTTTTTGTGCTCAGAAATCGAAGGCCTCCGCCCCGCATGAAGATCTAGCTCTTGAGAACAGATTTTTATACTATGTGAAAGCTCTTTTCTTCTGGTTTCTAAAATGCCATTGGCTTTTTCAAATTGTGGTAAACTTACCGAGTTATTGTCATTTTTGCGATCGTCGAATTTCGTCGCTCCCATGACGTCGCTGCCATATCGACCAGAGGTCGATCCAATCTATTCGTTTCAGAAACCCATAATTTTTTCACTGTGCATTGAACAAAACTTGCAAATATTCGTGGCAAGATTTCAACTGTGTGCGTGATCTGCTTCAGGTAAAAAATTATTTTTCATGAAACATGAGAATTTGCATTGCCGCGAGAAGTCCATCCTTCAGCGGCGATCGGTGATATCGGAGAACGCAATGGCTACACGTAACCTACCATATTTCGGAGTTTGTGCTCTGAAAAATTCACAGAGCTTTTAAAACAACAAGTTCTACGCTTTAAAAAGCAGGCTGTAAAAATAGCGGCCTCCATGTAATTAACGGTGTCGAAAATTTTCGGAAAATCATACAAATCGGAGCGTCTGTTCATACAGTGGATCGTTTCAGAAAAACAGGTTTTATTGCCGTTGTCAAACTGTGGATTAAAACTTCATTGCGTACAACTCCACTTTGTGATGCTGTTTCCAGCAGAAGAGAGAAAATTAGTTCCGTGACAAGTCCATCCCCCGGTTGCCATTCGGTCATCGCTTCGAAGAATGCTTCCAAAAATCTTGTAGGAAAAGCACTTAATTTTCCTTAGCAATTGACACTTCAAATTTTATATACGGCAATTTATGACGTAGATGTCGCTCGTTCAGGCAGAAAACTGTCGCGTCCATGACTTCCTGAAAAAAAAAACTGAAAAATGGAAACTTCTCATTGACTCGAAGTCTGCCGGCGGAAAATCTTTATTTTCAACGAGTAATACAATCATTATTTGAAACATTTTTATATTAATTTTTACAACTTTGCGGGACGAAGAAGAGACTCCACCCCTTCGTAAGCATTCCTGGAAAATCCATCCTCCGGTTGCCATTCCGTTATCGCTTCCGAGAGTGTCTAAAAAAAATTTTGTTGATGAAGCACTCAAGTCAGCTTTAGAAATTAACACTCGGTATTGTATAAAGTACAATTTCGAATGCAGATGTTGCTCCTTCACGTACAAAAATGTGCCGTGTCCACGAGATGCTCGGAAAGCCTGAAAAGTTGAACTCGTTGTGATTAATTCGACAACTGCTCTCAAAAGTGCTTTATTTTCAACTGTAAACAGGCAAAATATTATTATCAAAAGATTACATACACAAAACCTTTATCAGCGTTTCTTCTAACAAATTACTAAATTAAACAGTTACTCAGTAGCACTCTTTCTTGAACTAATCTGACACAGTGGAAGCTGCACCTGGAAAGAAGGGCCTATTAAATGGTACAAAAATCGCATGAAAATTTTTAAAAAATTCGGTGCGGATAGGAGATAAAATGGTGGTCTACACAAGGGGGGGGGGGTCGTACCAGATCCACTCTGGGGGGTCGTAAATTTTCGGCAAAAATCGAACCCCATGCTTGACCCTGACCGGAACGTGTCCGATCATAGCGTGTGGCAGCAGCTGGAGTTCTGTGACGAAATCAGGGCAATGTGTGGAGCACGGCCAGTAGTCGCTTGCTCCTCACTTATAGGATTAGGCATTATTATACCGCACGCTACTCATGTACAGACGTGCTTACCGGGGCAGCGGCTTTCTGGCCCGTGGTGGGGATGCACAACACGTATGACCTTCGCGATTCGCGGAAATGCGTCGTGCTGTCGAAAACGGAAATGACTAGGCCCGCAAATGCGCAGATTGATGGCCTCGATGGTCCAGCAGGCATCAAACTTGTGAGCAAAGTCCGCACTGGGAACGAAAAACGTCCTGCTGTAGGTGCTTCAGTTGAGAGGCAAAGAATTGAGCTGGCATTAGCCGTCCTTCGCCAGCGATTCGATTCAAATCGAGTTCGAGGAGTAACATATCGGATCCATTTATTTCCGACGCGGACCGTCCATACTGCCCTTCCCTGCTGTTTTTTGTCGTTATTTTTGAAAAAAAAAACGAAATTGGTTGGAAAAAGTAGCACCATTATTTGTACGACACTCGTATGCTTTCATTGTCGAGATTATACCATTTTTTCGTCATAATGGACATTTCTCAAATCAAGTTGAACACTCTTTTAAGCCAGCTTGACCGTTTTGAAGTCATAGTGTCAGAAATCTTCTAAATCAAAACATGTTTCTTCTACATTAAAAGGGAGACTCTACGAGACGGTTAGAATCAATCTGTGCTCATGGAAAACTTAGTGTGACGTTCTTTGATATTTGCTAAAATCACCTCTCTAAGTGAGCACACTGTTTGAAATTTCATGGATTTTTCATTTCCATGGAAAAATATTGGTATGAAGTTTATTTGAAAGTGCAAGAAGGCAACATTTTTTAGTACTAAAAGAAGATATTGAGCCATACACTCGTCCAGTACGTCTTGACCTTCATTTGATTGATAACAAAAATTTTGTTTATGTGGAGTTCACATTTTTCAATGACACAACAAAAACAGTTGTAGAAAATACGCATACCTTCACTTTGCTGTTTCAAGTAGGGGAATTTGCACTATCAATCCAATGAAAATCGCAATGAGGTAAATGAGCGCATAACGCGGTCTTTTTCCTTAACACGCTAAAAAACTGCTGCTTTTCTTTTCTTTTTGAACTTTAGAATAAGCTCTGAGGCATCGTTTTCTTTGAAAAATACAAATTTCATAAAATATAAATAAAATTACAAGCAGCGTATTCACTTAAAAGAGCAGGCGAATTTAAAAACATTAAAGAAATTCATACTAAGTTTTCCTTGGACAAACTTTATCCTAAATTTCTCGGAGAGTGTTTTATTTTATCTGAAAGACACTAGTTTTGATTTGGAATATGTTCAGTTTAACTTCAAGTTGCTTAGAAGGGTATCCAATTTTATTGGAAAATTGCACAGTTTGACGTGGAAATGGTATACATATACAATTTTCACGTCGAGCTGACAATTTTAAAACCAAACTGAACACTTTTCAAATCAAATTTGGCACTTTTCAAACCAAATTGGGGAAAGACGGCTATATTGTATTACCAAGATTGCGTCATGACTCCGCCCGGATCTTCGCGATTTTTATTTGATTGATGGCAAAACTTCTGTTTGCATGCAGTTTAACATCTGCAAACAGTGCAACATAAACAGTTGTAAACACACACATATCCTGACTTTCTTGCTGCACGTAAGCAGTATTTACACCATCAATCAGATTAACATTGCGACTGGCTTTCCGAGCGCCCGGAGTGATCCAGTCTTTGCGCGGCATGATTACTGCCTTGCTGCGCTTTAACATAAAATTTAACTTATTAGTTATTCTCAAAAAGTAAGAATATTGTAAAATTATTTTACTCTTCGGGCAGCTGAAGTAAAAAATTTCAAAAAATTTATTCCAAATTTTCCTTGAACAAAAAATTATTTCTGCCATTTTTGAGAGGAGTCTGTAGTTTAACCCGTAAGGAGCTCGTTTCGATATGGAAGACGTTCAATTTGATTTTAAAGTTCGTAGGCCAGCTTAGAAGAGTGCCCAATTCGACGTGACAATGGCATATATACTTCCTTAAATCTCGACTGGGCCGATCTGCTATTCGACTTGTTTCCAATAACGACGCCTACATGAACATGCAGGGTAATGTAACCTGAAACCCTAACATGTGAAGCGCTTCAGAATGAAACCCGCGATAACGAATGTAGCAAATTTGTTGCCGTTAGCTTAGAGCAGTGACAGCAGTGAAATGTAAGAAGATAGATGGATGAAGAATGGAAGGGAGGCAGGAGCGGGAATCCGCCACCGCGATACACAACACCGACTCGACTCAAGCTCGCTGAGAATTCATTAGCCTTCCTGTTCGTCACCCACTCACACTGCTCTGGAGCAAACCTACACACTTGGAGACGGCCATATTGACGAGAACGAAATTGTTGACCATAATGTATTGCACTGTTAACGAGGAATAGCGCCTATTTTGACTCCTCTATTCGAATTTCCGCAAACAGTGTGAACGCACATGACAGTGACCAAACGTACGAAAGGGCATTCTCCGTTGGGCTATAAAAGATTTTCTCACGATGTGGTATACATGCCGAAGGCCGTAACTGAAACCATAGAAAGTGTGTGAGAAGATGAATCTCGTCGGCAAAGTCGTACGCTGTTTGCTATGAGATACGAGATCTTTATGATAATCGTTGATCATTTCTGCTAAGCTGAAAAAACTACAAGGCAAACAAACAACAAATAAATCTGCATCTCGAAACAAGACATTGCATAAGTGCGCAAAGGTCGCCTTCGATCAATTTTTGGAATGTTCCACGTGCTCTCTTCACATGACATCGAGTAAGCGGTCTGTACGCTTTATGGGTCAGTGGTTTATCTTCCACAGGGAAGCTTATGGTTAGCACCAGCCGGTCGGTGCTCAAAGGGTCCTCGGCTGGGCTGGAAGCAAACTGAACCAAAAAAATGGTTCGCCATAGGGGCCAAATACCTATGGCTAACCAAAGGGATTTATTACCCAGATAAATTGGCTTACTTGTTTGGTGTGAATCGGAACTCTGAGAGCAATGCAAGGGAAATTTTCCGGCGCTCTGCTCCTTCGTGGGGGTGGGGAGGGACATAGCATACCTTGACGCGCACGTGTGGTGCATATGTAGTCTCCGTGGTGGGCCAAGGAAGGAACTCGAGAATTAGCTGGGATACCGCTCACGCGGAAGAGAGCTCAGAATTGGGCAGAGGAACAGCTGCACAGAGTACAGCCATAGAATTTTTTCTTCTCTTTACAACCAGTGTGGCCCGTTTCTTTTTTCCTTGTTTCCGAAAACTTTTATGAGGTGACCCCACACCATGGAATTCATGCATTATTTTCTGATTTTCTTAGGAACGTTTTTTCGCTGTCTTTTGTTACGGAACAATCGTGGGGATTACCTTCTCACACGAAGCCATTAAAAATACAACGGGCACATGCAATCGCTTCAAAAATAAACCAAATTCTTAGCAACCAGATGCTTAAGCTGCTAGTTCTGCATTGCGGCATACGAGATTCGCATCTATGTCGTTTAACATAGGGCGAACATCGGCCCTTAGTGGAGAAGCCAATACCCATTTGAAGGCAACGGAACTCCGGAAGTCAGGCCTTTTTGAATACAGGTCCACTCAAACCAACATTTCCTCACTAGTGAAAGAGTGGAGTTTATGTCAGGAACAATCTTCAGCGCATACCTATCCGAACTTTGACGGGGTTTCCTCTCCCACCCCTACATCTCTGGTCTGCTTATCTGCCCTAGCCATGTCCACTTTATCACGACGCTATCTTTCGAACTACTATCGGTTGGCCATTGACTTTTTTGAAAAATCGCGGCAATTGTGAAGGGAAACGGAAGCAGAGCTGAAGACTTATGGCGAGATGAAGAGCGCTTTGTTCGTATTAATGCGTCCGCATAGAAGAATCGTGACCCTAACGAACCTCTCGAATAACGGGTAAGATGGTCAGCACCTAAGCTGACGGTTGCTGACGGCTTCAGACTATGTATTACAATGCGCTGCGAAAGGAGTTTAGATTACCGGCCAGTGCAAACCAAGTCTGGGTTGAGGCTTCGACAGGAACGAACTTTTTTCATTTGGTTCTTGCGCAAAGGGCACAGATCACCTTCCTTGGTTCGACTACGCGATAAAGTCCATATCACGACAACACTTCCTGAGCGTTCTTTGCGCTGAGACGGCTGTTATCGTTGAATGAGCACTCATCGTGGGTTTCACATGATAAATCGCGCGGTGGCGCGATGGGAACTACCCCTTTAGGCTTTGAGCAACCCAACATCGGCTGACTCAACTGCCGTCCACCAGCAGAAGATAAGGAAGTGGACGTGTAAAATCTGAAAATGGCAAGCACGAAGTGAGCGGAAAGCGAGCGCAACAAACGGCCTACAACTGTCTCCTTCCAAAGAACTACGAACAGCCTAGAATACTGTATTTGCGTTCAAAATATTGCCTTAACATTCGAAACAGCAAACTAGCGGAGGAAGGTTAGGGTGTATTTTTATTTATGACCAGTCGTTCAGCGGCCTAGCGGCCGCCTCCGACTGGTTGGGGGCTTCGCCCCCAAATCCCGAGAAGAGAACACTCCGACCATCTTCTTTTCCCGACTTTTAGACCTTCATACCTCAAAAACAAACTTCAGATTCGTGTTCAGCGACCTCGATTACCCCCAGGGCCAAAGTTTCGCGCCACTTGAGCGCCATCCTCAAAAAATCGATAATATCGATCGATATCGATGGGTCGACTTCAGATTCGTGTTCAGCGACCTCGATTACCCCCAGGGCTGAAGTTTCGTGCCGCCGACGTGTTCGGCACGTCTGCGGCTCGCCATGCACGGTTGCCGACGTGCTCGGCACGTCTACGGCTCGCCATGCAGGGTTGCCGACGTGTTTGGCACGTCTACGGCTCGCCATGCAGGGTTGCCGACGTGTTTGGCACGTCTACGGCTCGCCATCACGGTCGCCGACGTGTTTGGCACGTCTACGGCTCGCCATCACGGTTGCCGACGTGTTTGGCACGTCTCCGGCTCGCCATGCACGGTTGCCGACGTGTTCGGCACGTCTACGGCTCGCCATGCATGGTTGCCGACGTGTTTGGCACGTCTACGGCTCGCCATGCGCGGTCGCCGACGTGTTCGGCACGTCTGCGGCTCGCCATGCGCGGTCGCCGACGTGTTCGGCTGCCGCGCCCCAACTCAAAGTCGGACGGACGGACAGTGTGACACACACACACACGCTTGCTGCTTTATATATAGTAGGATACTTCTTTCAGGTGTGAAGTGCAATCAATACCACGCATAGAGAACACGAACAAAGGAAAATTGAAAAGTGTAAGGTAAAACTAAAAACAACAAAAACCCAAAAAAACCTTTGCGGGTTAAACAATGCTTGAACTGAGACACAGACGTGTTATCAAAACCTTCAGAACCACAGATAAGTAGATTAAGGGCCGTAAGGTTTCGGTGAGGAAGCTAGACTTAATATGGAGCTCCTGGATACAACCTTAGTCTTCCCCTCTACTTCTCGTTATGCGGACATCGAACAACTTTATGGCTTCAATAGCAATTCTCTTTGTGAGAACTTTGAAGAGTGTGATCAGGCCTGCCCTGCATCCGTGACACTCAAGTGTCGACGCTGAGGAAACGGGCTTCCCTCACTGGCGTGAAACGTGTTCCTTCAATCAGCCCGCCAGTCCACGCTTACCGTCCGTTTGTCTGTCTTCGCAGAGCCTAGGTTTGTGCGGCGTACGTTACTGCAGGAGGAACGGTGAAGCCGAGTCTGTTGGCCACGCAGTCGCACATCCCTTCTATTGTTCACTACATCGTTGACGTTCTGAGAGATCGCTAAGACGCTCGCCCGGATACGTGTATCTGTTGGGCACATTCGAAAATGTTCCATACTATATTGATCAAGAACAAAGGACCGTATGATGTACCACAGCGTAACTAAAGCGAAGAGGATTAAATCTACCGCCAGGTTGGCCGGAAAGTTCCGGCGGTTTTTGTGTAACCGCTTTTTGCTCACTTATTACTGAATCAATATTTGACTTACTTCGCAATTGTATAGAACGTCTCATACGGGATTCTACGCCCAATATTCCGGAATAATTTGTTTTCAAAATTGTTTCATCGGAGACTTATTGAAGAATGTCGGAAGAGCAATTTCGAACGATATTTGTTTTCATTTTCAAACTGGGCCAATCCGCCGTCGAAGCAGCAGGCCAAATCAACCATGTGTGGGAGCGAATAGCGTTGGAGAAAGGATGGTTGGAGAAGTTTCGTTTTAGAGATTTCAACCTTAAAGGTGTACTCGAGGCGGCAAAAATACAGCAACCCAGGACGATGATTTGAAGGCGTTCATGGAAACTAATCCATCGCAAGCAGTCGATGAGATTGAGGAAGGTCTAGAAGACAGTAAAACTGCTGTTACAGATGGTTGGAAAGGCCTCGTAATGGAGGAGAACTATGAAGAGTGGGTTCCCCACGACATGAGTGATCGCCAAAGATTGTCGCTTTTCGAAATCTGTCTTCCTTTGCTGCACCGGAATCAAAATGACCCGTTTCTGGCTCTAGTCGTCACATGTGATGAAAAGTACGGAACCGAAGACGATCAGGACAGTGAGTTGATGTCAACGAACCCCCAGGCACTCCCAAAGCCGAAATCCCACCCGAAAAAGACGATGGTAACGGTACGGTGGTGGCTGGCGTGATTCACTACAACTGTCTGGAACCAGGCCGAACCATCACAGCAAAGTCCTACTGCGACGAAATTACGTGAGCTGCAGCCAGCACTGGTATGCATTGGGTCCGCTTTCGGATATCCCTTCCGAATCATCCAATATCCGGCCCCTGGAAATTGCCCTTATCCGAATCATCCAATTGTCCGGACCCTGCAAAAAAGCGATGATTCGGATAAAATCGCATAACCCGCCCAATTTCCTCGCTCCATCTTGAACTCGCGCACCTTGGATAAAAGCACATTCAAAACGAATTTCGCGGGCGGGCATGCCGCAGAGTCATACGTTTTTGAGCCCCACTGTGAAATAGCATTGTGCTAGATGTATTCAACGCCTGTCGATCTTGGAATCGTTTTCTTAAAATATCATGTTGCGCTGCCGGGGTGTCTAGCGTTGGTCCTGGGTGGATCGCCGTCGCGCTCCCTTGCAGATCGATGAGCGCTGAGGACTCCACATCATCTCGCGTCGCTCTGCAAAACTCATCGCCTCGGTGCTATCGCGGAGACGGGAAGTATGCACGAGGCCTTACTCGGACCATCCAATGATCCGAAGATTTTCGATCGGATCCAATGTATACTGGTCAGCAGAGGTGATTTCACTCTTTTGCACGACAACGTCCGCCCACACGTTTCGCAAATCACCACGCGAAAACTAAACGAACTAGGAGTTGAAATCGTGCCTCATCCGCCGTACTCACCAGATCTTACGCCAACCGACTACCACCTTTCTAAGCACTTTCGGAACTTCCTTGCTGGTAGAAGCTTCACAAATCAGGACCACGCAAAAACAGCCTTTCTAGAATTTGTACATCTCGACCACCCAGTTCTTTTTCGCTGATGGAGTTAATCAACCAGCATCGCGTTGAAAAAAGTGCGATTCTAATGGTGCTTATTTCGACTGAATCCGGTGAGCATGAAGAAAGTTATGATCGTTTGAAGTGGACCAGTCAAAACTGCCAGAATTATCCGGCCAAGCACACACAAATATTTACGCGTCTTAAACATATAAAAAGTAGTTACACTCCTAAGGTTTATGTCCGTTACGTACCGGGATAAAGAGGGAATGCGTTAGTCAATGAGTGGTAGGAAGAGTGACTACTGAGAACGAGCCCTTCAATGTATGATAACAGAATCACGTAGGAGTCGCAGCGTGTGACAGCAAAAACGATCACACTCGGAACAAGGCTGTTACCATGAATTGCTGGAATTGTGCTCGAAGTCGAGCAAACGACTCCTAATGGATGCCTAGACACTATTCATCTTCTCGAAGAATTGCTCAATGCTTCGGCGGATTTCGTGAAGGCTCATTTCTCGATACTGTGCATAGAAAGCTAGACCCAAGATGATCAGAAGAAAAACACGAAAGAGCTTCTTCGTCAGTGACGAGCTGGGCAGCACCGAGTTGACAGGAACCAGCCTGTGAAAAGAACTGTAAGAACGGAGATCTACACTTGAAAACATCCTTCTGGACTTACATCTTCGTCGAGAAGCTGTGAATCGGTCCAAAGCACAGGGAAACAGTAGTCATAACGAAGCAGATGACGTTGAACGGCATGCTGAAGTCGGGCACGGGAAGCGCAAGGAGTAGAACATTGCCGTGCATCGTTGTCCTGCCATCAGCGCCTTTCTGTGATCTGAACGCGGTGTTGACAACTACGCAGAGAGCACCGACTGACCCGGGAATGCCTTCAGCTTCCCAAGCAACTTCGGACAGAGACCTGCGTCATTGGGAAGGGCCTCAAACGCAGACTACATTTATGTAGACCAATGCCAAGTGAATTTCCTAAGCGAGTTCTGACGGGGCAAAGTTCGCGTTACAGCTGCGACAGCGGTGCAGTGGCAGCGTTTCCGCTTCGACATAATGGGGTCGCGGCATCGATTCTAGGCGATGGTATGCATTTTGCATGTTTCGATTTATCGTCAATGAGACCCTCTATGCTCATGTCAAACACATTTCTGAATAAACGGTTTGTAGCAACTCTTGTTTCATTTTTTGGAACAGTTTGGAGGAAGAAAGCTCACAGATGTTGATTTCCATATAAACTGAGTAAAAACGGATGCCAGATTCGTGATCAGCACCCCAAATAACCCCATAGTTTGAACGCAATCGGCACTTCGTAACTCATCGTCCTCACCCGCGATTTAAGCCCTAACCATAGAGCGGGTTTCGCACTTCGGTTACTGTTGTCATCAAGGGTGGTGACTAAGTTGCGAAACCATTCAAAGCGGAAGATGGTTAGTAGATTTATGACTCCATTCACAAAAAGAATAGAATTGGTAATCTACAACACCTACAATCTTGACACGGTTCGACTGCTCGAAAATCAAAACCTCGGCTAAACAAGTTATTTGGGGAGGTGATCACGAGCCTGACACCGGTTACCGATTTCCCGGCCCCTTATTGCATCTCAGACCCTGCTTTTCTCTTCAATTCGCGTTCAGTATGCAACAAACTTGCTGATTTAGAACACCTTTTGTGTAGTTATATACGCATATGGTTTTCATCACTGAGACGAGGAGCAAGCCTGAAATTATTATTCATGACGCGTCTCTAGCTGTCGATCCCTCATATCTTTCATAAGTTTTGAAGAGCAATAATCATGATCTCCTTTTGCGTGCTTATAGAACATATGTGCGGCCGGTTGCTGAATTAAGAACAACTGTGTTCAACCCTCTCAAGAAGAAAGACATTGACACGTTGGGAAGAAGCCTACTATATATAGTAGCCTTTCCAGCATCCTCGGTCTCGCGATGGCGGATCTTGGCAAGTCGATAACGAAATCGCCCATCATCGCGCGACTCAAGTTTAATGTTGACATCATCGTAATGAGTGGCTCTGCAACGGCCATTGCCTTCTTGGCCGATTTCTTCGCTTCCTGATACAAGCGCCATTTCTTGGCTGTCTTGTCACTGAGGAATGCATTGTATAACCTTTTCTTCTCACAGACTTTTTTATCCTTGTTAGTCCACAGCCATGTCCCCCTGTCGACCTTACGCCGTCCCGGTTTCGTAGTGCCAAGTTCGGAACGCGCAGCATATAGCATGTCCTCGGTAGCACCCCGTCAATACTCATTCGCCAGTCTTTTTCCTTGGCAGGATTCATCAACGACTTAGAGCAATTTAACAGAGAAAATGCAGCCGAATTCCCTGATAGCGCGACGAAATGTTTCACCATATCGCTTGATAAGCCGCGCTATCAGGGATTTCGGCATATTTTCTCTGTTAAATTGCTGTAAGTCGTTGATGAATCCATTACCTGCTTGATTGCGGTGCCATTGCAAATCCTGCTATTTTGTGGTGAAAAATAGACGAGTAACGAGCAGGGTGGATTCAACCAGAAAAAAAAAACAACGCCGTGGATATGTATGCCAGAGTTCACAAAAAGGAGGCGATGTAGACCGACTGTTATCGGTCGATTTTATCAATTTTTGCTCTGAATTGGGAGCGGGAGTCGCGTGAAGATGTCGGCCGTATGCCAGACTTCAGAAAATGGAGGGGGTGTAGATCGATCGGCTGTTATTTATCGATCGATTTTTGTTAAGAGTTTACCGTTCAATCAATATGCTGGCTGGAGAATAGTTACATTCACATGTTCACCGCAAATAAGAATATCCGTTTCTACAACTTGGGCCTCACCAGAAAGGAATGAGACATGCCCTCATGGCATTTTGTGGCCGCAAAATTGGCGGTGTGACATTTCACCTTTTTAGATGGGCAGAGCAGATTTACTACAGTTTTGCATATAATACTTCGTCGTCAGTCTGTCATTAGCTGTCGTTAGGTGAAAATACTGTTTCGCGAAAGTTCTTGGACAGTCAGGCAGTCACCAATTCCAAAAATGATCGTTTTAAGTGACCTAGAAGCTTACAGTGGCTCAAGCAGATTGTGTCCCCTTCAAATGTCTTGTAAACTTTTTGCTTGTTCCTCATGAGCAGCTCTTAGCAGCACACAAGTACTGCCTTGAGAAAAATTCGTCTTCCAGCAAACAAATAAATTAGACGCATCCATGAGCCCTTTGATCCTACTATGTGTAAGTTCTCCACCTCATTTTTACGATGCACATGGAGGTTTATAAGAGGCTGTCGATAAAAACCTCGTGCTTAACTAGGAAGGGATCCGCTACGTGTATGTACGAGTACTCGAGATGGAATCGAATATTCGGTTCGAATTATTCGAATTCGAATATTCAAAAAATCGCGTTTTTCGAATGTTCGAATACATTCGATTTCGAATGCTCGAAAAATTTCGGTATTTGAAACTATTCGAATATTCAAAATTTTTGCGCGAGCATAAGTAGAGGAGGTATTCGAATCAGATCTTTGGAAGAAACGGTGTTTTCAATCTCAGCTATCGACACAGGGTCTCCGTTCTTGGGGCCATATCAATGCGACTAAGAAGAATTATATATGACCAAAACGCGCGTAGTATTCGAAAGTTTTTGGCCTTCTAAAAGTTGAAAGAAATGAATTTTTTGATTTTGTGAATTCCGCAATAGAACAAGAAGTAATGCCTTGCGGATCCACACTGCGAGAGTCCGATCTCGAAGTTTTTGGACTCTGTTCTATCGCGTCCATAAAAATTTGGGCTGCCAAACGACCTAGTCTCAACGCCGAACTCAGCCAGGTTCAACCACAGGCTGGAGTTGCATCTTATCCCTTTTAAATTTTTATGCCCACAATATTTGATTAATGCTGGAGGGTCACAGATACGGCTTGAGCGTCATCCCGATCCGCCTCTCTTCACGCAGAAGCATTTACCTCTGGAATCATTTTAGGAGCATTTCTAATACTCAAAAGTTCCTGCCATTCATCTTGTTATCCGTTGTTAGTATTTATGATGTTACATTGACAACCCGCACTTTGGTTCATTCACTACACAATGCTTGACTTAGGCGTAGCTTTAGACTAGCCCGTGACTGATTTCCAAAAAAATGTCAATACAGCCTTCCTATGCCCGCGCGATTCACCGTTATCAGTTTAAAGAGCTCCTTGAAATACAGGAGCCGCCCCGGTATGAAGTCTGCAGCCTGCTAATAAGGTCGTAGCACAAGTGTTTCGCCACATTTCCTGTGATTACTTCAATTAGATGAAGCAAAAAGTTACGGGTTACTTCTTGGCTACAGACCCTCCATCTATCTCATCGTTGTTCGCTCCTTACCATCAATATACACCCAATCCCTGACATGCTCCGCTATTAGTTCAGCTACTATCATATAGTTATTGGCTAACAAATAAACATTAAACATTATTGCAGGTTAAGGCAGCTATAAGTAAGTGAGAGTGGCAGAGTCTCAAAAGTACCAATTTCGCACAAACTTTGTAGAGTTATTTGGAATGCTGATCAAGAATCTTGAATTCGGGTTTGATTACCTCTACATGTAAATCAAAATTAGCAACGCTTATTCCTTAAGCACGAAAACTTAAATGATAGTCTCCATGTCCTCACATCATGAAACCACGGAATCGATGTTTACTGCGTTTTTGCTTCTGTGCCAAGGAGGATGGTAGGTGGAACCTTTTAATGTTTAATGACTTTATTCAATGTTAACAAGCGTTTGTTTAGAAGGAATGTGTTGGGCATGGGGATAGATCGCAAAATGCTGAAAGCACACCATCTCCCAGAATCGAAGCCACAACTTCGAAGCGAGAACGCTAAATATTGTACCGTCGTCACATATGCCAGGTCCTGCCATCTCACAGTCAGAGGGAAATAGCGTTTCCCAGAACGGGCAAAATTCACAGATTTCCCTTTCGATTGTATCACTCTGAGAAACAGCCGAGATCTCACCGCTGCGTAGATGGGCTCGACAGTGTTTCGAAACTGACAACAGCGGCGGGCACATACATACCATGGTTGGCGTCGGGAGGATATTCACGAATTCTGAACAGGTTATGCGATCAGTAAAAAATCGTGGAACTTATTGATCCTGAATATTGTTCGCCACAATGGCCAATGTGATCTTCGCGGAGAGCGGAAATCACCCAAAACATTTTAGCTAATCTGTAGTTTGAACCACGTGCTATATGTAAAGTATGGCTAAATACTTGAATACCACAAGGTGGATTATATACATGGAAACATCGATTTTGCAAAAGTGCAAAAGAAACGCAGTCCGCGGAATCCAAACCCCGACACCCGCTCACGAGACCAAGTCGCCCCCTACTACGTCACCTAAGCGCTGAGCTAGGCCGCACTACGAACACTCATCGCGCACGCCCCCGTCAGCTGCGAAGCACGTGAATCCATATGCTGCAAAAGGTCCAACTCCCATTGTCCCTAACTCTGCGCAGAGTTGCATTGAGAACGAGATACCTTCAGTTTGTTACTTGCCAGGGGAGGCGATTCTGCCCATGCACAACACTTTGCTCGTTCCGACATAGCCTTTGGATAGTCTCCTGGTTAATTCCGGGCACCTAGGCCATCACTACGCTTCCATTCGATGCTGCTTCCATAAGAAATGAGTTGACCTAATCGAACTTGCAATAAAATATTGTTAGGAAATAGAGAGGTATGCGATAATGTGTACATGAAAACAATATAAATATATGTATGCTATTTATATGTGATTAAACGGTAAATAAAAGCATCTGTCGGCTTAGTAGGCTCCCCTGTACATATATTATCGGCGAAAGGCCTTAACAGCAGGGGAAGGCAATCAATATCCATCTATAAAATCGATTGTTTCTCGGACTTGATGGATCAGGATGATGCGAGTGTTGTGGCTGACGGAGTGCTTCACATCAGGGGCCGGATTCATGAACGCGGCCGGAGGTAAATCCTACCCGCACTTACCTCGACGGCCATTTACCCGCCACTTTCCCCGGACTTACCTCCGTTTTCTGATTCATGACGACCAAATCGAGGGTTTTGCTCCGCGGCCAATTTCTGACCCAAGGTGCATGCCTCCGCTGGCCCGCTGGCATCAGCTAACAGCGAAACCAAGCAGTCATACTTGCTGCTGGGACGTCGCTGGCACCGACACAAGCAGCATCGTATTTAGGGGAAATGAAATGTGAAATGTGGGGTTGGGCGAGGGGGGGGGGGAGGCAGGGAGAGGGGTGGAAACTAGTAGCATAGCAGGAAGTACAGAAACAATGATAAATGTAGGCCTACATGACTAATAATGGGTACCATCCACCACAGTAGCCTCCATAGACAACATATTCCAAGGAAGGCTAAGGTGGCGGACGGGTTTAGTCCACCCACGCAAATCGCAAATTACGATTTGCGTAGTGGACTAGACTCATGGTGGCCCCAGCCGACCCACAATGCCACTAAAGGAAGCAATTCACTTAAAAATAAGTGGCACTGTGAGCCGCCATGGTCCACAGAGCCCAAAAAATCATGGAATGCAAACCTAATAGAGAAAAACAAAAGGTAAAACAACTCACCGAAGTGCGGCGAAGGACGTGCGCATGGCGACGGGTTCTAGGCGCCCCTGCCAGGCATTGAATTTGCGGCTGGCGGCTAGCTCAGAGCTGGCTAAGGACCAGCGGAGGCATGCATTAGGTCAGAAGTTGGCCGCGGAGAAAAACCCTCGCCTTGGAGGTAAATGTTCCCCAACGCGCTGACGGGGTAGCATTTACCTCGACACTTACCTCGGATTTTTCCCGCCGCGCGTTCATGAATCGCGCGTAAGTGGGGAGTGGGGGTAAATTTTGCACTTACCCGCCGGTAGATCGTTCATGAATCCGGGCCCAGGTGGAAAGTTCCAATGGGGAGTCCAATATCGGTCGATGTTACCTCCTCACCATTGATTCCGGTTTTCTCCCGGATTTAACCGATCTTTGTGGGAGACAAGAATGTATCATGGCCGACGGAGTGCTTCACATCAGGTGGAAAGTTCCAATGGGGAGCCCAATATCGGTTGATGTTACCTCCTCACCATTGATTCCGGTTTTCTCCCGGATTTAACCGATCGGTGTGGGAGACAAGAAGGTATTATGGCCGACGAAGTGCTTCACATCAGGTGGAAAGTTTCGATGCAGAGGCCAACATCTATCGATACTGACGATAGTGATGATACTGCAATACCGCCCGAAGCGCACAACTGCGAGGCACGCCTATCGGGGTTTTATATTCCAACGGAATCCTAGCGCTGAGGTGAACCACGGTAAGGAAAGCTCAATATGCTATCCTACTGTGAGTTGAACGTCGAAGAAATCCCGCCCCCCCCCCCCTTCTATTAGGGAGTGCTCCGCCCTTACCAGCACAGCGCCAAATTTTAATTCAGGAGCAGGTGCGAGCGAAGTAAAACATGCGCCAATGGGCAAAATAATATTCCAAGATCGTTTCTTCTATGCAGTGTATTCGTTTACTTCTTATCTACTGCTGTGGGAACTACGTCTTTTGTCGTTTTGCTCAAAGGCTCTGAAGTGGTAATGCTTTTTAATCACAAATACGGACAGTATATGTATTAACATATATAACAGGTCGAGAGACCGATTCACAGTTTACAGAGCTCGTACAACGTTTACAGTAACAATGTTTTATCGACGAGTAGTTCCTTCAAGAGCTTCAGTGTGTATAACCACCATTCAAATTGATTTTGATTGGTGACCCAGAGAAAGGGAGAGGATGCTTGGCTTGCAGAGTTAAGAGGTTGTGTTAGGAAGCTGATGAGCACCATCCTACCTCATAATTTGTCCAGCGTTCACAATGATGCATTGTACCAGCTCGACAAAAGATTCGTGATTTTGTGCAATACTGGTTGCCATTTGTGGCAGCATTACAAAATAATATTTACCACAGCTCCCTCCCCTCTTCCTACAGGAGCCTTAACCCCCGTCTAGCATCCTATAGTGTAATTTCTTGTGCGGTGATTTGTTACTGGCTTTCAATAACTGATGTACTCTACTAATGCACTTCCTTTAAGGAGGCTCTCTGCCTCTATTATACTGCAAGTTCCAGTGACATCTGAGTCTGATATCCGATCCGAAGAAAAATCAGCTATTTGGACCATCCAAAAAGCCATCCTGGTAATGATTACCCTCATCTGAATCATTCGAAAACCCAGCTTTGAAAAAATGATTCAAATCATCCGATCACCCAAAAAATCTGCGTCGGATTCTAATTTACGGCTGGTGTCCTAATAAGCTGGCCCACTCCCGCCTCCACATGCAGACCACATTGAAGACTTGGGCCAATTGTTCTTATGCCGGCTCTCGAGTTCCAGTAAAATTTCGTAAAAGTTTGTTTTTGAGTTCCACAAATTTCTAACAAGCCCTTAATTGAAAAGGAACCCAGGGATCCAGTAATCCTAAGAATAACTAGTTCCCAGGTTTGGATTTTTATTAGTGGCCTGACGTTTGCACTTTCCGTCGTCTTCAAAGGCCTAAAAGTGGAGCACAGGCTTGTGTTTGCGCTCTACTACACCAAGCGCCTCGATTACCCTAGCATTTTCGACCCCCCCCCCCCCCCCCTAGAACCATGGTGAACCATGGACAAGCCCACGCTTCACTTTCAGGCCTCTGAAGAGTTCCCCTCTCCCAGGGAGGACAGCTATCGCCACTGTTGTTTTTGTTGTTCACCATTGAGCTAGCTCTCCTCAAGACATTTACTGATGTACATGTGAAGATTTTTGCTGACGATATAAACTCTGTTGTTACAGGATGTTTTGTTGCGATCAAAACTCTTGCGCCAGGCGGGATTCGAACCAGCATCTTCTGCTTTCCGGGCAGCGATGTTCGCCTTACACCACCGGCGCTGTTTGACCGCACGTAACATCCGCGATATCCTCGAGGCCTGTCAGCACCCACCCGTAAAAATCTATTATATATACAGGGTGTCTCAAAAAAATGTATACACTGTTTGAAAGGTGATAACTTTGTTTATAGTAAAGATACTAAGGAAGTTAAGGGCTCATATGAAAGCTTAAGAAAATAGAAATTTTCTAACATATGAGAGGCATGGAATGCGTCATGCACTCGTCTCAAATTTTCCATTTTACGCTCGGTTGATTGTGTTTCGCTTGAATACATGTTATAATTTCTTCACAAAGTGGTCGTCTCGATTGATTTGGGCTTATTTTAGAGTTAACACTTAGGCCTATGTTATACTTCGACGACGCGTCGCCGACGTCGCCAGAAAATGTGCTGGAGCGTTTTGGTTGTGGGTTAGTTCCTCGTTCCCGGCACTACCATCACCACCGGACTTCGAATTACGAAATCGAGGAGTGCAAAAGACGACCATCTTGCGTACACCAATAGTGCCATTCGCTAGAACACTGAGTGTTCGGGAGGGAGTGGGAACCTAAACCTTACCTTCCCTTCACTTTGTTACCTTTCTTCGCTTTTCCGTCCTTCTCACCCGTACTTTTCGCATTTTCTAGGCCTTTTCGCTTTCTTTCAGAGCAAGTAACACAAAATAAAACTGTGCAGAAAATAAGTAGTGTTTCCTCGCTTTCTGAAATGATACTGCAAACTCTACGAAGAGCTTTCTCGAGATACAATTCATATTAATTAAGAGTTAAATTTTCCTTTCAATTTCGAAAATTCCGCGTACATTTAATTTAAATAACAAATGCGATTTAACAAAAAAGGCCTTTGCTAAACTCCAATAAAGAAATTTAACGAAAATGCTCGTAAAATCGTTAAATTGGTAAATCAATAGTCAGATCAGACTTTAGATCACACTTATCCATTCTTCTAAAAGCAAATGTGGTTAGTAAGAGAAAATTCGCCAGATTAACAATGGTCGAGCAGGCTACCGTTCATACAAAACAAAAATCATCATCAAGTCTCGAAACATACTAAGAAGAGCACACAATTTAAACAAATTCGAGGCAGATGTGATCACCTAGCGTTTCTATCCGCAGTCTGGTTACCAAATGATGACATTGAAAACGCGCTGTGATGCTGAAAATGTGCTCGGATACCCTCCTGTTGACGACGTCGCCACAGGCGCTTCGACGACGTCGGTGACGGACCGTCGGTGACGTGTCGCAGCGTCGGCGACGCGTCGCCGAAGTATAACCTAGGCCTTAGTTACACATTATAGCTTGCGAAAAATGGAGAGTATTCTAAAAAAAAGTGAAGGTACTATGTGAAGGGTTTTAACATTGTCGCTAGTACAGCATCTGGAGATATTTGAGACTCACATGAAAGCGCAGGGCAACGGAATTACTGTGGCGTGCGAACAGTCAAGATTGCGACATGCTCCTACCTGAAACCTTGCATTCCAGACTTGATTGATTGTGCATGGGCTGAATGCTTGTTACAATCTTGTTGCTGCTCTGCTCTTGTTGTTGCTTGGTCACATTAACTTGAGCTGAGCTTCTTTTAACTTTTTGAACTTAACAACCTCGTGAAAAACACGTTACATGCGAGTTTATTGATTGCTCGATTTAAATGTAAGCAGGAGCCGCATTTTACAAAACGCATTATGTGGACGCAAGAAGCAACATTTAAGCTGAATGGAGAGGTTAATTGGCACAACTGCAGCTGCTGGACGACGGAAAACGTTAAAAGAAGCACAGCACAGGTTAATATGACCAAGTAACAACAAGATTGTAACAAGCACTCAGCCATGCAGTATCAATCGAGTCTGGAATGCAAGGTTTCAGGCAGGAGCATGTCGCAGTCTTGACTGTTTGCACGCCACAGCAATCCCATCGCCCTGCGCTTTCATGTGAGTCTCAAATATCTCCGAATGCTTTACTAGTAGCAATGTTACAACCCTTCACATAGTCCCTTTATTTTTGAATACTCTCCATTTTTTCGCAAGCTATAATGTGTAACTACGTGTTAACTCTAAAATAAACACAAATCAATCGAAACGGCCACTTTGTGAAGAAATTACAACATGTATTCAAGCGAAACACAATCAACCAAGTGTTAAATGGAAAATTTCAGGCGAGTGCATGGCGCATTCCATGCCTCTCATATGTCAGAAAATTTCTAATTTCCTAGGCTTTCATACGAGCCCTTAACTATCTTCACTAAAAAATGTATACACTGCTTAAAAGGTGATAACTTTGTTATCACCTTTCAAGCAGTGTATACATTTTTTGAGACACCCTCTATATGTATAGGGGTTCGTACGTTAGGCCGCTCCCTGGGTTACGGTAGCGGGCCGCGCCGCGCGCCACCGCCCCCGATCACGGTAGCGTGGCGTGTTGTTGAGCCCGCCTCGGACGGACGGGTCCGACTGCTGCCGACAGGGACGGCTAGTGACGTCATACGCGGGCGGTCGCTGAGTCTGCTGGGCGCGCTAGGGCGCGAAAAGGTGTGCCGACTGCTTTCAACTGCGTTCCTTCTACTAGCGCAATAGAAGGGAAACAGTTAAATGGTACACAATGTTGGTGGAACATTTGACGTCTTTTGGTAGACTGAGGAAGTGGGAGCGATTGTTAACTACGTTCGAGTGGAATGAGATCTGCTTCATATGACTGAGGAGAAATGGCAAGCCACGTTGTCAGGAGAATTCGAAAAGGATTGTGGTGGCTATTATTTAGAAGTTTCAGAACCAATTACAAACTGCAAACTGCAAACTAACAACAACAAAACATGCACACTTTTATCGGGGCAGGGGATACAATGGAGTAGAAGCTTGAACTTATTCTCGATTCTCTGGATTAATAATGGATTATCTCAACAAGAAGGAAAAACCGGGGCATATGTAAACCGTTTGGAAATGGTATAAAACTCGAACTATAGCATGAACAGAGGAAAAGCTGGAAGGTGTAAGGAGTAGATATTTTGATAAAGTGGCTGGGTAATAATACTTCAGAAAATGGGGTGAGATAACCACCCAAGAGAATATCTAATGTTTACGGCGTCTTTTCCACAGATTCTCTATCGTTCGTGTCACTGTTCTTGAAGACCACTGCTTTCTGCTCTAATATACTGTCCGTTGTGATAGGAAGGTTACTGTTGCCAGACACTTTAATGAACTTTCACAGGTGTTTGGGAGACGGTTCCCGAAATTCTCTATACATTCTCCAAGTTCTCTCTTCGTAAAACCTCGGTATTTTCTTAGTATGTCAATATTGCTGTGCCGAACGAGGTTGTAAGGTGGATATTTATTGAGCTGCTCAATACACCACACGCATACACCATATCACCTTACAACCTCGTTCGGCATAACAATATTAACATTCCTACACATTTTTCTTTGAAAACTCGGCCTTGGAAAATTTTTGAGGGATTGCTGAGACATGGGACCTTTGCTAGGCTTCAAAAACTGTTCATTGGAGCACTAATCCGTAACTTTCCTCTTGGTTGTAATTTCGCTCGTCACTTCCTCGTTACACTTCTCCAACTCGCGTGTGATAGTTTACGACGTCACTAGCCGTCCCTGTCGGCAGCAGTCGGACCCGTCCGTCCGAGGCGGGCTCAACAACACGCCACGCTACCGTGATCGGGGGCGGTGGCGCGCGGCGCGGCCCGCTACCGTAACCCAGGGAGCGGCTTAACGTAAAAGGCCCCCAGAGTTATGCGGCGTTGCCGCTGCCCTATTCTTCATCATAGGGCAGAAACGCAGAGCTCGCCGCCGGCGGCGTCCCTGCCCTATCCTTAACCATTGCGGCGAGGGGCGTTGCCGCAGAACTCTGTGAGGGCCTTGACGCACCCATATGTATAGTGATGATAAAGCTTTGGTTGTTAATAAATAAAAGACGAATAAGGATATGAAGGAAACAAGGGAAATAAAATAACAAGAGAGAGAGAGAGGAGAAGAAAATAGAGAAGATTATAGAAAAACATGAAGTAATAAGTCAGCTTTCCAAAAATCGATTCTCAAATTCACGGAATGGGCCTCCCAATGGGATATTCCAGTTAATTGTCGAAGTGCAAAGTTGTGCACCTCGGAAAACTTGATTTCTTTTAATTTTTTCAACTATAAATTGATGGCATTCGCATTCCTAGATATGAATCTGCAAAGGACCTTGGGGTGTCCTTCGATTCGAAGTTCAACTTCTCAGCCCACATAGAACGGACAGTTAGAAAAGCATTTGCGTCTGCTTGTAATTTTTACGCCTGTACAAAGCGTATTGCCGCATCTTGAATATTGCACGCAGTTATTGAGCCTCAAGATAATTAGGGACGTTAACCGGATAGAGAGGGTTCAAAAAGTGTTTACCTGTATGCTATGACACAGAGGATTTAGAATTTCTAGCGACAATTCTATGCCGAACTATAAAATACGCTTCAGAAGATGGGATTGCGTTCTTTGAAGTGCAGGCGAATAATCTCTGATGTTGTTTTCTGTTTTCGTTTTTTGCGAGGGGAGCTTAGGTTGTCAGCTATAAGTACTGAAGATTTAGGCCGGTTAGAACATGATTAGATAGGTTTGAAGTTCAACTCAATAAGAGTGGAAGATTGAGGCACACGGGAATCCGCAACGCCGTATTTCATCGCTGTGCTCGATGGTTCTCCCTTCTTCCCGCAAACCTTTTTGAGGTTAGAACCATTTCAGCTTTTAGGACGAAATTACTATCACTTAACTTGGATGAGCTGCTTCGTACTGATATCTGATCAAGATATTTGTAAGAAGCAGCTACAATGTCAACATGCGCTATTGTTTTTTCAGCTCCACCCAAGTACCTCGTCGACAAGCACCGTTGATTGAACTTGTTCGTACACTCTGCTCGGTCGAACGGCATCCGCTTCAAACCTGTGTTTTCGGCCATACGTTAACCAGCCGCTGAATCATCGGTTTTCAAACATACGCTCATTGGCTATTGAGACCCTAGAGCTTCATACTGCTCACCTCATATGAGTTTGTCGCTTGTGTTAATGGGTTTCTGTTCAGGACTCCTACTCTGCCACTTGTTCCTCTCAATGGAGATGGTGTCGGTTTCTGACTAACGGTTAATGAGCTGCAACCTTTCCTGTTTGCCTTTCCTCTCCTTTTCCTTTTTTTAAATTTTTGCTTTCCTTCATTGGTACTATTGCACTTTTGGTACCCCACTTAATCTTGTTCAAAATAGGTCTACTGGGGGTAATCTGCCATGATAGGAACGAATATCATAGTCGTTTTTTGCGAAAATGCCTTATAAGTCCGTTATATTAAGTTCGTATTGCCCAAGGCCTTCCGAAATAGCGCGCGCTTGTAGGAGACGCAGAGACTCCGCCTCCTATCGATGCGCACTATTTCGCCGTCTGTAGTCTGCAGCAGAGGTTAGCCAGGGCATTAGCCTTGAAACCTCGAAAAGCCTTGAAAACCCTGTTGTGTGCTCTCCGCTCGCGCGGAGGAGAGCACAGAATTGGGCAGGGGAAGGGACTCCGGAATGTGGACCCACTAGTGCACCCGTGCTAAAATTGTCTTCATCCTGGAGTTCCCTCCGTTGCTAATATGGAAACAAATAAGACGCGGATCAAAAAGAGAAAATAAGGCCGCACTTGCATTCGCTGTGTGTAGCTAGTCACCGCGCCTGCGCGCTGACCCCCCCCCCCCCCGTGGAGACGGATCCCGATTGCGTGCTGGTGGGAGGCGGTGTCTCTGCGTCTCATACCAGCACGCGCTATTTCGCAAGGCCTTAGGCAATTTTAACTTAATGTAACGGACTTATAAGGCATTTCCGCAAAAAACGACTATGATATTCGTTCCTCCCATGGCAGATTCCCCCCAGTAGACCTATTTTGAACAAGATTAAGTGGGGTACCAAAAGTACAATAGTACCCCTTTATTTTATGGGCGCGTGTAGCGCAGTCGGAGGAGGCGCGACTGCCGCGTGCATCCGATGCCAGGTTCCTGGTTCGGATTTCCCGCTCAGGCCAACCAAGCCTTCCATCCCTCCGGGGTCGGTGAATTGGTACCAGACTTGTCTGGGAAGGATAAAGCGCTGACTTGTTCATCGGCAGGCCACCGCAAGTCATTGTATGGCCAAATACGCATTCATGTCGCCTCCACGACATCCCGTAGAAGTAGAATGCGCTGGCGCATCCCAGAAGGGATTGAGTAACGCCGTCCTTTATCCTTTTATTCTTATCCTATATTTTATATCGAGTAGTCCTTTCTTGTTGCCGCAGTTTTTCTTCCGTATTGGATCCACTTTTCGTAGTTGTACTTGCTCTCAACCAGCTTTGTTGTTGACCTGATTTTCCCGCACTGCTTCCTGAACCGTCACCGAAGTGCGTACCAGTATAATGATGTTCCTGAAAGATGAGATCCGCTTGCCTGGTGATGCGTGCCCAAGAAGCTTCAACACATAAAACAGGGTGCTTGGTCGTGGATATTTGCTGGGTCTCGCTTTAATCATCAGACACCACCCATGTTGGTTATAGTGGAAATTTCTAATTTTTTGTTTTATTTTCAAACAGTCACTTAATACTGGTAATTTTTTGCTAAAACATTCTTGGACATTTCTTTGCAAACATTTTTGGATGATTCGATCTTTGAAACTTACCCACCTCCAGCGAAATGGAATTTGTTGGGAGGGTGGAGTCTTTGCTGATAAAGAAAACCTGCTCTTCTGACAGTCGGTATTGGATGATTCTCATTTCCTGTTGATTCCTAATTCTTCGACAGTTTACTGTCCAGTTCTGTTTTTTTGTTTTCTATAGTAGTTGTCTGTTATTCTGGACTCTGATTGTTCCCTTATTGTTTAAGTCTAGTTTTGGTGCGTCATTAGCGAGATAGTAAATAAATAAATAAATAAGACGACGGAAAGTTCAAACGTCAGGCCGTTAATAAAAATCCAGCTATAAATCTCATGTGGCACAATGTTCTGACTCTATGAATAATGCTTGACAAACTGGGCTTTTCTCGAACCCGCACATGATCCAGGCATTAATAATTTAGGAAACGATTAAAAAACTGTACCGACCATTAAAAAATCGCATATGTCTCATCCAATAGTAATACTGCTGTAGTGATGGGAATTCATAACCTCAGAAAAGCCTTCTCGAACTCCAGTTGAATGCGACACTCCGACCTGCTAGGAAGGTCAACCTCTAGCTCGATAAGCGTCGGCCTTTTACGTGCTATAGCTGGAGTAACAAGACGCCGATGAATGGTTGGAACCTAAAGGAAAGTGATTACCTAAGCGTGATGAACCGGCAAAAATATATTGCGTGCATTCCACCATAATGTTCGACAGTGTACAGGACAAACTGTCTCGGAAGAGACTTGACTGTAACTAAAAAATTTGCAGAAAAAATAAATTCGGTGTAACGCGTTCAGGCTACTGTCTCTAAAGATTCATGATTCAACTCATTTTACGTTCGCATTCGTTTCTCATACCTATTCCTCTTTTCTGCACACTACTGAGAGGGCCTCAACATGTTTAAAAAAAAGTAAATCGCAAGTGTTGAGCATTGCCTCGTTTTTCATAAAGAACAGCAGCAACTTATAGGCATCACCCACCTGGTGATCTCCTTCAGACAGGCGCTTGCATGAGACCGACAGGGAGTGGTAGTACATGAGCATGTACCACGGAAGCTGGTGGATGTAGGTGATACGCAAGAGGGGACCGCCGTTGCTGAGAACTGAGACCAGAGTTCCAGACTGCTGCCCTACTCCACCGATGAACGACGACAAACTGTAAATGACACGCTTCAAAAGCAATTCAACTGCATAGCGTCAAGTAGTGACCTTAGTTGGCAGTGTCCTTGAGCAGGGTCATCAGAGGAGCTATCGTAGGAGGCAGACACGGTAAAACCAGCGCTGGAATCATTTTTCTGAAGATCGTACACAGCAAATGCCCCATCTTGAGCACCCTGGTAAAGAGGATTCAAGTGGATTCCCTGGAATACAACGAAGCGATGAAACGTCGGACATTGTTGACCACGATTCTGAGGAAAAACCTTTTCCAGCTCCACTAGGATTCTGCTGCTTGTGGCCGCACTGCAAGACCCGACCGCTCTTCTGCTGAATAAGTCTACGATGCTCCAATCTAGAAATCACTCAGAGTTTTCCTAAGATCGCACTCGTGCCAACTCTAAAGCCAATACGTTGAGAGAGTGACGTTAGGGTGATGCTCCGAAAGTTGAAGCGGAACTCGAAGGATTAATCAAATCCTGCACAACTTGCAACGCCGTGGAAGCTCAATTAACGTCAGCATGTAGTATAAATACAGGCGCAACATCCCCCCTGTGAATCATACGACCTTTCTCAACGTTTGTGGCAGGAATATGAAACAGACCTGATTTGGAATTTTTCGCTGGGATATCGAAGACAGTGTACATGTATAACAACAGTTCGAAGTTCCCCTTTGTGCTCTGCAATGCTGCTTGAAGACTGACTTCATGTGACCACTCAAAAAGCAACGAAACAGGTTCAAACAGCGTCTCTCAACTTCTGTGCGGAAACCACTACCTCAGACTGCGGGCGCAGTTCCATTCCGATAGTATGGTAGACGGACTCGTACATCTTCAGCGGATTCAGAAGAGTAACAAGCCCGTGCTAAACGAAAGGCAAGAGCTGCACATGAATCCTAATACAGCGCACGTCGGAAAGTGAAACGTGGTGGACACACCTGTTTGCATGGTAGAAGCTTCTTCCAAGGGGTCATGTTCTCAGTGCAAACGGTCTCCTTCCCTACAGCGCTGTAACGCCTGTGCATCTCCTCCGAGTACCCTGGACGAGAAGTAGCGTACACCAGGTTCGGCGACGACGTCAGGTCATGCACCACAGCTGTCATACCCGTGCAGAAAAGGCCATTTAGCGAGTTGATGAGCGTCCCCCACTTGGCGTCTACCCTGATTAATTGCTCAGAGAAGGCTTTTGAAAGAAACTAGGAGTGAGATGGACTCACTCTGTCTCATTGCCATGAATCCAAGCGTGAACTGCAGCGCCAGTGGGTCTGTTCGGCTGCGGTGGACTGCCCCATCGAGAGCTGTACCAGCGGCCTTGCGTTAGAGCGAACGAGAGCTCAAGCACAGAGTGCGCGCTGACCAGTTCAGAAACAATGCGGGGATACAGCGAGTAGTTGGGACCTAAGTACGAAATTTCGTCACGTAATTCAAGGCTATGAAAAGACGTCCGCAAGAAAAACACACCGAGCCCTTCCCCAGAAGTGATCACAAAACGGAAAGCTGTCATAGTATGACCACTCGACAAGCGCGATATCTTGAGCTCTTCTGTGTAGACATCCCCACTAGCGTAGCTCAGCAGCAGGGTGAGCAACGTCACCCACATTAAGCTCTTCTGAACGAGCAAAAGCTCAGCCTAACCACGTAACACTTTCAGAACGAATGGTGATCTAAATTTAGTCCATTTATAAGAATAAGAGATCTAACATCCGACTTCTGGCCCACTTAAAATTGACCTATCGAATTTAGAATTTGTGAGGTAAAAACAACTACTAATTGACAGAAGAAAAACGGGACGAAGCCGTAGGCGAAGACGCATTACATCCAAGTGGCGATAGTTTATTCTAAAAACAATTTGTGAGCAATAGCATGAACAAGGCCGACTGCAAGGTATGCCAATGTGAGAAGAAACGAGAGATCACAGCTGACGAACACTTATGTACAATCGTCAGGCAGGGTATAACGGTTCTACTGAATCTTCTTCATCGTAAATCCACACGACGCCTCCACTTTCAGGATGAAAGGTCCCTCTTGACGAGCCTGAACGCAATTCTCGGTATTGAAGCGGAAAACTTGTCAATGGCTGCTCACCTCGAATGTCATTGGGCGTACAGTATACACGCCGGCGGGAACTTTCTCCAGCGCTAGTACAGTATACCCAGGCCTAAAAGAACACTAGTAGCAGAAGGCAAACACTACACGGCCTCTCCAGAAACTTGCTGCACCGCCCAGTTCACTTCTATCTCGGACTTCTATTTAGATGTCTACGGAAGCATTCATATTTGTTGTTCACAAGATGAACAAAGGTCGATTTTACGACGGCGACGAGACCGTAGCGTGAAACACTCGCTACTTAACTACCTTCACTTCTTCACGAGAATTTCCTTCCCTCCAAACGTTCTCATTTATGCTTCCCCAATCAAAGCATATTGCACCATCTAGTACTTCACAAACAAAACGAACTTCTTCCGAATTAAGTAAAATCTAGTAATGCACTCTTTGTGTCGCCTCTTAAACTCCGTGGTTTTCGTCAAGTGATGAGCTTCACACCTGTGTACAACCACCATCGAAATTTGAGTTTCAGTGAATTCTGGTATACTGCATGCAGACCATTCTACCGTGTTATCTTCAGAGCCTCCAAAATTTATAGATCCTAGGATCAGCGACAAACAATTTTACACCTGCATGCCGTAAAAGGTAACCATTTGCCCGCTGCTGAAAGGCGACATGGATGAATCAACACCAGCTGTCAAAACTGCTCAAGCCAATTACTTCGGAAGATAAATATAACCGAAGAGAATCGAAAATTAGAACACTCGCTGTTCTATGAGAAACCCCAGTTCTAGAGTTATCGCTAGACATTCCATCGCTCGAAAGAATAGTTTTCAATCGGGAATCGAAGTGCCCCGTTTTTTTCGTGTCGATATGAAAATTTGTTTGAGCTAAAATTCACATTTATAAAGGTAAGGACGTAGTCGGCGAGTCTTGGATGACGAAATGGAGTGTGGAAGAGTATTTGGACAAATGACAACTTCCTCTACCAGGCTTTGCAAAACAAGAACGCCCAGAAGCAACAGCTCAAACAATCAGTAAATGCTGGAGAACTGGGATGTAGGCGTAAACGAGTAAGAGTAGTAAGAGCCTATCATCCAGAAATCGAAGTCAACGACCGCGGAAACGTACCTGTATACACCGGAATCCTTTCTCTCGAATGATTTGTTCCTCGGCGAGGAAACTTGTCGCACTTCAAAGCCAACGCTGTACTGCTTGGGACCCTTCAAGTCAATTAGCAAAACATTCTCATCGCTGCTCTCCTCCAGACTCAGTTGATAGAGTGGATTATTTCTGAACAAAAAAAAACAGTCGCATTCATACTGGAAAATACAAGCTGAAGAATGAACATACTGCCAGGTTTCCCTGCTTGCTCCATTTCCACAGCCGCCCGCCGTTTTACCTTCCCATTTGCCAGTCTCCTGAAGAAGTCCAATTTGAAATGGAACAGAAACAGAAAAGGTTCTAAACACACCGTTTTCCTAACAGCATAACAGTCTTTGATTGGAGAGAGGCCGAACTGACACGAAGAAAACACACGCAGTGTGTAGTATATTGTCTTCATTTTCTCGTACTGAAATTAGTCCACTCATCTGACAAAGAAATTGCAATCGGCGGTGCGAGATAAAGCGAACCTGTGCGACAACCAAGGTGTATTTCTGCGGACCCGGTTCAGTGACCACCATTTGGCAGAGATAATGAGGACTGTTGATACGAACACCCTCGTACAGTGGCTTAGGATCGACTGAAACAATACATTGCGACAATCCAATTTTACTCGAGAAAAGAAACTTGGTGGAGTACTAGGAATGTATATCTTCTTGCCGGACTTGTAAACCATAACGGTAATATACTCCTTGTTGTCAGCGAAGTCTGCCTGAAAAACGGCACTTGGGAGGTTGCAGCCAAAGTGAGAACCAGGGGTGTGCGTAATTACGATTTACGATTTACGATTTTACGATTTACGGCTATTTTTGTCAAATTTTTTACGATTTACGATTTACGACATTTTGGGTCGTAAATCGTGAATTTTCGTAAATGTGATCTGTGATCAACAACCAACTAGCGTCCAAATTTCTGTGGACTGGGTTACAAAGATGTGCCTACTCTAATGGTCCCTCTTATAGCTCATTCCCACTTAACTCTAGTGTTGATTTTTGATGATCTGATATATTAGTGTGTTGTACAGTACCGTCCTGTTCACAGGCCCCTCGAATCCGACTTTCTCTTCGCTAACTAACTTTTCCATTTCTCCACCATTGTAAGGGCCCCCGTTTGGAACCGGACAGCTTAAGAGGAGAAACAAGTGCAATAAAATCTTTAAAGAAATAAGCTCCTGCCTAAGAGGCTGGGGAGGCTAGGCTCCTCCGTTTCCGGTCCAGAGCTAGCAAGGATTGCGTTCCTACTGCCGAACGTTGTTCCATTTTAGCCCATTGTCTGTTTTGTTTGTATATTTTTCTCATGACTGCCTTATGCAGCGTATTGAATAAATAAATGACTAAATAGTAAAAGGACACTAGAAGCAGTTTCTTCGAGAAAGAGAGACGAGTAATCTATTAGGGTGGGCCAAAAGTAATGAAACAAATTCAGCAAATTTCTTTTTCTCTTTATAACTCAGTTACAATTCAACGGTGCTGAGGGATGCATTCGCCATTAAGGTCAATGACCTTGCTGCCATCGATCAACCAACTTCCTAATCCCATCCTTCCAGAACTGCTTAGACCTGGTGCTGATCCACTGTTCGTTATGGTTGTCTAGGTCTGCTTGGGTCCTTGTGTCTCCATGAAGTCCTATAGGCTCGAGAAGTAGTGATAATCGCATGGAAAGATGTCCGGGGAATACGCCGGGTGAGGCATTTGAACGTAGCCCAGCTGAGCAAGCTTATCCGTCACTTTTGCCCGATGGGTGCGGCGTTGTTGAGGAGGGGGACCTTCTTGAAGCGCTGCGACCGAATATGTGCGAGTCGCCGGTCCATCTCTTCTATTTCGTTCACCATGGCCTTAGGGTCCATCGTTGCGCTTTTGGAAAACAGCTTCGAGTATTCCGGTCTATGGGCGCAGACTCAAAGGCTCAGAAGGTGCTTCTCGCCGTGAACCCAGCCGAACGAAGGTCGGTAACAAGTCACCAGGCCTCACCCAGACTCGCTGCTTGGCAGAGTTAAGGTAGAAGACGTACTTCTTATCTTGCGTGAATATTGAGCCCAGGCTGCTCGGGGTTGGGAATTGGGCGACATTTGCCCGACACAGGTCGACTAGTCAGACTGGGGTTTCGGCATGAGACAGAATGGGGTTTTGGCATGCTTCTGGAAAGGGCGAAGGTGGTCACCTTTCAGGTGCCTTCATCAAGAAGCAAACAAACATACGAATACGAGAAGCACGTAATCGGACTCCATCAACGGACGGCGTGGGGAGTCTCATTACTTTTGGCCCACCCTAATAGTTCCACGTCCTGTTTGGTAATAAGGTCGAGTCATTTTGTTTGTAACAGATACATGCTAACCTTACAGAATAGAATTGACGCAAATCCACGATCGAACATCATTCGTAATTGCAAGCGTGGTCTAGAAAGTTGCTACACCCATGTGGAAAGGATAACCCACTAATGTCTCGATATATGTCGCGAAGACGGGAAGGGCGGAGTGGCGTTCTATCTCCCACCCTTTAAACAGAGGCGTGGCAAATGTCTGCGTCCCCACTATCTCGTAAGGCAGCCACTTGGCTCTCGAGCAAGCCCAGGGGTTGGGGAGTGGGCGGGCCAGGGGGACGAGGGGTAGAAGGCAGGGATGAGCGGACAATGAAATTTTGAAACCCGGATAACGGATAACGGATAATTTTGTTCAAAAATGGCCGAATAACGGAAAACGGATAACGAACAAACAACAAAAATTAAAACTACTTTTAAACCATTCTTTCTCCTTTAATAGGTTGGGAGTTATAATACTGTCCACGTCACGTGTCAAATAAGCCACTTTTTCCGTCTTGTTGGTGTTTTACTTCAAGGCGCGTAGTAGCACAGATGGAGGTGCCGTCTATCGCATGATCTCCGATTCAATGTTCTTGGTTCGGATTTCCCCCAGGTCATCCAAGTCTTCCACGCTTTTGAGCTCGATGAGCTGGTACCGCATGTCCGGGAAGAATAATGCACTGACTTGTCCATATGCTGGTCACCGCAAGTCGTTCTATAGGCCGGATGGGCATTCATACTGCCTCCACCACGTCCCGTAGAAGTGGAATGCGAGGCGCATCCCGCAAAGGAATTGACTAACGTCGTCTTATATCCTTTATTCATATTTTTTAGTTGCAATAGAGTCGCTAGGTATAGATCCTACAGAACTTCTGAGCCTTGGTGGGCAGGCATTAAAAAGTCGCTTTTCGTCTACTCTTTGATCAGCTTTAACACTAATTCTTGCCCAGATCGAACAAGACTCTCTATATTGCTCCGAACAAGGCGAATTGCTGCTAAGGGTATTCGGGGAGAATGGCAGTAAGTTCATCAAGCTGTGGAACCTATGCTGTTAAACAGGCTAATCTCGGCTCTTGCGAGCGTCTTCTTCAGAGTCTGGATAAGAGCAGAGGAATTGCCAATTCGATGAACATTTCAAGTACAGTAGTTTCATATTGATTCGAAAATAAGATGAAAGAGGCGTTGGACAACAAGTGTCCTTACGAAAGCAGGGCAAAACCTGGTAAACCTCTTCACATAGAAATAGACGTGACTCGTGTACCTCATTCACTGACATCTACTCCCATCCAAGAGTGTTTTGTAAGCCTTTAGGCTGTTTCCACAGTCATGGTCGGTCTGGTTTTTTGCCCCTCCTTCATTTCGTCTTTCCAATAGCATAAGAAGCTATTGCAACCCGCTGTGATTCACGAACAAGTACTCTTTCAGGCTTTGTTTTTCTTGTTCAGACTCTGAAGGTGGTTGCGCTAAAACATCAGTCGAATTAGGTTCGTATACCAGTATTGGATCCACAGCCCCTTGACAGCTTTTTCTACTGTTCAACAACTACCCGTAAACCTACAGATGAATCTGGATTTATTTGGTAATATTAAAGTACTGGTACATAGTACTAGTACATCGACCAGCCATAGGAAGTTATCACTGGAAGCAGTGGAAGCATAGTTTCAAAGAACTAGAAGTTAAACATCTGGCACATCTTTGAAATGAGCTGATTCATATGAACGTTTATCCCTTCCTCTTCTGTCGACTGGTTTTTCGAGATCGTACATTGTGCTAGAAGAAATTTTGGGGGAACCCTACAACCAGAAATGAGCAAGGAAGCGTTCTGCGTTTTAAAATCCGCTATGAGCAGGTAGTTTAGCCTAATCATACCACAGGGAACTAATCATAAGAAAGGACACCAACCTAGCACGGCAAACGTGTCTCAATTAGCAGTGCAAAAAACACAAAACGATTTGTAAAAAATTGTCCTTATATTTAACTAATCATAAAAAGCCAGAAGACTAAATTAATTCAGCCAATGATAAGCAGTCATGAGTCAGATTTTGTTGTTTGTTATTCGGCGATTTTCGGCCGGATAACGAACAAGAAAACGGATAGGCCAAAACCCGCCGGAAACCGGATAGCGGATAACGGGTAACGGTTAATCTGCTCATCCCTGGTAGAAGGCTCGACCCCCGAAAAGGTCGAACCGGTCTTGGCCGTTTTGATCTCCATTTCCGGTGGCGTGACTGAGTTTATCGTATTCGCCCTATCGAATCCACTTACGAAGCTGCAGGTTCTCGGAGAGGAAATGGAGCTGGCGAAGGGTAGCCTGAGCAAGCGAATGGAGTTATTAAATAGTAGAACAATAGGCGCAAATAGAGTCCGGGGGGGCACCTTATAAAAAGTGTCACCAACACCAAGAAAACGAGACAAGGCACACTGATAGTAAAGAAGACAAACAAATAATGCTGTAGCTGTGTTCTGTGCTCTTTTCCGCGTCAGCGAAGGAGAGCGCATATTCAGGCAGGGGAAGGGACTCCAGGGTGTGGCTCAAGTGACGCATCCGTGTTAGAATCGCCTAAATCCTGGAGTTCCCTCCCTTGTCCAATTAGGAAGCACATAAGACGCGGATCTATAATCGAAACGAAGAGATAAGACTGCATTTACATTCACTTATGTAGCTACTCGCCACGCCGGCCCGCCGCGCCATGCTGTGGTGACCCCCCCCCCCCCCCCCCCCCTATTTGCGCCGAACAATATTATAAAGTTTTAGAAATCTTACAAGTGCAGGCTTGAGCAGGAGACCGGAGTATTGGTCAGTGGTGACACGATTTTAATTTTTAGCTTTGACAGCGAATTTTTCGTAGTTGTTTTTCTGTTTACTCCAAGACTAATACGCAAGCTAAAAATTGGTATTAAGTTAGGAATTTAATGAATATTCAAATGATGCAAGCTTTCTGTTGGAATGCCAGGCATAGGGTTAAGTATGTTTTTTTGAATTTACAGATTTTGACTCTCCTGAAACGTGTTTAGTTTGGTTTGAAAGATGTTTTACTAGCAAGAAGCAGTGAAAAAAGAAGTAGTTTGGTAGGAAAACTGTTCAGTTTAAGCTGAAAATAACACACAGCTAAATAAATAGTGAATCACATCTGATTAACATTAGCAGAAAAAGGTTCAGGAAATTTAGTTGTACCGCACTACAGTTCAAGTGACTCCTAGAGTTACGGTTAACGATTTACGAAATTTCAAATTTCATTTACGCACACCCCTGGTGTGAACTGATGAGAAGAGTCAGCAAACAAACATCGAAAGCTTGGGAAGAGGAAACGACGACATACGATGTCTGTGATGTGCCTCGTAAGCAAAATCCAAACTGCGCTCGTTGATCGATTATGAACCTCCAGTAAGTACTGTGGGTTTTCGGCAACAGAGTACAGGTCTTTGACTGGACCGCTGCATGAATTCCATGTCCTAAATATGTACAGATATTAACACGGTTCCCCATACGATTTCCTCCTGATTTTTATCAAGTAAATGCAAACGGCAACTCACGCATGTAATCCATACGTAAACGGGAACAATGCTGGATTCCAATTCACATAGAAAACATCAAAGAAATGACTCACTGACTCGAAATCGATCCAGAACACTCCTGAAATACTTTACGTGTTTATAAGTGAGTTTACAGTTTATAAGTATAGCCGAACTGATTAGCACGGCAAAGTCGTCTCCTTGCAAAATTATGCAGAGGACGAATTTGCGGGCCAAATTAACTTTCACGTTCCCGGAGAGAATGCGACCACAACAGTGTAAAAGATAAATGAATCACCCACCGTCGTCCTTAGTTTTCGCATGATTAGGATCGTAATCCAAAGCTTTGCAAAGAGCTGGTGTCCAGCTAACCGCATCATTCTCCGAGTACCTGCCCTTCCACCGAAGGTGAGTCCATGGATTTTTTAGCATTAAAAGGCGTTTGCCCTGAACACAGTACTTTATAAAACAGAAAGTCTAAATATTAAAATGTCTATTCTAGTTATAAAAATGTGGGATTGGGATGTTAAAAAGGAATGGTAAACGAGAGTGACACCAACAAAATAGTATTATGTAAAAATAGTAAAAATAGTATTATCACTATGGGATTGCAGAGAGAGATTTTTAACGTCCAAGTAGCTACGCAATTGAACACGAGCAGAGAGAGGATACCAGAGAGAGAGAGAGAGAGAGAGAAAAAAAAAAAGAAAGAGAGAGAGATCTGCCAATAAGACGTCAACCCAGACTATTTGGCATTCTATCCAACACTAATATGAAATGCCCATATTCGTCGCGGGGTTGGCCTTTCCGGTGCCACGCCTTGCGAACACTGTCTTCATCCCAGAGAAGAAAATTGCCGCACGAGCACAGCATTCCTATTTCCACGACACTGAGACGTCTTCTCTGGTCGCAGAGCAACACTCGGCGCACATCGACACTGGCTGGACGCCTGCTCTGCAGATTTTCGACTTTAAGCGCTGTGGTATCTACCTGTCGCAGAGTGCACCAACCAACGAGCGCCATTTGGACCGATATGTTCACACACGTGGGTCCTCTTCAATCGTCATGTTGCCATCAGACGATATTGCTGATCTTGGTGTTGTCTGGCGGTGGCGACGTTGGATGCTGGACGGCTAGTAGAACCGTTTATTAGCAGAATAATGGTGAAACAAAACATGAGCAATAGGAGTCGCTTATATACAGCGATTTTCCCGCCCGTGACGGGTACATTGTAAACAAAACCGCGCCAATGAAAATCAACAGATGTTTGTTTGACTTCCTATGTAACACCTCCCTTTCTTGAAAAATAATCATCCAACATAATACAATTGAAACGATCTACAAATATGTTTTCTGATAAAGATCCATGTTGAAACTGCGAGTCGGCCGTCGCGTCCGAGTCGGTCGGCGAGATTGAACGGCGTCTGGAAGCGGTTGAACCATCGATCCTTCGGGAGGTAGCCGTGGTGAAGTATGCGACCTCCTTTCAGTGGAGGGCTGTGTCGAAGTAGGCGGTGAAATTGGAGGATGGTGACGCTCCAAATCGAAGGTCTCGAATAGTGTGTCGAGATCCGTGTCGCTGTTGTCGTCGATATAGCGATTTCGCATTTGGTTTGCATGGCGTATCCATATTTGATGTCCAACGCGGACCTTGTAAAGTACTCGTCCCATGTGTTCTTGCACGCCACCGCTAATCCATTTGAGTCGCTGTGGTTGTGATTGCTGACGAACACGGGATCTTGCTTGAATGACTTGCGTTTCGCGCCGTGTTTCCGATTGTAGAGTCGCTCCATGGCTTCATTTCCATTCCTCTTCTGTGATTGGTTGGTTCCAGCAGCGACAATAAATTCCGAAGTTTTCTTCCCAGGAAGAGTTCTGCTGGCGTTTTCAAGTTGTCGAAAGCCGGATGTGGTGTTGAGCGATAGGTCAGGAGGAAGGTTTGGAGATTTCGGCATAGAGTTCCTTCCCCTTTCATTTTGAGCAGACTCCTCTTGAATGTGTCCACGAATCTCCCCGCCTGTCCGTTGGATTGTGGATGATACGGAGGGGAGAATAAATGTTCAATTCTATTTCGTTGGCAGAAGTCCTTGAATTCGGCTGAGGCGAATTGCGTGCCGTTGCCCGACACTAGCACTTGAGGTAGGCCATTTCTTGCGAAGGTTTGATGAAGTAGAGAGATGGTGGCACCTGCCGTTGTGCGATCTGTGGGGAATATCTCTGGCCACTTAGAAAATGCGTCGACGATTACGAGATAGTTAGTGCCCTCGAATGGGCCTGCGTAGTCGACGTGTATTCGTTCCTATGGTCTGCTGGGAGTCGGCCAGGATGCAAGCGTCGTCTTAGTTGGAAACTTGGCGACAGATGAGCATTTTGCACAGCGACGGACAATTTCTTCGATGTTCTTTTCGATTCCCGGCCAATAAACATAGCTGCGAGCTAACGCTTTCATACGAACGATTCCCGGATGTCCCGAGTGAAGCTGCCGGAGAACGCGTTGCTGCACTGACGTCGGTGCGACGACTCGTTCAGCAAACATCAGACATCCGTCCTGCACCGAGAGTGAGTTGCGGCGGTTGAAAAAGCGTAGGAGCGCTGGATCCTGAATTGTTGATGGCCAAGTTGACTTTATATACTTCATGAGTTGGAGACGTTGATCATGGTTGGTCGCTGTCCTTATGTACTTCGATGTGACTGGAAGTGCTCGAATCGCATTGGAGAGGAGAACGGCTACTTCCGAATCCACCGATATGGCTGCTATGACTTGATCCTCACTTGACGTTACTTGATTTGCGATGAGTCTAGAGAGGGCATCTGCTTGTCCCATGCAAGCGTACCGGGCGCTTAGGAGCGACTGCGATGGCCCGAACAGGTCCTTTAGTGTGGCCACGGTGTGCTTGAAGAAGACGTCCTTGGGGTTCTGAGGTAGAATATAGCTGAAGTATCTTTCGTAGGAACCGGCGTCCACTTTGTGCAGCAGCAGGCGTACTCGAGTGGGCTCGTCGAGACCGGTAGCGTCCACGCTGAAAACGTCGTCGTATCGGCGATACCACGATTCGAACGTCAGATCCGCATCGGGGACATAGACGAACGGAGCGACCCGCCCGGCGAGGGCATCGAATTGCCTCGCCGGATCGTGTGGTATTGGTTGGGGCGGGTGTGACGACGTGCGAGTCCTTCGACGGCAGTTGCTAGGGCTGTCAGCAACCGCTGGAACTGCTCGTCCGTCATGGTGGCCATATCCAGACGACTGGGAGTCGACAAGTCGGCGTGGCAGTCCTGCGAGATCCTGATCGCCAGTTGTTATGTCTGGCGGTCGCGACCTTGGATGCTGGACGGCTAGTAGAACCGTTTATTAGCAGAATAATGGTGAAACAAAACATCAGCAATAGGGGTCGCTTATATAATGCGATTTTTCCGCCCGTGACGGGTACATTGTAGCCAAATCCGCGCCAATGAAGATCAACAGATGTTTGTTTGACTTCCTATGTAACACTTGGATTGTTAAAAAATGTGAAATGCGTGAAAGCTCGGTACCGCTAACCTTGATGAAGTTGGACTCGTTCATGACCGTGGTTAGGCACTTGGTCTTCTTGACGTCCAGTTTCAGTCCAAACCGTTCTAAGCGATCACATCAATCTTGCACCTCTCGAGTTAAATTACTGTGTAGCAGCGATGATGCCGCAACCAGCTTCGAAGCCCCACTGACTGCTTATAAGCTGGTCGGTGTCACGAATTTGTTCGTCCAGAATTCACCCAAAGATCTTCATGTTGTACAAAAGCAAGCGACTAGAAACTAGATTGGGCAGAAACAGGACTGCCATTCCTGTTCCGAATCGGACTTGTCGCACTTTGGCGTAAACACTCAGGTAATTCCTTCGGCACAATGCGCGCACGGGTGGAGACAGCCCACCAGTGCTCAAAAAAGTTACGAGTTTTACCCGTTTGACCTAGGCCCCTTTCGTTGCAACTTGCATTACACGTACGTACCAGGGATGAGCGGATTATCCGTTATCCGTTATCCGGTTTCCGGGGGGTTTTGGCCTATCCGTTTTGTTGTTCGTTATCCGGCAATTTTCGACCGGATAACGAACAACAAATTGGCTGATACCCAGGTTTGGGCGTGGTATTGTATAGCTGTGTAAGCTTCACAATCAGAGGAGTGATCGCGAGCAACAATAGAGGGCATTTAAATCTAGGAGGTGGGTGAGTTCAGGCACTGGTGACGTAGTTGGACTTCGTCCATTTATACCATACATCGTCCATACAGGGTCATCCATTTATACCATACATCTATGAAACCTACTATGGATTGAATCGTTCATGAGCTTGTCACCACAAGCCATGTGCAGACCAAGAATGCATACAAGCTGCCTTGATAATATTACTGGCGGTCACAAGTGGAGGGCCTGGAACATCTCAAGAAGAATTGTTTAGTGCCGAATTTAGCGTTCTTTTCCACGATCGCAGTATGCAGGTATGTAGCATTCGGCAAAGGTATTTTAGTTTTTACTGATAGACTGTTGTAACGCATTAAACACATACCGCTGAGCAGTAATGAATACAAGCAAAATGGGCACAGGTTCAATCTAAATGGGTGGAGAAAGCTACGCCTACAAATCCTACAAATTGTTGAGATTTGTTTATAGAAACGGTTTTCTGAAAGCATTTTCTGTACGCTGGTACTGGTGGTACCTCCGTAGTGCTAAGGAATTGATCCACTCTATTAAAAATCAAAATAGTGCAATTGAACTGTACTAAACTGATTCCCCGCTGCGCATGTTCCAGCTTCATTTTAAATTAAGATTGCCTTTCAGGGACACTCTACTTCCGCTTTCCTAGTTTTCATATCTCTCTGCATTAGGACTGCACAATGGCTTGTAGTGGCTAGCCTGTAGAAAGCTGGTATTTCACCCATCTCATTCCACGTTCTTCTTAGATCTTGGGATACTGCCGAACAAGGGTATCGATCCGCGTGAAACCAAGATTGTTATGCAGACTTTATTCGGCTGAGTCGGCCTAGCATAGAAAAGTCAAGAAGCATCGGAGGAGCCATTCATCCAAGGATCATTCTGTTTGGTCACAGTCTTAATTCAAAAAGAAAACCTGACGATTGATCACTAAAACCACCCAACAATGGAAACTGACAAAATGAGGGCAAGTTGTTCGATGAAGACAAATGTGAGTGAATAAGAGGTGGATGACTCTCCCTCTCCTCTCACTTCTATCCCTCCAAGGGCGACTTATGAATGTTTCCATACGGTTAGTTGGGCTGTTTTACGCATCCTTTGCCTCGTTCTTCCAATTCGTTTTAAACGGCAAAAATATGAAAAATTGTAAATTGTATTATGGAAATGTGCTTGGATGAACAAAGTTTCTCCTCATCTTTTCCAGACTTAAATTAAGGTGATCATAGCAGAGTAGAGTTTGCAGAACAGTTTTAGTTTCACAACTTGGTGGTCTTGCTATTTGTCCTCTCTGATGAGTTTGATAGCAGTTCGTGGAACCTGGTGAAGGAATCGTGGTTCGCAATTCGAACTCGGCATCGGTTTGGATGGCAATGAAGAAGCGTTTCTTTTACTGAAGTTTCGTGAGAATCCCATAGGCTTTGTTAAAGCGACTGCACTATGTTTTAAATAAATTAAGGTGATCATAGCAGAGTAGAGTTTGCAGAACAGTTTTAGTTTCACAACTTGGTGGTCTTGCTATTTGTCCTCTCTGATGAGTTTGATAGCAGTTCGTGGAACCTGGTGAAGGAATCGTGGTTCGCAATTCGAACTCGGCATCGGTTTGGATGGCAATGAAGAAGCGTTTCTTTTACTGAAGTTTCGTGGGAATCCCATAGGCTTTGTTAAAGCGACTGCACTATCTACCACTATATAATTGAGTTAGCTCCCAGCCCTGTAGATGATGAGGCGTATCTCACTCAGGTTGGAAACCTGGCTGAGATACGGCTGAGATACGCCGGGTGGAACCGCCCAATATCTCATGGAACCCCTTGCAACGCCTCCGCGTACCTCGCGCGGGCAACGCCTGCCGTTCAACATGGGATGTTTTTACAGCAGAGGACGCGTGGCCTCCTCCTGCTTGACACAACGGCGTCTGCGCGCGTTTCTGAGTCCCTGAATCTAGAAGGCGGGTTCCCTTCGTCGCACCACAACCGTCTGGAGTCAGAAGAGGAGTCACCGTCGTCTTACGACGAGGGATCGCATTCAAATTGAACATGAGATGCTGCTGCAGCAGAGGAAGCGCAGCCTCCTCCTGCTTGACGCAACGGCGTCTGCGCCCGTTTCTGAGTCCCCGAATCCAGAAGGCGGGTTCCCTTCGTCGCACCACAACCGTCTGGAGTCAGAAGATCGAAAAGAAAGGAAGCAGAGGTCACATCGTCGTCGTACGATGACCGGCCGCATGCAGAACTCAGCATTATCCCATGTTGAACGAAAAACTTTACCCGCGCCAGGTACGCCTCTGCATACCTCGCGCGGGCAATGTTTGCTGTTCAACATGGGATATTGTTGCAGCAGAGGAAGCACAGCCTCCTCCTGCTTTACACAACGGCGTCTGCGCGCGTTTCTGAGTCCCCGAATCCAGAAGGCGGGTTCCCTTCGTCGCACCACAACCGTCTGGAGTCAGAAGATCGAAAAGAAAGGAAGCAGAGGTCACATCGTCGTCGTACGATGACCGGCCGCATGCAGAACTCAGCATTATCCCATGTTGAACGAAAAACTTTACCCGCGCCAGGTACGCCTCTGCGTACCTCGCGCGGGCAATGTTTGCTGTTCAACATGGGATATTGTTGCAGCAGAGGAAGCACAGCCTCCTCCTGCTTGACACAACGGCGTCTGCGCGCGTTTCTGAGTCCCTGAATCTAGAAGGCGGGTTCCCTTCGTCGCACCACAACCGTCTGGAGTCAGAAGAGGAGTCACCGTCGTCTTACGACGAGGGATCGCATTCAGAATTGAACATGAGATGCTGCTGCAGCAGAGGAAGCGCAGCCTCCTTCTGCTTGACACAACGGCGTCTGCGCCCGTTTCTGAGTCCCCGAATCCAGAAGGCGGGTTCCCTTCGTCGCACCACAACCGTCTGGAGTCAGAAAAGGAGACACCGTCGTCCTACGACGAGGGATCGCATTCAGAATTGAAGATGAGATGCTGCTGCAGCAGAGGAAGCGTAGCCTCCTCCTGCTTGACACAACGGCGTCTGCGCCCGTTTCTGAGTCCCCGAATCCAGAAGGCGGGTTCCCTTCGTCGCACCACAACCGTCTGGAGTCAGAAAAGGAGACACCGTCGTCCTACGACGAGGGATCGCATTCAGAATTGAAGATGAGATGCTGCTGCAGCAGAGGAAGCGTAGCCTCCTCCTGCTCTACGCAGCGGCAACTGCGAGCCTTTCTGAGCGCCTGGATCCAAAAGATAGGTCATTCGTCGCGCTACAAGCTTCTGGAGCCAGAAGAGGTGATACCGACGTCATGTGACGAGCGGGCGCTCGGAAAACAAGGAAGTGGGCCAGGAGTTGGGACCAGGGGGGAAGAGTAAAGGTGGGCCAGCAATTAGATCCAATGAGAAGAAACGAGTTAGGGGAACCTGGTGTCCGGATTTGGAAGGGTGTCAACGACATCCGGTGACCCAAGCTGTTTAGAATGAGAACGGTTGCGGAGGAGCAACCTGAGGGCAGAAGTACTGCGCAGCACAAACCAATGGCGTTACTGGACGGTATACATTGGATCCGATCGAGGATCTTCGGATAATTGGATGATTCGGATAACGCTATTTTGGCGGACCCCAGGTTTTTGGATGATTCGGATAACGGCGACTTTGCGCACCCGGATTTTTGGATGAATCGGATCGGGTTATCCGAATCGGATATCCGAAAATGATTTTCATTAAATACATTGAATTCGACCAAATCTCCGGATTAATGAATGATTCAGATAACGCTATTTTGACGGACCCCGGATTTTCGCACGATTTGGATAATGACAATTTCGGGTACTCCGGTTTTTTGAATTATTCGGATACGGGCAATTTCGCGAACCTTGGATTTTTGAATTACTCGAATCGGATATCCGAAAATGATTCATTGGGATCCAATATATACTGGACGGTCCGGAGAGGGTGCCTATGATGAATCTACGGAAGTGGTGAACGGCTTGATGCCAACAAAGTACGCAGCAAATCCTAGATGTTAGCGTATTTCAAGTTTTACAAAAAAATCCCCTAGGCCAGTGATGTTGCAAAGTCGCGCGAAGCGCGCAAGTGCGAGACACGCCGTTAGGCGTGTCGGAGCACTTGTGTTTTAAAAAACTCCATTAAAGTCGTTAGAAAGGACTTGTAATTTGACAGCAGTTGCGTTCCATGTCTGATGTTGAAACTAGAGCAATTTAAGCCAAGTTTTATTTTTGTTGTTTGCCCGTTATCCGTTTTTCCGTTATCCGGCGATTTTTGGGCAAAATTATCCGTTATCCGTTATCCGGGTTTGAAAATTTTGTTATCCGCTCATCCCTGGTACGTACGCGTCAGTTTGTGTACAATGTGGGAAATTCCACGTCACCATAGCCGACTGCTACGCTCAAGGCGGTCGAAGCCCATGGGCTCTCCCCCGTCTGCGCATTGTGCCCTTCTTTCTCCGAATAAACTACTAAACAACCTTTCGAACGACTTTCGCCAACATAGCTAAAGGTAGCTAAAGGTATCCTAATGCGATCACCTTTAGCTAAGCCGTAGCTAAAGGTGATCGCATTAGGATACGTGAACCGATTCGGTCCAGTTGGCGAGTGATTTCCTTTATCTGCCAACTAGTACTTGTCTTAGCGTATGACCAACATTAATTTTTAGCATTCCACTATCGCACTCGTTTATTTTGTTTGGTTGTTTTGTTTGTTCTTACTAGTTTTAATTGTTTCCCTTCGTTTTGTTCTATAGCGTTCTTTCTCTTGCTGTTGAGCCATGGATCACTGGAATTTAGCGCGCCCTCCATGGGAGCATAAATAAATAAATAAATAGACATCGGTCATCTTTGAATGGCAGCATGGTTCCCTTGGAACATCATCGTGTAGGAAACTTGCCAGTTTGAAAAGCGGAGACCAAGGCAGAAGAAATCAAGAAGAAAATCAAGGCAGAACGAAGCTAAATTGGAAAGACAAAAGCGTACGCCTGCAAAATTAGAACGAAAGGGGTGAAAAAAGCGCAAGGCAATACATGAGCAAAACTATCAAGAAAAGTGCATCGCAAGTAATTGTCCCCCGGCCATTGACTTTTAGTCGACTGATACTCATTACAGACTGATGAAACGAAACACACATCTAGCTTCCGAAGATCCAGTACAGCATAGGCGTGGCACTCCACGAGACCGGCCCGTTCGCAAATGTCTTCGCTTAATTTCCCCGTTGCCAACGTAATCAGACAATCACCACGGTGAAAACGAGAAAGCAGCTTCTCAAAAACCTGAATGGAGGGATCTATCTTCAGAGAGGACAACGCAGAAGCCACATTGCCTTGAAACACACCTGGTTGCCATCAAAACTAGTGCAGTCTTTCTTTATCGATATACGATCAGGGATCCATCCGGTCAAAGCATGAAGATCTATGTTCTGAAAGCCCCGACTTGAAAGGATGGAGGCAAATCAATTCCAACACCAAAAAACGCACCGAATTTGATCCAGGAAAGTCGTAACCGCCCATTACTTTCAGATACGCCTTCTCCAGAAGTGATACCCATAGTTCGCCCCTGTTCTGACTGTGCGAGCACAACAACTGACAATTTTCGTCGGTCGGAAGAAAATCATCAATTATGACCTGTAAGAAATTGTGTTAAAAAGATACTAATACGAATTAGGAAGTTATGACCTCACCTTTCTCCAGACTCCATTTATGTGAAACTTCACCATGTACTTTCCCGAAGGATTATAAACAGGTTGGCCTGCCTTATTTTGCGGATAGATTATGCTGCAAAGGAAAAGAGTAATGGACCCATGTGCGATAAATATTAACACCTGCCTTCCTTTTCATTTACCTAGTAATGACCTGCTTTCCGAATCTCCTTTCATACCGAGCAGTAATAGATAGTGAGGCAACAAACGAACAATCGGAAATCACTGTCTAAAACAGAAGCTTAAATTTCGTTCACGTCTCCACTCTAACCATTTTAGGAATGTCGACGCAATAAAACACAATTAAGTTGAAAGAAAATACGATTAGTAACAACGAAAAGCACGAACTGTTTATCGTATAAAATGTTTACCTCTAAATGTTGTGCTTTTAGCTATTTTGAAGTCACTCTTGAAAACCGGTTGTTACTGTTTTTGCGAACTTTTTGCTTAGCTGTATTTATTGGTTAGCTGCATTTATTTATTATAGCGATCTGTTTTTTTTTGGCGCACAATGCTGTGCGATGAAATAGATAAACAAATAGTCACTGACGTAGAAACCCATGCAATGGCCGAATTCACCTACAAGGGAATGATGCTATGTTGCAGTTGCACCTGATTTGTTCCCCATCTGCAACGGACGTCGCGGAACGAAGTTGTGGACCACTTTTCACCTTGCCTTGTTTGCATTCTCCCTGCGCTCCGAGCTGGATAATTACAGATCCCGAGTCAGGTAGGCCACGGAACAGCGGCGACGGAGTGGCTATAGGAGCGTTGTGGGAAGCATGATGTTTGTGATTCAACTCCACGGAGATGCGGCGTTTCTTCAATTCGTAAAAAAGATTCGACACTACCAATCGAAGCGATACATTTAAAATCGGATTATTGCGATCACACGACTCAAGATGTCGAAAAAATGTCGCCTAAACTTCGTCCCTTAGGGTGCTGATCTCGAAGCTAACATCTACATCTGACGTTTTGACCAAGTTTCAAAGCCACACAGGTATGAGTGAGCGAGGCCAAAACCATAAAATTCGAACAAACTTCTAGAGATATCCTCTGGAGTGTTGAACACGAATATGGAGTTCGTTTCTGGTATTACGATAACGTACGGGGCCCAGAATGCTACACTACTACAGCGTCTGGTCACCCATCGCCTCATGTTGGAGTCGAATAAGCAATATCCAAATACCCTCTTCTCATTGGGCGATATTTCGACAAAATTCATGATCGCGACCTTACTACCCATGCTCACAAATAACTACCGCCAGCTGCCGCAGTCGGCTGAAGTTTCAAAAACGAACCTCAAATTCGTGATCCGAATGTGATTTCCTTCCTAGAGATGTTTTTCGTAGCGGTTTTACATGGGCTTCGACTGATCATATCGGATCTTTTTCACGAAGTACAAAAACGCTGCACACACGATGCCCTTCGGACTTTGGCAAACTTACCTCTAGTTGTTTCACATGCTTTGACGTCTCTGGACGAACTGAAGCGTATTGATGTGGGCAGTTGCCTCTTCATCCGCCATAGCTCACTTGCATGGATCGACTCCACCGTCACCACGGACGAAAGTATTACATCTAGCACAATGCGGTACACCACAAGCAAAGGGTCAACATCGATGAAATACAGGAGTCACCGCCGAAACATCAAGACAAAATGAATGGCTTTTTTCTGCTGGGACATGAAAGGCCCAGCATTTAGGGGAATTGGGTCCAAATGATTCTACGGCGGATTCGGGCATGTTCTACAGGGTGGCCCATAAGTCCTGCAACAGAATTGGGAGACCTTATTGGTTGTCTTTTTCCAATTGCAAAAAAACCGCATACCAACAGTTATGTAGCATATACTTAGTGCTATACTTGGTGGCGATGTCCGTTCCTCCTCGTGGTGCCACTGGAAACTGCTCGCTTCTGCGAGCTAAGCCAAGCATGGACATTCGAGTGCAGGCGACAGGCCCTGGTGACAGGCCGGCCTACGAACAACCCAATGTCACATCGTATGGGTGTATGTCAGTTCATGTTTTTCGAGATAAGGCCTTTGTCATACCATCGCTCACCCCGAGCGACGCCTAATGATATGCTCCCATATCGATCGTGCGGCGCGATGGAATCGATATGGGTGCATATCATTGGGCGTCGCTCGGGGTGAGCGATGGTATGACAAATGCCTAATGCTACGGCGTCCGCGGGAGCCGACGCGCACTCGCAAAGCCCGGCGAGTGTGAGAAGTATGCGAGGGTCCCTGGTGCGAGGACGGCATCGGGGGGCAACTGAGCTAGTCCGAAAGTCCCGTAACGTAAGCAGGACCCGCGTGGCAACGCTGAATGTGGGTACGTTGACGGGCCGCTCGTGCAAGTTGGTAGAAGCACTGGAGCGTAGAAGAGTTGATTTCTGTGCGGTGCAGGAGACGAGGTGGTCCTGCCGCAAGTCAAGAGATATAGGACGTGGCTTCAAGGCCGTTCCATGTGGAAGTCCCAGGACCACCAGTGGTGTTGGTATAATCGTCTCCGAGCGTTTCCGAGACTCGATTGTAAGCGTCGAGCGCTTTGACGATCGATTGATGAAGATCGTTGTCGCCCTCCGCAGACTGGCTGTTCCGATCAAGCCAAGGATGAGTTTTGGAGCCTGCTTGATGAGAAGACAGCAGAGGTACCGTCGAAGGACGTCATCATCGTCGCTGGTGACCTCAATGGGCACGTAGGCGCTACGAAAGACGGGTACAGCTGTCATGGTGGATTCGGCTATGGGTTGCGTAACACAGATGGTGAGCGTATCCTTGAATATGCGGATTCGCATAACCTCACCATAATGAACACCGTGTTTCGCAAACGCAACTCCCACCTTATCTCGTTCTATAGTGGGAACACCAAGACGCAGATAGACTTCGTCCTTGTGAGAGATCGTGACCGAAATCTCGTCACAGACGCGAAGATCGTGCCGTATGAAACGGTCGCCCCACAGCATCGTCCGCTGATCTGTACTTTGAAGATCGCTCCTCCGAGGCTGCAGCAGGTTGAGCGATGCGGTGCTGCAAGAATCGTGGTGGCGAATGAAAGAGAAAGAAGCAGCTGTGATTTCTCGCGTACGGTTACCGACAGTTACGACTGTCGACGAAACTTGGAAGAAAGCGACCGACGCGATACTTCAAGCTGCGAGGTCAGAACTTGGCACTACGAAGCCTGGACGACGAAAGGTCGACATGCAGGCATGGCTGTGGACGAACGAGGTGAAAGAAAAGGTTCGAGAGAAGAAAGCGCTTTATCATGTGTTTCTCGGCGACAAGACCGCCGATAACTGGCAAAAGTACCACGAAGCGAAAAAAGCTGCCAAAAAGGCTGTGGCCGTAGCAAAAGCCACTCATTTCAATGATGTCTACGAAAAGCTTCAGTCGCGCGATGGCGAGCGGTATTTGTACCGACTTGCGAAAAACCGTCATCGCCAATCCGAGGATATAGAGAAGTTCTTTGGCATCAATGATGAGAACGGCCATCTTCTGACAGAGCGCAAAAAGGCATTGAAGCGATGGTGCGATTATTTCGAGGGAATTTCGACTGAAGAGTTCCCTCATCCGGCCGTCCCTTCTGTGGCTCCTATCCACGGTCCCGTCCACAAAATCACTGTGGAGGAAACTGATGCGGCTCTGAGGATGATGAGACCGGGCAAGGCGACTGGTCCAGATGACTTGCCAGCTGACTTATGGAAGTCGAAGTTCTGGTACTCTGCTGAGTGGTTGGCCAAGTTTTTCAACCAGGTTGTAGCGGAGAAGAAGGTGCCTGATGTTTGGCAGGAAAGTACGACGATCCCGATTTGGAAGAAGAAGGGCAGCCCTGCAGACTGCTCAAATTACCGTCCGATTCGGTTGCTCTCGCACAGCATGAAGATCTTCGAGCGAATCCTCGATAGCCGAATTCGCGAAATCGTCAAGCTTTCCAGCAATCAGTGCGGCTTCGTGGCTGGTTGTGGCACTATCGATGCCATACATGCCGCCCGTCTTCTGGTAGAGAAGCATCGCGAGAAACAGAGGCCGGTGCATCTTGCCTTTCTCGACTTGGAGAAGGCCTTCGATCGGGTACCGCGTGAGGTTATATGGTACGCCCTACGACGGCACGGTGTTCCCGAAGAACTTGTAGAGTGGGTGCGAATGCTATACTCTTGTCCAAAGAGTCGTGTGCAAGCGGCAGCAGGAACCTCGACGGAGTTTCCCATCTCTGTTGGGGTGCACCAAGGATCTGCGCTTTCCCCACTCCTCTTTGTTGTCGTAATGGATGCCATTACGCGAGATCTTCAGAAGCCCGTCCCTTGGATGTTGCTATATGCTGATGACGTGATGCTCGCCTGCGAAGACAAAGGTGAGCTCGAGCGAGAGGTGCAAGCTTGGTGCGACCGCCTGGCCATGTTCGGACTCAAATTGAACGTCAAGAAGACCGAGTATTTCACGACTGACGTAAATGAGTCCGGCTCCATTAAGATTAACGGTACTGAGCTTGCACGCACTTCGGTGTTTAAATACCTGGGATCAGCAATAGCCTCTGATGGCAGTCTGATGGTTGAAGTGAACTCACGCGTGAGTGCAGCTTGGTCGAAGTGGCGCTCGTTGACTGGAGTACTCTGCGACAAGAAGATGCCAGAGCGCTTAAAGTCGAAGATCTACAAAACCGTCGTCCGGCCGGTAGCGATGTACGGAGCTGAGTGTTGGCCTGCGACAAAGGAAACGGAAAGTCGCCTCAGCGTAATGGAAACGAAGATGCTGCGCTGGATGGCTGGAGTCACACGCCTGGACCGCATCCGAAACGAGGCTATCCGGCAGAAGTTCGGTGTCGCGCCGATAGCGGACAAGATGCGTGAAGCTCGCTTACGATGGTACGGCCACGTTCTGCGTGGAAATGAAGACAGCGTCCGTAAGATAGGCCTTAACTTCGTAGTGTCTGGAAAACGGCCTAGAGGGCGCCCAAAGCAGCGCTGGGCTGATACGTTACACAAGGACTTTAAAGTAGCTGGTGTCCACCCTGATCTAGCACGGGATCGGGAAAGATGGCGACATGGCACCAGAAAAGCGGACCCCGTCATGAAGCGGGACAAACGCTGAAGAAGAAGAAGAAGAAGACTTAGTGCTATACTTCTGGAGAGTGTCATGGTTGTAGCTGCTCTTATTACAAAGTAATGCGCTCTCACGTAAAACTACCGAAAATTCTTCTCTGGCCCGTGTTGGGGCGCTTCCGTTCCGATGTGACTAAATTTCGGAAGATTGGTTGTTGAACATGCAGTATGATGGTATTGTGTAGGACAGTGCAAAGGCTTCTCAAGAGTGAACATTGGATGAACGGATCTGAACTACAGTAGAAGAACGCTATTAATTTTCTGATCATACAGGATGCAGCAACCAGCTGGAACAAATTCAATATTCAGCAGTGTGCGTAATCTATTACTAAGCAATATGTTGTTTCTAGAAAACTACAATGAAAGCTCTACAAGTCCACAAGTGAGATGAAGACTCAGCTATGAGGAGAAGAGAGTAGAAGGAAAAATTTGTAAGCGCCGTTGGAGGGCGTCGTTCGAAATGGGTATTCAGCCTCTGCCTCATTTGATGAAAAATTTCTCAAAGTTGAGCGATCCCAGAAAGGTCAAAATAATAGTGCGTTTAATGCTACCTTTGCGGGAACCTGATGATATAAAAACAACGGCCACGCATGGCAAGTTTTTGTCATACACGATTTTCCAAAACGTCTCCCCGCACTCCATAGGTTTTTGTGTAAAAATAGTGAAAATCAATAAAAATGTTCGTTTGATAGGAACAAAAACTTAACACCATATATTAGAGACTCAATCGCGCTGTTTGAAGACAAATTGCACATTCTAGTAAAACGATTCTTCTAACAGCAAAAGACAGGGACGTGGTAGCGGTTCTCAGTCCATCTGCAAATTATTGCACCTGCGAAAGACTAGCTGTGAAATTCCTAAATCTTTACATTTTCAATCTTTGTTTATTAACCATCTTAAAGAAAATGTCTTGCTCTATAAAGCCTGGGAAAACTATTGTTCAATATCTTTTTTGGAACGAATAAGAAGTAAAACTCCGTAAGAGGGGCTGCGACGTGAGCTGCAAAGCAACCCACACGATCTGAAGGCTCTTATCAATCCAGGAGTGGTCCCTTATGAATAATACCGCTCCACCAAAATCTACAAACCATGCGCAAACATGGTTTAAAAATGTACCAAATTTAGTGCATTCTTAGCCTTTTTATACGCCTATGTTTTTGTTGCAGGACTTATGGGCCACCCTGTATATCGAACTGGGGCGGGTTAGCGAAACAATATGCAACCCAGAAGGGAAAAATTCTTACGAGCAACGCCGGACCACACACACGGCGAAGAGGACTCATGGTCAGGAGTTGGGAAGCCTCGGGGTTGAACTTGAATTGTACCCCATCCGGCGTAGTCATCTGCGTGAAAGGAAGTTCACAAATTCAAGACTCTTCGCTTTCCGGTAGAAATTGAATTCCAGCTCTTCGCTTTCTATTACACCTCTGAAAGTGTTGCTCTAGAAAAACCAACTGTGCCTACCCCAATACTTTTATAGATAGGGTCGTTACATTGTAAGCATTCGGGCAATCCCCCAAAAATTTAAAATGTTCTCAAGACTAATAATCTGCAATCTATCAATCGTTCCATGACCTAGCTAACTCCGCACTAAACCTTTGCGTACAATAATAAAGGTCTCACCAGTTTATTTATTTATCCACGTCAAGAAGACGTGTTTAACATTTGGGTGATAGAAAAGAAACAGCAATAACCATGGTAAAAAAACATAAGCTCAGCAGATCATCACATTAGGAAGTTAGCAAATGGCAACGACATTCGTTGGTAGAGAAAAAGAAAAATATGTAAATTTACTTTAATTTTTTTTTGAAGGAATCTAGCTTAATTTGCAAGGGGGCCAAACCAGTTGGTGTTGAGTTGTATGTATGACAACAACTTTCAGTTGACCATTATGCTAAGACACTCACGGCAAGGTGCCCCTTTTGTACGGAATTTTTGCAGCACATCCTGGAGTCCCTTCCCTAGCCTGGTACTGCGCTCGAAGAGCGCAGAACCCAGCTACCGACTCCCACTGGGCGACGAAAGCAGTTTCAACACGAGCAGCTTGGATCGCACGCACCCTGGAGTCCCTTCCCTAGCTTGGTTCTGCGCTCGAAAAGCTGGGTTAGGTTCAATGGCTATTTACGCTGGCCGCTCCATGGGACTGACATCTAGGACAAGCAGCAATTTAGATCAGACAAAATCCACAACGCAGCTGCGCTCTGCCACCAGAGAGGACAACTATTTGCGCCGTACTGTTAAAGCCCAATTGACGTCTGCCCTGTGATTGACTATTAGTGCTGATGCAAAAACATGTATCGAACGCTGTATCCAACAAGTACCTGTTTGATTGTGCCGCTATCGATGGTCCCGATAAGCGTCGGTTCCTCGAATATCTCATGCGGTCGCAACCAAGCTTTGAGCCTCTTCTTCTGCTTTTCTGTCAGTGTAAGCTTTCCGTCTTTGTCACTGAAGGAAGAAAAAACGACGGTGCAATCCAATCGGAGGGGGCAGTCCATTTCAATATTTAAGGAAATGCAACATGCGCCACAACATATATATATATATATATATATATATATATGCCAAATTGCTTTCCTAGTCGGGGGGGGGGGGGGGGGGGGGGGGGGAGTAATGAAAACAGTAAATTGAACAGAAACCTGGAACAATTACAATACTATAAAACGAGTGAGGTTATCAGGCGAAGGTAAAAACACGTCCTGCTCATTCGTATTGGAGCGCATTAGCCGTTCTACCTCCCTATCTACTTTCTTTCCTTAAACGATGTAGTATTAGTGTTTTACTCTTTCTCATTAACACTGCATTGATACTAGAATGGTTTCTTGGGGGGTGGGGGGGGGGGGGGGGCGGGGTTTAAACACCATGTGCCTAGTGCTCCCCCCCCCCTCCTGCATCGCATCGATGAAATCTTTTTAATATTTTAGCGTAACGCTCGAACATTTCCAAGGGAAGGGATTAGGGAAGTTAAGGCATTCATAGGCGCAATCGCATATTAGAGGGGTTGGTTATATATATATATATATATATATATATATATATATATATATATATATATATATATATATATATATATATATATATATATATATATATATATATATATATATATATATATATATATATCACCACCTATATATGAGTTTGTCCGTGGAGCGATCTAACCTAAGTGAGCGACGCCGCATCATCCACAGCGAAAGCGGTCGAGTGATCTAGCCTGAATAAGTGCTCCTCATCATCTACAGCGCGGGCAAAATTTGCTATTGAACGTGGGATGTTGCTGCAGCAGGGAAAACGCAGCCCTTTACTGCTTAACACAACAGCACCTACGCGCGTTGTTGAGCGTCCAGATTCAGAAGCCGACTTCGTGCCATTAGCATGAGAGGACTACTAAAGGGGTAAGGGTAGAAGGTTGGACTTTGAGGGTGGAGAACCGACGGCGATAAGGAGGCAGCGACCAGGGGGAGCATCGTGATGGTCGATGGGGAGAGCAATGAAGCAGGCCAGGAGGTGGCACCAAGAAGAGTTTAACCAATATGTAGGGATCATTAGGGAGTTACCAATCAGAAGAGGGGGACA
>OX375867.1:56189226-56250341 GCA_947359475.1 Heligmosomoides polygyrus bakeri | reverse complement strand
GTTTATGTACGACGTTGAAGCGAGTACAGCCAGTTCATCTTGAGACAACACAGCAGCCTAGTCGACAAGTCGGTATTCAAACTGTCCAAAAGTGCATAAGTTTGAACACGTCGATGTTAAGAGTTACCTTATGCGGAAGAACAGGGGAAGGAGATGGGCTACTGCGGTCGGAAGGCGAGTCTGATGACAGATTCAAGCGAGACAGTTCTGAAGGCGAAGACTGTGACCGAGAAAAACGTCTATCTGCGTCTAAACTACTATAGCATAGTCCAAACAAAAATCTACGGGTGAACGTAGTTCACTTCCTCTTACAACTTCATATTATCACAACACTGCATGTACAGGTATTCAACCAATACGCGACACTGAGATAAGCCATTAACTAACACCCATCACTCGTAATCATTCTCGTTTGCTCATAAGTTTTGTGGTTCGTTATAACGATTGCTTATACAGTGTGCTCGAGTTTATCCCCTTCACTGACACTGGCCAGTGTTTGCTCCCCTCTCCCTTGCTTTCTCGGTGACTTAGTATCAGCACTGTCCAGGAAGGGTAAAAGATTAAGTTACCTACCTGCCTACCGCGGCTGGTGGTACGAAGATACACGTTTTTACCGCGCGCGCTGCGGTCTCTGTCGCACGCGCGACGAACCGCAGCTGGCATCCGCTCCTGGGTGGGTCGTTATTGGGGAAATGGAGCTCTAACAAACTCCCGAGTTATGCTGTACTGGATCTAGATATGCGGCTTTTAGAAATAAAGCTTCTTGTCATAAAGGGAGACTAAATCTTTTCATAATGGGAGCAATTGCTTATTTCTTCGATTAGCTCATTCAATTCCCCTTCGAAATATCAATTTTCTCTGATATAGTGTACCGGAGGAGTCTCAAATGGCTGAGCAGAGGTAGCAATAGAAGTTCATGCAGTTGCAAGATCATTAGACTTCGTGACAGTAGCAGCACACATTATGCAGGTGTCGCGCTTGCCGCAGCAGTGGCCGCGGCTGCCGCGCTCTTTCGTATGTTTAGCTTGCTCCCCGCCTACCGCGAATCACTGAAAGGGCAGCTGACTTTTGAATTGCCGCATTTGATTTGATAAGAATGCTTCGTAACATCTAGTAGAAAGTAAACGCATTGCAATGGCCTACGACATCCCATAGAAATAGAAAGCGTGGCGCATATCGGAAAAGGATCGCCAGGAGGGATGGTGTCATTCGGCGGTCGGGCAGAGCTGTACAACACAATAACAACAATTAAACGACAGGAGATCGATACTGTGCTAATGCCGCGTACCTTCTTCCTTTTAATATATTTCATTATACTCGCAGCCTCTAAACTGTACCCCCGTAAACAGTTTGTTAAAAGTGTTTGAATAGCAATTCAAGCCAAACACAACGGGAGCTCTTACCATCCACTGGCACGTCTGGGAGATTTTCGGTTAGCGCTTGGAGCCGTTTTTGTTGTTCCACTTTCTTCAGATGCTCAACACGTTCCAAAGCCTCGTTCGCTACTTTGCGCAGCTTTGCTCTCAGCTCGTCGTTATCACATTCTCCGCTCTAAAACAAAGCTACACTGCTGAGCTCCACAGCAGAACGCGACAAATAATTCAAATTCGGGCACTAGTTAAAAGTTCCGACTCCACCGACACGACTTCGATCGAAAAAAATTTCGCTGAAACGTCGTCTAGAGGGGTTATTTGGGGTGTTGATCACGAATCTGACATCCGTTTTTCGTTTTACGCTGGAGCACGGAAGGTACGAGTGACTTAGGTAATGGTCACCGATTTCACCAAAACTCCAGCGTAAAACGAAAACCGGATGTCAGATTCGTTATCAGCACCCCAAATAACCCCCCTAGGCGAAGTTTGGGCAAAATTGGTGATTATGACCTCGGCGGCGTTAGTTACCCGTACCTACCGTAATCGACCGCAATTTCAAAAACGGATCTCATATTCGTGATCAGCACCCCAAATAACCCCCTAGACGAAGTTTCAGCGAAATCAGTGACCCTGCCTGGACCACCCTTGTTAACGGAATGGGTGGTTTCCGACCGAGTCGTGAAAAACGGATGTCAGGTTCGTGATCAGCACCCAAATCAGATACCCCCCCCCCCCTAGACGAAGGTCTCCGGGCTACTCGCCCCCCGTGACGTCAGCCTGGGCGCGCGAACGGAGTTTCGCACGACGTCTGGCGTCTCTCACTGCTAACCGGATCTGCCACTCGCAGCCGCAGCGTCCGTTCCGCCATGTTTCTCTGCACGTGATAGGCTCTCACCGCTCTTCAACGCAGCGCGCTTTGACAGCACGGAGTGTGGTGCTCGTGTCTCCATTGGAATTCGTTTCACTCAGTGGTAGTAAACCATCTAGTTGAAGTTGAAGTGGGGTTGGAGTTAAAGTGTAAGTTAAGGGAATGGAAGGATCGGATAAAAGAATTTTCATCGATGGCAAATTAACAACAAAAAGGTATCAATATCAAAATCCACAAATATCAAACAACAAGGATCAACAAATACCGCACAGTCCTGAGCAAAAATGGAGACATACATTTACATTGTACATGCATACAATGTAAAAGCACATCACAGCACAAAAGCCTAGAATATCGATCAGTTGCTTGATTCTATTCATATTTTTGATGACCTCGCAGTGGTATCCAATTCTGGGCTGACGCACACAAGTGTGTCAGTAAGTCTGAGAAAATGCCAAAATTTGCCTACTATCGTTAAAATCGAAAATACGTTCAATACCGATCAATGATCGATAATGATTATAATGTGCTTTTCGCTTGAGGTTAACGTTTTAGGATTGGAGGGATGTTTACGGCCTATGGTATTGTAGATGTTCCTGATAATTTATTGAACTATATTCCGTCGACCTATAATAAATGGGTGATAACTAGTAATCTTTTAGAATTAGAGATCTCCTGGACCGCAAACATTTTGATTCGGTGATTTTAAATAATTCTGACATAGGTAAGTATTCATTTGCTTTATGTCAAATGTGACTAATAACTGAATACAAGTTAGCCTCACTGAGCCGCTTCGCCTCCTACCCCTGTGTCTTCATGAGGCGCACACCAGTGAACCAAGTCGCTCACACATTGGTGAAATCAGGGTCCCCTGAAACTGCCGAGTGCTATACTACCCATCTTGTATCCAGAACCCTTGGGATGATTTCGGATAAAAAACACAACAATTGAAATTGTGGTTTCATTGTACCATTCAATCGTTTGCAGCCGTAATGTTAGGACGTGCTCGGCATTCTAGTTCAAAAAGGATGCGATTTGCGATTCGTCCTTAGGCAGCTTGGAGTGTCGTTTGAGAAGCGATGCGTTGTCTGCTTGAAGCATGTGACTCAAGATTACCTCTCTCACTCCCAAAAGATCCCTTTCCCTTCCTAAAGTGCATCCTGAAGGCTTCAATGTAGCCTCCCAAACTTTTGAATGCCACCAGCCCTAGTGCGCTGGCCGGTCTCAGCCACTGTAGATTTCGCAAGCCGTCATCGCGCTCGGAGACTCCCTCCTCGCGGCCGCGAGCACGTGATTGACACGTGGACCAAGTATGGAGACCATTCGCGCCCGCGTGCACGCTAACTGTCTGGAATCTCCTCTGCCGCGCTCGCAACCGCGGTCGCGGGGGCGAGTAGCCCCGCAACCCCTAGACGAAGTTTTAGCGAAAAAAAATTCGACCGAAGTCGTGTCGGTGGAGTCGGAACTTTTAACTAGTGCCCAAATTCCTTCTGCTTTCTCACAAGATCCAATCAAATGATGTACACCAATACCGCCTGAATACACAGCTGGATCGCCTCCGAGTACCAGTCTACGGCAAGGGAACAGTGTTCTGCTTCGTCTAACAACTGAGCCTTCAGAACAGCGAACTCTGCCTTCTCCAGAAGGATTCTACTTGGACACTTGGTCGCCTAAAAGAGAAAGAGAGCTGTTATAAACGACGAGAGTAAAGAGTAAACGACGGAAAGACTAACCCTTGCCAACTCTAGAAGTCGAGGCAAATCCCTCTTCAGGAACTCAGCACGCTCCACATATTCGAGAGCATTTTTTCGAAGAGAAGGTGAAACCTGAACGAGAAAGGAATTACCAAACACTGAATGAAACCCTTCATGAGGGATAAAGACACACTAAACACCAACTTCCACGACTAAGTAAGTATGCGCATACACTTACTCGCCGATACACTTACAACCGGAAAAAAACCCGTCCGGGTTGTCCGGTGCGCAACGCCCACGGCCGGGTCGCCATTATTCAGCACCGGCGGCTGCCGCGCCGCGACGTCGCATTGCGGCGTCGAGTTCGCCGCACTGCAAACTCCCTGCGAACAGCACCTCCGCTCCAGAGCGTACTATCTGCCACAATGGCAATAACTCGACTCAATAACAACAGTTTGAAACAACAGGAACAGTTGATTCCCGTTATAATCTAGCGGTATTAGAAGGAAAGGATAAAGGTCGCCAAGGAACATTGAGAAATGCTTATCAGTGGATGCAGCTTCGGCCACAGTAGATCTATATTCCTTATCCGAGACTAAGATTGGCCAATGTAGTTACGAATTTTACTTTCGTGGGCTATTATCAAGCCAATTCTGATGGTTATTCATCCCATACATGCGGTAGTCAGCCGACACAAAAGTGTTTTATTCTTCCGCGGCCAGTTTGGTACCAAGGCATCGTCTCAGGAGCGATGGAGGACCAGGCTTGCCTGGGTGAGTACCAAATTTAGAATCGAACTGGGATATAATACATGCGATAGCCGGCACTTCCTTCCACTCGGTACGCGCGGCCTTTATTCCAGGGATTTTTGGATGTTGTCGTCCCTTTGGAAATTCGAACTACACATCTCGCCTCCAAATATCACTATTACCTGATGTACGCTTCCCTCGTTAGTAGAAATATAGGTGTTCACACTCTGCATCGTGTCTTATCCGCTGACGTTGCCCATGTTTAACACGTATGAGCAAACTCGGTAGAACGTTACAAAAAGGTGACCGGCTGATGGACCCAGACTCCCTTATTACCTTAATTCTACTGCAACTATTTTCTCAACACAATATACTTCCCACCATAGTTGGAGCTCTGCTGGACTGTCATTTCACACCTAGTTTTCGACGTCCCCTTCGGTCAGTAGGAAAGGCAGTAGCCATAATTCTGACAGCGTTTGGCGGAAATGCGTAATATTTCTTTGCAATCCATGCATTCCTGCACGAGTTCTATCTCGGACATTCGGGTTCGACGAGCCGAACAGTCTCCTCCCAGCCACGCCCCCTTCGACAGAATGGCAACTGCAGTTTCCAACAGAAACTGCGGTTGCTATTCTGTTGCAACAGCAACATTGTGTTGCTATCCTGTTGGAGGCCCGCAACACACTGTTGCTATTCGGGCGCAGTGAGTAGCATGCTTGATGCGTCCCGCGCCCCGTCTCTGCGCACTCTCGCTGTCTGCGCTCTGACTGGGCCGCGCGCCATCGTCTCTCGCGCTGTCGCGCTGTTTGTGTCTCTCGGTGGGGAGCATGCCATCGGCCAGGGTCTCTGCGTTCTCGCGCCACGTGCATACTCTCGCGCTCGCGAGGCTTATCGAAGCGGTCTTGGCGCAATCAATACTGCCGCCGCCGTCTAGTCACGACAATAGACATTTCTATTTATTGCGTATGAAGTTTAAGTTTTTAATGAAGCTTTAAGGGTGCTCGCGTAATTTCAGCCGTGAAATAAGTAATGAAACAGTGAAGGTGTTGAAGAATTCGGGAAGCGTGTGACGGTCTACAGCAAAGGTGTGGGCCGTGTGTGGGACAGTCCACATCAAGTAATGATTGCAGTAGTGATTTTTGGAACTGTTAGAGAATTTGGCGCAAATAGGGTCAGTGGGGGAGGGGGGGGGGGTCACCATGTGTGTGTGAATATTCGCTTTGATAAGAAGGCTCGTCCAATTACATCAGAAATCGTCTCAGTTCATCACGGTGAGAACACACCAATGCTGCAAAATTTTTTAGTTTCGTACGAAATAACTTCTTATTTGGATCTATACTACTCCGGGGGGCCCAAACAACTAAAAAGTAGGTGGCAAAATGGGTTGAGGCTTACCGAGTGGCTCCTAGAGAACGAAACGGAACCTAAAAGAGACCAAAAACAAACAAACAAACGAACAAAAATAAAAAATTGCCGCGGTTTACAACCGTCTCGGCGGGGAAAGAGCGAAGGAATGGAGGTATGCCGCGTGCTGACCGCCGGCTGACATGTTATAACCAGGATCTAACACGGTGAATAGGGCGCATGAAGCCGCATTCCACGTGCTGACCGCCACCTGACATGTTATAACCAGGATCCAACATGATGAGGAGGGCACACAACTTTGCCGGCTTACAACAGCAACAAATGTAATTTTCGTTTTTTTCTTTGTGAGTTTTTCTTGCCTAGGGTCCTGTCTTGTTCTGTAGGAGTCGCTCGGCAAGTCTCAAGCGAATTTGATACATATAATACTTTTTATTTATGTGCCCCCGGAGTAAGATAGATCCTCTTATTTCAATATATATAATAAATAAATAAATATATAGAGTTATGTATACGGTGGCGATGCCCGTTCCTCCACGTGGTGCCACTGGAAACTGCTCGCTCTGCGAGTTAAGCCGAACACGGACACTCGATTGCAGGCGACAGGCCCTTGTGACAGGCCGGCCTACGAAGACCCATGTCACATCACATGGTTGATGACGTTACATGAATATCGATATACTGCTACGGCGTCTGCGGGAGCCGACGCGCACTCGCAGAGCCCGGCGAGTGTGAGAAGTATGCGAGGGTCCCTGATGCGAGGACGGCATCGGGGGGGGGGGGGGGGCAACTGAGCTAGTCCGAAAGTCCCGTAACGTAAGCAGGACCCGCGTGGCAACGCTGAATGTGGGTACGTTGACGGGCCGCTCGTGCGAGTTGGTTGAAGCACTAGAGCATAGACGAGTTGATTTCTGTGCGGTGCAGGAGACGAGGTGGTCCTGCAGCAAGTCAAGGGACATAGGACGTGGCTTCAAGGCTGTTCTATGTGGGAGTCCCAGGACCACCAGTAGAGTTGGAGTCTTCGTCTCCGAACGATATCGTGACTCGATTGTAAGCGTCGAACGCTTTGACGATCGATTGATGAAGATCGTTGTTGCCGCTAAGGAGCGACTCTATCTCTTCTTCTCTGCGTATGCTCCGCAGACCGGCTGCTCCGATCAAGCCAAGGATGAGTTTTGGAGCCTGCTTGATGAGAAGACAGCAGAGGTGTCATCGAAAGATGTCATCATAGTCGCTGGTGACCTCAACGGGCACGTCGGCGCGACGAAAGACGGGTACGGCTGTCATGGTGGGTTCGGTTACGGGTCGCGTAACGCCGATGGTGAGCGTATCCTTGAATATGCGGAATCGCATAACCTCACCATAGTGAACACCGTATTTCGTAAGCGCGTCTCCCACCTCATCTCATTCTATAGTGGGAGCTCCAAGTCTCAGATAGATTTCGTCCTTGTGAAGGATCGCGACCGATGTCTCGTCACAGATGCGAAGGTCGTGCCGTATGAGACGGTCGTTCCACAGCACCGACCGCTGATCTACACCCTAAAGATCGCCCCTCCAAGGCAGAAGCAGGTCGAGCGATGCGGTGCACCGAGAATCAAGTGGTGGCGAATGAGAGAGAAGGAAGCAGCTGTGATTTCTCGCGTGCGGTTACCGACAGTCACAACTGTCGACGAAACTTGGAAGAAGGCTGCCGACGCGATACGTGAAGCTGCAAGGTTGGAGCTCGGCATCACCGTGCCTGGACGACGCAAGGTCGAAAAGCAGACGTGGCTGTGGACAGATGACGTGAAAGCAAAACTTAGAGAGAAGAAGTCGCTCTATCACGTGTTTCTCAGCGACAAGGCAGGGGATAACTGGCGGAAGTACCAAGAAGCGAGGAAAGCTGCAAAGAAGGCCGTAGCTGTTGCAAAAGCCACTCATTATGGAGATATCAACGAGAAGCTCGAGTCGCGCGATGGTGAGCGGTATTTGTACCGATTTGCTAAGAGCCGCCAAACCGAGGATATTGAAAAGTTTTTTCGCATCAATGATGAGAGCGGCCATCTTCTGACAGACCGCAAAAAGGCGCTGAAGCGATGGCGTGATTACTTCGAGGAAGTTTCCACTATGGAATTTCCTCACCCGGCCATCCTTTCTGTGGCTTCTGTTTACGGTCCCGTTCACAAGATCACCGTGGAGGAGACAGAAGCGGCTCTGAGGAAGATGAGGCCAGGCAAAGTGACTGGGCCCGACGACGTGGCAGCAGAATTGTGGAAGTCAAAGCTGTGGTACCCTGCTGAGTGGTTGGCGAAGTTCTTTAACGTTTAAACCTTCTTGATCGCAGTGCTGGCCTGCGATCAAGGAGGTTGAAACGCACCTCAGCGTCATCGAGACGAAGATGCTGCGCTGGACGGCTAGAGTCACGCGCCTGGACCGCATCCGAAACGATGTCATTCGGCAGAAGTTCGGTGTCGCGCCGATAGCGGGCAAGATGCGCGAAGCTGGCTTACGATGGTACGGCCACGTTCTGCGTGGAAAGGAAGATAGCGTCCTCAAGATAGGCCTTAATTTCGAGGTGGTAGGAAAGCGGCCTAGAGGGCGTCCGAAGCAGCGCTGGTCTGACACGTTACATATGGACTTGAAGGTTGCTGGTGTCCACCCTGATCTAGCGATGGATCGTGAAAGGTGGCGTCATGACACCAGAATAGCGGACCCCGCTACGAAGCGGGACAGACGCTGAAGAAGAAAAAGAAGAAGATAGAGTTATGTATAGAGGGTGTCTCAAAAAAACTTTATACACTGTTTGATAGGTGATACCCTTGCTCACAGTAAGGGTACTGTAAAAGTTAAGGGCTCATATAAATTCCTAAAAAAACAGAAATTCTCTGGTGTACGAGCGGTGAGGAATGCGCCGGGCACTCGTTCGAAATTTTGCATTTTATACTCGATTGATTGTGTTTCGCTTGAATGTTTGCGGTTGTCCGGAAATTAATACAGGTTTTCGACCTCCAACTTTAGAGCGGGATTTTTTGGCAACACTTTACCTTAATCATTCGAGTCTGAAATGCAAGGTTTCAGGCGAGGCATGGCGCAATCTTGACTGTTCACAAGTCACAGAAATCTCGTTACCCTCTACTTTCATCTGAGTCTCAAACGTCATAAAAAGCTTCACTAGCAGCAATGCCAGAACCTTTCAAACATTAGTTGCACTTTTAAAGGATACCCTGCATTTTTCACATGCACTAATGTTTTCTAGTTCTGAACTTTAAAAGAAGCACAAATCCATCGATACGGCCACTTTCTGAATAAATTATAATAAGCGTTAAATCGAAACACAATCAATCGAGTGTAAAATGCAAGGTTTCAGAAGAGTGCATGGCGCATTCCATACCGCTCACATGCCAGAAATTTTCTATTTTCTTAGGATTTCACATGAGCTTTTAACTTTTTCAGTACCTTTTAGCAAAGTTATCACCTTTCAAACAGTGTATACAGTTTTTTGAGACAAGCTGTATACACAGTTGCATACACGCATATCTGCCATGTATATGCATATGTATGTGTGTATACATATGTGCATATACACATATATGTATATATACATGTACACGCGTGTGTATACATGCATATGCATTTATATACGTATATTTGTATATTACACATACAATGTATATACATCTGTATATATGCGTGTATACACATGTGAATACATGCATATGTGTATACATATATACACGTATATACATATATATGCATGCGTACACATGTGTATATGCATAAATGTATATATGTGTTTATGTAATTATATGTGTACACATAAGTATGTACGTATTACGTACGAGCTGGATATACGTGGATATATGGCTGCCCAAGTATCGGGAATACTAAGGCACGGTTATCGGAGCGAAGGAACGATTATCCTGTAACCGTTTAGCAACCGAACGGCAACACAATAGCGACCGAACGCAACAGCTACTTGCAACAGGATAGCAACAGGAGCCGCCCCTCAGTTGACCGGCTTCTCCCGGATAGCAACAGTGGTTCCCCCCAATAGCAACTCGAGCCTCGCGACCGCGTGGCTCGTGTTGCTATTCGGTTCAGCTCGTCGAACCCGAATGTCCGAGATGAATGTAGAGTAGTGCAATGCTCAGCTCACGGGTCAGAGTATTGGTGTGTCAGTGGCTTGCGCGCTTGAAGCAGCTGAGTCATTGCGCGGCGCGGTCGCAGCGCAGCAGCCGCCGGTGTCGAATAAAGGCTCGTGCACAGTTCGGCAGCGCAGTGAACCACCTATGTTGTAGCACAGCGCGGTGAACCGCCTATGCTACAACATGGGTGGTTCACTGCGCTGTCGAACTGTGCACGAGCCTTAATGGCGACCCCACGGCCGCGCGATTCAAACCGTTGGCGGAGAACTGGTCCGCTTGGCATGGTGCCGAGGCGGTGCGCGGTTTTTCGTCGTGTCGTCTCGCGCACTCCACGCCTCCCTGCTCGCCACACCCCGGGGCCGTATGCTGAGGTCTCCCCGGCCGGGCACGCGTCCCATCGCTGCCCGGCCGGGGCGATTCCCCGGCCGTTGCCGGCGGGGGGCTCCCGGCATGCTGAGGTAACGGGCGTGGCGCGGGAAGTTGATGCGCTATAGCTCACGCCGTCTTGCAGAAAATCTATAGCGCCGGCGTCATGTGGCGGTTTGTGTTAAGGCTAACTTCGATGTGAGATGCTTCATGCACCCTTCATTATGCGGAAGATCTTACTGATGAGAGTGAAAATGTTCAAAAGTTCATGAGCTTATGGAAATGAAACCGAGACACATAGGACCAACATTCTTCACCTCAATTAAGTTCTCCAGCTTTTCAAGCAGTCCTAGAATATTTACACTGAATGAGTTTGTGTCGATTCATGCCACTCCACTCTCGTAAAGGCGGTAGGGAAGATTTTAGGAACGTTGGTAGACCTCACTTATGAGTATTATGAGAACATTCAATTATCTAGTCAGGCTTCGTAAGCTCAAAAGGGGAGGGGAAAAAGCTTTCGTACATCCTAAGACAGCTCTGGAGTGTGGTTCAAGAAGCTATGTATCGGCTTGGTGATGAGTCGTGATCACCTCCTTCACTTCTCCTTAAAAAATCTTTCCTCCCTATAATTTCTCTCAAAGGCTTCAATGTAACCTCCTAAAAGTGCCAATGCAAACGGCCTTAGCGTGCTGTGATCGGTATCAGTCCTTGTAGATTTCGTAAGCCGTGATCGAGCTTAGATTCGTAAGCCGTCACCGTGCTTAGATTTGCAATCTGTCATCGTGCTTGGAGATTCGCTCATCACAAGCGTGAGCTCATGATTCGCACGTGGGCCAAATATAGAAACAATCGCGCCCGTGTGCTCCCTTCCGTCTCAAATCTGATCTGTTACGCTCGCACTGTGCTCGCGGGGCTCATTCGGGTTACGCTGTCTAAGTCAGCAGTAGGGTTCTTATAATACTGCTCAACTAATAAAAAACAGTCGACCGAATTGATAAAAATTGCAGTGAATAGAACAAGGCGAGAAGAAACGAGCACATTCACGTGTTTCTAAGGTCTCCGTGAAGTTGAATTAGACGAAAAATAAGCGCAGTGTTGCCAGTGAATACTTCTGCTGCATTACGTCGTCCATTTTAACTCAATTGCTCTCAGACAATACTCTTAGTCCTATCAGCTGTTGAACACTTTCGCGCCCCACCGCTAATTTGGCGCGCGCATGCCATTTCCCCCTGCTCAAAGCGGCGGGGAGACCTTCCCCGGCCGTTGAGGGCGTGGCCTCCCCGCCGATCGACGCCGGGAACAGCTCAGCATACCGGGAAGGCGCCGGCGTGGCTCCCATCCCCGGCCGGGTACCGCCGGGGAGACCTCAGCATACGGCCCCCGGAGTTCCTTCCCTAGCCCAATCTGTGCTCTCCTCCGCGACAGCGGAGGAGAGCACAGAAAAGGCCGGACCCTGCCCTGCGCTCACTCTGGGGCCGTATGCTTGTCTTCCCCGGTTCGGGGTACCCCGAGCGAGCACCCCGGTTCGGGGTGAATGCCCGGACCGGGGCACCCCGAACGAGATGGCATGCACGTCTCCCGGGGCTCCCCGGGGGAGGGGAAACTCGGAGTTTGACGCCATACTGCAGAAAATCTGCATTCCGAAATCTTAGGAGCGGTCGATAATCTGGATTCCTTCTTTACACTCAGCTGTGAATGAGAACGTCCTCGCCTCTTCCCTGAGACGAGGAAAGCAGGATAGATGAAACGCTTGGTTAGCCAAGGTTGGAACCGACCTTGAATCAATTTTTGATGCGCATAAGGACCTCGGCACCTCCCACTGTACTACAAGTCCCCTCAGTCTAATGGAAAACCTTTATTAATGAGACTTCCTTCCACGGGGTATCTATGTCTTCTAGTTTCCTCGCATTCTTTGTACCTTTTCCATGCGTTTTTTAATGCATAGACTATTGGTACATTGACTTACATCTGACGCTTTTCTAGCACTTTCTTCATACTTTTCCTTATTAGGCAATTATTTTATCCAAGCCTTCACCTTTCTCTTCTATTTCACCACTTATAGCAGTTAGCAAGTACGAAGTAAAAGAGGAAATGAATACGAAAATGCAAGGAAACGGTTTAGTGGAATTAAGAACTCAAAGAACTTCCTCATAAACACGAAGAACTTGGAAAATGGCTTTTTAAAAATCCAAAAAAGGAAGGGAGTCTCACCAGTGACGGTTTTCCATTTGTCTTTGACCCCGAGGGATGAAAATTTTGCTTAGCCGGAGAGAGACCTGGACGATTAACCTTAGATAGGGGTGCGCGCGGCAGCCGACGCCTTCTCCATCTGTACTACCACGCGCCCGGAGTAAAATACACTCCTGTTTTCAGAGAATAAAATAAATGAGAAATGTGTCTCAAGAAAACCACCCTGTGCATGAAATAGGGCGTGGGCATCAATTACTACGACCTTAGTACCACTTTTTAACTGTTTTTTTTTATGGTTGCTAGGAACACATTCCTTTTCAACTCGCAAGCATTGAAGACTAAGCAGACCGTGAGTAATTACAGAGGTTCGATTTTATGGCTCAGAATATACAGAACATAGCTCAACACCAAGCAAAGATGGTGAATTATAGCAGGAAATCCATTTTCATGCATCGCCGGCGCACGTTCAGCACGTCTATATCCCAAACACGGTCAATACAGATCGTTTCCTGCTCTTCGCCTAGGTTCTCCATCTCAGCTGTTCGACACCAACGCGCTCCATCGCTAAATAAACGCGCCACTCCGCCTCTCCCCCTACTCAGTGCTTGGTGAAGATTTTCCCACTTTGGGGAGGGCGTGGCCTCACCCCGAACGGGGGCTGGGTGAGACGAGCATACCGGGGAGACGCGCCGGGGTACCCCATCCCCCATCGGGGGTGGCTCGGGGTAGACGAGCATACGGCCCCAGCTCATCTGACTCTCCCCGCTCGCGCGTGACGGAATTTTCCGGGGACCAGTTCACATGTAATCGATTCAAACCGGGTTTTTATTAGCCATGGAGCGCCCTTACCACAGGCTCTATAATTTGGAGCCAGGAATGAGGGACACTAACGACGCTCTATGGGATTTTCTGCTTCTCAGAAGGCCCCTCCCCCTCCCGACCCTATTTGCGCCTGACTACACGCAAATATCGCTAGCTGCAGCGACTAATTAGCAGAGAGATAGGCAACTGCGTGGTTCCGTAACGATTTCCCTGAATTTCACTCTGAAACTAGGTGGACAATTCAGACGTTTTTTTTTGGTTGTAAGTTATCAAGCACTACTATGTACACACTTTAAAACGCCATACGTGTTCAGAAGTAATACTCCTAATTTTTTGAGTTCTTAAGTCGATTCAAGGAACACACAGATTAAGCGCAGCGGTTGGTAGCCAGGGTAGGGGACTTGCCATGAAAAGTGTTTCTCAATCCACTTGCTGTTCCAAATGAAGAGGGTGAAGAGTTTCGACGTATCCTAGTTTGGGAAGCGCCCATAGTTGGGACACTCTTTTATGCCTGTTCACCCTGCTCTGGAACTGCGAGAGTGTCTACTCAGCAAATACTCACTGAGCTCTCAAGCAGATTCAGGAACAGGAGAAACAAAAAACCACCTGGCCCCCTCCCCACTGAACTGGGATTGTGTCGTAGTTTATTATCCCGCTTTCCTACGTCAAGGCGACCAGCAGCGATGCATTCTGTGCCTTATTTTGATGGATTGCATGGGTACACCGCTGAATGATTTCCCCGTTCATGAAGTAGCAGCGGTTTCTACAGGTGACGAACCCCGTGTCAACCCTTTAACTAATAACGACCTTGGGACGTCTATGGAGACTTGTCATCAACTGTTTACGGGTGTATGTTGTTACAGGATGTTTTGTTGCGATCACAACTCTTGCGCCAGGCAGGACTCGAACCCGCATCTTCTACTTTCCGGGCAGAGATGTCCGCCTTCACCACGCTGTTTGACCGCACGTAACATGCGCGATATCCTCCAGGTCTGTCAGCATCCACCCGTGATACGAGGATGGGCCGGCCGCTGATATCAGTATTGAACCGGTTAAGCTGAAGACCTTACTTTGTTTACGGGTGCTTGGACCACCCTTGGGGTACCGACGACTCACGATCGTTGCGAGATATCTAGCGGATTCCACATGCTTCGACTGCTAGAAAGTGGTTACGAGAACATCACCTTTTCCGCCTTTTTCGATCCCTACACCCCACCTACGGCGACCTTAATCCTAGCGTCCCAATCAGCGTGACAAAAGTCTGCCACTTGGGCGAACGAAAGCTTAAAGAAAATGCTGAAGAAAAAATATGCGTCTTGGCGTCATGGTAGTTGGAGGGAAGGGTAGAAAGCCTTAGAAAAAGTCAGTAACACGAAAAAGGGACGAGATGTAAAGAAAACAAACAAGCAATGCTGTGCCGCTGATGCAGAGAGCACAGAATTTGGCAGGGGAAGGGACAGGGTTGGCGCGACTAACGCATTCGTGTCAAAATTGCCTTCATGCTGGAGTTCCTTCCACTGCCCAACCCGGAAGCAAATGCAAGCGGATCAGTAGTCGGGGTGCAATCCCTGTCGGGGGGGGGGGGCAGTCCATCATGAAATGTTAACGATAGCTACGCATGTGTACATACAACATGCAATACAACATATGAATGCCTTAACTTACCTGATCCCCTCCCTTAGAAATGTCCGAGCGTTCCGCTGAAACATTGAAAAAGTTTTAATATGGGACTATGCACGGTGCAGGGAGGGGGGGGGGGGCACTATGCACGGCAGCACGGTTGTGATCCAAAACTCAGTTTGCTTTGGAAAGAAATCGCAAACCGCTATGCACTAGTTGATTAAGGTAATAACGTTGCTTTAACGTGTTTTCGTGGTTTTATAGTATTGTAATTGTTACAGGTTTCTGTTCAATTTGCTGTGTTTTCATTACTACCTCCCCCCGACTAGGAAAGCAATTTAGAAAGCTGATTTTGGTATTGGAAGGACAGCAATGGATAGTGTAAGCATATTTATACATATTCATATGTTGTGGTGCATGTTCCATTTCTTTAGAAGTAGAAATGGACTGGCCCCCCCCCCCGACAGGGATTGCACCGTAGTCGGAAAGAGAAGAGAAGACTGCATTTACATTCGTTGCATGTAGCGCGCGGGCCACGCCTGCACGCTAAGGTATGCTATGGTGGCAGCCTCCCCCCCCCCCCCCCCCTACCATAGCACCAACGTCTTTAATAAAAGAGTATGTGGCAAAACGCAAAAAGAAAGTCACGAAGAATCGTCCAACTCGAAGGATGACTCGTCGCTACGTTGGTAATTTAAACACGCATTCAAAACTCAACGAAAGTTTGGTGTGTGCAAACAGTTTCGGTTTGCTGAGGCGGGGGCATTCTAAGGACAGCGAGTTTTTTCGTTTTTCTTCCTGTAAGAGTTCGTTATTCTAGAGCAATCTTAGTTCTGAGCTGGGCCACCGCTAGGAACGTGAAATATTCAACTCTGCCGTAGGCCGCATACCGAGAATACCAACGCCTAGGGACAGGGAGTGACCCCCCCACCAAGATGCATCATGATTATTCACGCGTTCGTCACAACTGCATGAACGAGGAGCGCTACTGCCGCCCTTCGCAAGCGGTAGGAACTTGGGTGTTCCGCCATGCACACGACGCGCGAGCAGCAAGGACGCGCTGGATTGCTGTACAGCCCGACCGCGGAGTGTCATCAGGCGGGGAGCCTTCGCGTTAGCGACTGCGGGGCGAGAGCGAAGAGCGGTACCTTGTGGGCCTGCAGGAGGGCGAGCAGGCGGTCGGCGGCCTCCCCGTAGCAGTAGATGGCCTCCTCGTAGCGCTGCGCCTGGTCGAAGGCGATGGCCCGCTGCGCGAGCTGCATCGCCGAGCTCGTCGCCTCGCCGCCGCCGCTCATCGCCACTGCCGCCCGACGCGCCCCAGCGGGCGGTGCGCCGGCACGTGCCCGACGCTCGCACGGAGGGTTAACGGGCAACTCGGCCCCGTTCGTCCCCGCCACTGCTGAGTCGCGTCGATCTGCAGCGCGTCTGCCACCTCTCGCTGCCGCATCGTGTGAAGCACGAGATTGCATTTGTGAGCAAGCACATACCTGAATACAAAGGCAAGTGTGCTAACAGTTCCCTCACGGAATGGGCAGGACAACATGCGTAGGGCCCTTCAGAGGAGTACAACGAGGGCACGGGGGCATTGAGAGCTAACTAGTGGGCAAGGTTGCTGGCTAAGGTATCAAGGTGGTCCTTACACTCTCTTGTGGTAGGTGGACGACCATCCGCCTGGAGGAACTGTCTGAAGCGTCTCATCTCGTCGTGTATTTCATGTTACCTACAGGCTTCGCGAATTCGGATATATCTTGTCGCTATTTCCCCATTTGCTATAGGCAGGATCTGCGATTTGGCCATAGTGAACTGTGAGGCCAAAAACTGTAATAGAGCTGCTATAGCAGGGGTGCCCGTAGGAAACGCCCTTCGAAGTTTACTGTGAAAGCTTTCAGCGAAGTTCGCTGGTTATCCTGCCCATTCCGTGAGGGAACAGTTAGCTGTTCCACTATTGCCATCCGCTCTGGGGCTGTGAAAGTATCGTCTGAAACCATAAATATCGTTCTCTAAACAATATTTGTTCTCATGTGTCACCTGACCGAAGCGTGGCTGTGCCACATCAGCTACTAAGCCTTGGATAACGCTGGTTGGAGTTCCCGTTGTCGGGTCACAGACAGCTGTCCGTACACCCAGCTGTCACGTTACACCCGCACCTCGTCTGATGATAAAAACCCTTAAAGATACATACTGCGACTATTCTATGAGTAGATCACAAATAATTCAAAAACTAGTAAGTCTAAAATCGGCCACTAATTTTGCTGATAGCTGTGCGTCCGTTCTGGAACAAATTCAAGTCCTTGTTAACCAGTGGCCGTATTCATGAACGTTCCCGGGAACGTTCAAGGCTTCCCGCGGGAAGCGACCGAGGCGGGAGGCAAAAGATCGTATTCACGAACATGCCGGGAAGCAACGGGAGCTTCCCGCGCCGATGGCGGGAGGCTCCCGGCCTACCCGCACTCAACCGGTCGGGAACGCCGGGAAGCCGTCAATGAGGTGATGTGTGCAATTGCAAGAAATAGCATTTCGATGGCGATTTTGCCATCGAAAGTCGTCTTCACGTGGGGTTATCTTCGCTATATGTCTCGTAACGTGTTCCTGGACCATCTTCTGAGGAGAGGGGGGGGGGGTACGGCTTCTGTCACTTACATAATTGATCTGAAACATTGACGATGAGTAGTTCTTTCGTCGGATGCGCCACGCACTCTATTTCTCGCAATACCACTTCTTATACATTCCCATTGCCAGTCGGTGGACATTTTACGAGCAGGTCTTGCGTGGAAAAGAAGAGATCATCAGCGAAATAGGATTGAACTTCGTAATAAACAATGAAATAAAAATAAAACTGAAGGTATGTGTAAAATTAGAAATTATTTCCTCAATAGTAGAGTAGTTCCAAAATCTTCGAAAAAGTCTACAAACTGTTATCACAATCCTTCACCCATTTCTTCTTGTAGTCTATCTTCGTCTCATCTTTAGAGAATATGGAGGATTAACTTAACCTAATAGTCGCACGTCCAACGCTGTGCGCTACGTCCTGGGTGCGCCGTGCACGCAGAGGTGTCGTAGAAATCGAACAAACGAGTGAAAGGATAAAACGTCACGAAGGTGACTACACTAACAACGGGGCATTCCCACACGGCGATCTGTGTGTTCGACTTATTTACATGCGGCAAAATTAAAAATTTAAATGGTGCAGTTATAAATTGCATCCAATTATTTTAAATTGCTTGTTATAAATTATAAATTAAATTATAAATTAAATAGTTATGAATTATTTCATGCATCCCAGAAAGTTTTACGTTCGACTACCTCAGTTATAGCGATAGTGTCGAACAACAGTACGAATAAGTTACCTTCGGGTCGAAATAAATGTAGGTGAATAGGAATTGAATGAATCTCGCTATTGTGTACCTGAAAGGGTGGCTTATCAGCATTTCGACTGCTTCCAAAAGGTCATTTAGGGTGCTTTACGCGTCCATCCTCACGTTTGGCCTTTTTAACTTCAAAAAAGGAATAGTTTTAAATTGCAATTTGTGCTGTGAAATGATCTATAAATGAGTAGTTTCTTAAGCGCTCCTTGTTATCTCCAGCCACTGAAGGTGGTTGTACCGAAACATCAGCCGAGTGGAGTGGCAAAAGATTGTATTACAAAATAGTCTTGGTTTCTCTATTGGGGATCGTGCCACTTTTCTCGTCGATAAGCTCGGTAACAGTTCACCTTTTTTCTTCAAAATACTTTTAAAATGGTGAGAGATGGCATGTAACTTGACAGTGCGTGAACATCTAATATTCTGTTGAGATTCGAGCAGTTTAAAGCCAGTTTTAATTTTTGTTGCTTGTTCGTTATCCGTGTTTCCGTTATCCGGCCATTTTTAGGCAAAATTGTCCGTAATCCGGGTCTCAAAATTTCGTTATCCGCTCATCCCTGGTTGAGACAGCGGTAGTTTGAAAAATTGGTTTTTGAAATCTTGCAATTCCCGCCTCCGCTGCGAATCTAACTCGCGCGTCGCGGTTGCTCCCGCTTCCCGGCGGTTCATGAATACCGACCGGGTTGTATGAAGCCGGGAGCGGGATGCGGCGGGAGCGGGAAGGCATCGCCTGCCTTCCCGCTCCCGCCGCTTTATGAATACGGCTACAGATGGTGTCAGCCGGATATGACGTCCGATGTGACCCAATGTGGGGAGAAACCATCTTGGCAAAATTTCCTCGTGAGGTTGTAAAACCTGTGTTGTTAGCGGGCAAGTCGCTCGACCAACAGACGATCGAAGATCTGCTGGGCCATCTCAAAAAAGAGGTCGCTGCGAAAGGTTACGTCGACAACAGACTTGGCCAGAAGCAGACATATAACACCAGAACGTCTCAGGATAAACATGCCAATCAAAAACAGCGTTCTGGCGACTGCTGCTGTTTCTGCCAAAAGGACAACCATGGCTCCATGACCTGCAGAGCAGTAACAGACCAGACAGCTCGCCGAAAGTCATTACAGGAGGGACGCAGATGTTGGAAGTGCGCCTCACCTAGTCACAACAGCTTTGATTGTTTAAAGCCGGACTGCTCCGCATGTGTACAAAAGCACAACGTTTCTCTATGTTTCAAAGGGACACGAATGAGCCAAGAAACAATAATAGAGCGTGGAATCCAGCTCAAAGGTACTAGAACAGAGGCAACAACCAATCGCGGCCCAATCAAAGGTATCCAGAAAATCAACCAGATCGCCGAAGGCATACACCTGGCAACAACACACAGATGTGCTCCAAGATGGTTACCTCTGTACCAAACGGGGCTTCCTCCCAGCTCGTTCTAATGACTGACGAGGGCAACGTATGGAATCATAATATAAATGAATATGAAAAGATTCTGTTTTTCTTTGATTCTGGCGCACAGAAGACTGTTATTGAAGAGTCTCTTGCAGATCGACTAGGAGTCCCAAAACAGACTACCGAGATACGCACAATGTCAGGCATAGGAGGCCATATTGAAAGCTTCAAAACCATGTTGTCCAGGTCAAATTAAGCACCGCATTTGGAGGGGAGCTAAACTTGAAAATCCAAACAAAGCCCGTCTTAACTAATGGGTTTCCTAGCGTAAATCTCAGCGCTATTGATATCTCCTTCTTGAAAGCGAACAATATTTGTCTAGCAAATTCGAAGGTTCGTGGTGAACACCAAATACCTCACGTTCTCGTGGGACTAGATTATTATCATGACCTAGTTACAGGTCCAATCAGTGCCGTAAAAACCCCTACTGGGTTACATGTTTCGAGAACCGTATTTGGACCTGCGATATACGGCAAAGGAACAGTTTCTTCAGATACTACTGGAAATTCCGTTTGCTATGGCATGACAGCGGTAATAGAAGCAAACGAAAAGGAGATGCTTCAAAAACTGTTTGAGCTAGAAGGACTTGGAATCTCCAGTGACGAATACCAAACCGACGAAAAGGTTCACAGGTATCTGAAGCTCTACTCCAAGAAAATTTCCTTTAAAGGCGGACATATAGCAGCTCCCTTTCCGCTAAAAGAAAATATAAGCGAGCTGGAAGACAACTACACAGTAGCGATTCGTAGGCTAGAATCTCTTCAAGTTGGACTGCAGCAGAATAAACGGCAGTGCAGTTGGTACTGCCAGATAATTGACAAATATCACGCAGAAGGGATAATTGAAACCTTTTCTACAGCCCAAGAAGACGCGGTAGGAACCCACTTCATGCCACATTCGGGCGTTTGGAAGCCTACAAAAAAGGTACCGCTAACAATCGTTTTCGACGCATCTTCGAAGGGAAGAGGAAAACTATCTCTAAACGATGTCATCCATAAGGGCGAAACGTTTACCAAAAAATACACGACATTCTACTTGCTTCGCGCGAATGCAAGATAATTCTCATGTGTGATATAGAAGCCGCCTTTACCCAAATAAGGCTAGTAGAGTCGCATAAAGACCTATGTCGATTTCTGTGGCTAAAAGACATTAATCTACCGCCGACCAAGGACAATCTAATCCTATATCGGTTCAAAAGGTTGCCATTTGGAGTCACTGCTTCACCTAGCATACTAAACATGGCTCTCTCAGCATTCCTGTACGGCTGCAATACCGAAATAGCCAAGGAGATCGCCGACAACCTCTACGTAGACAATATTCTGCTTCGAGCAGAAAGCGTCGAGGAAGCGCTAAGCAAATACAGCCAATCAAAGAAACTCTTCGCAGAGATAGGCATGAACCTACGCGAATATATTTCAAATTCTGATGAAGTTAACCAACAGATCCCAGAAATTGATAGATTGGAACAAAATCAGGGAAAATTACTTGGTGTCCGCTATCACCTAAAAAGCGACAGCTTTGAAGTTACAACAAACTTCCAAAGGACGACGAGGTTGACTAAGAAAATTATCGTAAGCCAAATCAACTCCGTCTACGATCCAATAGGTCTAACAGGTCCTTTGGTAGTCAACTTAAAATCTATGATGAGAGAGGTTTTCGACACTGGCATAGACTGGAAGACCACTCTTGAACCAGCTCTGCATTCTAAGTGGAACCGACTATGTAGCGAGGTTAATAACGCCATAATATCCGTGCCTCGACCAATCCACACCTCATCCGAGAAAATACGTCTATGGGTATTCGCAGACGCCAGTCAGTTCGCTGCGGCAACATGTGCCTATGCCCAGTGTATCCAATCCAGGTCAATTTCCTGCTTAATTAGTGGAAAGACGAGACTTACACCAAGGAAGTGTAGGCAAACTATACCCCGGCTTGAGCTCATTGCCCTGCTCATGGCTATGCGACTAAGTCGATCTATCACAACAAGTATGAGGAAAACAGTGGCCACGGTATCAGTAGTATCTGATAGTGAAATAGCACTATGGTGGCTAAATTCGTCTAAGAAATTGCCCGTGTTTGTGAGCAACATGAGAGAAAAATCCAGAAAATCAAAGCAATCATGGAGAGCGAGGGGATTTCTCCTTCGTACTATCGTGTTGAAACAGCCCACAATCCCGCAGATGCAGGAACAAGAGAGTTGATGTCGAAACAATTAACGACCACGACTGGGTCCGAGGTCCTGGTTGGCTAGAAGCTGAACCTGAGACATGGCCTGTCAAGTCTATTGAAGCTCTCAGCGAGTTGCCAGTACAGTGTGAGGAAAACGAGGCAATGGCCTTGGTTAACACTTCAGTTCAACAAACAGAAAGCATGGAGTACAGTGTTATTGATCTAACACGTTTTTCTCACTTAAATAGGGTGTTGAGAGTCATATGCATGATCGCAAAAGGTCTCAACAATTGGGCCAGATTGACGAGGAAATAGCGTGCGTCTAACATAACTCTCCCACAGCTTTCGAAATTTAGGAAGGAGAGCGAAATAACTTCAAACGATATGCAGCTTTCCGAACAAGTGGTTATATCCCAAGAGCAGAGCGGTGAAAGCTTCGTGGAAATTTAAAAACGATTCCATGACAAGATGCTGAAGATAGATGAAAATGGGATAATTCGACACGAATCCCGCTTACAAAATGCGGCTATTCCTACCGATACTAAATCCCCTATTTACATTCCACCTAAATCAGAGTTGGTGCGCCTAATCGTGCAACAAATTCACGGCGATAATGCAGACTGCGGTAAAGAGCACGCGCTATCGATCGATCGCCAAAGATTTTGGATTCCCCGTGCTTCAAATGCATTTAAAAAGACATCAAAAACTGCACCACCTGCAAAAGGTATGAAGGACTTCCACTGGGTGCTCCCACAATGCCTGCCCTCCCAAAAGACAGAGTGGTTGCAACTAAGGCGTTTCAGGACACAGGATGTGACTTCATGGGATCTTTTACGTCAAAGTCTCAGGAAAAAATGTATGTTGCCCTATACACCTGTTTGACTACCCGGGCAGTGCATCTAGAGGTCGTGGAGAACATGACCACAGGTGCCTTCCTAAACAGATTTATACGGTTCATTTCGAGGAGAGGAGTCCCTCGGATTATTCGCACTGACTGCGGGACCAATTCTAAACAGGGCGAGCAAATAATAGCCGCTATGTTTGAAAAGGACGAAGCGAGTGGACGCTCCCTAATGTCGTATTGCGCGTCAGAACGAATTAAATGGCTTTTCAATCCACCAGCCTCACCTTGGATGGGAGGTGTTTGGGAACGACTAGTAGCTTCAGTGAAGAAGGCACTGAATGAGTCCGTAGGCCGAAAACGGCTCAGCTTTACGGAAATGTGTACGGTAATCACCAGAATTGAGGCGATACTAAACACTAGGCCGTTAACAAAGCTGAATACTGATGATGTGGCTGAAATCCCTCTTCGGCCTATTGATTTCCTTCAAGGACATCTCAAATTCTCCCTACCGGAAGGAGAAGGTTCCGACTCATACGACGATCCGAATTACGATCCCGAGTTTATACAATCCAAGGAACAAGCCAAAGAAGCATTACTGTTTTCCGAGAATACAGCCAACAAATTTTGGGAATGTTGGAGATGCGAATACCTGGTGTTGCTCAGAGAAATACAAAAACAACATCTCAGGCAACCAAGACATTCAAAACGATCATGCCCAGAGCTAGGCGAGATCGTACTAATAGAGCAAGACCTGATTCCTAGAGGCTCTTGGCCCTGTGGTAAGGTCCTCGAAGTCATAGTCTCGGGCGACGACCTCATCAGATCAGCAAAAATCCTGATGCCTAATCGCAACATCATTCATCGTCCACTAAACAAAATCTATCCACTCGAAATCAGAAGTATACCTCAGGAGAGAAACACGGCCGACACGGTATTAGTGGAAGAGAACCTTAACGGAGCCAGACGAGAAGTGCTTCCTCGTAGCTCAAAATCAAGAGCCTATGAGTTCTTTAGAAGCATGGAAGCTAGCATAAGCTGCCCTCAGCTAATGCCAGCCAAATTTCCACTGCAGTTCATCATGTTATTATCCGTGATAATCTCCCCGACGCTGGCTGTCCAGAATTCCTCGCTCATATCATGCAGTAAGGGGATGATCGATATCCCGCCAATGAATGGCTGGTTCGAAATATGTATCGACAGAGAATGCCAAGCTCTAAGCAACAGCACTCAAGTAACTCGGTATATGCTACCTATCTCCCCTACACCAATAGGGGCCAATGTCAGACTTCGCACGTTAGCCAATGGAGCAGTACAGGAAGAAGTCAGAACCTGTGAACGCGCGAATTTCTGCGATCACCAATATCTACTATCAAAAACCTCGCTGGGTAATCCACACTGCTGGCCCGTCGGAGCTATTGCGACCACAGCCGTTCTGACTTACATAGTAATTGCGACGGCTCTCATCGCAATTTGGCTAACTACAAATGTGATCAAAAAATCCAGGTCCGATCTTAAGAAAAAAGCAAAAGACACAAAAGGTGTCACGGTTGAACCAACTGCTCCGAGCTTTGAGCTGACTCCTCTTCCTGGTTCAGTCCACCTCGCCGTGTGCACACTTCTGTGCATCGTCTCATCGATCGCAGCATGTCAGCATGGGTACATGCGACACTCAGCCGACCTGGTGTGCAACCAGGCCACTACGAATACAACAGAGAATTGCTCTTCAACCGCCTACAGTCTGAACTATGTGTAGAAATCATTCATGGAAACCATACCGTGGGACTCGCCAAATTTCGAAAAAAGAGCGTCGAGTTCAATTGCTCCAAGATAGTCGAGTTGTTTACGAGACCGACAATAATGGACATATACCACATTAAACGGTGCGCCCAAGTCGGATCATGCACTACCAAGAAGTGCGAAACTGTCAAGCCATACGAGATTATTTCGGAGCTTACTACACTTCGGACTATCCCGAATATACCGGTTGCATGAACAGTTGTGGAGGACCACTCTGTGGATGCTTTGCCCATCTACCGGCTTGTTGATTCTGCCGCGTCACGCACAGGCCGCTGTCCAAGCGTGTCTTTGAAGCAGTACATTGTCCACAATGGAGTCCAACGGTAGAACTCGAGATTGAAGTAATAATCAATAACAGAACGAAGATCTTCACGGAGTCATTCCGACCCTATGTAACTGAGGAGATATACCAGTTTAACATCACTGTTGCATCAATTCAGAAGACAGCAAGCTCCATGGAAAACAAACGCTTCTTGATCTCCAACAGTAGTTCGTACCTGCTACCAAGCAATTTCCAGTCCGATAGCCTGTGATAGCCCTCTACAAGCATTATACCGTTTCTCCACATGTACCACCAAAAGTCGCTGTCATTGTGGAACCTCCGTGCACAATTGCCAGTGCCCGCAAGACTCCATTACAATGCTTAATGGTCGAGAGGACTCTAGGCTTCCACTAGTCACACCTTATGGCAAGCTCTCCTCTAACGGAAGTCATGTACTATTAACATCCAATGAGGAGGGACTCGTACTGCGAATAGACTCCAAAATCCTTCAAACTTCTGCGAAATGGTCATCAATCAGAAGTGCGGATTTAAAATCTCTTATTTAGTTGGATGCTACGACTGCGAACTTGGGGCGCACCTCACAGCGGTCTGCAAATCGCAAACGCCGGTTATCGTCACGGTGACATGCGAATCGCAGCAGTTTCCAGTCAAGGTGCGGGCCATCGGATGAACAGAACGATATCGTGCTACATTTCGAGCAACCAGCTATTCACGAGCAGTGCAATGCGCATTGCTCGGAAACCCCTACCAAGTTTCTGTTAAAAGGGACATTATATTACCACGTGGCATCCCCTACGACCTCCATATTTGATTCACAAATCCACGGTGTTGCTCTACGACATCAGTGGTTCTCGGACATTAGCCTTCCCAATATTGATCCACTCATCAAGGCTATCCGTAGCCATTGGAAACTAACGATAGCTGCACTGATGTCCGTACTACTGCTGACAGGCATCACATATCTGGCAGGGCCGCTAGTCCTCCTAAGCATATTATCGCTCATAGCTTCTTTAGGCGCTTACATAGCCAAAGCGATATGTCACTGCATCATCGTAGCTATTCGAAAGAAACCAGGGGATAATGCGGCTATATAATGGCATATCTTATACCCATTGTATATATCACATGTACAGCATTAGTCTCTTAGTCAAATCTCAGTCACTTTACATACCCACTTTCACTCCGATGTGGGCTGAAGTTGCCCACACCGGTTGATGCGGGCTCTTCATAAATATTTACCCTAAATCTACACTTAATTAAGTAGGAGATGCCGTGGACACGGGCGCGAAACTTGCCCACACGGGTGCACCCACATCCAACCGGCGGTGAATGGGAGTACCCGAGATAAAGGGTTAAATAAGAGGGACTTGCCTAGCCCACCTCCTACCCCCACATCACCACCTTACCTACCGCACTGAACAGCGTAAAAAAAGCCGTTTTCATGCTTCCGCGCAGCCGAGGAAAAGCCTAATTCTCGTCTGCGGGAAGCGATGGACCCCCACGCATGCATGAGATGGGGGTCGCATCTCAAAAATGGAAGCTATAAATGAAACCCACTTGGGGCTTCTCCGTGAAGCTGCCCTGCGGCAGCTCATCGTTGGCGCTCCGGGATAGGTGGTCTTCGTCGTCGCCGTCGCTGCCGCCGTCGGATCCGTGTTGTAGGAAGACGCAGTGGCCAAACCATATAAGTAGCAGCCCAAAATATCTCATTGGCGTATGTCCCGCGTGTATAGATTTGCGTCAAACACGTCCGAATAGCGCAATGCGCGAGTCCAGAATCTCACTATCAGCCAAATAGACGACCGCACTCACTGGTCGCCGATGCCGCCGCGGCACTCTTGTAATATAATAATACGACTATCATCTGCATCCCCTACATCGTAAAGGGATTGCCAAAGGGGCTTGTAAAGTAGCGACAAAGGCACGATCGCGTATAAAAAGGGGCTCCACTGAAGCATGTTACCATCGTGATGTCTCTCTCATCCGATCTCTAAGCAGCGCTCGACGAGCTGGACGATTCCGTCCAGGTGCACAACTGCGAGACCGTCGCCGCACAAGTCTCCGAAGCCGTCACTATTCTACGCGAAATGGTGCCAAGGATAGCCACGATGGAGCGCGCTTCAAAAACGATGGAGCGCGCTCTAAACACGCTTCTCGATAGAAGCACCCCGAAGTCGTCGTGTGTTTTCTGTCCAGTGGACGAATACCGCGACAACCACTTTTCGGGTAGGTGCAGCCGTTTCGCTGACACTGTCGCTAGGACAGCCCAAGCGTCAAGGCTGCGCCTGTGTCTGTGCTGTCTCATGCCGGAGCACGTGGATGATTGCCGTGTAAATTGTGGAAATTGTGGTCTTGGCCACAACGTCCTCCTTTGCACCCACAAGAAGCCATCGCATCCTATGAAGAGACCGCACCATTAGCCATTATTCGCCAAGCAGTCGTCATGTTTCAACGAGCAGTCCCTCTTCAATCAGTCGCCATGTTTCAACGAGCAGTCTTCTGCCAAGCAGTCGCCATGTTTCAACGAGCAGTCTTCCGCCAAGCAGTTGTCACGTTCAACTAGCAGTCCCCGTCCCCCAATCTAGCAGTCGCCGCGTCGTCGTCCTATCAAGCCGCCAATTCAAACGTTTTACATATGTGTATGTATGATGTGATTTAATTGCTGCGCCCCGACGGGAGTATCACCGACTCCGGTGATGCTCATACGGTAGTAAAGGGGCGGGGCCTCGCTGCACCCAAGCTGGGTGTGCCTGGCCCAAGCAGACGTTCACCTGTACGCTCAGAGGAACGACGTTCCTCAATAAAGCCAATTTATCCACTCTTCTGTTATCATTGTATTTCCGCAATCCACTGAACCACCCATAACGGTGAAAGGGGAAGAAGCAATCCTCACGTCTCAAGCGCCCATAACTTCCAAATCCCGCCACATCTTCTTTCTTTTGAATCCCATGTGAAGTCTCTCCATCGTGGGAAAGCAATCGCATGAATTGTACGTGCGGCTAGAGATGTAGGGTCCGCGTAGGCGCCGGTACTCTTCCGTCCGGAATCTGCCTCGCCGCGATGACTCAGCATGCTCGGGGCCGAGCTGCCCCGTAATCCGCACGGAGACGGGCTCCCCCGGTTGCAGGACATTATGTACGAATGGTCGCCGCGGACGCGGCGAATAGCGCGGGGACCGCGGCAGAAGACGTCGCAATTGGGTGGCTTCAGCGGCCAGTGATATCTAGACCTCCATCAAAACTGGCACACCACGTGTTAGAAAGTGTATACAAAGTCAATCTCACTGCGATAGTGTGTCATATTCTCAGTTTTTCCAGAAGAAGCATCATATAAAATTGAGCATTAGAACGTTGTTTAGTTTTATAACTCGAACTCAATTTCTGAACCAGAGCATGTTTTCCCGCAGCTCCTGCAACAGCAGAAAGGGATATCAACAATTCAAACCTAACGTCTGCAGCAGGTCATGAGGCACGGGTCCGGACCAGGGATGAGCGGATTAACCGTTATCCGTTATCCGGTTTCCGGTGGGTTTTGGCCTATCCGTTTTGTTGTTCGTTATCCGGGGATTTTTCGCCGGATAACGAACAACAAGATGTGACAAGCTTATGATTACTTATCGTTAGTTGAATATAAGGACAATTTTAACACATTCACGACGAGAGCGTTTCCGCGCCTAAGGCCTTTGTCATACCATCGCTCACCCCGAGCGACGCCTAATGACATGCATCCATATCGATTCCATCGTGCCGCCCGATCGATATGGGAGCGCGACGACCGGCTGCCATTTTAGCCCGCGTATGTGCGTCTATTATGTTTCTGTCATGGGAGAAGTTCTGTCTTTTAGTTACCACTAAACGAATCATATTTTTGTTTACGCAAACCCAACATTGATTTCTTACTACAATTTATGGATTTGAAAAGAAAATCGAACAAAAACATCAATAAAGAAAGTTCTTCCCAAAACTCCGCCATCCACTCAGATGAGTAGACATCGTCGCGAATGTGTTAAAAAAATCGTCTTGTGTTTTTTCCACTAGCAGTCGAAACACGCTTGCAATGCCAGATCGGTACCTTCTCAGAGTTCTCGATGCTATAATTAGACGAAACTTTCTCATTGTTCATAGCGCGTTTTGAAATGCTGGACACTGCCTTGCTCATTTCTATTTGTGGGGTTTTTACCTAAATGTCTTCTAGCATAATGTACGATCTGGAAAAAACCAGCCGATCAGTGGAGAAAAGGGTAAACGTCCACAGGAATCACTTCGCTTTAAGGCTGTGCCAGATACTCCGCATCTACACGACCTTTTAGCGCTCTTTGAAACTACGGCACTAGCAGCAATTTACAATTTACCCTTTCCAGAGCAATAGAGCGGGTTTTATTTTTTTATTTGCTCTGGGCAAGAATTAGTGTTAAATTTAATTGGAAAGTGAACAAAAAGCGGCTCGTTTTACCGACTGTCCCACCCAAGCCCAGAAATTCCCGTGAGATCTATCCATAGTGACTTCATTGCAGCTGAAAAACATGAATAAAGGATATAAGACGACGGTAGAGCGACACGCATTCTACTTTTACGTGATATGCTGGAGGCAATTTGAATGCGTATTTCGCCTACACAATGACTTGCGGTGGTCAGCCGATGGACAATTCTGTTTGGACAAGCTTGGTACCAATACATCGAGCCCGAAAGGATGGAAGGCTTGGTCGACCTGGAGGGGAAATCCGAACCAAGTACATTGAGTCGGATAGCATGCGACAGGCGGCACTTTCGACTGCACTACCACGTGCCTTGAAGAAAAAACACCAAGAAGAATGTTATAAGTGGCTTATTCGTCATGTGACATGAACAGTGTTACAATCACCGATCTAACATGGGAGAAAGAATGGTTTAAAAGTAGTTTTAATTTTTGCTGTTTGTTCGTTATCCGTTTTTCCGTTATCCGTCCATTTTTGGTCAAAATTGACCGTTATCCGTTATCCGGGTTTCAAAATTTTATTATACGCCCATCCCTGGTTCGGACGTTAGATACGTCTTAGATACCTCGACCTTGCGCACCTCCCTCGAAACCCCGCCCACCAGAACGAGTTGTCATGGGTTGGCGCCGCGGCCGTCAGCGGCCCTTTTGTTCCACCCATTTGTACCAGTTGACGGCGCACTCTGCCTTCATTAATTAGACGTCGCAAGGTAGAACATTTCCCTCCTTCCTGCAGCTAAGGCCTATCTCATACCACCGCTCCCCTCCCCCCCCCCCCGAGCGAAGACTAATGATAAGCTCCCATACCGATCGCGCGAAGCGATGAGTCGATATAGGAGCCTATCATTAGGCTTCGCTCGGAGTGCGCAGTGGTATGACATAGGCCTAATGCTGCTGCAAGTTTAACGAGCTCTGCAGGTACTACTACTACTACTACTACTATCCTGCTATTATATTACTGCGACTACTAACGCAAGGCCATTGTGAGCGTATGAACCATTGACGGTAAGTAAGAAACACCGCTCTCTAAAAGCAACATATCCTTTTTGTGAAAACTTTCATAATCGCTTTTCCATACCCACTGCTTCGTTTGCTATTTCACTGAGGATTCTGTGCATATTTGACTGCACAGATCTTTTTTGATAAGCAGAACGATGTAGAAGTATTTGCCTTATGAAGAGATCCACTGGACTGAATTATAGACCTCAACCGGAATTTCCTGCCACTGTAATTCGGCGCGAGATTCGGGCCCGTTCCGTCCTTTAAACTGTCAATCGCGCTGCCGCTCGACCCGACCGCGAGGCCCGCAGCGGATCCTTTCGGACTTCCAATGCACTTCGATACTGACTAGAACCCACATTTGAATCCGCACAAATATGGTGTTGTGGGATCTTATGTACTTTAATAGAAAGGGGGAGCGGTGAATACTACTATGCCTAACACTGTTTTCACACTGCTTTCAAACGAATCAGCGCAAGAAATTTGAGGAAGCCAGGACGGGGATACTGACAGCCACACAAAATCCTCCTAGACGTCTTCAGACCTTGCTTCTTCAATCATAACAGTACATGGAGAAAAAAGGCTGTACATTTCGCCCCATGATGAGACACCGTTGTAATTGATCTAATTTCATCTTAATAAGCAGTCGTGTGCCGTGCCGCTATAGAAGTTCTTAAAATACTTATTCTCTGTCTTTTAGAAGGAAGAATGATGTTCCAGTGGCCACTCACCTAAATCACCTATAAGAGTACATGAGATCCCATAACTCACATCAGTGTGGGAATCAGATGTACTCCAACAGGAAAGCTGACTGAAGATTGGAAGAGAACTTAAAAGAGGGGAAAATGTGGTCGTCTGGAGATAAGTTGCAGAAGTAAGGGAGGTGGGAGCTGTAGTGCCCACAAAGAGCAACCTATCGAACAAAAACCCGGATGCTGGCATAACTTTGTCAAAAGCCTTAGGCCTATGTTATACATCGGCGACGCGTCGCCGACGCTGCGACACGTCAGCGACGGCCCGTCACCGACGTCGGCCGACGCTGACGTCACCAGCGACGTCGCCGACGTCGCCACAGACGCCGCCAACGTCGCCACAGACGCGTGGTCGACGTCGGCGACGTCGTCAACAGATTCTGTGGCGGCGTCGGGGACGTCGTTGACAGGAGAGCATCGGAGCGCATTTTTAGCATCGGAGCGCGCTTTCAATGTCATCATTTGGCCACCAGTCTGCCGATTGCATACATTTTGTGCTTTTCTTAATCTTCAAAAGGATTTTTTATTCTTAATTCTTCTTAATGTTTCAAGACTTGATGATGATTTGTTGTTCTGTATGCACTCTTTAAGAAATGCAAATTTAGCAGACGCGATTGCATAATTGGGCGATAGAATATCTGAATAGAATAAAATGTGATTTGTCTAAGGTAGAGCATAATTGGAAATCTTGTAGTGTGCGAGGAAAAGAAGATTGTGAGCGCGAATATGTAACCTATTTAAGTATCAAGTGATGAAGAGCCAAGATGATTACGGCGCGATAGGTGCTAAACATCGTCAAAATGATGGCCGACATTGAGAGAAAGTAAGCAAACGAGGCGCCTTCTTGATGTGCGGTTATGAAACTCATGTCGATTCAAAGTAGGCATGAACTATATTTTGAAGCGAACTCTATTTCTTCTAGACTAACCCAATCCAAATGGTACTGGACCACTTAGGAGTCTGACGCGACCGTTGGTTTTTTCACACTATTGGCTGGATGCCGCAAGATGGGCGTTTTTGCACTTTCGATTTCGTAATTCGAGGTCCGCCGAGGATGTTGACAGTGCCGGGAACGAAGAACCCACCCACAAACAAAATACTCCCTCTGAGCGCATTTTCTCCCAGCCTTGAATGAGGCCGGCGACGGCCCGTCGCCGTGCACAGCGCGGCGACCGACCCACGGACGACGTCGGTGGCGACGTCGGTGGCGACTTCGGCGGCGGAAGTATAACACCCCCTGCGGAGCCCTCGGCGACGTCGTCGGCGACGCTGTGTTGGGCGGGCTGCCACGCAGTGCGTAGCTGCCCGCAAAGCACAGCGTCGCCGACGTCGGCCGACGCGTCGCCGAAGTATAACATAGGCCTTACCCTAGCTTCCATAAACGTGGTCGCTTTAGCGAAATTCTAGAGAATCTAGTGAATACAGATAATAATAGCTAATAGAGTAGTATCCAGCACTCGAAATGCTCAGACACTCGTTACGTCCGAGCCGCGTCCCATAACAGCTGTTCCGTCCCAGCCGCGTACCTATTAGGACCGTTGCGTCCCATCCGCGTACGTATTAGCGGCGTTGCGTACCAGCTCCGTCCCACAAAGGTAGTTTTCGTGGTGAGACCTTCTCTTGCGTCCCATCCTCGTCCCACAAGAGAAGTTTTCGGAAGTTACCGTCTCATTCGCGTCGGTCTGGCTTCTTGTGAACTGAACTCACCTCTAGCGGTTTCGGGTGTCCGACTTTGAGGGGTTGGACATTTTTGATTTTTCATTTTCGAATTTTTCGGAGACGAGCGGCTCGGAAGGGGGGGTCACCTTGTGCGGCAGGCCTATACGTTCTGTTTTGCACGAAATTAACGATTCTACACAGCACTGCTATGTTCTCCCTAGGGGTGAATTGAGGTTGGCCATTTCCCATGTAGTTTGGCAATCATGTGTCTTCCTACCAAGACAGATACCACTCAGTACCTCGAATATCAGCCGGTAACCTCAGATCTCCTCGGTGTAATACACGTGAATTTTCAGGATATCTACCACTATATAATTGACTTAGGGGTTTAGTGAGCGCGCGACGAGATGCCACGTGTAGTGGCCGAATTGATCAATCGCGTCGCTCGATCAATTTTAACACTACACGTGCATCGCGTCGCGCGTCGCGCGCACACTAAACGACCCCTTAGCCTTCGATGACGTTTGAGTGGTCAAACCTGCGTGAGATACGCCTCCACTCGGACAAAATGTGCCTTTCAACATGGGATGCTACCGTAGCAGAGGAAGCGCAGCCTTTCTCACACAGCGGCTTTTGCGCGTTTCTGGGCGTCCTGATTCCGAATACATGTCATCGACGTCTGCCGTAAGCATGGGAGAACCACTAAGGGGTGGTGGAGAAGGGAAGTAAGGGGAACCCCTAGCGTGGACCAGGAGAGCTACTAGGAAGGAAAAGAACAACTTGGAGTAGGGACCAGGACGGGGAATCCATCAAAAAGGGACCAGTAGGGGGTCAATAGTGGAAACAAGGAAGCTGGTACCGACGTCATGTCGCTCTAACGGTGAATTCCTGAGCCACCGAGGCGGCAAAAACGTCGAAGAACGCGTCAAGCCGGCAGTTGTTTGCCCACATGCGAACCTCGTCCGATACAAGAGCACATGGCACAGTGATGTGATTGGGAGCAACGAATCCGCGCGAGCTCATCCGCATTTTGCGTCTCAGCCGCGTCCGACTAGCGTCCCGTCCGCGTCCGACTAGCGTCCCGTCCGCGATGTAGGAAATTCACGAGACGGTAATGGGACGCGGCTCGGACGCAACTATTAGGGGGGGGGGGCAAAAGTAATGAGACAAAATGAAAAAATCTTTATCTCTCTATAACTCAATTACAACTCAACGATGCTGAGGAATGTATTTGCCATTAAGGGCAAGGACCTTGCTGCCATCGCTCAGCCAACTTCCTGATCCCATCCTTCCAGATTGCTTGGGCCTGGTGTTGATCAACTGCTCGACATGGTTGTCAAGGACTGCTTGGGTTCTTGTGTCCCTTCCGACTAGGAAGTCCTATAGGCTCAAGTAGTAGTGGTAGTCGCATGGAGAGATGTCCAGCGAATACGGTGGGTGAGGCATATGAACGTAGCCCAGCTGGCCAAGCTTATCCGTGGTTACTTGTTCCCGATGGGGTGCGGCGTTGTCGAAGAGGAGAACCTTCTTGAAGCGCTGCGAATGAATAAGAGCGAGTCGCCGGCCCATCTCTTCTATTTCGTTCACCATGGCCTTGGAGTTCATCGTAGTGCTCTTGGGAAACAGCTTCCGCTAAACCGATCCATGGGCGCAGACCCAAAAGCATCCAAAGATGCTTCTCGCCGTGAACATCTCGCCGAACGAAGGTCGGTAACAGGTCACCAGGCCTCACCCAGACTCGCTGCTTGGCAGGGTTAAGGTAGAAGACGTACTTCTGAGCCCAGGCTGCTCGGGGTTGGGAATTGGGGGAGATTTGCGCGACACAGGTCGACTCGTCAGACTGGGGTTTCGGCATGAGGCAGACTGCGGTTTTGGCATGCTTCTGGAAAGGGCGGAAGTGGTCAATTCTCAGATGGGCTTCAGTAAGTAGCATACAAACATATATACTTATGCTCTCCCAGAAATTTCGAATATTCGAATGGTTTCGAATACCGAAAATTTTCGAGCATTCGAAATCGAATATATTCGAAAAACGCGATTTTTCTGAACATTTGAATTCGAATACATTCGAAAAACGCGATTTTTTGAATATTCGAATTCGAATGCATTCGAAAAACGCGATTTTTTGAACATTCGAAATCGAATACATTCGAAAAACACGATTTTTCGAATATTCGAATTCGAATATTCGATTCGAATATTCGAATTCGAATATTCGAAACACAGAAGAGAAAAAAAAGCAATGCATAACGGATCCCTTCCTAGTTAAGCACGAGGTTTTTATCGACAGGCATCTCATAAACCCCCATGTGAGTCGTAAAAATGAGATAGAGAACTTACACGTAGAACGATCAAAGGGCTTATGGAAGCGTCTAATTTCCTTGCTTACTGGAATACGAATTTTTCTCGAAGGAATACTAGTGTTTTGTTAATTGCTGCTTATGAGGAACAAATGAAAGGTTTACAACACATTTGAAGGAAACATTATCTGGTTGAGCTACTGTAAGCTTCTAGGTCACTTTAAAACAATCCTTTTTGAAATTGGTGGCAGACTGACTGTTAAAGAACTTTCATGAAACAATGCTTTTGCCTAGCGGCAGCTAATGAAGGACTGACGACAAAGTACTACATGTAAAACTGTAGAAAGTCTGTCCTGCTCATCTACAAATGTGAAATATCACACTGTCGATTTTGCGGCCACAAAATGTATTACAAGTAGCTAGGAATAGGCTACCCATGAGGGCCAGTCTCATTTCGTTCTGGTGATTCACCCAAGTAAGTATATTTCTTATTTGCGATGAACTTGTGAATGTTCTCCAGCCAACATATTGATAAACTACGGTAAACTTCAGAAAAATAGATCGATCGACAACATCCGGCCGACCTACGCCGCCTCCCCTTTGTGAAGTGCGGCATACGGCCGACGTATCCATGCGAATCCCACTTCAAATGGCGAATTCAGAGCAAAAATCGATAAAATCGATCGATAACATCCGGCCGACCTACGCCGCCTCCCCTTTGTGAAGTCCTACCTTATAATATAGCTTTTGCGGAACTGTAGTCGTTGCAGAAACGAAATCCAGAAGCAGAGCATTCAGACCACGGAGGAGCAGAAGAGCATAGCGTGACGAAAATTACAAAGCCGACTTCATGAGGTACTCTTCTGCACCAAGAGACATCCGACGTGGCAGAAGACAGAAGCGCACCCTGTTGACCCTCACGCCCATCCTGCAGACATTTGCTAGCTTGTGGTCTCAGACTCTTAACTGCAGCGTGAAGGACAAATAACGTCCGTTTGAAACGCCACTTGAACCATCATTTTCAATTTTTTGTTAACAATTCCTACTCTTCCTCGGCCGCTTTGCACAGGCGCTGTAACAAATGTGGAATGCTTGGTACCTCCCAAACAAGAATTTACCTTTCTCCTTCCTTCTGTTGTCCTTCATCCTTTACGTTATTACGTTTACGGCGAAAATAGCTTCTAGAACTGCTTGAGTGGAATGCAAAACTGGTCCAGATAAAACTAACCCTTATGTCCATACTCTAAGATCTAAAAAACGTCTGATACTAAATAGGAGCGCGCTAAGAGCTGTCGATCGTCGATGCGTCAGAAATTACTAACAGGAACAGGTGCATAAAATTAGCGTAGAATAGGTACACAAAATACTGGAAAATATCCAGACGTCTCCAGCGAGCGCCTTAATTCAGAAGACCATGTCACAGATTGATCAGGCAATCAATTTCGGTTGATACTATCCATACTTTTATCGGTGAAAGTGGTTTTCTCTCAAAGTTCACCAATCGGGATGGCGACGATTACTGGTCCCCGATCGGTCATTCACCACTGCAGCGATTCTCCGTGGGAAATTTTTTGCAATTCAACATTGTAAGACGTTGTGGAAGTTCTCCCTCTTAACAGGAAGGCTTTTCGGGAAGTGACTAGTATCGATGAGGCGCTCAGTATCCGAGCACCGAGCCACCATCGTACCACAGCTTTGATTCACAGACAGAACCGTTTTGGCGACCCACATTACCCGAGAAACCCACCACGCCTTTTCAAAATACGCCGATACACAAATTCTTGTTGGGCATTCGAATGACACTCTTCGAATACTTGAATAATTTTTGCTTTCTGGGAAATTGCGAATATTCGAATGGTTTCGAATACCGAAAATTTTCGAGCATTCGAAATCGAATATATTCGAAAAACGAGATTTTTCTGAATATTCGAATTCGAATACATTCGAAAAACGCGATTTTTTGAACACTCGAATTCGAATACATTCGAAAAACGCGATTTTTTTGAACATTCGAATTCGAATACATTCGAAAAACGCGATTTTTCGAATACCCGAATTCGAATATTCAAATTCGAATGAAAATCATTCGAATACCTATTCGAATGGGTCATTCGAGCATAAGTATACAAACATACAAATACGACAAGCACGAAACCAGACTCCAGCCACGAGATATATGGACACGGCATGGGGTGTCTCATTACTTTTGCCCCCCCCCCCCTAATAGTGCCTGAGAAGGCAGTTTTCGATGTGTGACCTTCTGTTGCTCCCATCCGCGTCCCACAAGAGAAGTTTTCGAGGGTTATCGTCGCAACCGCGCCAGTCTACATCTGCGTCCGCTATCGCTTCTTGTGCATTGAGCCCGCCTTTAGCGGTTTCGGGTGTTCGACTTATCGATTTTTGGAGGGTTTGCCATTTTTGGTTTTGCATTTTCGAATTTTTCGAGATAAACGGCTCGAGAGGGGGATCAGTCTGTACGGCAGGCCTATGCAACGTTTTGTATTGCACGAAATTAAAAATTTTACACAGCACTGGTGTGTTCTATCCTAGGGGTGTACTGAGGTAGGCCATTTCCGATGTAATTTGGCGAATATATGTGTTCCTATCAAGGTGGATAACCACTCTGTACAAGGTTACCCCCAACCCGGTTATAAGGATAAAAAAGGATAAATCCCTTCTGGGATGCGCCAGCGCATTCTACTTCTACGGGATGTCGTGGAGGCGACATGAATGCGTATTTGGCCATACAATGACTTGCGGTGGCCAGCCGATGAACAAGTCAGCGCTTTATCCTTCCCAGACAAGTCTGGTACCAATTCACCGACCCCGGAGGGATGGAAGGCTTGGTTGGCCTGGGCGGGAAATCCGAACCAGAAACCTGGTATCGGGTGCACGCGGCAGTCGCGCCTCCTCCGACTGCGCTACACACGCCCCCCCCCCCCAACCCGGTTATCACCGCAAAATTCGAAAATGGAAAACGAAAGGCGAATGCCCCATCTTACTAATTCGCTTAATCTGGGGTCACCAGTCGCGGGGAGGGGGGACTGAAACCAAGAGATGCCTACGACAGTGCGGAGTATGCCAGCCGGTTTTTCTTTCAGCTTAGTCAATGCGATTGCTGGGGAACTTATAACCTTGGCGGCGGATCGCCCAAGTTTACGATATATTCAGCGGGCAGCGCGTCAGGGTGTGAATGGGACCAAGTGAGTAGCAAAAATGTGTTGAGATAAAAAGTTTAAGATAGGGAACGAATCCCCTGCTTCCGACCTAGGCAGTAGCACGAAATAAAACACAGTAAATAAAAATAGTTTATTGCTAAAAAACAAACTACAACGACAAGTACACTACACCGGGGAATAAATGAGCGAGCAGGACACTCCAGCGGTGGGGATCAACCGCGGTTCAGGCAGAGGAAAGGGGGAGAACACTGAAATCTTCCCGATCCGGTGCGGGGCCTCCTGTGGACGGGTCGCGGGCAACGGGAAAGAACACGAACCTGCGGACTCTCGTCCACGTGCAGGGAAATCAGGCTGCTCCCAAAAGACACCGGGCTCTGCCGCCCCCTTCTGGCGCGCGTTTGTTTTCACGCGCTCGCCTTTGATTTTGACCACTGATCCACTACTACCCTCGTTTTGGATCCCGTTCCACATTTCTAATTATTTATTAACATGCTTGGATTCACTACTTTCTACAAGTGCGGAGCGCAGGGATTCAGAAGACGTGCTGAAGACGTCCAACCTGCATAGGGATTCCGAGTAAGGAGGACCACTAGAGAGAGTGAGGGTTAATAAGTAACCTGTCGAGCATTACCGATTAACTTTAATTACGTTTTTGCAGATTAAGCACTTCGGATTGGGACTATCATGACCTTTTCTCGCCATGTAGAGAACGGGCACATCGAAAAATAAATCGGGTACAAGCGATACAGGGTGGATGGGGTCCATAGCAGCAGTGAAGATTCTGCCCTACCATATCCCGCTGCATTAATCTAAATAGTAAAACCGGTTTTTTACCTAATAAAAGTAAGAAGGCCTAAAGGAGAATGGAGGAAGATTGGGACTGTTTTATTCTCGGGGTTTTGGGGCGAAGCCCCAACGACGTTTGGTGGCCGCTATGCCGGTAACGTCTGGTGTAGTCGATAAGTCAGACACCCGAAACCGCTAAAGGTATGGTTAACTGACAGCGTGACCACAGCAGAGGTTGCATGCATGGGAAGCAAACTGAACATACGGAAGCGCGCGGCAGCCGCGGCGACTGCTGCGGCAAGCGCGGCATCTGCATAGTGTGTGCTGCTGCAGTCGCGAAGTCTAATGCTCTCGTGACTGCGTAAGTTTCTTTTGCTGTCTCTGCTCAGCGGTTTGAGGGTTCTCCGGTCCACTTAATCAGAGAAAACGGATATTTCGAGAGGGAATTAGATGACCTAATCGAAGAAATAAACAATGACTTTCATTGTTAAAAGATTTAGTCTCCCTTTATGACGAGAAGCTTCATTTCTAAAAGCCACATATCTACATACAATAGAGCATAACTCGGAAGTTTGTTAGAGCTTCATCTCCTCATAACAGCCCACCCAGTAGCGATGCGACAGTGGCGGCTCGTCGCGCGCGCGGCGAAAAATTGTATGTTCGTACTACCAGCCACAAATCATACACGGTCATGCATGGGTTTTGCAAAAGATATATGACTCATCGCATATTATCCGGTAACCTCAGATGTCCCCGGTGTAAAACGCGTGAATTTTCACAATATTGTTACTAAGGCAAGTGATCCATTCAGCCAGGAGTTACCATTTTTGTCGGCGGCTCCGGTATTCACCGTTAGAGCGGCGAGACGTCGGTACCAGCTCCAGTGAGTACGATTGTACGAAGCAGTAAGCAGTTTAGTAGTACCTTCTTATATTGTTCTCTAATGCTATACTATTAATACTGTTAACACTATTAAACAAGAATATATTATATATTAAATATATTAAAGCATATACATACCACAAACATACATTGAAACATTTTAAACAACATTAACATCATTCTCCAAGTTCTCTCTTTTTAAAACTTCGACATTTTCTTAGTGTGTCAATACTGCTGTGCCAAACGAGGTTGTAAGGTGGATCAATTTATCGAGCGGCCTGATGTTCCGACCTGTTAGTCGTCTTCAGAAGCCTAAAAGTGGTTCAAGGCTTTAGATTTGTCACTTACCCGACCAAACGCCTCCTCATCCCCTTTCCGATATCGTCCTAGGTGCCAAAGCGAAAAAAAACCCTAATACATGAAAAATAAACTCACCCGCTGATCCACCGTTGAAAGGGAGCGACGTCGCTATCGCTGACGTTAGTTGCCGAGTGGTTACTGAGACATACAGTTCATTCCGCGCTGATTATACGGACAAATCTAAAGTCGAACCACTTTTTGTCCTCTGAAGACGGCAAACAGGTCGGAACATCAGGCTGCTCGATAAATTGATCTACTCTTAGCACAGCAGTATTAGTACACACTAAGAAAATGCCGAAGTTTTACGAAGAGAGAACTTGGAGAATAATGTTAATGTTGTTTAAAATGTTTTAATGTATGTTTGTAATATGTATATGCTTTAATATATTTGATATATAGTATATTCTTTTTAATAGTGTTAACAGTAATAATAGTATAGCACTAGAGAACAAAGAGAGAGTATAAGAAAGTACTACTAAACTATTGTCGTACAATCATACTCAGTGGAGCTAGTAGTGACGTCCGGTCGTTCTAACAGCGAATCCCGGAGCAGCATTTTGCGTCTCAGCCGCGTCCGATATCGTCCCATCCGGCCGTATGCTATTCTCTCCCCAACCGTCCCCGGCCGGGTATGAGGCGGTCTCCGCCCACATCCCCGGTATGCACATCATGGCCATCGATTTTTCGCGCCGAGTACGTCCCCGAGTCGGGCGAAAATAGCATACGGCCCCTGGTGGGAGAGCGCGGGAAGCTTGCCCTGCCGGGGCGAGGTATGCATTCGGCCCATACCACTCGCGTTGCCTCGCGGCGGCACCGCAGGACGAGAGGGGGTGGGGGAGAGAGACAGCAAAGGGTTTCCAGTGAAAGGGCAAATAAAAGGGAGACCAGAAGGTACGAAGAAGGTATGACCACTGAAGGGGAAAAGGGGATCAGTAAAGTAGGCCAGTAAAGGGGGACCGCATAGGTGGGGCGTGTAAAGGGACCAGTATCTTCTCTCAATATTATCCAATGTGGGTCGGAGTCAGGAGACGTACCAAGGACGTCGATACATGTGTGCCGGGATGCAAAGTTGTGTCACTGAAGTCGTGCCACGTCTGCAGGGGTGCGGAAGACCTGTTACAGACGTCCTGGCAACGTCGTGACACGTGCTTCGGACTCGGCAAATGCCTCACAGACGTTATGAAACAAGTCTTCGGATTTTGAAGACGTGACACAGACGTCGTATAGCGTACGCTAAGATCCTGAAGACGTGCCACAGATCAGTTTGCACAGCATTCGTTGTACTTTCAGAAGACGTTTTAAAGGCTTCTTGCAAAGAGTGTGCGCGTGCTTGACTCTCACTTCGTCTCTCGACCGGTCGACCAATACTAGTTCTTCTTCTTCTTCTTCTTCAGCGTTTGTCCCGCTTAGTTGCGGGGTCCGCTTTCCTGGAATGTTGGCGCCATTTCTCCCGATCAAATGCCTGATCAGGGCGCAACCCAGCCATTTTCAAGTCCTGATGCAGCGTATCAAGCCACCGCTGTTTTGGTCGCCTCGTGGCCGCCTACCGGGCACATCAAGGTTAAGACCAGTCTTTCGGACAGTGTCCTCTTTTGCGCGAAAAACCATCGCAGACGAGCTTCGCGCATCGCCTCAAATATCGGGGTGACACCGAACCTCTGCCGTATGGATTCGTTGCGTACTCGATCCAAACGCGTAACTCCGGCCGTCCACCGCAGCATCTTCGTTTCCATTACGCTGAGGCGCCTTTCAATTTCTTTGGTAACGGGCCAGCACTCAGCTCCGTAAATAGCTACAGGCCGGACGACTGCTCTTTAGATCTTCGACTTGAGGCGCTCTGGTATCTTCTTGTCGCAGAGCACTCCCATCAGAGAGCGCCACTTGGACCACACTGCACTCACGCGTAAATTGGCTTCAACGAGTAGACCGCCATCGGACGCGATTGCTGATCCCAAGTACTTGAATACCGAAGTACGTGGCAGCTCAAAGCCATTCACCTTAATGGAACTGGAGTCGTCTTCATCAGTCGTCATATACTCGGTCTTCTTGACATTAAGTTTGAGTCCAAATCTCTCCAAGCGATCGCACCAAGCTTGTTCCTGCCGCTGGAGTTCAATCTTGTCTTCGCTAGCAAACATTACATCATCAGCATAAGGCAACGTCCAAGGGACTGGCTGCTGAAGATCACGTGATATTTATTTATTTATTTATTCAAAGCACATAAAAGTGCGCCAATGCCAAGCACTAAAAAAGCAATCGTTAGAAAGTGTGACAACCAAAGACAAAAAAAAACTAATGAACTGAAAAACTCATAGAGTAAACTCCAAAGACAGCAAGAAAAAAAGAAAAGAAATGAGCAAGAAATTACGACATGGTTTTTTAGACAAGCAAGAAGTGATCCGCCAAGGCTTTCCAGCATCTAGTGAGGGCTAGTGTTCACCCTGCCGAAGAGTAGTCCAGCAGTTGTTAATTAGTAAAAGCCTTAAAAAAGGATTATAAGCTTAGAAAGAACGTTTTGCAATAAAGACATCCTGCCCTTGAAACTATAGAATGCGCTTTGCCTACGACCTTCTATACGCACGATTCCGGGGCGGGTCCTGTATCTCAAGGACCTCTTTAAACTAGTACGCACCCCGGGCGATGGCATAGAAGGGAGCACACACCTTGATTTGATATGTCGATACGGGCCAAGAAGTCATAAAAATAAAAAAATAAGAGGATTTCAAAAAAAATTATTTAAAAAAACATTAACAATAGGGAACTACGCTTAGGCAATGCGAACCTAGAACTTCTTCTAAGAGAAAGCCGACACGGAGTAAAATGAAAGCAATAGGCGAAAACAGTGAAGAGCTTCGAAACCTCTGAGAACAAGAACAACTTGCAGGCACTATATAACAAAAACCTTGGTCAAATGGTTAAAGAAAACATTTCTGAAGATGAGCGGCCAACCGGAGAAATGTGATTCTTATATTCAGCTCCCGCAACTTAAGACACATGAAGATACAAGTTCAAAGTTAGAACTTTTGAGGTATCTCGCCAAGTGTAGCTCACTGCGTGTTTACGAAACGTCGTTGACCTATACACTGGGGGCTGAAAAAAAAGAGCTATGAAATGCTTAATTGAAAGTAAAATTAAACACATTTAGCCTGTTTTGCTCTAGTGGAATACTCGACACCCAACCATGCTTCAATCGAAGTGCACAAGCAGTTGACACACCTAAAATAATCCAGGTGAGGGTTCCTAGCATTTCAAAGGCTGACAAGATCCGACAAATGACAACCCAGAGATGTTTCACTAGGTTATCACCCACAGACCCTAGGTTCAGAAAAGAGAAAAAAGGAAACTAACCGACGTCCTCGATTTGAAGCATTTCCAAAACATCGAGCTTTTTCAGCTTGCGTCTAAATTCCCTAGAGCTTCTGCTCGATACTAAGTCCAAGGGAAGTTGATTCAACCACCTTGTTGTTCGTATGAAAAATGAGTTAAATACGGGTTTGTTCAAGTGTCTGTTCAGTTTACGATGCTGAATGGCAATCCCTGCTGTTCTCCCACGACATGGCTTGAAAATCCAATATTTACTGACACTAAGCTTAACCTCCATGCGTAAAATGCGAAAACAAAATGTCAAATCCCTGACTACTCTTCTATATTTGAGACTCTTCATACCAAGTATTTGGAGGCGGTCTCTATAAGATGGAAGGCATTGTGGGTAGCTAGGGTGGTGATATGGCATCCATAACGACGATGAAGAGTAGTGGGGAGAGCGCAGACCCTTGATGTACTCCGATAGAGATGGGAAACTCCATCGACGTGCCTGCTGCAGCTTGTATTCGACTCTTTGGACAAGAGTACAGTATTCGTACCCACTCTATGAGCTCTTCGGGGACTCCATGTTTCCGTAAGGCATACCATATCACTTCACGCGGAACGCGATCAAAGGCCTTCCCCAAATCCAGGAAGGCAAGATGCACCGGCTTCCGTTTCTCGCGGTGTTTTTCTATCAGAAGACGAACGGCGTGTATGGCATCGACTGTGCCACAACCAGCTACGAAGCCGCACTGGTTGGTAGAGAGCTGGACGGTATCACGAAAGCGCCCGTCGACAATCCGCTCGAAGATCTTCATGCTATGCGAAAGCAATCGGATTGGACGGTAGTTTGTGCAGTTTGCTGGACTGCCTTTCTTTTTCCAAATCGGAATCGTCGTGCTTCTCTGCCAGATATCGGGCATTTTCTTCTCAGCAATAACCTGGTTGAAGAACGTCGCCAGCCACTTCGTTGGGTACCAGGATTTCGACTTCCATAAGTCGGCCGTCAAATCATCGGGGCCCGTTGCCTTGCCCGGCTTCATCTTTTCAAAGCCGCTTCTACCTCCTCTACGGTGATTTTCTGAACGGGACCGTATACAGGAGGAGAAGATGGAATGCTCGGATGAGCAAACTCTACTGTCGAGGCTTCCTCGAAGAGGTTTGAGACCGCCATCGGTTCAAAACCATCTTGCGGACCATGAGTAGATGACCGTTCTCATCGTTGATGCCAAAGAACTTCTCAACATCCTCAGTCTGGCGATGGCGGACCTTCGCGAGTCGATAAAGAAATCGCTCGCCATCGCGCGACTCAAGCTTCCCGTTGACATCATCGTAATGAGTGGCTCTTGCAACGGCTACCGCCTTCTTAGCGGCTTTCTTGGCTTCCTGATACAGACGCCATTTATCGGCTGTCTTATCGCCGAGGAATGTGTGGTATAATCTCTTCTTCTCTCGGACTTTTCCTTAACTTCGTTAGTCCACAGCCATGTCTGCTTATCGACCTTACGCCGTCCCGGTTTCGTAGTGCCGAGTTCGGAACGAACGCACAGCATTGAGAATCGCGTCGGTGGCTATTTGCCATGTCTCGTCGACGGTCGTACCGTCGGCAACCGAATGCGCGAAGTAACAGCTGCTTCATTCTCTTTCAGTCGCCACCACTTAATTCTTGACGGAGCGCTCCGTTCGACCTGCTTAAACATCGGTAGTGTCATCCTCATAGTGCAGATCAGTGGGCGGTGTTGTGTGGCGACCGTTTCATACGGCACGACCTTCGCGTCCGTGACAAGCCCTTGGTCACGATTTCGCGCAAGGATAAAGTCGATCTGCGTTTTAGAATTCCCGCTGTAGAATGAGATAAGGTAGGATTCACGTTTTCGGAATCTGGTGTTCACTATGGTGAGGTCGTGCGACTCCGCGTACTCGAGGATACGCTCACCATCGGCGTTACGTGAACCAAAACCGAGACCACCATGACAGGTGTACCCGTCTTTCGCAGCGCCAACGTGCCCATTAAGGTCACCTGCGACAATGATTACGTCTTGTGACGGCACTTCTGCTGTCTTCTCATCGAGCAGGCTCCAAAATTCATTCTTGGCTCGCTCAGAGCATCCAGTCTGTGGAGCATATGTAGAGAAAAGATGATACCGCCGCCGTTCTGCAGCGATTACGACCTTCATCAAGCTGTCATTGAAACGTTCCACGCTTGCAATCGCGTCTCGGAACCGTTCGGAGACGATTATGCCAACACCGCTTATGGTCCTGGGACTGCCACACAGAACGGCTTTGTAGCCTCGGATTATGTCCCTTGACTTGCTACAGGACCACCTCGTCTCCTGCACCGCACACAAGTCAATCTTCTTTCGCTCCAGTGCCTCTGCCAATTCAGAGGAGCGGCCCGACAACGTACCCACATTTAGCGTTGCCACGCGGGTCTTGCTTACGTTGCGGGACTTTTTAACCAGCTCAGTTTCCCCCCGATGCCGTCCTCGCATCAGGGACCCTCGCATACTTTTCACACTCGCCGGGCTTTGCGAGTGCGCGTCGGCTCCCGCGTACGCCGTAGCATTATCTCGTGAAACATTCAGCACCATCAACCATATGATGTGACATGGGCTGTTCGTAGGCCGGCCTGTCACTAGGGCCTGTCGCCTGCATTAGAGTGTCCGTGTTCAGCTCGGCTCGCAAAAGCGAACAGTTTCCAGTGGCACCACGTGGAGGAACGGACATCGCCACCTCGACCAATACTAGTTGATTTTATTTATGTTTCTGCAGATTGGGATTTGCGGATAGGGACTTTCACAATCTGTTTCTCGTCACGTAGAGAATGGATACTTCTGATAATAAGTCGCTACATACGATAGAGAGCTGATAAGCTTCGTAAGAGCAGTTTTTGAAGATTCTGCCCTACCAAATCCGATTCTATATAATAAAACCAGTTTTTTATGTAATGAAAGAAGTCCTAAAGAAGAAAAGAAGACGGTCGGGTGTTCTATTCTCGGAGTATGGATGGCAACGCCCCCAACCAAACGTTTTGCAGCCGCTAGGCCGTGAATTGGCAGAGGAATTAGTTTACTCTTTAAAATGTCTGTCAAATTATCACTTAACTTCATCGCAGACCCTGTAGCGGTCCTGGGAGGGGGGGGGGGGGCGTTGTACGAAAAAGTTCCTGTTGAATCAAACAAAAGGTCAAGTCGCAGGATATCGACCAACTAACTAGTCCGCCCCAGCGCTGCCTCAAACCCATGGATTGGTAGGAGTCGTTTACTCTTTAAAATGTCTGTTAAGGTATCGATTAACTTTGCAGGTCTTATAGCGGCTCCACCAACGCAATTCGTAGTCTACCTCACTGTTGTATACCTGGCAAACGAATTCTTTTATCTAATTGTTGTGAGCTGAGGCGCGTTGTTCGAAATTCCCGTTTCTGTAAGAAGACAACGAAAAGTTGAGTCGCAGGATACCAAAGTCAGTGCACAAAACTGTGCACACATCACTCCATCCCTGATTAATTGTGCTCTACTTGGAGAAGCTATTTGGACTTCTTCCAACCGTGGGCTTCTTCGAAGATCAGTACCTTGATTCCTTGCATTTGGCCCTTCACGTCTGCCAATAGGCGCCTAAGGCATCTCTTGAGGGCAGCCAATGTAGGTGCGAGGAGCGGCACAGGTCACGACATCTGGTGAACGCAGAGGACCAGGGAGCAATTAATTACTTCAATCCAGGGGACCAATGTCTAAATGAGGGACCAACATGGCACTGTGCGCAACTCTAGAGTGGAGGGGAGGGGCACTCTGGCGAATGATCAAAACACCAAGAGTGAAAAACTTCTAAAATAAGAAGGTTTAGCACGCTTACACCTAAATTAGAAATGCAGAGGAATATACTTCGCTGCTTTCAGGGTAGGGCCTAGAGTTTAGGAAGGGACCACTGAATTATAGACCTCAACCGGATTTTCCTACCACCGTAATCCGGCGCGCGATTCGGGCGCGCCCCGTCCTTTAAACTGCAGAGCGCGCTGCCGCGCGACCCGCCCGCAAGGCACGCAGAGGATCCTCTCCACTCAGACACTCGTTGCGTCCCAGCCGCGTCCCATTACCGTCTCGTGAATTTCCCACATCGCGGACGGGACGCTAGTCAGACGAGGGACGGGACGCTAGTCGCACGCGGATGGGACGACGGGGTAGTGTTCTTCCCCACAGCATGCGGAGGGGCGGCGCTAATTGCGCGAAGAGCGCCCATCGCGGACGAGTTCACGCGCTCGGCGGACTGGGGGGAAGAACCATTGCCGGAGAACTGGTCCATGGGCAAGGTGCCAACTATACCTTTGTCCTTTTCGAATTTCGAACAGTCGAATTTCGAATAAGCTCGAATTTCGAATATTCGAATATTCGACTATTCGAAGAAAGTCCAATATTCGAAGTATTCGTTTATTCGAGTATTCGAGAAAGTCCTATATTCGATTTATTCATTTGTTCGAATATTCGAGAAAGTCCAATATTCGGATTATTCGTTTATTCGAATGTTCGTTTATTCGAATATTCGAAGGCTTCGAATTTCGAATAATCGAATTTCGAATATTCTTTATCAATCTCTTAACAAGATAATGGCACTCCGCTTCGAAAACCAGGGAATTGTGACCTTTTGATAAAAACGATGTTTTGTTTCGCGCATCATTCAAAGTGGCCGAATTGTGTGTATGCAATCTGACAAGGGAAGGGTCTGGAGCGTATGTCTAAAAGGGGAGAGCGAGTCATATAGTCCTCGCTATAATCCCCACCCCTCAATTAGTATAATCGACTTTTTGCCAAGTCGTTAAACACAAGGAGTGGGGAGTCCGTTACAATAGAATTCGTGGGTCTTGTACGCCCGCCAAGTGGCTCGGAGCGCAGTGGATGGAGACGTTGCTTCATGGGTGGGAGGTCGTGGGTTCGATTCTCCTGCTCTGCTGCATTTTTACATTTCATGTTTGGTTGAGTGTTGAACGATTCTGACATCTATACCACTTTCAGATGTTTTTGCCTAATTTTTCCGTTGTACACCATGGAGAGTAAATTTCTTGCCACTTGTTTATTACTGACCGGTTTTTAACCACAAGGCAATGAGAGAGCTACTCAACGATCTATAAACGTTCAACACCAGTAATGCACAGGCCCAAAGTGCATGAAACAGAAGCACTGGTCACAATCGGACAGCGTATAAAAGCTACATATTCTTCACAGGTATACCAGGGGTGTGCGTTAAGTTTTTTCAGTAAATTTTTAACGACCGTTTTTTAACGAAACATTTTTGCGTTAAAATTGGTAAAATCGGTAAATTCGTTAAATAAAACTTCCCTTAACTGTAGTCAGTTTGGCTGCATTTTAATATGTAAAAATCCAGATCTTTTACTTTATTGATTTTTTCGGCTCCATATATATGGCAATATTACATGTCGGCTCCATATATATGGCAATATTACATGTCATGTGAATTATGGATCTATCCTAGTCGGAGGGGGCAACCCCAAAGTGCCAATTCCCTAGGATAGATCCCCGAATTCTTTGCACAGTTCGTCTTTGGAAGATATTTACGAAGTCCATAGAACTGTCTGTTTTACAGAATAGTCCTCTTGTCCCAAAAGGTTCTGTTCTTACTACAGACAACAGCAGAGAATCAAATAAACGGCCACACACCGTTGACCAAATTTTAATAGAATCGAATCCTATTGCATTGAGTATTTTGTCTTCCCCACCCAAGTAACGCTTTTCAATTGTTAAGCCTTTTCTCCTTTGCCTTCTAAAGGATATATATATGTTGTATATATATGTTATATGTATGTATATATATGTTTCTCGCCCTATATTGGCAGTGTTCTACCTTGTCCTTTTCCTCCTTCTCCAAAAACAATGCGCCACTATCTGTCACTCTTACAACTTTCCAGAAATTGACTGCTGTGATTGTATTTTTGAAGCACCTGGTGCCATACTATACAGCACATTTGCTTGAGATTGGCTTTCTCAATTTCATCCTATTATTGTAAACATTTGGTATTGAAGGGGTGTTATAGTAAGTTCGCAAAATACGCGAAGGAATCCGCAGACACAAGGGAACATGCTATAGCCAAACCTGTACCTGCAAAGATATACCTTTTTCGAAGAACTTTGAAAAATCCTCATGCAATAGACCACTTAAAGTAGCAGATTTTATACAAACCTCATATATAATACTTGACGAAGAATGTCATCTTATTTTCTTTTTCATTTAATTGTATTCCTTTTATGTAAATTTGTTCACTATTTCACGTGCACACTCACTATGCTTCTCCAAAAGAAAACTGCCACGAGAGCCCTCGAAGAAACGAAAAGGTTGAACAAAATCGTTGACAGCATTTCATGAAATTTAATAAAAACGGAGCAATCGCAGTACCAGCAACCACGCTCTATCTATCAGGCGGTGTCCAATGTTGCCTTGATGTAATCTCCTAAAATCATCACCTGATTCTGCACGAAGAACCGGTTCTATCTTCAAAAAACTTGCGAAGAAGGAGAAAAGAGCCCTTTTTATTCAGTGTTTCGCTTCTTATCCTTTTTGTCGCGCACTATTTGCGTTTCGTAACGTTTTGATCTCGTTTTCTACGCCCTTTCAAAGTCAATTGGAAGCAAGTATCACAAAAAACTGTGAAAAAATTGACCGATTGTTAAGTATGAAGAACTAATATGTACCAACCAAACGCCAAAAATGGCCAAGGAAGTCCAAAAACGCGAAACTACGGCAGAGAAAAGTGGAGGCGCAGGCAAACAAACTGGTCAGGAGCAAGAAAAATGCCAACGATTCTCGAAATACGAGGACGATATTGACTGCCTATTTCCACTGATTCAATTAAGTAGAGGGTTTCCTCGCTATCGCAACGGTACTGCGAAAACTATTCCAGAAAAGTCGTCCAAAGCGCATTTGCATGAAAGATAAGCAAAATTTCAAAAATGGAGTGTAAAATGTCGTTAATGCAATTTAACGGAAATTTTCCTCGTTAAATTTCGTTAAGAAGTTTTAATGAAAAATGCCGGCAAAACCGGTAAATCAGTAAATCGTTAATCGTTAAACGCACACCCCTGAGGTATACCAGCGACACCACCTTCAATGTCATTATAACAAATCCGTTCTCCTTTAGCTACCCGCAACTACCCGCAGCTTCGACATCAATCTTCAGGACGTTGTCCCTTTTTTGCAGGTCAAAAGGAGGGTCGGGCACGATGACGTGGGAGTGAAATCACTCCACCCGAAAACGTTATCCATATGTCCAATTCTTGCTTGCATCTCCACGTCTATCAGTTCACCTTGCGGATCCCAATCTTCTTCTTCCACCACTTCCAGCTGTTCGCCTTCGTCAAATTCAAGTTGACGTGCTTCGAAGTCCTTGAGTATGCTGGCCATCCGTTCGGCCAGCTTGATTTTTTCCCTTGAAGGTTCCTTGCCTAAAGGTGGGCCACAATTCAGCGTAAGTAGGTGGATCACCACTCCAGCATCGGCGAACATTGTTGGTGTTAGGTTTAAAAAACCTTCAGCTACCTCTGATTTCCAGTTGACAGGCAAAGATGAGTGAAAGAGTGTATCGATGGCCGTTAACGTCAGATTGCGGGATCCACAGACCTCGTTTCTTCATTAGAACCACATGCGACGTCACGTCCTGGTCTTTGAAAATCCGAGCAGGATGGTTTTCCCCGAGGTTATCGGTCCATCTAGGGAAACAAACTGTGAGGAGCCTGTAGCCTTTATACACCGTCCGTATTGTGACCAGTGCTTCTTCTTCATGCATGTTGTGCCTGTGTATCACTGATGTTGAACGTTTATACATAATTATGTTGAACACCACAGCATGCAGCTAGAAAAATTAGTAGAAAAGCTCTGAAATGGTATACACGTCAGAATCCATCAAATCTCAACAATCAGTTGAAATGCAAAAGTGCAGCAGCGCAGGAGAATTGAACCGTCGATCTCCCTCGCATGAAGCAACGTCTCTATCCACTGCGCTGCGACCCGCTTGCGGCAGAGGCATCGTGGACATACAAAATCTCCGAACTCGTGCGGCGCCCATTACATTGTAACTACAACGAACCCGTACTCCTTGGGTTTTTTCTTGGCAAAAAATAAACACATTTTTATACTAATTGAGGGGTGGGATTCTTCCTATATGACTCGCTCTTCCCGTTCAGACACACGCTTCAGGCTCCGTTTATATTTCCGACGCCGAGCGACGAAGTATAAACGGAGCCTCAGATACTTCCCTTGTTAGTCGACGCGGTCAACCGCGGACCTCCGCTGCGTCCCTGCTTCCTTTGAACGCCATCGAGCCTCCTGCGGCCAGTCACGTGAATAACAAGTGAATCGTGTTATGGCGGTTCAATGACGCTTTTGCCTTCGGTATATTACGGGAGAATCTCCGTTTTGTATTTCTACCCCAAGTACAATTACGGAACGATTAAAGCCGGAAGGAGCTGCGGTAGGGAGGTAGCACTTTCTGGAGCCTGGGAAGCTCCTGCTTTCTGCCAGCAAAGACGTCAAGGAAGAGAGAAAGAGCAACGGCTATGGAGTGCAAGGGCCAGTCATACTCCGTTTCCTATGAAAGCGAGCCATCCACATTTTTCTCTTTCTTTTTCTTTTCTCTTTCTTGCTTCGCTTTTCTTTATAGTTTTGCATTTAGGGTACCTACAGACGGATGTCACCAGCATAGCGCTTCCTTCCCCCTTTTTCACTATATTTATCCTTCTTTGTTGATACATTTGTTTGCTCTATATGTAGGTTTCCTTCTATTTCTTATTAAGCGGCATTTTTTTTTGTGGCGTTCATGTTGTTATTTTATTTTGGAAAGTGGGGTTCGACTGAATTGTTTAGAAACTTTCATATGCGCTTTCTTTATTGCTTCTACCATGTAGCTTGCCCCCTCCAATCTCTGCAGCTAACTGAACTGGCCTGTCCTAGATACCAGTTCCATGGGGCGGCCAGCGTACCCATGTGCCGAAGTTCTGGTATCTACCTTAGGGCATCATAGCTGGCTGATGCGGACAGGCTGGTTCCTTTGCCTATATTGGCTCGTTACCACCTAGTTACAATGTCACCTTTTGTAAGCTACATTGGTAGAAGTTTTTGTTTTAGTTGTCGTGAATTTAGTGAGTCCTACGATTCTTCTGCTTTTTTTCACCCAAGAGACTCAGATCATGTATCAAATTCTCCATAAGCGTCTACTTGCTAACATTACCTTTCAAACCCACTGGAGTTGTAGTTTTATGATCTGAATAACCAAAAAATGCCCTTCTTCTTCTCCACCAGATTCGTTCCGTTGTTGTGTTGTGTTTGTTTTATTTATTTATTTGTTTGTCTAGGCATGGTTTGTTTCAGCTTTCTTTTATTCTAATTGTAAAGCGCGTCTTTTCCGACGCATAAATAAATAAATAAATAAATAAATAAATAAATAAATAACACTGTCCAAGTCGTAGTGTCTTATCAGATTAGATTCCAACCATGAACTTCGGGTCCGTTTGCTTATAAGTGACGCGAAGCTCTTCAACGGAGCCAGAACGCATATTGAATGCCACTCATGAGCCTCCAATGTGCCTTTTCTCCACCAGATCGCCTTTGTGTTACTTCTTCGTCCATGCTAGCCTTTCTTTTATCACATAGAAGCTTCGGTATAACCTAAGGAGACAGTAACCTATGGAGCAAGATGTAAACAATCTAGCTCTGCCTATCCAGGGTGTTTCTCTCATCTCCGGGCACGAATTCATAGGGAAGCAAGGGTGCTTCATTGTCATTCTACCTTTGTCACCGTCTTTTGGTCTCGTGAAGGAAATGGATGGAGCAGCCTTCGCGGCGCTTGAACAACGGCATCTGAGCCTGGACACCGACTTCTACAGCCTCGGTTCGGTCCTCAGCTAGCCCTCGCCTTGCTCGTCGCGTTCAGCCTCAGTAGCGCGCTTATCACTCACTGGACCCGCCCTCCCCACTCCATTAGCCCTGATTTAACGTAAGAGTAGCGGGAGTATGTCGGCCACGGGACAGGAGATCCATTGATAAAAATCGATGTACCACAATTGATAATTACCGATCCTTTTCGCAATTAACCAACTGGTATAAGAGTAATGACAATCTGAAGCCTTTGTATATGCCGCTCTGTCGAACGCAGTTTAGAGTGGGTAATAAAAAATAAGTAAATGTCAATCATTGGGTGACCACAATAAGTAAGATGCTCATTTGATTATTCGAATATTCGACAATTCGAAATTCGAAATTTTGAAAATCGAATATTATTCGATCATTCGAAATTCGAAATTTTGGAAATCGAATATTATTCGATCATTCGAATTTCGAAATTTTGAAAATCGGACATTATTCGATTATTCGAAATTCGAAATTTTTCCCAAGGACAAAGGTATAGTGCCAACGCGGCGCGCGGGTTTTCTACAGCCATGTCTCGCACCCTCTCGCACCTCACATGCATCCCGCTCGTGTCTTCAGCGTCTGCCGATTCTCACAGCACACATGTTCCTCGACTTCTGGCTAACCGACAGGTCTCTCACTCATGAGCGCACTCTATACAACTCTATCGTTGAGGCCACGTGCGTGCAAGTTGGGTGCGAGAATACCAGTAGTAGAGATGATTCAAAGACGGAATGAGCATAGTCAAATAGCGGCCACAGCTGAGATACCAGGGCGCCCAGTAATAGATCTTATAAGCAGTGGACCGATTGATCTAATCAGCATAAACAGCTGTAGTAAACATCGAGGACATCTAATGTAGCTGCAGATCTTCAGAGCCCCATTACACCTCTGTTGAGGCTGCAGTGAGATCAATTGAATGGAAATTAGTGCACAGTTTTAACACAGTGTCACTGCGCTCTCAAAGGAAGTATGACAGGCACTTCGACCTTGCAATTACATGCTACAAAACGACCAAGCAGGGTGAAATTTCTAATCCAAGCAGCGTTTTGGAATCAGCTCCGCTATCTCACCACATCCCTACGAGACGAATGCTGTGTGTGAGGTCAGTCAAGTCCAGCTGATTGCTAACTAAAGCGCACACTATCTTATAGTATTAGGATTAGGCATAAAACTTCGTCAAGGTGAAGTTGTACCACCGCACATCAGGACTGATGAGCAACAACGACAAGTGGAAGTGCTCACCGAGCTCTGGAGGTTCCATCAATTTTTGAGAACCGCAGGGCGGTCGCCTACTACAAGAGAATGCAAGGACTACCTCGATGTACTTGCCGCTAGCTTAGCACGAGTAGTAGTTGTTTTGTTTTTATTTTCCTGCTCATGGTATTATTGGTATTACCATTTTGACGTTGAAGATAAACTTTATGTGATAAGCGGGTCACTGCATACTTAAAATTAGGAAAAACCAAGCGCACATCACACGCAAGCCACACTAAATCACTTCAATTCTGTTTTTTCTTTCGCATATCAATAAAACAGTTGTGACACAACAAATACTCGTTAAATTGTCGATTCGTTGCAACACCACCAACTCTCCCTACCTTACGGTTCCGACCGTGCTCACGTTCTATACACGTGCTTCCGCTGTTCGAGGGGACGGCGGATGACGGGGCACTCCCAGGGAGACGAGACGCAGAGGCTCACTCTTCCTATCTCACTCACGCCGCACGCGCGTGGCGGAATGAGTCATGGACCAGTTCTCATGTAATCGGGGAAGAACGGGCCTCCTCCTCAGCCATCAGCTGTTACATCGACGGGATCGACAGGAGGCCTTTCTGCGCCGTATTCTTTCTGTTTCTCCCATTTTCGTCGTCTGCTTTGTAATCGCTTGCTACTTTATGAAGGATTACTTGTGCTTCTGGCTGCAAGTACCCTTCTTGATAAGCAAGATGGTACAATGCCTTCGAGAGGGTATCCAGATCACAAATGGGTGATCACTAACCTTGCATGTAAGTTGGTTTTCTTGTTTAAATTCTCTTCCTTTTTCTGTTTTAACTTTATCAAATTTTGATGTTTTTCATGAAGTTATCACCTTGTTTACTTCTAACCTTTTAAATTTTAAGTGAAACTGTGATACTTTTGTAAGCAGCAATGCCAGATGTTGTCTAGAGCAGGGAAATCCATAGTGTCTCTTCCTAAACTCGGAGCGCTACCCTGAATGCAGCAATCCAAGATTCACCATTTATTTAGATGTGAATGTGCTTAACGTTATTTTAAGTTGTTGGACAAGCTCCTGACGTTTTGATGCTTCGATGATGTGGACCAGGGGTGTGCGTAATGAAATTTGAAATTTCGTAAATCGTAAATCGTAATTACGAAAAAACCGTCGTAAATCGTAAACCGTAATTCGTAAGAGTCACCTGAACTGTAGTGCGATACAACTAAATTTCCTGAACCTTTTTCTGCTAATGTTAATCAGATGTGATTCACTATTTATTTAACTGTGTGTTATTTTCAGCTTAAACTGAACAGTTTTCCTACCAAACTTCTTCTTTTTTCACTACTTCTTGCTAGTAAAACATCTTTCAAACCAAACTAAACACGTTTCAGGAGAGTCAAAATCTGTAAATTCAAAAAAACATACTTAACCCTATGCCTGGCATTCCAACAGAAAGCTTGCATCATTTGAATATTCATTAAATTCCTAACTTAATACCAATTTTTAGCTTGCGTATTAGTCTTGGAGTAAACAGACGTGTCACCACTGACCAATACGCCGGCCTCCTGCTCAAAACTGCACTTGTAAGATTTCTAAAAATTTATAATATTGTTCGGCGCAAATAGGGTCCGGGGGGGGGGTCACCACAGCTTGGCGCGGGGGCCGGCGTGGCGAGTAGCTACATAAGTGAATGTAAATGCAGTCTTATCTTTTCGTTTCGATTATAGATCCGCGTCTTATGTGCTTCCTAATTGGACAAGGGAGGGAACTCCAAGATTTAGGCGATTCTAACACGGATGCGTCACTTGAGCCACACCCTGGAGTCCCTTCCCCTGCCTGAATATGCGCTCTCCTTCGCTGACGCGGAAAAGAGCACAGAACACAGCTACAGCATTATTTGTTTGTCTTCTTTACTATCAGTGTGCCTTGTCTCGTTTTCTTGGTGTTGGTGACACTTTTTATAAGGTGGCCCCCCGGACCCTACTTGCGCCTATTGTTCTACTATTTAATAACTCCATTCGCTTGCTCAGGCTACCCTTCGCCAGCTCCATTTCCTCTCCGAGAACCTGCAGCTTCGTAAGTGGATTCGATAGGGCGAATACGATAAACTCAGTCACGCCACCGGAAATGGAGATCAAAACGGCCAAGACCGGTTCGACCTTTTCGGGGGTCGAGCCTTCTACCAGGGATGAGCAGATTAACCGTTACCCGTTATCCGCTATCCGGTTTCCGGCGGGTTTTGGCCTATCCGTTTTCTTGTTCGTTATCCGGCCGAAAATCGCCGAATAACAAACAACAAAATCTGACTCATGACTGCTTATCATTGGCTGAATTAATTTAGTCTTCTGGCTTTTTATGATTAGTTAAATATAAGGACAATTTTTTACAAATCGTTTTGTGTTTTTTGCACTGCTAATTGAGACACGTTTGCCGTGCTAGGTTGGTGTCCTTTCTTATGATTAGTTCCCTGTGGTATGATTAGGCTAAACTACCTGCTCATAGCGGATTTTAAAACGCAGAACGCTTCCTTGCTCATTTCTGGTTGTAGGGTTCCCCCAAAATTTCTTCTAGCACAATGTACGATCTCGAAAAACCAGTCGACAGAAGAGGAAGGGATAAACGTTCATATGAATCAGCTCATTTCAAAGATGTGCCAGATGTTTAACTTCTAGTTCTTTGAAACTATGCTTCCACTGCTTCCAGTGATAACTTCCTATGGCTGGTCGATGTACTAGTACTATGTACCAGTACTTTAATATTACCAAATAAATCCAGATTCATCTGTAGGTTTACGGGTAGTTGTTGAACAGTAGAAAAAGCTGTCAAGGGGCTGTGGATCCAATACTGGTATACGAACCTAATTCGGCCGTCGTTTTAGCGCAACCACCTTCAGGGTCTGAACAAGAAAAACAAAGCCTGAAGGAGTACTTGTCCGTGAATCACAGCGGGTTGCAATAGCGGCCGACGCAAGGTCTATCAGGTAAATATTGGCTTCCCTTCAGACCTTATATCGATCGACATTATCGATCGTCTCACCTGTGTTACTGGTTCTCTCTCGGACTTAATCGATCGGGTGGGTGTTGCGGGATTAGCTCAGATCGCGGTCAGACAATCTATCCCGTCTCGATTTGGAAGACATTCAATTTGAGTTCAAAGTTCACAGGCCACAGCAAAAGACTGGATCGCGCCATGCACTAAAAAGTTCAACACAACGTTTATTTGATTGAGAAGAAAGTTAGAACATGTGTGTTTATTACAATTATTTGTGTTACATCGTTTGCAGGTGTGAAACTGCATGCAAACAGAAATTTTGCTATCAATCGAATGAAAATCGCTAATTTTCGGACGGAGCATGGCGCGTTCTCTGTTTTGGGAATATAAAATGGCCGCATTCCAGCTCTTTAAAACAAGCTTTAATTCATTGTTTTTCCTCAACAAATAAAACTGTTATAACATTTCAAACTACGTGTTCTCTCATTGGGAACTAAATTAAAACGTCAAATAAAGTTATACTAAAGTTTTCCTCGATCAAAAATTATCCTAACACTTTTGGAGAGTCGTCTTTAGTCTAATGTAAAAGTTGCTTATTTCAAATTGGAAGAGTTCTCTTTGATTTGAAAAGTCTTAGATTAGCTTAGAATAAAGAAATCCGAAGAACGAAAACGTGTCTTGATGATGGGTCAACTCAATACTTGTCGATCGTGCTCACAAATATGGTGACAGCGAGCAACGCTTTCAAAACAAATTAAGAACATTTCAAAGAGGTCATATGGAGGTAGTATCTAACGAGAGCTTCCTCAGCGCGACAAGCGTAGTTCAATGGATGCTCAACATCACCCTACACGACAAAACTAGCTTCGTTACATCTGACAACAGGTTGAAAGCGGGGTTAGGAAGCGAAGAAGGTAACCTACCGAAGCCAAAATGTGCTCCTTATTAGCCAAAAAAAGAGCACTCCACAGAGCAAATCGCATAGACGTCCCCGGAATGGAACCCTCGACCCGTATATCCGCCGCGCTATCCACTCGGCCATTCAGTCGCTGCCACCATTGATGTGAATTAATCACTTGAATGTACACTGCAGCCGTCTAGGGAACGTAGGAAATTATCGTATTACTATAATCTAACTTTAATTTGGGCTCCAAACCTTTTGTAGGTCAAGTTCTGAGCACGACAGGACGATTCCAGGTGCCACTTTTGCCTTATCAGCCCGCCCTGTAACGATACCATTTTTTGCTATTTTTGGACCACCCAGGGGCATTTAGCAGAAACGAAACAGTTCTGAGATCCTCGTCCGATGCCCTACAAGATCATATAGGTCTCATTCAGAATCTCCGGACCGAGTTCACTGACCTCCCTCGTCAGAGGAGGATAACACACAACATCAACAGTAAAACAATAGAAGCGATCCTTTATTAAGGCTATGTACGAACGCAAACAAAAAGGATGTGTACTGAGCAGTCTACCCTTCCTTAGGTGGCTCCCATTGCCAGACACCATTTTTACAGATGGAACACTCCCCTCCAATATCAGATGGGCCCATGCGAAATATACATTTGGGTTGGAGCATCTCACCCACTCAACGTCGCTCGTGTCCCCGTTCTCATCATTTGGAACACGCTTTCCGCAGACAAAACAGCTCTGCAGAAGAGCACGTTCGGAAAAAAATCGTAAAAATGTAAAATCAGAAAATCTTTCGAGAAACCAACGATGAAGCAATGTTTATTAGTCTATTGTGAACTATACACAACATTGAGATTCGAAGATATCTCCATCTGCATCGATATAGACTTTGAGACGCTTCGGGAAGGCATCGACGGCGGCACGCAAGTAAGGCGCGTTGAGCTCATCCCACGCCTTTCTTCAAAGCATCCACGGGGCGGTGGGGTTTCTCGCAGGCTTTGGCTTCTAGAGCTGGCCAGACCATGTAATCCATCGGATTCAAATCCGTAGAGTTGGCTGGCCACTCGTGGAAGCTGATGAATTGAGGAAAGTTGCCTTTGCACCAGTCTTGCAGCATTCTTGCTCTGTGAGCTGGAACTTCTTCCTGTTTGAAGGTAAAGGAGGGTGCACGCGGGTCTTCTTGTAGGCCTTAAGTCCCAGTTTACGGAAGATTCTTCTCAACGACGTCTCCATGATGTCCATTTTCCCGACACCCGGCGGACCGAGAGCGCCGGCTTCCTGCGAATTCGTTCACGTACCTTCCTAATGTTGTCCATAGTTGTCATAGATACGTGTCTTTCCCGTCCGGATCTATCATCCTCGGTTCCCAGGTCTTCTTAGCGTCTGATGAACCTATTCATAATACTTTGATGAACTCCAAGACGGTGGTGAATGTAGCGTGCCGAGAAGCCTTGACGGTAAAGCTCAATGATTTAAGAACGGTGGCACGAACGTTTCACTATTTTGAAAAACGACTTATTGTTATGTTCGACTGAGGTAGGCATAAACTAATTGACTCAATAAAAACAATAAGAGCACGAAAAAAAGCAGACGCTCCGAATAAAAAGTCAAAATATTTGCGCATGTGCTGTCGCCAAAATTTTGGCGCACCCTATATATATATATATATATATATATATATATATATATATATATATATATATATATATATATATATATATATATATATATATATATATATACTAGTTGATCGAGATGGAGCTGGGAGTCAGACAAGCATATGCAAGCATTTTTTCACCGGCTCCATTCAACAATTGACGATATGCCGTTTATGCCTTTTTATTTGCAGGCAGCAGGTCAGATAAGCCTTTCAAACAATTTGACATAAATACTAGTTCTCAACATCGATGAAGATAACATCGAAAAGCCGTAACTTCGCCGAAAAAATCCATATCTCTACGGTAAAAAATTCGAGGATAAAATGTCCAACCAACATTAGCCTGAAAATATTAATTATTTAACTAAAGGTTCAGAAAATGTGCATTTCAATAAATGGAAGCACTATCACAAAAACAACCTAGCTAAAATTTGCTATCCCCACACTGAGTAGACCCATACACACGAGTGGTCCAACCAATAGCCTCAATAGACGTTTCTTATACTCAAAAACTAACGAAAATATAACAACATTCTCTACACTTGGATATTTCTTGAAAATTAACCTCAGTAAGTGCCTGTTTTACTTAATAAATGACGGAAAGGTAGAACATATGCTAAACACTGGTGCTCAAAAATGACCTCACTAAGCATCACGTATAC